>OW119925.1:74484894-75109894 GCA_933210815.1 Meta bourneti
CAACCATTTTAAACTTATACCAGAACTTTTCAGATTTTAGCTAAACTAGTTTTTCATTCATCGAAATGAAAAAGACAGGATAACGAAAGATATTTTTTCGTAGTCAACAAGCTTAGAAATAGGTCGTATTTGCAAAATATTGGAGAACCTTTTCAATTTCTTTTATTTAATAAATATTATATAGAAAAGCACACAAAAGCTATTTAATACTGTCATTGTAAAACTATGATCAATTAAATCAATAATCAATTGAATGATACTTTATGGCACATTTTCATTCTTTGAGAATAGAATGATTTTTCGAGCTAGATATCTGGGGAAATAATCAATTGAATGATACTTTATGGCACATTTTTATTCTTTGAAGATATTTTAAAGAACGATTCAGCTCAAATTGTATAATATACATCTCTTTTAGTATGCATATTTTGTTCATTTTACTCATAAATGTTTTGGCAAGTTTTTACGATTCAGTAATTTTTGATAATGTGGATTAAGTAAGATTCAATAATATTTGTTGAAGTCAGCCTTCTATTAAGTAACATTTTAGCTTTACATTTAAATTAATTTATTAATATACTACCTCTATTACTTGTCTTCACTCAAGAATTCTTGCTGCTTCATACAAACTAAATTGCGCCTCTACTTCCTAAAATGTTTCATTACATTGTCGAAGAGGCTTTTGATTTCACGTGCTTGTCTTCTTTCCTTTTCCGACCTCTAGGTTAATGACAGCTTTTGACGTTTTGTGTTGATTCGAGTGAAATTAAAAATTAGTCTCTTACCGAAATGCTCTAGATTAAATTTAACTCAGGCGTTTCTAAGAGATTAATGTAATGAAATGAAAATAGTTTCGTCGATCTAGAAATTTCAAACAGAATAAGCAGCAAAAATTTCACGATACCGGAGCTCAGCGTTCGAGCGTTTTTGCTGTTTCGTACAGATTTTCTACTTCATATATAAAATTATTTCTTGAACTAAAAGACTTGCTAAACGCACTGATTACAACGGTAAAAAGTAAGTACATAATTGTAACATCTTTATAGCTGTCGTTATTAAATTGTCAAATTAAAAATTAACCCGAGGGTTCATGAATCAAAAATGCAACAAGATTTTTTCGTCAAAATGAATATTTGCTCTCAGTTTTTAAGTTGTCCATATCTTTCAACTGTGAATTAGGTTATAAATTTAATTACTTTATTTGCTGTCTTTATATTGGGCAAACTAAATTTATTTAATTTCCTCATAGTTTTTAAAGTTAGTTAACGTCTGATAATTAAATTATTCAATTCTTTTGAAAGACTTTCTATACAAAGTTTCTGAAAATTCTTGATTTTGTTATTTCCGTATCTTCTAATTAAGTAACTGTGATAAGAACATATGCATTTGGAATTAAGAAATTTATTTTATGAACATAACAATTGAATGACTAAGCAGGACTAAATAACCTTCATGAATATAATTTTCTTTGTTTTGAAAACAAACCCCTTAGAAATACTTCGTACGTTTGCAAGCACATTTATAATTTCAAAAATAAATATATTAAAAATTGTCGAGATTCATTATTATTGAGCAAAAATATTAAGTACGTATAAGATTATATACAGGTAAGTGAGGGAGTGTTGACACACCTCAAGAATGTTGTCTCCTGTGTATTCAAGAAACAAAATATCCTAAAACTTTTTCAATTCAAAATTTCAATATTTTACTGTCAAAATGTGCAAAAGGTGTCTGTTAAAAATTTAAATAAATGTTTCAAAAACACGTCATTGCGCCATCTCTACGTTAAGGTTGGAGGTAAAATATACTGATGAATCTAGTAAACTTGTCTTTCTTGCACTTTTTCCCACAATTATTACAGTTTTTCCATATAAGGTGCAACTGTCATGGAGTCATTACTTTCAATTCTCTCGTTCTCAATTGAATCAGAATTTTTTTAGTTGAACAATAATCTTCCAAACACTAAGTGCGTCCGTTAGAGAACACTTCATGTGAAGTTTTGTGGTTGCTTTTAAATTAGCATAATTGCCATTTTCTTTGATTACAGCTCTGGGGAATTGGTGTTTCATACCCAAGTTTTCCACAAATTCGAATGCAAGTCTAAAACAAGTCCTAATTCGAAGCTTCCTAACTGTCCCCTCATCTAGACCAAATCCCACTGCAGATTTATTTTACATAATCAACAAGTTATTTTTCGTTCTCCTCTCCCATGACACCTTGATTACAAAAAAGGCGGATGAGTTTGATATTGTTCACCAACACTACTCACCACTAAAGCCTATTTGTGAGATCAGAGAAAGAGAAAACAGTGAATTGGCTTACCACTTGGCCCTAATGAACCCTTAAACAAGATGCCTATATTTCTTTCTTCGTCAAAAGTGTTGCTCGTAGTACACTCTAAATGTGCTATGCTTCACGGATACCGATTTTTCCAGAATTTATACGAGAAACGGTTTGTTTCAACGCTTCTTCGAACCACTTATCCCTAGGTAACTCGAGATATTTCAGAGGATAAACTACTGACATGATAAAATCGATTTAGCGAAGAAAATGTGTTTACAGAAGTCTAACAAAATACGTTGTCAAAATAATTATTTTTGAACAATTGTACAACAGAAATGCTCTAATACGTCTTTCTAAGGAAAATGAAACTATTAGCATTTTAAATGAAAATTCCATTAACCAATTTGCTGAAAAATATATGTAGGATTTAATATGCAAGATTATTTTTGACTTAGTGCATGAATTTTCTAATATTCGTATTACCCTTATGTATTTTAAGCTGTGAAGATAAGTACACTTCATAGGCTATTGAACAGCCAGGAAAGAAAATTCAAAAATACATTTATTTAAGAAAGGTGGTTAGTGACAGCATGTTTTCAATATTCTGCAGCAAAGAATAAGTAAATCGTATTTATTTTGTTTCGTACTACACATATTTGATGCGTTTTAACAAGTTTTCATATAGGTAGAAAACAGAAAATTGGTTTCTTACGAAATCAATTATATTATGGATGAACAATTTTATATTGGTGTTATTTTACAGTCTGTGTGTATAAATATATTTTGAGCGTGAGTGGAAATGTAAACATTTAATTCTTTACCATCATAATTCAAAATATGATTTATCATTGAATATTATATTTACACCCTTGTATGATTTATGTTACTTAGACATGTTTGAACTACCAATTGTTAAGTTTGACATGAATTGTAAAGTTATTATTTTTGCAAACCATGTGGTAGCGCGTGGCCACCTATAACAAAATTTCTCGTCGCTAAGCAACTGCGCCGTTTCCTTCCTCTTTAGAATATATCGGTAGGTTGGTAGGTATTTCAATTAACGTCTCACTGGAGCAACAAATCGGGCTATTGGTGACGGTCCGGAATCAATCCCAAAGGGAAAGATCGAGGGCAACACCACGTAATTTTGAACCACGGTCAGATGACGATAGAATATAATGATATTTTTATTCATTCGATTTATTTGTTACACTTTCTTGTTAAAAGTAAATACATTTGTTTCGAAAATTATAGTTATTTTTGAATTAATTAACCTTTTGAAGCCGCTGACTTGGTGCCCATAACGCTGTCATTTATCTACACCTACAAATTTCTCTCTGTAAGTTCTTTGTTTTTATAATAAACAAGAAGTAATTTATAAATGCCCATCATTTGAAATCAAATCACATCACTATAATCCCAGTTACCTTAAAATGTAGTTCATCGCCGTTTTGGTAACGTTTGGCGTTTAATCTAATTGGCGTTGACAAATCAACTATAAGGTATCAATTTGGAAATCATTCTGTAAAATTTTAATTGGCAAAGTACTGAAATTGTATTCGAAAAACGAACCAAAGCGACGTCACATTCAAAATACGTACAGGAAACACGTATGGCCGCAGAGACACTGCCGCCACCTATAATTGGTTTGACAGAAAAGGCCTCTCAGAATATGCGTCAAACCACGACTCCAAATTTCAATCAAGATGTCATTTCATCTTATCATTCGTCACTCAAAAATGTAAATTCAAGTGACAAATTTATAATATACATCTTCAGTAGTTAGAGTTCATTACTTTAGAAACGGCAGAAGCGATCGGTGTTTTTACACATCTTTCTTTGAGACGCACATTTATTTTTTTACTAATTTCTTCTGCAATAACTTCTTGAATCCAATATCGTATAAACCTTGAGCTGAATGAATTGATTATAAAAAAAACGCAACCGGAAGCATCTCCTAAAGCAATTGACTATAGACGTAACTATTGTAATTTGTATAAGCACTAAATTGAAAATATAACTCAATATGCCTCAACTCCATTATCCTTATATTACAGTTCCATAGTAATATGCTAACAACATAAACACAGCATGATTGTCCATGACACTATGTCCATTCTGCATTTTTCAAATCGACATTATCTGCATAATTGCCATATTTATCCAGTTTGAAGAAATCGGACTCCAACCAAAAAAGTAGTCTCAATTCTAATTGAGCCGTCAGTTTGGAGGGTAGAACTACGACTTGCAGATCAGAGTTGGAATAAGCTAGTCGAGTAATGATTCAGAGCGTTTATTTAATTTTTATAGCCAACACAGTTCTGATATGAGCAGTATACATAACTTTGATGATATGAGCTGCTTACATAAACCTTGATATTGTCAGTAGTGTTCACCGGTTAACAAGAAAGCAATTTTTTAAAATGTTCAATTAAAACCACTGCAAAATGTTCTTTGTGTACTTCAATAGATCTTTTTAGTGCTTTAAACATACCAAGTACACTCGTGCTTCGCTCATAGTTGTCGAGATAGATTAAGCCAAACGCGACTTTACAACCAGAAATATTGCATAATTTCCCCGCCAACAATAGTGGAAGGTGAGTGTCGCGAGCAGGTTATATTGATCAATATGATAATTTGATTTGATGTTTACGAATATGCTAACACAATTACTGTTCGGCATGTTTTTTTTGACGATATAACGATTTCAATTGGGGCCTATTTCTGTCACAGGAAGTTGATCGTAAGTCACCCTATACTATCCATGGAGTTAGACGTAGTCTTAGAGAGAAAAACTAGAAATCTAAGAGGGTCCGGAGTTGAACCAAAAGAAACATACTAGGGAACCAAAGAGGGCCCGGGGTTCAACCAAAAGAATATTGGGGAACCCAAGAGGAGATCCGGGCTCCAAACAAAAATTATTGGGGCACAAAAAAGACTAGTATCCAATCTGGCCTAAAAAAATTCTGAGAAACCCAAGATAGTCCGGGCTCCAACCAAAAATTGCTGGAGAACGTGAGAGGGTCCAGTCTCCAACTGAAAAAATTTTGAAGAGCCCAATAGAGTCCGGGCTCCAACGAAAAATTTTCTGGGGAACCCAAGAGAGATCGGACTCTAACCAAAAAAATATTGAACTCAAGAGGTTTCAGCTTCCAACGAAAAATATTCTGGGAGCAAAAGAAAGTTCGGGCTCCAACTAAAAAAAGTTGGGAAACCCAAGATGATGCGTGATCCAGTCAAAAAGTACCTCAACGTGAAACTCAAGAGGGTTCTGGCTCCTTAGATATAGCGATCCTGTACGGCGAAATTCTCTACAAAATATGATACTTGAAAGCTGAATGCACGAGTACTCCATCTTTCGAACGGATCTTTGATTATTTCCTAATGGTGCTCTGACCCTGGAAGGCAGATTCCTTTTTGACACAGCACGGTGGATGAGCCAGAAGGCGTAACTCTGCCATCCCGGGAATGAATGAGATGTCGCCCGGCAACACAGGAATCCGGGACACGGAGGTAAAAGAAACGAGCTCCGGAATCCTGTGGGTTGTTCTCGGTTTTTCAGCCGTAAATCAACGGCATTCTTTCATCCCCTTTGTCGTGTGAGGTTATTCGGTCGAACGTTTCTTGTCAGCTTCCTGTAAATTAAGTGGCATGGCTGAGTGATTTTCGGATACTTTTTGATATAGCTGGTACGGGGGTATTTAGATTGATGGAAAGAACAAGGTGATTTGATCTTATTGTGACTTCTAGCTGAAGTTAATTTGGAAAGAGTGTGTTCTATTTGCAAAGAATTCACCCTGCTGCGATGCTTCTCTTATTTTTCCAGGCAATTAAACACATTAGGCAATTTATCTTCATCATACATTAGATTAATGAAATTACTTCTCAAAATCAGTTAATAACTCTATACAATATTTGGTTTGTTTTTTGGATGACATCAACTCTTTCAGGGGAGATGAGATATCCCACCCTCCTTGAAATGGTTAAAGCTAGATGTATAAATATTCTAGGTACAGTCGCGGGAAAAAAACGAATCACCCCTCTATTTCGAACATTATTCATAGTAAAGCAAATTCAAAGATATCTTTCAATAGGGAATAACGTCCTCTACAAATTCAAATGCAAAACAAATTGCATAAGGGGAAGTCTTCATATCAAATTTTGTACAAACAACAAAAAATTTTTCAATGGAAACACCATGTTTTGGTGCCTTAATCAGATTCTGCATCGTTAAATTATTCTAAATAGGAAATTTCATGACTTTACCAACTTTATATCCGGAGATATTCAATGTTAAAGTTGCTGTCAATTTCAGGGATCATCTCTACATTGAAAATAGCAGTATTAATTATAGTTATAGCTACTGGTATTTCAAATTTGAACACTATTTCAAACCTATTTGGCAGCGCGTGCAAACGATCCAAGAATTATATTATTATATTTATTATGCAAGTGCAAACGACACAAGAATTACAATCCGAGGTTTGTCAGTCGCTTTTTAAACTTTTGGTTGCCCCCTAAAATCGTCAAATAGATTAAAATTTAATGTAACGCAAAAACCAATAATTGGAATGAAGTGAAATTTTGCATGGTCACATTAGAAGTTCTTCTAAATCTATTACTATCAAAATGTAATATGGTTGCCATTCATAATTTTTTCAAACATTAATTTAATAATTATTATTGTATACAAAAAACTAATTTTAAAATAAAATAGGTGGATTTTGTTTGGGTAATTTAACAGTAACATGGGACAAAATATCAGCGCAATAGCAATATTATTTAAGAAGATATCCATAAAAGTTTGAGAAACGGATTGAACATTAGAAGCTCCAATCTTTCTGTACTCATAACTTCGAAACGGTAAGACCTAATAACATGAAATTTAGTATCTGAAGTTAAATTTTGATATAGATTCGAAATTATGTCAAAATAGGGGTTTCCATTGGAAATTACGAAGTTGGTGATCAATTTAATATGACTTAGGCCCCTTATACAAATTTTATGCATTTGAATTTATAGAAGACGTTAGTTCCAGTCGAACGCAATCTTTGAATTTTCTCTACTGTTAAAATTGCTCGAATGAAGAGGGGTGTATCGTTTTTTCAACGACTGTACATCAGACTTACAAGGTATATAAATATATTCTAGGTATATTAAGACTTTTAAGGCAGATAAATATTCCAGGTATATAAAGATTTCTAAGGTATATAAATATTCTAGATATATAAGTATTATAGGTTGTATATTAAGGCTTTAAGATTTATAAATATTCTAGGTAGTATGTTAAATTCTAAGGTACATAAATATTCAAGTTAGTATATCAAGTCTGCTAAGTTATGTATAATTTTACATTTTTTGATTCATTTAAGGTATATAAATATTTTAGGTAGTATATCAAGGCCGTTAAGAAACAAATATTCTACGTATATTAAAGGCTGCAAGGTTTTTCTAGCTTTTTATTTCAGATTTTAACATCTTAAAGTGCTTATGAATCGTGACACACATAAAGGATGTAATTAACCCATAAAAACTCAAAAGTAATTATCTTCGTTTTGTGAAAAATACCTTTATTATTAAATGATGATATTCTATCGCATTGTGTTTTTTAATACCTTCATTATTAAATGATGTATTCTATAAAATTACATTTTACCTCCAAAAACCTTTTAGCATAGGGCCTTCCACAGTTTGCCAGTGGTGCTAGCAGCCTGCGAGCTGTAGGCGGGATGATTCGATTCCCCACTCTGGGTTAATATCTCTCTTCTGTGTCAGTAAAACGTTCCTTATATATATGTATTATATGAATAATATATATATATATATATATATTCATTTACTGGACGGAAAAAATATTTATTTGTGCAGATATGGCCCTTCCGCCTTTAAAAAACCAACCAACCTTCATAACATTAAGTTTAAACGTTACTTTAAAGTTTATCTTCAAAAACTGCCCTGTAGTGCCAGTCTCTGATACAAAAACCTACTCAATATTGTCACCAGTTCTGGGCAAGGGGTAATTTGGTTTACCTACTTTTCTCATGGTTCTCGTCATTTGTAAAATTATCCATATCTTGATGTACGAGATATCTCGTCATTAGCGAAATTGATAGGATCTTGATGGACGAGATTTCTCGTCGAAACTACTTCAAGGGTTAAGAGTCTAGAGAAGCCTAGAGTGAATATTTGTAGTTATTTCCGAGTCGGAATAGATACAGGCTTCTGTAGTAGGAGTAATAGTTCATATAGGAGTAATCTTCCATATCCTTCCATATCAGGAGTTATCTTACATATCCTGGAATCAGATAAAGTTTTTGAATCAATAGCTATCCTTTTGGATTCACCAACAGTTTTTACACATTATTCTTTTCCATCAGTTCTTTTTCACGCTTCTAAATAACTCAATTAAGAATATTCTCTCGAACTTGTACTTTATTTCCTTAATTTAAAACTTTATCTTTTCAAAGAAGTTGGAGAACGCTTGTTTAATTGTATTTTTTAAAGACCTTAATAGGATAAATGTATTAATTTGGTTTCCAGACCTTCCGATCACTTGTTTCATTTATTTTACTTTTTAAATAAAACATTTTTACAGATGTTTGTTTAGTTCTATGCCATAGAATAATTGCATTAAACGGTAACATTTTAAGTATTTAATTGTTTCTTTTTTAAATTTGTTAAACAATTGTCACTTTTTTATTGCAATTTATCATTCTTTTATATTTATAAAAGATAATTTACAAGTCAAGTTGTTCTCACTATGAAATTTAAGTATTTAGAAGAATCGTTTTGTTTGAAACGCAGTAGGGGACATTTACCCTGAAAGTTGGCTTTTTTCAAACGGTAACGCTGTACAGGGAATCTTCGTCATACAATTCTGGTATAGAAGACATATTATTAATATAAACGTTTATATTATTATGCTTACCTATTTCTCCTTTTGTACGACGTTAATTCAACTATCAACTACCAAAATATTTCTTCTTTCTGTTACAAATTCCATCTATTCGAAAAAATCTGAACTACAAGAAGAAAAAATACGGGCAAAGCAGGAAAAAGGAAAAGAAAAATTAAATTGCAAGTGCAGTTCACGGATAATTTAAAAGAGTACCGAAAACAGTGCCCGTGCGATGTACGGGGAAAACAGATAAGTAAAAAGTCATTACAAATGAAAAATAATGTTATCAGATAAATATTTTATGTCAAAAGTGAGAAAATATGAAAGGCACTGTGATCAAATTCAAATTAATTTCACATATTCCCAACAGAACTGGGTCGTGGTAGCCCAGTTGGAAATACAACAGATTAGCAATCGAGAGGTTGCGATTTCGAAACTCGGTCCAAACAAAGACCACCGTGAACGCGGGGACTAGTGCACGTTAAATCTGTCATGGCCTCAAATATCCTCACGTTGACGTGATGTGGAAGTTTGGTGAGTGGGGTGTCAACTGGGGTGTTGCCTAGTCATCTGACCGTGGGTTCAAAATTACGTGGTGTTATCCTCGGATCTTTCCCTTCGGGATTGATCCCCGGCAGTCAGCAATAGCACGTTGTGTTGCTCCAGTTCGACGTTTATTAACTACCTACCTACACAAAAGAAGTTTTTATTTGCAAAAAAGATACACACAAACATAGTTGGAAATGCGATTTAAATAACGGAATTTTAATTTTCACCCGAATTTAAAAAATAGTCTTATTCCATAAATTAGATTGGAGAACGATTTTTTTACAATAACAGATTTCTGAAAAAGGTCAATATAAAAAGTTTAGTTTTGCTATGAGAGGCATTTTCTGTCAGGTTAAATGCAGGTGGTGGTAGTGTTTATGTGGCGATCCGTTTTTCCTGTATGTATTCCGAATGCGACATCATTTGACTTGTTTTTCGAATACGATTTCAGCATTTCTCCAATAAAAATTCCGAATTGATATATGACAGTTGATTGGTCAACACTAATTGGATCAAACATCACCAAAACGGTGAAAACAACATTTTAAGGAAACTCGGATATGTGTATCATGCTAGGCATTAAAGTAGCGGAAGTAAAATCTTCATTTTCCGTCAGGTTTTGTTTGTTTACTTTGAAAATCCCTCTGTTGCATACATTACTCCTAAAATAAATTTCCCACCTGGTACAGGTTAGAGCTCTTGTTATTTGTTCAATAGGTTCTGGGTTCGAATCCCGTCCTTAGCATTGGTTTGTAATCCGCTTTAAGCTGTAGGTTCCGGTCTAATTAGCCTTAAAGTAACAAAACATGTCTGTAGAGGGAATAATCAGAATTCTAAGATAAATTATGAATGTATGATTTAAATAATTAATTGTTCTAATTGGAAGCATGTTTCTATGACACATAGTTATGATGATAATAGCAACCCTTCTGAGCTCCTTCGTGCACATTCTGAGTACAACAGAATTTAACAACAAATCCAGAGAGACCTCAGCAACTAAAGCCTTTCCAAAAGAGGTTAATAGTTAAGGGCATAACTCAAGCTCATGTAAACTATTGGATGTGACTTGCTTTACGTCAGAAACAATATTGCTAGGATGAGAATTAAGGATTGAGAGATGTTTTCGATGGTTATATTATAAAAGTAATCTACCTCAGAGCATAATTCCCTGTAGAATATTTTACTTAAGTATTGTTTCATGCTATAAATGCTGGTAGTTGAACTTATGTCGCACTGGAGCAACGCATTGTATAAAGGATGCGTTAATCTTAACGAAATTATATCCAATTATTTCAATTGATGTTTTAATTGTTATAAATCCTTTGGAAAGAAATAAAGTATAGATAATATAGATTTAACATGCAAATGATTTCCATTTTTCTAAAATATAATGTATGTTACAATTGATGTATGTTACATATATATAATTGAATCTAAAATGTAATTTGTTACGAGAGAAACCTTTAACTATCCAAGTGGTTTTGACGATTTATTTAGTCCATCACGTTCTGAGCAATTTTTCTAATAACGATGTATCTTGTCATCAAGATAATGCCAATTGTTTTATGATGACGAGAACAAGATCTGGTAATTTTTTCTATTAACGTTTTACGAATAAAACTTCTAGGACTTATTCACAGCTTTTAGCGAAGGAGTGAATTGTAATAGTACATTCAATGTTAATTTTCATTTTTATAAACGTTACGATGAAGTTGTTTATATATATATATATATATATATATATATATATATATATATATATATATATATATATATATATATATATATATATATATATATATATATATATCAATTGTAAAAGAACAAGTGCTACTTATTCTTTTACGATTGATATACATAAACAACAAACCTCATAAGTTTTATCTGGGCATATAAAATGTAAAAATACAGATTTACATTTTACTAAATGATAAAAGATAACGGTTGAGTTAGAAATAATCCTTATAATTCCCATAATTTATCAAAATAACACATTTTACTAGGTTTTGATGCATTAACTTTTTTCATTCATTGTAACTTTTGTTGGCAAATTTCTTTAGATATTCAATTTTTCCAAAATTTTAAGAATGTAAAATGCGCATATTCGTTCTAAATATAGCAAAACCTCTCTAATCATCAGCTCTTAACCGAAATTAAAAAGGTAGATTGAAGTATGGGTTTTTATATTTTTTGTAGGCTTACAAGTGAAACACCCAAATAAAAAATATAGTTCTGAGGAAACAAAGGGATAAAAAATTCTACTCACTAGGCTATACTCACAAACTAAGCATGCTTCTCAAGGCGAAATCTAACCTATATGTTAAGAAAAAATGGCTTAGTGGATTTCACTAGTCTAAAAATCATCACATTCTAATCTAGAAAAGTTAACAAACTCATATCGCGAAATATTTGACTTAGAAGTAAGTCACTTGTAAGCCAACGATAGATAAATAAAGGAATTTTTCGCATTTAATATTTTAGAATTTTACTTAGAATTTAATATTTTAGAATAGAACTGGAATAAAATGCATAAGTTTTTTTAGTATTCAAAAAAAAATTTGCACTTTCTAGAAAGGTTAAAAATATTATTTATAGAAATATTTTTAAAGAATTATTTAAAGAAACGGCTCAGTTCAAGATTGGTAGATATTTTGTTTCATTCCTAAAATACTCTTTGAGTTGAAGGGTCGTTTTTCATCCATTTGACCAAAAGTCAGAAACTAACATCTGTTTCGGACAAACATTTGGCAAAAATAGAGGAGCTTTGTAAACTTGTCACGCTTCTTTTAAGTACTCTGATTACGTCGCAAGCCTTTATGTTCCCAAATGTTACATCAAAGATGCGATGCTTTCATCATTTGGGGAAAATGGATAAAAAATGTTAGATAATCCAGAAAATCTAACGTAAGTGAAATATGATGCGTGAATTCATTTTTCAATTTCAAAATTTTAACTAATGGGTTACTTGATTATAGTGAAACAGTTTATTAATTTATCAAAAAGTTAGAACTAGTCATATTAAAAAAGGGATTTTATTTTATCATCTAAATCGATAAAATGTAATTATAATTGAATTTTTACAAACCTGAAAGTTGTTTTATGCAAATTGAGTTTATTGTCCTCCAGTTTGACGTCCTCTTAAATACGGATTGCGTTAAAATATATTATTACTCAGTATTCAATACCGTAAAAAGTTAATTTAAGATTACTTTTAGCAAGGGTACTATTAAAAACCTTATCCATTGCTAAATGGGTACCATTTATGCTTATGGAAAAATGTTTAATAAAGAATTTAATTACTGAGGAATTTCCCCCAAAAGACGGATAATAAGATATTTAAAGCTTTTAATTATTAAAGGAACTTATAACAGCTTTCGTGACTTTTTTATCTTGTACAAGATTAATGAGACTTAGAAAAACAATATGATTTAAATTGCCATACAAATTGAAAACGGTTTTATACACAGATTGTTTCATGAAAATTAAAAGTTCTTCCGTGAAATATCTTTACATATTAGATTTCATTTATAAAATGTCTGTAACAGTGGGTAGTTATAAAAGTGAAAGAAATTTCATTTAAAAAATTATATCCATCCATGAATCGCACGGAAACGTCAAATAAAAATCAAGAAATGAGTTGTAAGATTTTCTATCTACCGTCCACACCAAATACAATTGCTAGAGATTCATTTTTATTTTAAATGGCAAAATTTTTCCGTACTATCATCTAAGATAAAACAGTTTCTAAAGATATTTTAGAAGCTGCATGTAGAAGGCAAAATGCATTACAGCAGTTTCTTTCAGCCATTAAATTATTATAAATTTCTCTTCTCACACATAGTTTTTTAGTGAGAGTTGGTTGGTTTGGGTTTCATAGCACGAGGGCTATATTTGCTCAAGCTGTGCCAATTATAAGACAGACAACGTCAAGTAATACGTTTAGATAGAGAGAGATGGTCAGGTAAAATTCACTACCAAAGTCGTTTTCAGACGCTGTCAACCCTTTAAGTGTTTCGGCAAGTTATCTCGTTCAATATCTGGTCAATTTTGCTAAGGCCGATATATCTCGTCGAAAACAAACGGCCCTATTACTTCAAGGGGAATGAAGATCCAAGTAGGAAAAACAAATGGTCCTTGCCCAGAACTGGTGACAGTTTGGAACAAGATTTTACACCAGAGGCTCACCACTATACGGCAGTGTTCGACGCAAAGATAAACCAGTTGGAGGGCTAACCCTCTGAAGGGTTCACACGTATATATCCGTTCTTAAACCTGCAATTTTCCCTGCATGTCTTGTAACCAATTTTGACTTTCGTGACCAATAGAGGGTTTCCTAGGATTATTTCAACCGATAAATATGGTTATTATTATAAACAAGCAACACCACACAATGAAATCTAGTGACTCAGAGAATTAAAATTAATTAACGTTTATAGAACTAAACTTTACAGTAGTTAGTTCAGAAATTTTAAAATAATTTTTAATTTAACACATTATATATATTTAAGAATTCGATATCAAAGTAAAGACATTTAAAACAATATTTTTAATAATATAAAGTCATTCAGCGCATTCGAAGTATTCCGATTTGCCACCGAAGGTCAAAAACCTAAATTCTCACCTTGAAACGTATTCCTGAAGTGTGTTTCATTACAAATACCTTTAACCTTCAAAATGGAATGATTACATCTCATGCATTACTTTAAATATATCATCCCATTCATGCATAGTAACGCCTCTTACATATTCCCTTGATTTAAAGTTATGCCACGAATTGAATGAGGGGATGTAAGCTATACGATAAACTTGATTCACAATCCGGTAAAATCCCTTATATATGAGACTAGAGTTTTCCCTTCCAATACCATATCCAGATTCTGCGTATATCTCATCCGTTCTATATGTACTACATTTATAGTCGTTGTAGGTCTCTGGGACAAATTTTAATCATCGCTTAATGTGTTCTACAGTCTTGATCCACACAGCATTATAGGGCACAGCATATTTGAGTTCAACGGCTTGAACTCAATAGAGTTCAAGCCGTTACAACGTAGATATATTTCAATATTTCACTAATTCATATTGTTACACTTTGAATGTGTTATTATTTAAGCGTTGAAAAATTTGCTCTTACAAGTATCTGTATTCAAGTTGATGAAAAATTTAAAATCCTCCAGGCTCGACCCCTTAGATTTTAGGAATTTAAATTTAAGAGTACCAAGAAAATTTCGAAAAAATAAAGAAGTGTTGGTGGATCAGGGCGTCACCAGAGAGGAGCCTGAACCAATCAAAATAGTATGGTGTTTTCTGCGTGTGGGTGGCAGTTCGCCAAAATTAGCCCACACACCCTTCCAAACACCACAAGTAGAAAAGCAAAACAGGCAAAAAGTCAAACAGGAAGAGAAGTCTAGGCAATACGGAATAATCAAGGACACACACTAAAGAGAAGCACAACACTATATCATACAAAACTAGAAGAGAGTATAAACTTACCCACATTAACAAACTTGAGATCGACAACAACGCGCAGTAACTCGCATGAGGATCGCCAACAAATGCCATTTATAGCGCCCACAAAAATTATTCTATGTAACACAGTTAAGAATCATAAATACAGCAAGTCAAAAGTACACCCAGAGTGCCATGGTGAAAAGCGTTCTATTAGACAAAATAATAGTGTTTGTTGGAGCGTGCTAATTCGTACTCGCGATTTAATAGCCCATTTAACTTTCATGTTCGTATATATCATTTGCGCAACTTTCTCGCGCAAACATGATACTAATTTCAACCGGAACTGGAATTCTGATTCGAAAAATGATAAGATAGTGTGTTCAATTCCAGCCTTTTAATAAATTAATAGAGTACGATTCTTGTTAATAGAATTAATAGAACTGATTGTGTGTCAACAGGCACGTCCCCAAAATAATAAGCCATTATGGTTAATCGTCAGTTAAATAAATATTAGTATTTTTAAATCTTTAAAAAACAAATCAATAAAGAGAATGAGAGGATATTAATTATAAAGTGCGTTAAGATATTCACATTGAAAAAGAAAGTTAGATTTAGACTTACGAATTTTATTGAAACATATCAGCTGACCAGAAATTGTACATAATATATTTTTTAGAATATTTTTTAGAATATATATATGTATATTGTTACAAAGGCGTATGGAAAACGATTGAATTCTCATAAAAAGTGAGCTTTCATACACCTTAAAAATAATTTTATTCAATATTCTTCAAAATATGGTATGAGACAAGTAATATTGCGCGGTCTTTTTTCCCGATGCCCATTTGAAATGAAAATCTCATTGTGACACATAAGGAGTACTGAATATTTAAAAGTGGAGTGGAACAAACTTTTTCAATTTCCTGTTTTAAATGCTTGTGCGTATTTATTTTACTTTATGGCAAAATAATGCATTGTATTACTACTTAAGCTCTTATATTAGTTATATGTACCAATTTACTGTCCCAAATGTTGAGGACGTTGACTATAAAAGTGATCTAACTCGCATAGTAATTATGTGTATGAAGAAACCAAGAAATTATTACAAAAGACCTTAAAATATATTTGAATACATATACGTAAAAAGAAAATATAAGGAATTAATTATTTTGATAACCAAAATCCTAAAATGTAGTTTCTACAGTAAGTACTTGAGAATACCTTGCAAGCCTATTTTATGACAAATAAACCGTAGATAGTATCTCTTATGAAAGATTCCAATAAAAAATTTAATTTAATAAATTAGTAAATGCATTTTCAGGGATTAAACTTTAAAGAATGGAAAATATATTTATCTTTTCTGTTACATGAAGTAATCAATAATTTTATAAGTTGTTTTTAAAGTTTCAAAACATAACACTCAAATCAAAGGTTATTTCAATGTTTATGTTTTTAACAGTCTCTAATTAATAACTAGAAAAACGTAAGAACTTAAGTAAATTTATAATATATGTCACATAGCACAAAAGACCGACATGGAAACCTGCACGAATTTAAATGCAGAGATGACCAGTAGAGTGTGTAACTATGAATTCGAAAATCATCAAAGTAAAGTTGCTAAACTACGCTTGATGCATCCCAATCAATTTACACAATACGAGTTGTTCAAATTGAATTTCAGTTGAATTGAAATATAAAGCTACCTGCGTTCAATTGATCTATTTACACTTAACTTCAATGGTATTTAGTGTCAATCGATCTGCTTTCAGTTAACTTTAATGGTCTCTAGTGTCAAACATCGTGTTAGCCGTTTTAGTTCGTAGAAGTAATCTTACTACTTGGTAGATCCCTGATGCATAATTAAAGCCCTGATGCATGGTTAATGCCCTGATGCATGGTACTTCCTGATGCATAATTTTTCACTTTACAGTTGAAATTATATCCAGACTAATTCGTTTCCGAACATAACATCCCCATCAAAAGCTAGTATTTTTTTAAGTTATCATTGTTAAGTAAAAACACCATTTGGTTTAGTTTTTAGGTTTGCAATTGGTTTGTCACTTAGGGATAATTTTGTGCTGTACAAGAGTTAATTAGACAAGAACGAATGGCTAAAAGTAAATTCAGACAAACATCCATGCCCATATTGGAAAGCATTCGACTCTTTAAGAGTTTTTATATTTTGTAGTACAAGTGAAAGGTAGAAGGCAAAACAATTTTAGCGTATTTTTACTTCAAAATTTCGATTGAATAATATTTCCTTTGTCTAATTTAGAGTAAATGTCAACAAAATGAAATAACAATAAAAAGTTAAAATAATTTTAGTCTCTGCATAAATAAAAATGGAGATATTCAAACCGACAATTTTTGCTTGACAAAGCTGAAAGAAAATATAAAGTTTATCATTGAACTACACTGCTGGCCATCGAAAATGTGACACCATGAAGGAAGCATCCAATAGCCTTGCACCCATAATAGCTCTTAAAATGATATGAAAATGAATAGAACTGTAGCGCTTATGGCAAATAATGTGCACCAGTAACTCCCTAAGTAAGCAGTATAAATAGGTTGAACAAAGTTGGTTTTAATTATTGGAAGTGTGTTTTCTCATTGCTCCTTTGCACAGAAAGTTTAATTATGTTTCGTCGTAAAATAAGTCTTACGTACACGTGTCAGAATTTGATAGATGAAGAATTTCTTATCGAGTTTGCAGATTATCCTTTCGAGAAATCGGTGCTCGTGTTGGACGAAATTTAACCACAGTGATATGAATATGGAATCGACAGGTGCAGGAGGGACAAATTAATAGATGTGAACGATTACAGAAGTATCGGAAGATCATCAAACGAGAGAATAGACATCCAATGCACATGGTTATTGCAGATTGTACTGCAACGTTAAGAACCCTAACTCAAGAATTAGGATGTGTTGCAACCAACCTGTGTCAGCTCGTACAAATCGATGTCGTCCTCAGAAGTAGAAATGTTTTCAAGGCATCCATTGCTGCGACTACCTTTGAATATACATCACAAGCGTCTGTGGCTACAATGGTGTGCATAATGCCACACATAACCAAACGAAAGGTATGACATCGTCTTTTCAGACGAATCTCAATTCTGTCTACAGGAAAACGATGGCCGTATCCTAGTTTGGTGGCACCACGGTGTCAGATTGCATGACTCTTGCATTATGCGTTCCCATACTGGTCCTTAGCGTTATGGTATGGGCACCATTGGATTCTACTTCCGCACCCACATAGTACTCACTGACGGTACACTCAACAACAATCGCCGAATCTCTGAAGTTTTGGAGCCTGTTGTCATTCCTTATCGTCAGGGTTTGACTTCGTCCAGTTTTCAACAAAATAATATGCAACCGCAGGTAACTTACAATATACAATTATTACTGAATGTCCGCAAGGTTTCACTTATGCCATGGCCCACTCGTTCACCAGATCTGCCGCTCATAGAACATGTCTTGTTGATAAGCGCCCAACCACTGGCACATCACATACCACTCTCACGGCTATTCCACATGAACTTTGGTAACGTGTGGAAGCAGCATGGACTGAAATACCCGAAACACACATCCAAAGCCTCTTTCTTTTAATGCTGAGACAAGTAGCAGCAGTTATTGCCGCTCATGGCTGATACATTTTAATGTACGAGTCCGGTGTACTAACGCCGATTTCACGATGTCTTCTACAAACCAGAAAGTAATATACATAAAATGAACATCAGTAGAAACCGTAAGAATAGATGATAAATCACAAATTTTCTTTAAGAGAATTCTAAAGATGTCCTCTCTAGAGCAGTTGAGCAGGATAGGCTCTAAATTATCTTCCTCATAAAGGCAAATAAAGCACTTGTTGGAGTAAGCCAGGCAAAAACGATTCAAGTAGGCCTGAGTTACAATGTGGCCTATTCTGGCTTTTGCAGAAAAGTGGCAACTGTTCTAGGGATTTTTTTAAGTAATGGAGGTCATTAGGCTCACTCTAAAATTGAAAACTATGGCGATTAATTCCAGTGTTCCTCCATAAAGTACACCTAAGTGATCAAACATTTCTCCTGACCCTACCCAGACACTGGCTCTTAGGACATAAAACCCATAATCAACCAACCTACTTATACAAAGCCATTAGTTAAGAATTCTAATCTCGTATGTGCCGAAGTCGGGTTAACTACCTTCAAAAGGACACGTAAATACGAGTCAGCTACATCAAAGTCCTCCAGGAAGGCGTGTCTATAGTTACCACCATCCCCACCATCGTACCCACCCTAGTTCACTGTGGGTACGATGTGGTGACGCCTCCCATGGTGCTTCATGGCAACACTGTGCCTGCTACGTTCCAGTCAATTAATGCTTGAGTAAATATACGATTCATAAGCTGTCAGAGGAAAACAATATTATAGATTAATTAAAGAAAGTAATATAAAATCTGAGAAAATAATAAAACTATAGATAAAAAGATCTTACTCCCGTTATCAAAAAAGGTTCTCTGATTTCAATGTTGCGGGATAGTTTCCATTGTACTGATTTATCTTTGATCATCAGTACAATAAAAAATCTTTATCAGTACAATTCAAACATTTCCACAAAAGTTTCTTTTAAAGAATTATTGTCGTTCGATGCTTTCAAAGTGAATCAAACGAGCGTGGTAATCTTTCGTTTGTGGGTGGATGGAATGTTACACAACTATACATTGTATGTTTGAAATAGCAATTATAGATATTTACAGATACGTTTAAAACAAAATGGTTTGTTGCAAAATTTTGTTGATGGAAATTTAATTTTTAAATTATTTTCTTGAGTCTAAAAAGTCACTGCATACTTTTCGTAAGAGGAAAAATAAATATTTATTTTAATTTAATGTAACTATGTATACCTCCACGCCCAAAATTGCCTTACTGGCAATTTTTAGAGTGACCTTAGTGGTGAATTCTTTTACTGGCATCATCAAATTATATTTTTATGCATTTTATACATAGCTGACTAAAATTAAAATTGATCCTGTCATCACGCGCTATATTTGAGGTCAACGTAACTTGATCATGCGTGTTTATTTTACAAAGTGGACCCTTCTTCTACGAAAATATAGTTCCTAAAACACTACAAATTTAATTCAGAATAAACTAATATTGAATAAAATTTTGCATAGAAATTGGAAACATGGAATACTTATTTCAAAGTTCTATTTTTATTTTATTTCACTTAATGATAATTTCGAATAAAATGCTTACAGAGCTAGTACCTCTTACAGGAGTAGATGGTAGCTCTTCATAGTACTTTTGGCCAATTTTCATTACTAATTTTTATGCGAAGTATAGTTAACTCAACAATAAGTTAGAAGTTTTGTCAGAAATACATTACACCCTTTTACCTATTAATATAAATGTTGCATAGAAGTATATTGGAATACACTACAAAAATATGTTTGCAAGGTAATGATAATTGGTTCACGGTACACGAAGCAAAACATTTCACTTGGTCCATTAGATGTATAACTTGGATAACATTGTTTTCAAATTATTCTTCGTTTGTTTTAATCTGTGAATTGATTGAATTAGTCCTTGAAATGCTAGTACAAAAAAAATCTAAATTTCTCTTCTATCCCCGAAATGCAATGACCCAACTCACGAGCTCCATCTATTAAAACATGTGTAAAATTGCTTAAACATTCTAATTTGTCATTCTCACGGCGGAACAGCTCTAGATGCTTCCACAGATGTTTATCTATATAAACATGCACTGGAAGACAACTCAATGACGTGCATAGGTGGCGTTGCTATGTATTTTGCATGGGCTAGTCTGTACCAGTTTTTCTGGCACATTAGTGGATTATGGTTCTGCTTTCAAATGTACAGTACGGTAGTTTGTTTGTTTTTCAAATGAAATTCATCTTAGAAAATTACTCAGCATACATGCAAACAAAATAAGTAACCACGAAAAGGGGTTAAAAGCTAAAATAGACATCAATACAGTATATAGCACCAAGTATCACAAATGTCAATTGCATATAATTAATATCAAATTTCTCCACTAGACAGCTGAGATACTTAATTTTATTCAAAGCGCTTGTGATTCAAGTTATAACACTCTCCCCTACATTAAAAATACTTGAATAAAATCACATTCGGACTTAATTCTTTTTTAAATTATGATAACCCGCTATGGTGAACGAATAAAAATTCATAACTGTAGTTATAATAGCTTCATAAAGTGTTTAAGTCGAATAAGTAAATAAATTTACTATATAAGCAAGTATTTGCTTTCAATACGCAAATAAGATTACGCTCACGAAGAGTCAACTTCTAAGAATTTTGTCTGATAACCTACTCTTTACTGCATTGTAAGCATGACTTTTCTGAGACTTGATGAAATATCGTCGGCTTAGACCACGGCCTCATTAACTGCCGAAAAAAGCAAATTTTACAGCACAGCCGATTAAATACTTCTCATCGTCAGGAAACTAATCATTTAGTGTCAAAACAATACCTTTCCTAAACTTGTCAGTTAATGAGTTTCTGTTCTAAGCCGACGATATGTCTGAATTTGTAAGATACTCTTATGGGGAGCAACAGAATTTAATTTAATCCCAATTCCCATATATACTTTTTAAACACGGAATGTACCTTAAGTTTTTCTCTTTTACACTACTATTTATTGTCGCCTATAACTTTATAAATATGTATAGTAGAAACTTATGATTTAGTTCTAGGGTTTTGAGGGAGCCAAGTGAAGAACTTTCTCTCTCGATAACTTCCTCTTTTCTCCAATTTAACTTCGGATTCAGAAGCACGGATATTGGATTTTTGAGCCATTGCACATTCTCTGTATCTGAATCTCTTCCTCTCCTTTCAGCTAGAAAAGCAAGCTCTGCTTTCCTCTTCCTGCTCCATTAATATGTCGTAGAAAACTTGGGAGAATGAAAACGCCAGAGCATGAGATCTCTGCTCTTGACTTTTGTTAGTCGTAATCTTCTGGGTTTTTGGAGAGAAAAGAAAGATTTGTGCTTTCTATTGATATTGTCTGAGGAGAGAAAGATGTGATATTTCTTTTAACAAATATATCCTTTCAAGTATTTGTTTCTTCTATAGATTTATTTTTTGACCAAATATGCAAAATTATTTTTTAATTCTCTAAGTGGTCGAGATATCCTCCATTTGGAGGGTTAAAATACAAGACTCGTTCATCTCTCATCCATACCAACTCGTCCATGAAGATATGACCAATTTTGCTAATGACATGTCATCAAGATATTGCCGATTTTTCATGATGACGAGATCAAGGTCTGGTCAGTTTTACTAATTACGAGATATCTCGTCCATCAAGATCTGACGAATTCGAAATCCTTTTGACTCGATCATAGAATCGCTTAAAAATCGCAAATAGAAATCTTCAATTTCAATTGTGTCACTTTGCTTCAGAAGGCGCTGTGTCTAAGAGGTTGAAATTCATAAGCTGATAACTTTTGGTAGTACGTTTTGAGTGTTTCAATTATAGTGGACTATTGAAAATTTTATTTCGCATACAAAATTGAATATTAAACAAGCAAATATCCTTATTCATATCTAATGTAAATTTCGAACATTTTAAAGAACTCCGGATTTTTATTGGGAAAATGTCGGAAACAGCTAATGTAATTCTAATCTTTTAGCAATCTGTTTTACATCAAAGGAAGGTATACTCTTAATTTAAAAATAAGAGCTTCAATTACAAGAAAATCGATAAAGTAAAAGGATTTCCCATATTTTACTAGAATCATAGAAATGTTTCAGTACTAAATATGTTTTTACCCTGTTTATTTAAAAAATGTAAAATAGATTCGATTCATAAATCCCTAAATATAATTGAATATAAAAGTTTTAAAATTTATTATCGCTTGAACATTTTATTAAAATTCAACGAAATGTTGAGTCCTTTATTATATTTTACAGATCAAATCGTATTGAAATCCACTTTATTCAAAGTATAAGAGTTTTAAATAATGCTGAAAGTAATAGTTTTCATAAAAAGGCAAATCGAATGAAAACGTATGGATCTTGTATTTATGGCATGTAATCCATTCCATTATAAATTGCAGGAATGAGCATTATGTTCTTTTACATCAGAACGTAGATCTTTTTTAAATTTTGCTACTTTTCAATCTCTGGTGAGAGATAGTCACTGTGCAATTGATACAGCTGATAAAATTGTTCTGAAAGAAGAATTCATTCTATAAAGCAATTCGACTTAATATTATTTCTCCATAAAAGCTCTTCGGTAATTTCGATCAATAGTAACTTTCTGAATTTTACATTTTGATAGTAAAATACATTTCTATATTAACTGCATACTTCATTTTGCATTTGTAGAACACTGAAAGTTTCATTTTAAATTCTAGAAATCTGAATTGTTTAAGCATGTTGAAAAAAGTAAATTTTGATAGCTTGAGAAATAATTTTAATGAACGAATTATTATTAATATTCCTTAAGGATATGATTGAATTAATTGTATCTTTAAATGTATACGTGCTTCGACCGTTTTTGAGTTTATTCTTTTAGAATTCATTAAATCTCATTTTATAAGAAAACACAAAGTACGGAGAAACAAACAAGAGTACGTTTTATATTATATGCTGATTAATAATTACATTTGCAAAAATCATATTACTCATCAACAAACTAGAATACAAAAAGGTCTTAATTTTTAAACTAAGAAAAGCAAATTATGTTAATTATTCAAATTAATAGGGTTATCATGTTACAAGTCATTGAATAGAAAACATTTAAAAACTTCAAAATATAACCAATAAAGCTGAAAGACATGTGAAAATATCGTCAATCGGTTATTTCGGTTAAACAAAACGTGCAAAGGTGGGGAATAAATAGCTTAAATCACTAGGGTATTAGAAAACGTAAAAATAGATATGGCTTCTCTTAGTTTAACTCGACAATAAATCTAGATTAGACCACTTTCACTTGTTTGAAATTAAACGAGTATGAAAAATTCCAAACTTTGAGGATGGCGGATTGATTCATTTCCTTATTTTGGATAGAATGTATGTGGTCTTGTAACGAAATTTCAGAGCTCATTAAGTTTGATCAACATAATCTGCACATGTGCAGGATATGTTCTATATATCTCAAAAACAAAAATAATTAGAATGTATTCAATTTTAAAGAAATGGTGGTTGGTCGGGTTTTATGGCGCAAGGGCGTCCATGTTACTAATTTTCACCAAACACAAGACAGACGATATCAAGTAAAGGATATGCACACATAAGGAATGCTTTACTGACACATAAGAGAGAAACACAACGAGGCTAAGTTACAGGAATCGTACCTGCACCACCTGCTACTATCAGGTTTCTAGAGCAGAGAGAAAAGCCATTAGCCACTGTATAGAAATGAGGAACCGCGTTAGTCGAGTTGGTTGAGCGGCGGATTTGCAACAGAAGGGTTGCGAGCTCGAAAGTCGATTCAACCAAATCAAGTCGATTCAATCCTTGTCCACGTCTGTGTGGTGTGGAAGTATGGAGAGTATTGACACCGTCATCTGACCTCGATTCAAAATTACGAGGTGTTGTCCTCGAATTGTTCTCTTTTGAATTGATTATGGACAGTCGTCAATAGTCCGCTGTGTTCCTCAGTGCGACGTAAGTTCAACTACCAACCTACAGCATAGAAATAAAATTTTATTTTTTATCTTTCACGAATCCACCTTAATAGAATAGCAATTTAATTATGCGCATCCCATTGTAGTAATGATGATTGTACAATTTTTTACCCTGAAGGTAGATTACTTTTCATCTCCCTGTCCCCTCTCCACGTGTCCTTAATGACATCCTCATAGATTTCTATTTTGCCCAAAATCATCCCTTTATCCGATCGCATTTCTTTCTACGGAAATTCTGCCACTGAATACATGATGAAAATAATAGTGAGAAAAAAAAGAATAACATGAAAGGAGAATTCTCTCCAAAGTTAAGATCTTGTAAGCCTATTGATTTCAGATACCACGCAGGGAAGCTGATCCTGGAGAGGAAAGTCGCTTACATCCTCGACGAAAACAGGGAATTCAACTACGTTGTTTTTTTCACGTCAAAGAGTAGTTTCGGATTCTGATTTGTCGTTGGTTTGCGCGGAGAGCAATTCCAAATTTTCTATAAATATCTTCTCGTTTCTGAAAAGTATAAACAAGAGAAGCTTTTCGAATGTAGACAAATAAATGGGTTTTGATGTTTTCAGTTTAGGTTCAGTTAAGAGACAAAATCGACAACTAATTTTTGTCAAATAACGTGGTCTGAATTAAAAATAAATAAATGGATGTTTTCTTTCTTGTGTTTTGTTAAGTTAGATGACGATCTGAAAAGAGACTACCAAAAAGTCTGTTTCAGTTAAAATAAGAAATGGACAACTAGTTTTTATCGAATAACGTGATCGGAATTTATAAAAATAAGTGGATGTTTTTATTTCTTGTGTTTTATGCAACTAAACGACGATCTGAAGAAGCTACTGAACAGTTTGTTTCTGATTACATGACTGATAACTTCAAAACATTTCCATGATTGGGATTGATTTTTCGAAAGCTGCAAGTTCTTTTACGAAGCATTTTTTTTATTTATGATGCCCAACCTCTCTGTGGCCTTCGGCATTAAAAGGGGAAAATATATATATATATATATATATATATATGCCTAGGAAATCTAGAATACGTAAGTAGGGCATCAAAATATGAAATACCTAATATTTCACACATTTCTAGGCATTATATGCAATGCCAAAAGGTAAAATGACAAAGTTAAAATAGTCCCTCCAACTGTAGATTCTGTAGATTTCCTAGGCATTGTATATAATGCATAGGAAATGTATTCATAACCATTTACATTGTATTTCTTGTAACTTTCATATACGTCTCTCATGACTCTTCTCTTTCCATACTTTGCCTAAATATTACTTGTGGTTCAATGCCTACAATGTCCTAGGGAAAGTATATAATATATCAAAGTAACACTGACATTTCATGCTTTGCCTAAAAACGTCAAGCATTCTGTAGATTTCCTAGGCGTTATATATGCTACGGTTCGTGTGATCAATCGTTTTATATTAATAATAACCAAATAATAAGGTTAAAGTGAAAAATTTGTGAGAATTTATCCACGAATCGGTTATTAGCAATAATTTGATATTATGAACGGTAAATGTAATAATTTTCAATGCTTTGTAATTCCAAATGTCACCGTAGCTCTTCCTGCAAAAATAAATAATCTATTTTTACACATTTAATAAGACGTACCCGTACGAACTCGTGTATGTAATGAATAATGAATATCTTATAAATAAAAATAATGGATATAAAATATATTTTTATTAAATTCACCAGGCTTCATTGGTAATTCTTAATATTTTCTCATAAATGTAATTATTATGACTTATTAATCGCATTGACCAAAAGAAGTGGTTATTCATATTAGCCGGTTATTAATACTAACTGGATTTGTTACATGAACTATAACACATACTATGACTTCATTTTGTACAGTACCAGAACATATACAGTTTTTTACAAGTGCAGTTCTAATACTCTGTATTCGTATTGAAGTTTGCAATGATAATTAATTAACGTCGCACTGGAGCAACACAACGGACTATTGGTGACGGTCCGGGATCAATCCCCAAGGAAAAGATCCGAGGACAACACCACATAATTTTGAACCACGGTCAGATGATGAGGTCAACACTTAAGCTGTGGCACCCCCTCTCCAAATTTCCACTCACCTTCTCACGCCAACAAGAGGAAATTTGAGGCCACGAGAGATTTAACGTGCACCAGCCCCTGTATGCACAACAATCTTTGGTTGGATCGAGTTTCGAATTCGCAACCTTCCGATTGCTAATCTGTTACTCTTCCAACTGGGCTACCGCGGCCCTTGTATTGAAGTTTGAAAAATATTTCTACATAAAAATATATTTATTGAAGTTATCTTCTGTGTAAAACTTAATAAGTCGATTCATTTTAAATTTGTAAATCACGCTAAAATCATTTGATCCATTTTTGGAGCACGTAAACATGGAATGCTTAGAAAAATTAGTGTATGTTGACACAAAGTAATTCAATGCAATCAGAAACGTTACGAAGATTTCAAATATTAAATTCCTATAAAATTTAAATTTATAGACATTGATTGATTTGTCATTAATAAACAAGTACTTAAACTTTATTTACGTATTATCATTATCAAATAAAATGAAATTCGTAAGTTTCCATACATTAGATAAAAAATACTTAATGAATATGGAATACTATTCATATTAGTATATATATTATAATCGATTATATACACTGCTGGCCACCGTAAATGCAACACCCTGAAGGAAGCATGCAAATAATATGAAATTTACAACATGCATTAGCGGAGGTGAGATATGCAAATGATCAGAATTTCAGCGCAGACGCACATCACGCGCGCCTGTGGCGCCACTTCAAAGCGCTATTTAAGGCTTGGAGATTTCGACGATTTCAAGTACGGCAATTGTGTTTTTCTTGTGGTTTTTTCAAAAAAACGATCAATTATGCCTCGCAGAAAACAGCGATCATCTTTTGATCAAGTATCCGAGTTCGACAGAGGAAGGATAGTGGCCTACCGAGATTGTGGATTATCTTTCAGGGAAATCGGTAGTCGTGTTGGACGAAACCAAACAACTGTAATGCGGATATGTGATCGTTGGATGCAGGAGGGTACGACGGACCGACGTGTTCGATCGCATCCACCTCAGTGCATAACTTCACGTGATGACAGGAATATTGTGCGTATGGCAGTGACGGATCGCTCAGCCACATCACGAACCATAGCACAGCACATTCAGTCTGTACCGCATCATCCAGTGTCTGCGCGTACCATTCGACGCCGTTTACAGCAGAGTGGTCTGTCCGCAAGACGTCCATTGCTTCGTCTACCCTTGACGCAGAACCACAGACGTTTCCGCCGCCAATGGTGCGATGAAAGAAGGATGTGGACGGCAGAATGGAATGAAATTGTCTTTACTGACGAGTCACGCTTCTGTCTGCAACACCACGATGGTCGGATTCGAGTCTGGAGACACCGTGGAGAGAGGATGCTGAACAGCTGCGTTATGCACCGCCACACTGGTCCTGCACCGGGTATTATGGTATGGGGCGGTATTGGATATCACTCTCGCACTCCTCTAGTACGCATTGCCGGTACTTTAAACAGCCAGCGCTACATCTCCGAGGTGTTGGAGCCAGTTGTCCTTCCTTACCTTCAGGGCTTGCCGACAGCCATATTTCAACAGGATAATGCGCGACCACACGTGGCACGCATTGTCCAAGGGTTCTTCGTCAATCGCCAGATTGAATTGCTTCCCTGGCCAGCTCGCTCTCCGGATCTTTCGCCGATAGAAAACATGTGGTCCATGGTTGCTCAACGATTGACCCAGAATACATCCCCAGCTGCCACACCAGATCAACTTTGGCAACGTGTGGAAGCTGCTTGGTCTGCTGTACCCCAAGAACACATCCAAAGTCTCTTTGAATCAATGCCGAGGCGTGTGGCAGCTGTGATCTCCAACAATGGCGGCTACCTGGCTACTGATTTTGGCAGGAACCACACTTCACAGAAGTCTATAAATTTAATCATTTGATACTTGGTCAACATGTTATCTATAAAAAAATTTTTGTTGTGATATCTCTTGTCTTTCTTGGTGTTGCAATTTGGGTGGCCAGCAGTGTATTTAAAGGAAATACTCAAAGTTATAAATTCGAAAATACGATGTCCATTAGCAACTTCACCCGCCCTTTTTTAACCTATACCAAAAATGAAGCACAAGAATAAGCTCAGATTTAATCGCGACCTTTATTAGAAATGGCACTAAATTAGCACTCGATGGACGAAGTTTAAATAAATGTACATTGTTTAAACATCAGGAAACTGAAAAAGTATTCTAGTATAGTTTATCAGATTATCTTTAAGAAACGCCTTTATGTACAAATTTTCTAAAATGGATAACACAATTTCTAAAATGGATTAATTTTTGAGAAAGATTAGTTAGATAAAATCTCTCATAAAAGCATACATCTTAAGTATGTATTGAGATAATTTGTTTGGGGGTAAAAGAATGGTAGTAAATTTAATGTAGAATAAAATTTTATAAAGAGTCTTATGCATACAACTCTAAAAGTGTAGTGTATATTTTGAGGGATTATGAAACAATAGATGAAAGAAAGGAATTTTATTCAATACTAACTAAAACTTTTAATCTTTCGATTTTTTTTGTATGAAAAGAGCTTTTTAACTACTTTTAACCATTTGTATTAAATCTATGCTTCCTTACGTGTAAACATTTATAGAAAATTGCTAAGAAAATGATAGTAAAAATATTTTTTTGTACCACAACAGAACATACAGGAAATGTATTGGTATTAAGGAAATGACCTTACGTAGAAAATGGAATAGTTTAAAAATTTTATTTGTAACTTGTAGGTACTTTATTGTAAGAATAATTGCCGAAACGGAAAAAAAATAAATCAAATCACAAATTTCTGAAAATATATAAAGCATATTGCCTTAATTTTTTATTCTTTCCGAATTATTTAAGATTTTGAATATTATCTTTTAACTTACAAAGCACTATGTAATTTAAAAAACATTCACTAGAATTCGGTATAAATCTCCATCCAGCCTTTTTACTCTAAAACAAATAAATATTTTCTCTAAAAGTCTTTATAAAAACTGCTAAATGTTCTAAAGAAAGGCATTTTAACTCTTTAAGTGGCCTCAAAAATTGAAAACTTCATTTTTCGCCTCTTCACTGCAAAATTTCTCAAGTCAGTATTGTAATAAATTAATCTGTAAGTTCTTTTAGTACTTCATTTGAAGTACATTATATTTAAGGAAAAACAGCCAATTTATTTAGAACAGTAAAATAGATACTTAAATAAATTCGTCACTTAACTTACGTAGAATTATTAGCTAAGTAAATGCATTTTTGTATTGTATACAACATCCTCATACTGTATGCTTCGCAGGTATATATATATATATATATATATATATATATATATATATATATATATATATATATATATATATATATATATATATATATATATATATATATATATATATATATATATATATATATATATAGATTGAACTTTAAAATTAAAAAAATTTCCCTTAAAGCATTGATTTTTATGAAACAATCCTTTAAAATTACATGCGTGATTTGCCATCTCACGAAAATAAATGCATATAAACATCTATTACCTGTATCAAGGATCATCTCGAATTTGTGCCGCCTACAACTAGCCTCAGCTAAACAAGGTTCAAAAGGCTTTTTCCCTGACTTCATTGATAGTTAGCACCGGACTTTTAAAAAATCCTCCCTAGTGACTCTCGTGCAGAAAGAAGTTTTCAGTATAAGCCAGTTGATTGGTTGAGTTTTATGGCGCAAGGGCCGTGTATTTGGTTAAGTTGCACCACAAAATGTCAAGTAAAAGAACATACACTCACCAGGAAAGCTTTACTGATACAGAAGAGAAAAATACACGCAAGGAGGAATCAAACCTGGGCTGCTTAAAACAACTCGTAGTTTGCTAGTGCAGTCGACGAACCCTCTAGGCCACGGTGACCCCCAGTTGAAACCGGAGTGATAGTGCACTTGATGCAAGGTGGAAAATTATCTCTCCATATAAACTTCACGGCCCTAAAATGAACGCTTTTGAAACCTGAAAAGTCTGTCTGATCCTCCCTGTCCCCAGAGAACCCAGAGTTCACCGGGAAGATGTCCTTGATACCAGTCACGCGCATTAGACCTCCCCAAACCGTTTTGTACGAAATATTTTTGCCTCTGTAAATCTCAAAAGTCAACCGATAAGTCGATGGTAGTAGTTCTAGGCAATCCTATTTTGCCTATGGTTTCTTTTCTTTGAGATCAAAGTGGAAAGGGAACCGCTGAATGTGCATTTCACGGTTTTGAGGACACAAAAGCAGCCCGTAATGTCTGAAGCGAGCTTATGTGGTTTGGTCCCATTCAACATTTAATGAACTTGTTTTCTGTTTGTTTGTTTGTGCCATTGCAATATGTGTGCTTCTAGTATTCCACCAATCTGCTAAATGTATTTTAATTGATTATTTAACTCCATTACTCGTTCGCATATGTTTTCTACTGAATTACTCGTTTGGTACATATTCCTGTGTGATCCATCCAGAACAGGGACGGCGAGCCTATGGAACGCTTGCAGGTGTTCGCACGTACGAAAATTTTGCTTGCACGTCAACGATTTGCAGGTGATATCATTTTATAAGTTTAAAAATATTCAAGCTTTTATTTTAATTGCTACAATGTACAAGCTGTTTTCATGAAAGTAACTAACCAAGAAATACATAGCCCACTCTAGGAACAAGGATCGGCAGCTGAAAACTACAGCTGATGTTAAGAACATCTAACCGTTGGCTGAGGGCCATATGTCACTCAGTAAACTCAGCCCTTTGCTGGGTAGTTCGTCATTATTTTTCAAACTAAATTTTATAAAAGGTAATTTGAGAAACAGAATGAGACTGATAAATGTAGTTCGACCTGTGTATTACTAAAAGTGGCGAAACATGAACCAGATATAAAGCATTTGGCATCCAATATACAACAGCCAAAAGTCTCATTAATTTGTACGACAATGTGTATGTCATGTTATCAGCTTATCTTTATGAAATAAATGTTAATTTTTAAAGTGTCTCAATAAAATTATGCAATAATAAATTTTCTATTGTTATCCCTCATTACAAACAGCTCGACACGTCAGCAACACCTTGAAAATTTTGGCACGAGCACAAAAAAGTTCGCTACCACTGATCTAGAACATTCCATGTAAAATTGAATTGCTCTTGTTGAAGTAAACAGACCACAACTGTGTTGACCCATGTATTGGTTCAAATTGCATTTTTTCTCATAGATAGGAGTCTACGTGACTATTTTCTGTGCGTCAAAAGAAGAAACGAAACCACGCTAATGAGTCACTTGATAGTAAAATTAAAAAACATTCTAAACGCTAGAAGCAATCGCTTCGCATTCCTTCTCGACTGCTCTGGTTACTAAGATCCTAAACAGTTATGACGATTGAATTAGTAAAAATAAACCACCCAAACATAAAATCTGAAAAATTTAGTCTTCCTTCGCTCAACGAAATATTGACCTGATATGAAAACATATATGACATATATGTCCATACATCCATCATATTTCAAGCACTGGATTTGAAAGCCTCCCTGGATTCTGAGGTAGTATGCCGGAGGCAGGCGATGCGTAGGTTTTTAGAATGCACGCCAGTGATGATGTTAAGAAGAAAGTAGCGAAATAGAGATTTTAGTTTACTTATACTGGGCTGGAAGTGATTTCTACCAACAGCACGGCTGGTGTGTTTCTTCCAGAGTCATGAAAATACTTTTTGATGCCTTGGGTGTCTTGAAAATAACCTGCTTCCAGAGCATCCTTTTCAATAAATTATTCCAATCAAAATCAATTCCTAAAATCATCCAGGTCTAGGGGACTATTCAAAAGTCAGTTCGAGAATAGAAAACAATAATAAAATATGCATAAAAACAACTATATTTTATATCTTGTGTCTACCTTATTTTCTGTTTCTATTGTGTGTAGTGTCAGATAGTTTCCCCTAAAGCCAAAAGATGAAAGATTCAATGAGACTGTTTAGTTAGACTGATTCCGACGAAGCGTTGGTAGCTTATTTGTATTCTTATCAGAAACTGAATGTTGCCAAAGATTTAAGTATATACAATTCTTATTAAAATGGTATTATTTCAATTTCTCAGAAAGTTATTATTTTAAACTGATTTACATGTGGATCTTTGGCATCGTTCAGCAATCGCGCAACGTTCCATCATAAAAGATAATTACTCTTTTGTTATAACCTTCTTTGTTTTAGCATGAAAGATGAAAGTATTCAGAAATCAACTAGTAAAACATTCCATATTGCTTTTGGCAACTTAAGTTTTCTGAAATTTTGTTTGGCAGTTCAGATATTTACATTAAGAGGAAAATTGTTTTAAAATGTGTATAAAAAATTTCAAAAACAAACTGAGAAATGAAATAGCAAAAAAGTACTTCAGAATGCATTATACTGTGTAAAGCACCTATTAATATAATACTATGCTATACATATTGCCTAATCAAGCATGAAAGATTTAATTACCGCTGGATGGGAATTAAAGTAACCAGTTCCATTTCACTCAAAATGCATTATACTGTTTAAAACACCTATTATTTTAAAACTATGCTATACATATTGCACAATAAAATGCGAAAGATATCTGCTTACAAGAGGGCGGGATGGTAGATAGGGAGTTAATTAACGTCGCACTGGAGCAAAACAACGGGCTATTGGCGACGGTCCGGGATCAATCCCGAAGGGAAAGATCTGAGGACAACGCCTCGTAATTTTGAACCACGATCAGATGACGAGGTCAACACCTAAAATGGCCCTCCATTCTCCAAACTTCCACACCACGTCAACGTGAGGACATTTGAAGTCACGACAGATTTAATGGGCAGAAGCCTCCGCGTACACAACTGTCTTTGGTTGGATCGTTTCGAACTTTGAAATTCCGGTTGCTAATCCGTTACTCTTTCAACCGGGCTACCGCGGCCCCACAGGTGGGTGGGAATTAAAGTAACTAGAATCACATTTCATACAGGATGCATGATACTGTTTAAAGCCCCTACTGTTAAAGCTACCATTACTGTTACTGGATGCTACGAGTAACAGCAGCGGTAGCTACTACCATCCACCTACTGTAACTGGATGTAGGATACTGATAAAGTTCTTTTAAGACTGCTATACATATTGCGCAATAAAACATGAAAGATCTAATTACGGGTGGGTGGGAATTAAAGTAACTAGAATACGGGTGGGTGGGAATTAAAGTAAATAGAATCCCATTTCACTCAAAACGCATTATGCTGTTTAAAGCACCTATTATTTTAAGACTATGTTATACATATTCGCAATCAAGCATGAAAGATATATAATTAAGGGTGGGAATACAGAAGTAAACAGAATCCCATCTGACTCCATAAAAGTATGCGTCATGCTATTGTTTAACAAATTTAAACAAAATTACAACTTAACATCAGCAAAACTTGCATACTGGAAATAAATATTCTTATATATACATATATGCTAGCTGCTAACATTATCAAAGTAGTTGCTAGTTTAAAAACAAATTTTTTATTGACGTAAATTTCGGTTCCAATAGTGTGGGAATAAAATTTGCATAACAGATGTTTGATTACAGAAAACAGAAGTTTTAATTCATGAAAATTTTAAAAGTTTGTTCAAGTCTGAAGACCTTGAGGCCATTTTGTCTTCAATAAAGTTATTCGAAATTCTTTGATTGAATACGCTTTGAAACGAACTAGGAGTCTCCGTGTCTATTTATTCTCTGTGCATCAAAAGAAGAAACAAAATAAAATCACGTTGAAATTAGTTAAATGGATCGCTTGATGGTAAAATTAAAAATGTCTCGAACGCCAGAAGCAATGTGTTTCTGCTCGTATGCTTTAGTTACTAAGATCCTAAACGTAAAATAGTATCTGCTTTGATGAATGAATTAGTAAAAGTAAACCACCCAAACATAAAATCCCCGGAAAATTTTAGTCTTCTTTTGCTCTTCGAGTATAATGACGAATATCAATGATTAGAATACCAATCGCAGTAGCGTAGAATCCAATGAAGCACAGCAGCTCCCTCTTGAAAAAATTGTAACTTCTTGACTGAATCAAGGAAGCAGGATGTTATCCATTCAAGTGATTTCAATGAAATATCTCGTATCTGATGAATAATCAATATCTGACCAATTTGCTAATGACAAGATATCTCGCCATCAAGATATTGACGACTTTTTTATGATGACGAGATCAAGTTCTGGTCAGTTTTCTTATGATGAGATATCTTGTCCATTAAGATCTAGTCAGTTTCTCTAATAACAAATACTTCGTCGAGACAACCACCAGAAGAGTTAAAAACAAAATTTTTTTTGATGGAAATCTTAGCGGACATTAGTTTTAATTTCAAATGTATACTTTCTCCCGCACCCTATCGCCTACGTGTCACCAAACTATGCGTCTGATCACAACCATCTGCCCGATCGCCTTTGTGTTCGGTGAATCAGGTATCTGATTGGTTGGTGGTGTTTGTCATGCGCTGTAGATACCCCTAATCCTACCCACTAAACCACTAACCCTCTCTTACATTGATGCTATCCTATTAGTCTGATAAACGCAGTTGCTTGTTGCGTATGATCTGTATAGTTGCTGTACACAAACTCCTTGCCACAAAATCAGCTTCAAGACAGCGAGCTTGTCTTCACATGGGATTTGAGATAAAATCCATGCACGTCCAATCATTGACGAGACAATATTCTTTTCCTGTTATCTCAGTTATCGAACCTTTTGTAAGTGTTGTAATTTCATAATGAGCATGGAAATTTATAAGATTTTTATTAATATTTTAAACGCCAATTATTTTCTACGGAGAATTACATTTGTTTAAGACCAAGACTCCCTTCACAATTGGGGCCACGATAGCCCGATTGGAAGAGTAGCGGATCAACGAGGGGTACGAGTTCTAAATTCGATTCAGCCGAAATTCTGTCGTGTACGTGGGTCTGGTGCATGCTAAATCTGTCATGGTCTGAAATGTCCTCACATTGGCGTGGTGTGGAAGTTTGGAGAGTGGAATGCTAGCTCCGGTGTTGATCTCGTTATCTGACTGTAATACAGAATTGCGAGGTGTTGTCTTCGGATTTTTCCCTTCACGTTTGATCCTGGACCGTCGCCAATAGCCCGTTGTGTTGTTCCAGTGATTGTCGGTAGAATCTATTTAATCCTTCAGCATGCATTACAACAAACAACGAAAAGGAGGATTTTCAGTATTGCAGATTGGCCCCTGTTCTCTATTACTGTGACAATTAACGCATTGAAATTTGTGACGTTCTCCGTCCAACACGTGGAGGAGCGTTGTCCGGAAGGAACCATTGGGTCCTCGAGGGAAGAAGGTGGTGTGCCCTTGAACGATCATCCGGGCCAGAGGAGAAGAAAAAGGGAGATCTCGGAGGGGAAAAGGAGAGACTGACTGGCGGATGCAGAAGCGTACGGACATGCGAGGGGTCCTTTCGCTGTAAATGTGCGAGATTTGCTGTAATATCTATTTGTAATCAAATGTAAATAAATTACTTAATCAAGAACCCCATGCAGAAGCGTCACTCTTTGGGTAATGTACATGGACTTGAAATCCATTAAAGTTTCTCCAGCACATTGGAAAGCCGGCGAGGTCTCACAAAATTTAATTATCGGTTGAAGCTATTAAATCTTACAACACAGCCTTTACAACAAACACAAAGGGGGATTTTCACTATTGCAGATTGGCCCTGTTCTCTCGTATTGTAACAACTAACGCATTGAAATTTAATTGTCGGTGGAAGCTATTAAATCCTACAACAAAGAAGTTAGTTCAACTACCTACCTACTCTACTCGATCCTTCAAAGTGGCAGGCAAAATTACGCACTGACATTTATATCATGATAAGAGAGGTTTCCTTGGCTGACTAGATATACAACTATGGCGGGGGAATCGAACCACCCCTTTTATTTACACCTATTTCGTAGTAATTCAAATTCGATCTCTGCATCCCCAGTTGAAAATGTTTCGCTACGCTACAGACCAATGGAATCCTCAAGAAAGTTCATTCACCCACATATTTTTGTAACGGTACCCAACTAAAACAAAGAACACGCGCTATTTTTATTTTGCATTTCATTCACGTCCAATCCTTGGAGGGGGAATATGTTTTTTATCCCTACTGTTGAGGGTGTGGCATTAAACAATTGTTTGTTTTCACCATAGAAACGGCTCAATCAACTGCGAGCATCAGATTCCGCTCTAGCAGTTTGAAAGCCCACTGGTCCGTAAAAAAGAGGATCAAAATGATGAGTGACGTTTTAAGTTATTTCTTTGTGTTTGGGGTGTTTTTAATTTATCATATCTTAGCTTGTTGCCTTTGGATTTCTTGAGGACAAAAATTTATTGTGCAAGCAGCACTCCTCGGTAGCCCGGCTGGAGGTAGGTAGTTGAATTAACGTCGCACTGGATCAACACAGCGGGTTATTGGCAAACGTCCGGAATCAATCCCACTGGAAAGATCCAAAAGCCAAGTTGGAAGAGCAGCGGAATAGCAATCGGAGGTTGCGAGTTCGAAAATTGACCTAACCAAAAACCCTCGTGTACGTGGGGACTGGGGAACGTTAAATGTGTCGTGACCTCAAATGTCCTCACGTTGGTGTGAAAGTTTGAAGAGTGGGATGCCAGTTCAGGTGTTGACCTCGTTCAAAATTACGTGTTGTCTTCGGATTTTTCTCTTTGAGATTGATCCCGAACCTTCACTAATAACCCTTTGTGTTGCTCCAGCGTGAAATAAATTCAACTACCTACCTACCTGTACAAGCAATTGATCAATACTTTGGTCCATCTTCCTGTAGAAAATATCCTCAACATTAGGTTAGGATATTCAACATTAGGTTTATGGATCAAGGGTCATATTTGGGCAAGCTGTGCCAAACACAATATAGACAACGTCAGTATAATCCAACTCCCACATGTTGACAATTGAGACACGTGATTTGAACGTCTGTAAGTTAAATCAGGTGACTGGTGACACAAACAAAGCGCTTCCACAACTAGCGTCTTCAGCAGGGATTCGGGTTATAAGTTACATATTCGGATCCCAAAGTGTTAGGAGTGATAAAGCATTGCTGGGGTGGGGAACATCCTTTGTGATCGCCATTAAAGCAATCATGGCAGGTATCTCTTAAGGAGCTTTCATCACACCTATGCAAAAAATGACTGACCCAAAATCGACTTACCTTCTCATCGGAGCCGCACTGGGCATACACTCACAAGGAAAGTTTTACTTATACAGATGAGAGAAATACTTTGCAATAAATAAATAAATAAATAATGAGAAATAAATAATGAGTGTAAAATTTATAATTTTTCATAAACAGTTCATAATTTTTTCCGTTGAGCTCGTCTTTTGCTTGAATAACAAATTCTAGATGTCAAACATAACAAGATTTTAAAAAATGCTTAATAAAAATTTTAAATAAAAATTACACCAGTCCTGGTTTTAATAATAATTTTTATTCACCAATTTCTTGTGAATGAATCTGTGTTTCTCAAACATGATTCAACACAAAGCCATCAAGATAGCTTCACATTATTAATTTAGCTGATTTTTAAGCTAACTAATCGAATTACTGTAGTGATTTATTTCTTGGTAAAAATTAGACGCTATTCCGAAAATATAAGGAATTTAAAGCTGCCTTAAGTTCAGTAAATTCCAAATTCAGTCCAGATTTTTAATTTTAAACAGAGGATAAAATGCAAGGCATTATCTACCAAAAATATGTCTAATTTTTGCTTTGTTTTTTAGTAGAACGAAATATAAATTGGAGGTATGCGTTGTTTAGGAACTAATTAAATTCTGATGTCATTAAAAGCAAGCGTATCAAATATTTGAATCGAAGTAAACACTAAATCTATATTTAAAGCCAAAAAATGCAAGAAGGGTTTTTGAAAGCACCACTCTGCTAAAATAGATTTCCGTTTATTTTTCTCCTTGAGATAATCTGTCATTTCTAAGGACTCCAAATTTGTCGTGAGTTGAACTTCCCTCACTTTTATATTTACTTTAGCAGGAAAAATAAACATTAGGGGGAAGTCTAGCTTGAATGAGGAAGATAACTGGCGTGGCATTTTTTACTGTTTAACACCAGTTCTTTCATCCATTACCAATGAAACGTTTATTTATTTTAATATTGTAATACAGATTTGGATTTTCTCTCTTGACGGCTTAGTCAACAGTTTAGTAGCAAATTACACAAGAAAGTAAACTTGATTTTGATTGAATTTAGTACCTTGCTTGATAGCTGTATTTTTTTAAATTCCAGTCTTTAAGATAATTGTTGGTATTTATATTGAAATTCTAAGAGTAAATCTTACAAGGTCTTTAAACTACATAATTTCATTTATTGCTGTAAATATGGTTAAGTTGTACATGTGAAAATAACTAATAAGTACTTTGGATTTTTAGGGATTAACAATACGAGCAAGTACGAGTATGCAAAAGATGAAATAAACATATCATAATATGGATTGAATCACATACAATTGATTGAAAACTTTTTAATAGCCTCTTTTGGGTAATTTCTAAGCCACCAAATGGTGATAACAGAATTTTTCTGCCACCCAGTAGGTCCCTGGTTCGTAAAAGCGTGGATGTTGTTGGTTGTCTCTGTTAAGAGTAGAGGTGACCTCCTTCTCATAAATAGCCACCTTTTTGCCACTTATAATTTCGAATAAGAGAACAGTGGTCAAACTTTTCAAAAAGTAATTATTAATAAAAAGAAAGTAAAATAAAAAATTCTCCAAGACTTCTGTCAAAAAATTAATTGCGATGATGGGGTTGTGGAATTTTGAGAGCGGTAGTTTAATTAAATAGAAAGAGTTCTGTCTTATGGTGCAAATCAACTCTTAGTTAAGAGTTTTCAGTTTTATTCAAACTAAATTATTGATGATAAAAGTTGGAAACCAAACCTCTCTAATTTAATTCCACTTTTATTGTATTCTGCAAAATATGGTGATTCATCAGATTTGTCGAAAATTTATTAAATTAAATGTTTTGATTTGGAACCACAAAAACTCTCACAGGCGTTATTTAAATCAAATTTAAACCAAATTTTCTATTAGGTAAAACTAGTTTGAAAAAGTATGTATATTCTAGTCTCTAATTATAAACTTCTCTTTATAATTTTTAAGCTCGCTTTTAAGTTCGTCGTCATTCGTCCTCTATCTACTACAGGCAAATGCTTGTAGTACATAGCAGTGGATCATAGATGTAATTTCAATGATCTTGATAACGAAACCAAAAATTCATTGAATATAAATCATTTTCGTATAGAAGGGTTTGAGGGTATGGAAGAAGGTTAACTTAAACTGATCAAAGAACTAATCAGGAAGTTACACTTATCATGAAAGGAGATAATTTAGGTAGTCTTCAAATGTAATATAAACAATTGAATAAAACAATTTTGTAAATAAAAGTCACTATTGTATTTGCCTGGAGACAAGAATAAAACAAAACCTAAACTATTAGAGTAAAAACTATAGGTTTAGTTGTACGATAGAGATAAAGTTCTATTTAGGTACAGTCCTTATATTAAAACGCAAAATTGTCAAATAAATGAAAGATTACAACATAGAAAATCTAAATATATTGAATAAAATAATTGCTTTGCTAATTAAACGGGATTAGAGTATTTTTTAATTAAATAAAAATCATGGGGAATGTCAAAAGTTTCAAATTTTAATTCAATAAATTTAAAATAAATATGTTATTTTCAAGATCTGCTGATCGCGAAATTGTGGAGATATATTTCGCTTGCACTGAAAAGAACTTTCTTCACATAAATATACAGTGTTTTCACTTGCATTCTCATTTTCTAATGTTCAGAACTTAGCAACGTGTATTTTAAGAACAGTCTAAGAACATCAGTCATGCTTGTGACAAGCAGTGTTTGGACCCTGCTTTCAGGGTATTTATGGAACTTGAAAGTAATGGTGTATGTCTCGGTTTCTTATGCGACTTTGTAAATTTATGTGTATTTTCAGAAAAATTAAGCTTTTTCGAAAGATTCAATTCAATTTTAAGTCGTAACTTGCATGTTTCATATGATGCATAGAAACCTAGAATTTCAACTGAATTTTAAAACATCAAAAGCAGTTTTTTTGTTGAAAATAAATGAGCCACTGCGTAGCGAGAATGGGAATGATTGGCATATTTAATCACTTCTGTTCTCATCGTTCATTATTTCGACGGATCCAAATACTGAGAGCGGTTTCGGACAACCACACAAGGGTGAATGAGCCTTTAACACTCGATGCAGGGTAGACGAACTGTCTGTGTGTCTTGTGAAGCTAATTTTGTTTCAAGTGAATATCAAATTGTCGTGTTTATTCTATAATGTTCTCATCTATAGTAAAATAAAAGTATATTCATCCTAAATATAATCTCATTTTAATCCTACACCGTACATCATATTATATCAAGCATGTACCATCTTAGTGACATTTTACTTAAAACTAATAAATGTTCTATGAGATGAGGCTACAATTTTATGAGAATGACTTTATTCTTGTATATCTTAGATTCTGTACACCTAATTTGTTAAATTACAGTGTGATAACTCGTATTTTTAGAGATTCTTCGTTAAAATGAATTCAGCTTCAAATCTATAAAATAAGAATGGAGTGTTTAACATTGAATATTTTCGATCCATTACAAGTTATTTATCCATTTTGGGTCCTTTTCATTCGAAATCCTTCTGTTGCGCGTTTGGTGCCTGTCTGGCTGTATGTATGTGCCCGTACTACGTCTATATATTTTCATGAAACTTTGCATACTGTGAGTACTTACGTTCATTTAGTGACTGAACTTGGTTGCATAAGTCTGTCTATCGGTCTTCCCGTTTTATGCCTCATTTTGTGTTTGTGTTTGTACAAGTATCACATAAATCTCAATCCATATATTTGAATACAATGTTCTTTATTTTATGCACCATATCTTAGTTTAGTGAATGCAATATTTAAATTTTCTTTGTTTACGTATTTAGATCAGTTGAATGCTAAATATGAGTACTACTTAAATCAACCATAATATGGTAGTTTTGGAAAATCTGGAATGTATATTGAGCATTGTGATTACTTGGACTGTTTTACCAGTACTGCTGAAAAAGCAATTATTTTTTCAAAAATTATTTTTTTTACAGAATTTTAACCCTTATGCTTGATTTATTTTGAGTCTTATTTTTCTTTGTGAAATACAAACGATTTCCGAATATTTGGGACAGACGATATTTTTCAATGAACGGGAACGAAACGAAACTCGTGTTGGTTGATTGTTTTTTTCGCTCGGAATTAATTTCGCATTTCTAAAATGTGTCCACTTTTTAGATGTAAGTTGTGGCAACTGTGCGAGATCCCAAGATAAAAAACAATCACGAATAATATCTTCAGAACAACTTTTACACTTCAACTTTACTTTAGTTTTATTTCGCTGCTTTCCGTTTAAATTTATTAAATATTTATTTTTTAATAAGTTGTAATTTCTTTTCATTACACGCAAAGACGCCACAAAGTATTGGATTTAAAATGGCATGTAAGTCAGAATAAAGCAAATTAGGAGGAATTTTGCCGTTATTGAAAGAACGTTAATGTTAAAATAATCCGAACTAGGACTTTTGAAATATTAAAAATTCATTGACATAGTGACAGAAGGTCAATGTAGCTTATTTTACGAGTTGAAGTTATATATTAACTCATTATGTATGTTTGGTAAAAGTTTATTGAAAACAATAATCTTTAAAAAGCCGCCATCAAATGATTTACCATTTCTTAAAAATGGTTATAGGTTACCCTTGTAGGTCTGTACTGAAGTTATTCAATTTTAAAACAAGTTCTTTTATTATTAGACGTGCCACAAAATGGAATTTTCAAGAAAAAATGTATTCGTTTAAAAAAAAACTTACTGGTGAATATTTATCAAATTAATTTTTCATTCTTTCCTTAACTATGGCGAAATTCGAAAATGCCACAAGGAAAAAATATGGGAATGTAAATTATGAGTGCTAGAGAATTCCCCGTAGATTCGTCATTTTTACGAATTGAGTTGAGAAATTTTACAGGAAAAGAATTTAGGAAAGGGAATTCCTAATCCTCTCACAAAATTATCTTTTGTAGTAGTTACCTTATTGTCCACCTTTCGTCAGTTTGTTACTTTAGCAGTGGTGTGATGTATGTAAAATGTATTACATGGATGGATATGTATGTATAGGATTTGTGTCCAAAGTAAGTTGTAGAAATTACAAAGATATTAAAATATTATTTTATTCTACGAAAGACAAAGTGATTGGTTACCACCACGCAACAGGCGCGTATCTGCAAAATTGACGTTTCTACGAAAACGCGTTCAAAGTTTTGATGCTTCGGGAAAAATCGAGTTACGACTCTGAGGTTGTTTTCTCATGAAAATCGGCATTTTCACTTAGAATCAAGATGATTCCGTGCTTTGTCATAGTGTAAAACATGCAGTTAGGTGATGAAATGGTGACTAAAAAATGCAGTTAGGTGAATATCGCCAAAATGCAGATACGCGCCTTTGGCGTGGTGGTAACGATATATTCTGGTCATTTGTTCAATCTATAGTTAACCAATTCAGCCCCAGTAAGGTAGGGTAGTTTTGCTAGTTAATTATAGTAATAAGCAAGAGAACACATATTTTCTGATCCCTAGTAATTTTACATTTTATCTTTTCTCCGAGTTTTGATCCGTAAATTGCTCCAGTTGCTTATTCCAAACCATGAGGCTAAACTTTAATGAGTTTACCTTCTGGTACGTAGAAAAAATTAATATCAGATCTAGAATACCCACATTTGAACTCTGGACCTCAATACCAGGTGTTTACAAGTCCCTCATGAAATACACTGCTGGCCACCCAAATTGCAACACCAAGAAAGACAAGAGATATCACAACAAAATTTATTTTGTAGATAACATGTTGACCAAGTATCAAATGATTAAATTTATAGATTTCTGTGAAGTGTGGTTCCTGCCAAAATCAGTAGCCAGAGTAGCCGCCATTGTTGGAGATCACCGCTGCCACACGCCTCGGCATTGATTCAAAGAGACTTTGGATGTGTTCTTGGGGTACAGCAGACCAAGCAGCTTCCACACGTTGCCAAAGTTGATCTGGTGTGGCAGCTGGGGATGTATTCTGGGTCAATCGTTGAGCAACCATGGACCACATGTTTTCTATCGGCGAAAGATCCGGAGAGCGAGCTGGCCAGGGAAGCAATTCAATCTGGCGTTTGACGAAGAACCCTTGGACAATGCGTGCCACGTGTAGTCGCGCATTATCCTCTTGAAATATGGCTGTCGGCAAGCCCTGAAGGTAAGGAAGGACAACTGGCTCCAACACCTCGGAGATGTAGCGCTGGCTGTTTAAAGTACCGGCAATGCGTACTAGAGGAGTGCGAGAGTGACATCCAATACCGCCCCATACCATAATACCCGGTGCAGGACCAGTGTGGCGGTGCATAACGCAGCTGTTCAGCATCCTCTCTCCACGGTGTCTCCAGACTCGAATCCGACCATCGTGGTGTTGCAGACAGAAGCGTGACTCGTCAGTAAAGACAATTTCATTCCATTCTGCCGTCCACATCCTTCTTTCATCGCACCATTGGCGGCGGAAACGTCTGTGGTTCTGCGTCAAGGGTAGACGAAGCAATGGACGTCTTGCGGACAGACCACTCTGCTGTAAACGGCGTCGAATGGTACGCGCAGACACTGGATGATGTGGTACAGACTGAATGTGCTGTGCTATGGTTCGTGATGTGGCTGAGCGATCCGTCACTGCCATACGCACAATATGCCTGTCATCACGTGAAGTGGTGCACTGAGGTGGATGCGATGGAACACGTCGGTCCGTCGTACCCTCCTGCATCCAACGATCACATATCCGCATTACAGTTGTTTGGTTTCGTCCAACACGACTACCAATTTCCCTGAAAGATAATTCACAATCTCGGTAGGCCACTATCCTTCCTCTGTCGAACTCGGATACTTGATCAAAAGATGATCGCTGTTTTCTACGAGGCATAATTGATCGTTTTTTAAGAAAAACCACAAGAAAAACACAATTGCCGTACTTGAAATCGTCGAAATCTCCAAGCCTTAAATAGCGCTTTGAAGTGGCGCCACAGGCGCGCGTGATGTGCGTCTGCGCTGAAATTCTAATCATTTGCATATCTCACCTCCGCTAATGCATGTTGTAAATTTCATATTATTTGCATGCTTCCTTCAGGGTGTTGCATTTACGGTGGCCAGCAGTGTACAATAGCATATTCTTAATTCTCATTGCTCGACGCACAAATTTACGAGGTCTGTCCGGGAAGTATCTAGCCATCGCTAACATAACGAGAAAGGTTTGTGTGGCATTGATACAACTTGGCAGTTAAGGAGGGGGGAGATTGATGCATAAGTGTACGAAGTACTTGTATTGGGTAGGTGTAACACGTTAGGTTATAACTTGGTTCGATGTAATCTTAGGACTTTCTAATGAAATGGTTGGTGTATGTACACGCAGATATCTCCTATTTCCCCCTAGCCCTCGGTTTGAAGATCTGTCATGTGGTTGTGGAAAAGAACATGAATATTAATGCGGGACAGATTATTGATTGGTTAAAGTGATTATCCAGCGTGATTAAAACCGTTAGTCACGCTTCGATAGCCAATAGGCCCAAGTTGATTTGTAAGCTCGTGTGACTTACCCTTCTGAGATCTTACGACAACGGCACCGTCCACATGCTCTGTATATTTCATTCGAAGGTCGATGGATTTAATATGATGCATGGTGTAAAATGGAAAGTGATAGAAATTTAGGATGAATATGCTTTTATTTAACATAAGTCGAGAACATTATAAAACTAACACTCTAGTTCAATATTCACTCGAAAGAAAAATGAGTTTCACAACACAAAGACAGAGGACAGCAAGTCCACCCTGCATTAAGTTCTAAGAGCTCATCTACACTTGTGCTGCTGTGCGAATACTCTCTCCGTATTCGGAACAGCTGCATAAAAAAGCAGCACAGCTGCACTTTAAAGGGGTTTTGTAGCAACGTTTTAGACGCTTTTTTTCTGCCAAAAATATCCCCAAGGAAAAACATGTTTGAAAAGACGCCCTTTTAGGAAATCCAAAGAAAGCTGACATAAATTAAAACAAAACAAACGGTTTGCAACTACCTCATTTCCTAAATTTTCCCTACCACAAGAAAAAGTAAACCTCAATTTTCGCGAAGGAACATGAAACTCGTCTACAACACTAAAAAAGGAATGCATTAAATAAAAATATATTAAGATTTATAAAAATGATTAAAATAAAATGAAGAAATGATACATCCTATGCATTTCTGATAGTTGTGCATTGGTTTTTATGTCTTTAGAATTTTCCGGATTTTTTTTGGAGGTTGGAATGTATGGTATTGAAATCTTTTTCACATTTTCTGGACCTCTCACTTAACTCAAGAACCAGTACCAAGGTTGAAGCGACCCTAGTTCATGTAGGGCCTTTATCAGCTCTTTTGAACGATATGAATTTACGTCCCATACATAAAGATGAGATACAAGACGAAACATCAGTCTCCCCGACTCATCCTGAGAACATCATCCATCTCGTTGCATTCCTTCAATTTCGTAATGCCTGTTTGTGACTGGAGTCATCTCCACGTTTGACCGAATACCGATCAACTCACCTCAGTGCTGCCATTGTGCAACACTCTGGAAGCTGCTGTCCCAGTGGCACGATTCCTCTCCTTCAAAAATTAGCTTCCAGGGTGTCCCCTACCTTCAGATCCTTTTGCCCAGAGATCTCAACAAAAAAGGGATATACGCCACACAGTATCTTTCTGCAGTGGTTTTCATCGATCAACTCGAGTGGTCCTCCCTTAAAGACTTTGGGCTCTTTCCCCAATAGTGACAGGTCATCTGTCACTTCAGCTCCTCTCCGCATCGGAATAAAATAGTTTGCATGGTGTATACCAAAAAGCTCTGCAGATGCGTTCTTTCCAAATTTACACGCTGTTGCTGCATGCGGAATTTGGCACTCAATAAAGGATATAACGGGAAGAGGCTAACTATGCGTGTTGCTGTATCTTGTAAGACTTGATATGATTTGATATTGTATGTCTTGTGTCTGGTGCAGCATAGCCAAATATGGCCCTTTCCCCATAAATCCCCGAAACAACCAAATCTTGTATGATATTTAAATAAGGTGATAATTAATACTTCAATGTTATTTAATGAAAATTCAGTATTTTTATATTGGCTCCCTGTCTGGTACAAAAGGTCATAGAGTTTGTCTGTCATCCAGTGGTTGGGGATTACCATGGTTCATGGCTCATGACCCACTGCTCTAGTAACCTACGAGTTGTTAGAGGCTCAAGTTCGATTCCTGCAATTTACCCTGGATGTATTTTTTTCTTCTGTCTCAATAGGTAGGTACTTGAATTTACGTCTCACTGACGCAACACTACGGGCTATTGCTGACGTTCCGGGATCAAACCCGAAGGGAAAGATTCGACGACCTCTTAATTTTGTACTACGGCCACAAAACGAATTGAACACTTGAGCTGGAACACCACTCTCCAAGCTTCTACACCACACCAACGTGAGGACATCTGAGGCCATAACAGATTTAACGTGTACCAGTCCCCACGTACATAGCTGCTTTGGTTGGATCTAGTTTCGAACTCGAATCTTACTGATTGTGTATTCGCGAGCTACTGATTGTGTATTCGCGAGCTACTTATTGCGTGACCTGATTTAACAAGAAATGAGATTAGTGTGAGAATAAGAATAAAATAGTTGATACATTAAATATTCAGTGCGATACTCTCTCATTATGAGGGAAACTCAGTTTGGGGTACAATTCTGCTACTCGTATTCCGACAGCTTCCTTCGACAGTTTAACTCTCGCAAAACTTTTTCCTGTCCTCCAAAAGTCAGCGAGGAGTCACTAATCTATTGAGTCAATGGATAATTCCGAGTTTGAAAACATCTCTCAAATGAATTGATGACTTCTGACATACCAATTCCAAATATTATTGCTGAAATACTAGAAGCAGCCGAAAGAAATAATGAAGTGGAAGAAGATTGCCAAGAAGAACGAAGAATTTTAAACAGCATCTCCTACCCACATACTCATTGACCTTGGGATGCTTTGAAAACTGCAGTGGTTTGAAAGAAGAGGTGCAAATGATGTTTTTCGTGTCATGTTTCTTATCCGATGAAAAGTAAGAAACAAAAGGAACCGATGATGAAATACAAATACAATTTGTCACGTTCTTTTATTCTGCCTCAATTTGAAAAGCTAACAAGCAATTTTGTATCACACTCAGAACTAGTTCTCTTTTTAAGGACTTAAATTTAACGGGGAAATGTGCTGATTGGTTTTGTGCTGGCTATGATGGAGTATGGTACATGCATTTAAAAAATGCAATTTACGTAATTTATTAAAAATTTCCCAAAAGAAAGGTGAAAATTATTTTGTTACATGCTAAATATAGATACGTTCATATTAAATAGTTCCTTTTTTGTAATTTGTATTTTCTTTAAAGTTGAATGCATTTTCTTTAAAGTGTAATGAATTATTATTATTATTAAAAAATCCTTTTTGCGATCGACCGTGGTTCAAAATGACATGGTGTTCTCGGATCTTTACCTTGGGGATTGATCCGGACCATCGCCAATAGCCCATTCTGTTGCTCCAGTGCGACGTTAATTAAAATACCTACCTATATCTACACCTACCTGGCTTTCAATCAAAATATATATACCAGTTTTTAAAGCTTTTGAAATTTCAAAATAAAAAACTTTAAAATTCTTTATGAACGTGTTAAACGCGTATTAAATTTGAAATCTATGACGAAAAATTATGCATAGTAAGTGAGGTAGTAATAGCGCACTTTCAAGAAAATCGGCTACTGTGAATTCAGGAAACCAAGTATCCAAACATTTTTTTTAAAAATCAAACGTACATAATTTTACAAAAGAAATATGTAAGTAATGGGTTGATGATTGGATTGCGATGGCACAACTTTTGAAAACTCATATTATGGATAAATAATATAAATTTAAATGAAATAATGAATCAATATAACTATAGTTTTAGTCATTTAATGCTCATTTATTAGACTTTCCCCACAATAATTTCAATTATGTGTATATAAAGTGTAATTTCCATGGAGCCATGATTTACAATTTACAGTTTCAACAAAATCACAACCTTTCTTAATTGAAGTGTCTTCAAAAACTAAGCGCTTCCGTTTAAGTTCTCAGCGTATGAATTTTCGTGGATTCTTGTATCGGTAGATAGGTAGGCAGTTGAATCTACGTTGCACTGGAGCAACACAATGGCCTACTGCTGGAGGTCCTGGATCAATCCCGAAGGGAAAGAGCTGAGAACAACACCTCGTAATTTTGAACCACAGTCAAATGACGAATCCAGATCTGAGCTAGCACCCAACTCTTAAAATTTCCATACCACACCAACGTGAAGGCATTTGAGGCTACGACACATCTAACGTGCACCAACCCCAAGCTTTCTAACTGTATTCTCATGTATGCAAAATCCTATTTCGGTTGATTTTTTACGCAACCAACGATTAATTTTTCTCTCACATGATACCTTGATAACAAAAAAAAGCAGATTAGTTTGATTATACACGCATACCAATCATCACCAAAGCCCGTTTATGAGAAGAGAAAAAGGGAGGTGTTTTTAAAACTTGATCCCAATGAACTCTTGGCAAAATGACCGCACGTCCTTTTTAGTCCAATTTTGTTGCTCCTAGCACACTTTAAATACGCTATGCCTCACAAATACAGATTTTTTCAGAAATTATATGATTACACGAAAAACAACTTAGTTTAAAGCTTCTTTAGACTACGTAGTCTTGGTAATTCGTAATATTTCCAAGGATAAATTTGGGAAATTAACTTAACTCTCCTGGTGTTTGTCTGGACGATATATCTCGCCATTAGCAAAACTTACCAGATCTGGATGGACGAGGTATTTTGTCATTACATAAAAAACTGGTCAGATCTTGATCACGTCATCATTAAACAATACTGGCAATATCTCGATGACGAGATATCTTGTCACGAATAAAATTGACCAGATCTTGATGACGAGATATCTCGTCGACACCACTTGTAAGGTAAACAAAACAGGAAGTTTAATTATTTAGTAAGCTTAAAATATGTTACCAAAATAGTTACTTTTGAGTAATTATTGTGCCATATAAATTCTCTAATACGTCTTTCAACGGAAAATGAAACAAACATCAGCGCGCCATCTTAATCGGACAATAGATGAGTCATCTCTTTCTAATATTAGAAAAAGACCGCACACTCATCCATTTGATAAAGAAAATGACAAAAAATGGTCGATATCACATAGCTTACTATTTTCTCAACAGTTAAAAGCAAATGAAATAAAGATATGCTGGTGAAATACATATTTTAAAATGATAACAGACATTTTTTCAACTTAAAATTCTTCAAACGATGTGGCTTGTATAAGAACGCAACGCAACTTTCATCAATAAATATTCTGAAGCCTACTAAATATATAAAGAGAAAAGAATTTCATTGCTCGTTCAGCATCCGAGTAATAGCTACTGCATTATATCTCTCAGTGCGCCATCAGTCCTTCACTTACCTATAATTGATAATTTTGGGTTTATAGTTGATAGTTTACTGTTTGTGTTTAAGATTATGCTTTCTGTATAAGGACCATCGGGTACATGCTCTTCTAAATAAGAAAGGCCATGCACGTTTAAAAAATATTGAAATCCGTGTTAGACGAGATTTTCATAAGAGAATTCAATTTTTTAAAACCATCGAGTATGAAATTGGGTTATCGAAATTTCTTTGCACCGGAGAGTTTTCCTTACTCCATCCTGCTCAGAATTGAATTTCGATATCAGATTTATAGAACGTACCATTTAAATAGAAGACAAAGTCAGCGATGCACCCAGAAGCAGCTGCTTTTGCGGTCGAGAAATCCATTAAAGGTAAATCACTTTCAGAAGACGATGAAGAAGAAAATATTTAGACTGATGCTTAAATAAAAATAAATAAAATCTTATATATTGCTGCTTACCTACTTATGGAGAAATGCATTTCGAAGTTAAGTTCAAGTACTCTAAGGTAGGTTTTCTTTAAAGTTAAATCTAGATGGCGGTAGTGTTTTTGTTGTGCAATGTCATCCCATACGTATTGTGGATATGACGTCACGGCTTGTTTTCGAAAGGATTTTAACTCGTTGGCAAAAGAATTTAACATTAATTCCTAATTTACTTTTAGCTTAGTTGGTAAAGTTTAGGATTGTCAACTAGAGGTTTGCTGGCTCGAGACTCAATCCAACCAAAGACCAACGTGTACGTGGGGGATGGTTCACGTTAAATCTGTCATGGCCTCAAATATCTTCACATTGACAAGCTGTGGAAACTTGGAGAATGGGCTACCAGCTCAGGTGCAGTCCTGGTTCAAAATTACGACATGTTGTCCTGGGTTCTTTCCCTTCGGTATTGATCCGGACCGTCGCCAATAGCCTACTGCGACGTTAATTGAACTATCTATCTACCTAGTTTACTTTTATATCAAAATACTTTTATACTTATATATATATATATATAATTCAAAATTACAAACGAAAACAAAGAGAAAACCAAAAATTTTAAAATTAAGAAATTTAAGAAAATTTCGAAAAAAATGATGAAGTGTTGGTGGATGAGGGCATCATCAGGGAGGACGGTTCTGCTTTCTGCTTTTTGGATTCTGCTTAACTATTTTTTACCCCCAATTTTTTGGCTTTTTACTTGTCTGCTTTTTGATCTTTTGGCATTTTGCTGGTCTGCATTTCTATTATTTTACGTTTTAATGTTTTGTATATTTTGTAAGTTTTATATATATATATATATTGAGCAATTGACTTTCTTGGTAGTTGCCTCCTCCAACAAGGCATCTCATCATTAGCATAACTGACCAGATCTTGATGGACGAGATACACGTTATTAGCGAAATAGGTCAGATCTTGATGGACGAGATATCTCGTCGAAACCACTTGGAGGGTTAAAACTTTAATATCAAATTCCATAACTGGGTAATTTACGAAACAGATTTGTTGAAAAAAATTAAATATTTTGTTTCTTTGACCTTATTTTAGCTTTAATTCGCTTCTTATAGAATTTATGTTAGTGTTGTCTTGATGTCATTTATTACAATATTAAAAAAAGTTATTATCGTATTATTTTTCCAATGCTTCGACACCTAGGATTCAGTCATTAATTTTCTGGCTTTTAATTTGTTAGAAAATGGTATCCCATAATGATGATATTCCACTGTATCCTTTTTCTAGAAATATGATAGATATAAATTATTGCATCCAATGCGTATACTTTAGATTTTTATTTATAATTAAGTGCCAGAATTATACCCAACGAGCTCTGGTTGAATTAAATTCAGTGGATCCGAATACTTTCTTCTCCCTTTCATAGTAATAAGCAAATATCATTTATAAATGTCCAGAAAATAATTTTGAAAACGCCGTTTTCAGTATTTTTTAAATTTCTGCAATTTACGTGGAACGTATATGAGATGCTTTTTCTGTCAAGCTAAATGTTGGTGGTGGTCATAAACGTGAAATAGAAGACGGAGCGCTGCCATTGAAAGGAACTTCAAAAAGTGCGATCAAAATGTCGACTAGTAGTCACGTGACTTCTCGGTGAAAGTTTGACATGGTTTGCCGACTGACATCTCATCGCCTCGTCTGGCGATATAAGATCTTATGACAGGATAGATGTGTGAGTCCGCATTTCTATAGTGGCGACAGAAGTGATGAAATCACCAACTGATAGTATCAGATGATCGATTAAATACTAGATAATAAACATAGACATACACAGTGCGTCAAATAAGTTTTAAGACTGGGTCTGTAAAAAGAAATGGAAACAAGAAATTAATACCTGTTTTGGTTTTTTATTCAAAATAGGACCCTCCGGCTTCAATGCACATTTTACAGCGATTTATTAATAAATCGAACGCCTGTTGTAAATCACTTTGTGGAATGGCCTGCAAAGCACGCGTCGAAGCTTCTTGTATGGTCGAAATATCCTCAAAATAACACCCTTTTAACTTCATTTTAAGTTTTGGGAATAAGGAGTAGTCACAGGGTGCTAAATCAGGTGAATACGGTGGATTGTTCAACACACAGACATTATTTTTTGCCAAAAATCGACGAACAATAAGGGAGGTGTGACTGGGTGCATTGTCGTGTAACAAACACCAACTGCTTTCAGTCCTATAGTCTGGACGAATGCGACGAATTCTGGCCATCAAACGCTTTAAACAGCTAAGTAGTTTTGACCTGTAATTGTTTGTCCAGTTGGAACAAATTCTTTGTGGATAATACCTTTACTATCGAAGAATGTAATGAGCATTGTTTTGATTTTGGATGGAACTTTTCTTGGTTTTTTGGCTTGCGGTGAATTTGGTGACTTCCATTCCGCACTCTGTCGCTTTGTTTCAGGATCATATTGGAAACACCAGGTTTCATCACCTGTAACAATGGACTTCAAGAAGTTTGGATCGTTTTCAGCGGCTGAAATGATGTCTCTGCAATGTGCACTTCTCATTGCTTTTTGTTCAGGGGTTAAAGTGTATGGAACAAATTCAGCACACACTTTTGTTTTGCCCAAATCTTCAATCAGGATGGTTCGAATTGTTTCTTTGTTGATATTTAAAGAGTCTTCCATCATTCTCAGTGACGCACAGCGATCGTTTGTTACGAAATTTCGTACTTTTTCAAGAACTTCAGGTGTTCTAGATGAAAATGGTCTTCCACTATGCTGATGATCTTCTACCGTATCTCTTCCGTCCAAAAAAGTTTTGTGCCACACAAAAACATTTGATCTACTTAAACAACAGTCACTGTAAACTTGTTTCATGAGTTGGTATGTTTCCGAAGCACTTTTACCAAGTTTTGCGTTAAATTTAATTACAGCTCTTTGCTCTATCTTAAAAAATCAACATGAAAAAAATTCCCTTCTGCAATGAACGCTCGCCTTCTCTCAGATACTTAACGAAATGCGCACAACTTGTTGGCAGTGTGTCACCAGACGATGGACGTTATGACGCATGCGCATTTACACTCACAGCGCCATTACAACCAGCGCTCTGGGACGAGTCTTAAAACTTATTTGACACACTGTGTAAATTCAGACAGATAGGTAGGTAGTTAATTAACGTCACACTCTAGCAACACATCGGGCTATTGACGACGGTTCGGAATAAATACCAAAGGGAAAGATCTGAGGACAACACTAGATAATTTTGAACCAAGGTCAGATGATGACACCGGAGATGGTATCCCACTTTTCAAACTTCCACACTACGCCAACGTGAGGACATTTGACTACAATATAAATTACAAACATGAAATTTTATGAAGAGACATTGAATTATTTTAATATAATGTACAAACATATAAAAACTTGTATAACGTGAAAACAGAGACTTATGCTGTATAAATCATTCACTAAGTTACTGAGAAGTATTCAAAGCATACAAAATTCAATAAAAATATAATCATTCGTTTAGACATAGCTAGCACATGCATAAAAGCAAAACGTCAGAGGCTTACAAAGCATTGAATTTGCTTTAAAATGATTGATGATGAATGATATTAATTAATGATGAAAATGATATTAATAAATGAAATGGGATAAAAGTATTCAATATGCAACAATCCGTTTTCATTGATATAGACTAGTCGACTCTAGTTTATATGATGCATGAATTTTACATGAAAAATTCACGTTCTTCCATATCGAAAAACGAATTACCTCTATTCTAATTATTATTTATTGTTTACTATACATTATAAAATAATGGAATCCTGATGAAGTCTTGATTCTCATGAATGCTACTTGATTATTCCTGATTTTTATTATAAATTTAAATTGGGATTTTGAAATTTTGTAGATTAAGGTGGGACAAAAATAATTGAGGGTAGGTGCTTTACATCTATAAAAACAATGAATTTAATGACCATATGAACAATATATCGTCAAAATGTAATAGGTTTATCATATATTTATTCAAAAGTGTTTCAATTTAAAGCGATGCTTTGTTATTTTGGGTTCACTTTTAAATAAATATCACAGTGATTTTGACTTACCCAGGGTATATTTCTCTCTTCTATGTCAAGAAAAATTTCTTTGTGTGTGTATGTCCATTTCGTTGGCGTTGTCGGTCTTATGTTTGGCGCATCTTCGACAAATATTGAAATTGCGCCATAAAACCCAACTCAATAAACCAACCATGGTGATTTTGAAAACCAAAAGTTAATTACTCTGAGGACGCTTCCATTTTTCCTATGTATGGTTTCTTCTAAATTTGAAAAAACTAAAGATCTTGAGATTATCCATCTATAAATTTGAAATAACGGTGGTAAACCACCCAATACCACCTCTGGTAAACAACATCTTAAAGAATATTGAAAAAAAGAATGTAATTCAATTCCATTTTATTTTTTAATACATTTAATCTTCATGTACTAAAATAAACTCGATAGCTAATTAAAATATGACTACATGAGTAAATCATGAACTTGTGAGATTAAAACTATCAGATAGGTTTAACAGGCCCGCAGTCCAGATACGGCCATCCAAATAATTTTATCAGGCCCAGACCACATTCAGCCCTCAAAATATTTTGATCAGGCACTCAGACCAGATACGGCCCTCCAAATATGTTTAACCGGCCACCAGTCCCGATACATCCCCCGGACAGGTTTACCCAACCCGCAGACCAGTGGTGACCCTCCAAATAGGTTTACCTGACGTCCAGGTACCGAATAAGTTTACCCGGCGAACAGACCAGATACTTATACCAGATATACCTAGAGGATACTCATTCATAAAATATAAATATTTAAGAAAAAGAAACAAATCGGAGGTTAGCGTTATTTCGCAAATAGAAACCTTGAAATTTGAGCAAGTGAACTTACATAATATATTCTTGTTGATTTTTGTATCATTAAATATCTTTTAAGCGAGAAAAATGGAATGGAACACTAAACCTTAAAAATCGTGGCACTCATTCTGAATACAATTTTTTTCTGCCTCATTTTACTCAATACTAATTATCAGATAAACCGTTCAACTAAAATTGGTTTATGTTATTAGATTGAAGATAACTGTTAAAATTGTGTGTGGTGGCAAGTGATTTTCCAGAAACTACTTTAGTGTATTATAGCTATTAATTAGAAGCTGATATTAAAATTTGTGCTGCAAGACAAACAAAGTGTTGGTTTGTTAATTCTTAACAAACCAACACTTAAGCAATAGTTTCCTGCAGTAAATCCTCATTAAGGTTTAATATCAGTAGATAAATGTTTGCATGAATAAAACAAGGAATACTTCTAATTGCAAAGGAACTGTCCAAGACTTGAAGGTTCCCTCCCAGGATCGTTCTGTTGTCATAATGTGCCTTTGTCTTTTCGTATTACTAGATCCTCCTGTAATTAAAACATTCTTAATAATGGTTGGCTGAGCTTATAAGGCGCCATATTTGGCCAAGCTGTTCAGAACACAAGACAGGCAATGTCAAGTAATGATAATATACTTGCAAGGAAATTTTTGCAGACACGAAAGAGAGAAATACACCCAGAGAGAAATTGAACCCAATTGAAAGCTCTTGTACTATTTAGAAATAGAAAATTTAAGTAAAAAAATTTTAATTTAAAAAATAAAAAAGATCTATAGAAATATTAAAAAGAAAAGCTTTTTTAAATTTCTGTCTTCTGCTTTTCAAAAATGTATAAGACAATTTATAACCCTGCGTTAAATACACTGGTCTTGGAAGGTGCACGATGATTTTCCCCAATAGTTTATTCAATGAAAACAATAACTAAAAGTAACTTAGTATACCTACTCATTTCTTAAAACTTTTATAATTAATGCGCGTAAAACTAGGGGAAAACTTCGATCCCCTCATAGATGCACCGCGATCTCATTTGTTAAAAAATACCAGTGACTAACGAAAGGTTAAAGGATTGTTTACAATTAACATTGTTTAGATCTGTACCTGGGAGGCATATGACACTATGTCCAAATCTTTTGAAAATAGGTTTTTTACAGTAATCTTGTCCAACGTTTTTCATAAAATTCAGACTAAAATCAACGTTCTTTCAGAAAATCATACTTATTATGGTTCTTTCCAAATAAATAACCTAGTAATTGAGGGGGAAAGTAGGAAAAAAATCTTGAAACTGCTCTCCTGAAAATGTTTATTGTTGACATAGCCTCCGAGGTACAGATATAATTGTTATTGATACTCACAATCTACATGATCTACATTGTATTTGAAACAATTTTTTCTTGAATTGCTTAGTGACTTGATCTTATAGTTTCTATGCTTATGATTACATAATGCTTCGTAGTTTGTTTCCTTTCCTCCATATCTTGGCATGGATTGTTTTCGTTTCTCTTAAATTCTTCTTTTGTGTTCAATATCCATGGTTGTGCATATTTTATTGGATTTGCATTGCACTATTACACAAGGCTTTTGAAGTGACTCCATGGAAATATACAAGGTCTTGTCCGCATTTTAATGCACGATATGCATACTTAGACAAAACTGCAAACAAGAACATCATATTTTTATAATCCAATAAATGTATTTCATAACTAAAGTACAGCTCCATTTAAATAAAGTTAAATTTATAACAAAAACACCAGCATAAATCCATTACAGGAGATTTAAATTACTTGACGTTGCCTGGTGTTTGGCACAGGATAGCGAAATATGGCCCATGAGACATAAAATCGAACCAACCAAGAGAGTTAAATAATAGTTTGTTTGTACATTGTAACAACAAATTTAAATGCGTATTTTTAGGAACTATATTGACAATTCCGCTTTCATAGAGATGTTTAATTGTAAGGTAAAATCAATGGAAATAACGTTTAATCTCTATTTCACATCAAAGTTCAATATTTGTTTTATAACCAATCGTTCCAATTTGAATAATTACGAAGCTCAGTAAACAGTTCTTTATGGAATTTCAAACTCCTCCGCTCACACACATAGAAATATTATGGTAGAATCTTGTTTGAATTGCTGAGCCTTTTCCATACATTGTAGTAGACGATTTACTCGAAAATCGGTAACGGAATTTTAATGACTGAATAAGTTAATGAGTTAATTTGCAGAATTTTAAAAGAAATTTATTCTGGCTTTAGACATACTCTTGAGAATAGGAACAAGTTCTAACATGACGGGGACATCCCACCACTTGCATAGTGCATAGAAACTTTGTTCTACGCGATCCCTTATTTTTACCGACCACAAAGGTAGAAATATTATATTTAGTAGGATCCCATTTGAATTGCTGAGCATTTGCATACTTTGGAGCAAATCCTTTTCTTGATTATGGAATTTTAACCACCGATCGCCTTTTTTATTTTGAGAAAAGACGCTATGCTGGTAAACTTGTCTGCGCATTATGTTTATATCTTTCGTAGGATTGATACGGTAAAAGCCCATTTGAGGTACCTTATCAAGGTCCTTTATGAAGTTGTCAAGAAGAATTCTAAAACTTTTGACTTATTATTCGTAATAAGACTAAGTGTTTTCATCCACAGAGTAAAGCCCCCGTATTTGCTGCGGGAGGATGCCGGTCCTAAAACCACCACCGATACTTCCATTCCTGAGCTGATTTCTACTAATTCTGGTAGAATATCGAAACCCCTGTGCGATTGAAATGTTAGTACAGTTTTTCTGGAGGGGAAATACTGTGGTGGCATCAGCCTTCGTAGGAAAAAAGGTCGAGTGGCTCTGACAACGGATAAATTAGTTTTTTATTTCAATCATGCTGTGCGTGTTGGCTGAAAATGATATATCTTTAGAATGCAGCGATGAAGGAAGATTGAGATATTAGAATCAATGTTAAGCCTTTTTATGTGTTGAGGAAAGACGCCATGGTGGTAGACTTCTTAGCGTATTATGGTTATTTGATTTTTGATGAATTTTTTATCAAATTTATTTTTTTCCTGCCTCGTTATTCATTGAACTAGTCGGCATCTTCCCATGGCTATAAAATTTATCACCCACATATCCATAAGTTAATGAATTAATTTTCAAAATTTTAAAAGAACTTTAATTTGGCTTTAAAGATACTCCTGAGAATCGAAACAAGTTGCAACATGACGGGAATGTCCCATCACTTGCAAGGAAACTTTTTTATCCCGGACCCTAACATTTACTACCCCACACAGAACTGTTATGGTATAATCCAATTTGAATTGCTCAGCCATTTATATACTTTGGAATAGACGATTTACTTGAAATACGGTAACAGAATTTTAAATTTTGGATAAGTCAATGGGTTAATTTTCATACTTTTAAAAGAACCGTAAATCGGCTTAAAGGATAGAGAATCAAAACAAGTTTCAATAAAACGGGAATGTCATACCACTTGCATTTAAACTGTTTCTTCGCGGTTCTGTACTTTTACTTCCCACATGATAGAAATGTTATGGTAGAATCTTATTTTAATTTCAGGATCATTTATATACTTTGGAGTTAATTATTTATTTGAAATACGGTAAATTAATTTTAATCACTGAGTAAATTAATGAGTCAATTTTTAAAATTTTAAAAGAACTTTAATTTGGCTTTAGGAATACTCTTGAGAATCAAGAGGAGTTAAAAATGACGGGAACGTCCCCATTTGTTTGTAAATTTTGTTTTTCTCGGTCCCTTACAATTATCGCCCACACAGATAGAAATGTTATTGTAGAATCCTATTTGAATTGCTGAACCACACTTTGGAATAGACGATTTACTTGAAATGTGGTAACGGAATTTTAATTACCGAGTAAGTTAATGGGTTAATTTATAAAATTTTAAGAACTTTAATTTGGCTTAAGGGATACTCTTGAAAATCAAAACAAGTTCCAACGTAAAGGAACCGTCTCACCATTTGCTTGGAAACTTTTTTCTTCGCGGTTAGTTAACCACGAGAACCATGCATTCATTTTCGTCTTCTCCCGCCTTGTGGGTTGAATCTGTGCAATAGCCATTAGTCTATTGCTTTCAATCACGTAAACCGCAGTCGTGTCATCAAAAGAGAACCGTGCCCATGATTAATATAAATCACTGTCGAGTGATGACATTTCCTTATTAAGGCTTCTTTTTAGGGATTACTCATAAGAAAACTGGTATAATTCGAATGAGTGGATGCTCGTGTGAGGGTAAATGATGAATGAACGCTCTCAATGGCAAATGTATGATATGAAAGTGTGAAAAAATAAGGAGCAAATATGTATGTACACTTTAGCTGGCATAAATCAGTGTAGTATTACTTTTATCAAAAATTCTGGTAAAACAAATAATACATAAACTCAATTCGGTATAAGAAGGTACAAATTGTTTTAACAGAATGCGATTGCTTATTGAGCTTCGTATACCGATTAATTAAAAATCGGTAAAATACCGAATAATGAAAGCATAAAAACATTTAGGAATAGTTTAGTTGTAATTATTTACTCCAAAAATAATATTAAACTTTTTCAATGTTAAGTCAAGTATTTACTCAGTATGGCACTACAAGTTCAGATTTGTGAACCCCTTTGCGTTACTCTGGTGACCAACAAGGGGGTGGGTCCAGTTACACTTAACATGCATCCACGTATTTCAAGACTAACCTGTTTACAGAAAGGCCACACGGTTATTCCAGACAAACATCCTTGTGTTACTCCGGATTCAAACCATTAGCTTTTCGATCCAGAAACTAGCATCCTGGCCCCTAGTCCAAGTGAAGGAGTCTACACAATATCAAATGAATGGATATGTTTTGATTGGTAAGGGGTCATAGGGTAAAGTTATGCATTTGTTTGAAGTTTTGTCTTTTAACTGTTTATAAAATATTTTAGATTAATTAATTATAGGAAAACATGCTACTCTTCAAATGTTCCGTACTTAAACATATTTGCTTCGATAACCAAAGACTTGATTACATACTTTTTTAGTTTTAAGTAGGAATAATCACTATCAATATAATTTAAATTATTTACCAGGTAGGCAGTTGAGTTAACATCCCCCCTCTGGAGCGACACAAAGGACTATTGACCAAGGTCCGAGATTAATCCCAAAGGGAAAGATCTGAGGACAACACTTCGTAAATTTGAACAACGGTCTGAGGACGAGGTCAACAGCTCAACGAGCTGGCACCCCACTCTCCAAACTTCCACGCCAAAGTGAGGACATTTGAGATCACGACAGATTTAACGAGCACCAGCCCCTGCGTACACGACGGTCTTTGGTTGAACCGAATTTCGAAATCGCAACCCTTCGATTGCTAATTCGTTACTCTTCCAACTAGGCTACCGCGGCCCTAACTATTTACCAGAAATTGTCCATAAAAATGTTTCTTTCAAAACCATACGTTTGTGGAAAAGCCATCAACATATACTAAATTTCTACGTCGTATTTTTTTCTGTGATGGGTAACAGAATTAGGGTACTGTCTTACTTTAATTTACTTCGGATATTAAAAAAATTTTCGGATATTAAAATGAGTTTCATCCATACTTTGTTGATTCCTTAGTGCAAACTGATTGGAAATAAATTTTATTAATTTAAAAACATGGTGAATTAAATGCGAATCGACGCTTCTCAAATTGCTGTCAATTATCTCATAAAAAGGAATAAATATGCACGCAAAATTATTTTATCCTCTATGCAAGCATTCAAAACATGCATCAATGTTAGTAATACTGAAAATAAATAAAGGTAAAGAAGGAAACACATTTTGACAGAAAACTTTCGATGAAGTTTGATTTAAAATAATAATTTTTTTTTTATACTTACATAAACTCAATTTAACTTACTTAAAAACAAAGATTCTGCCTTAAATATTTTAGAAATGGGAGAAACAAAAAATAAGATTAATTACTTTTCCAACTCAGATGTATCGGGGGAGCTGTGTCGCAAAATTCAATTTCGCTTCGAGAATCCCAACTGAAGAATGAGAAACGTAATGGGTAATTAAAATTATTATTAAGACAGTATTTTGCCGAGGCTTAAACTTTTCATTAATTCCTTTTTGAAATAATCAGTTAAATGCTTGAAAAAATATCCCCGTGAAACCCGATGATCTTAATGAGGTTAAAACAAATATCACACTTTTTTGGAAAATCGTAGCAATCGTAATGAAATTTACTTTCTAATATTGGCAACCGCTCAGATTAGAATTTGTTTGGAAAGAAAAAATAATTTTCCCTCAGATTTTCTTCAAATGCTTAAAAATTAATTTTCCTTCAAAAACAGAGAATGAGTTATTTGATTTCTGTCAGAAAGTTGTCATTGGAAAAATAGCTTGGAAAGTTAGTTAATAAGGTCTAACGTGTATAGGGGTTACAGTTTGATAAGTAGAGTTCTTATTCTCTCTAAAAAACAGACAAATCCAATTTTTAAAAAAATTGTAGACATCTCCAGCATCTAATGAAGGAAACAATGTTATGTGTCTTAGAAGAGTGTTCTTTTGGAATTCTGTCAAATCCTCATTTCAGAAGCCCAGGTAAAAATAATAGTTTCAATCAAGAGCAAACAGAAAAAAAAATTGCGTTTTCTATGATTTCACTAAAAATGAATTTTTCTGCTTTTGAATGAAAGCTCTACCAAATGCTTTATTAACATTATTTCCTTTAACATTTTGAAGGCTACTACGCTGGATTTTTTCAAAATACCTTTATTAGCCAAAAAGTTTCACTTAATTAGCTTTCCAATGTATATTCGCTTCCCCTACGTCGCATGGAATGTTGCGCGTATCTCTCAGATATATATCTAAATTTAGCTCATCATGTGAAAAGAAACATACAAGGATTTGAAAAAAGATAATATATTTTTTAAATTAATATGTATTTATCACTAATGAATTTAATATGTATTTTTCAGAATTTAGAGTATGAATTTATCACATTTTAAAAGGAACCGCCCACGTTCGCGCACCTAACGGAATGTTAAATACTTTTTCGGCAAAAAGAGTTTTAAAAAACCTCTCTAAACTGACCTATGAAGTTTAATTATAGGTCTTTATCCATAAAGATCTACCCAGATAGTCTACTCTCATAACGATGTTTTTTAACTTTGTAGATAGAAACCCAACACGTTATATGAATTCATTTTACATTGAACACAAAGTGATTTTTTAAGGGGTTAGCATTCTTTTGTATCATCGCCTTTCTAGAGCACTCTTAGGCATCAGAATATCACGCGAGAGTATTATTGACTTACCTTAGAAAATTTCATCTATCTAGAATATTTCTACAGATCAAAGTAATAAGGATACTATGATATGAATTTATTTTACATTTAACATAAAGTTATTTTTAAGAGGTGGGCGTTCTTTTATATCATTACCCATCTCAAGCCCTCACAGATATCAGAAAAACAACCTATAGAATATTGATGTACCTTTATTAGAAAGAGAAGTTTTCATATATTCATATACCTAGAATATTTCTGTAGATCAGAGGCATAAGGAGTAGTATGACTTAAAAATAAAATTTTTCAGGGGTTCGAATTGTTCTACTTCTTCCCCAGTTACTCAATTATTTTGAAGATGCAGACTTTTATGTAGTTAGAATGGACAGAGTGTTGTATATTATTTGTTGGAACACGAATAATAAACTGTATCCAGTTTATAGAATCACCACATCAATGCTTTTTGATGATAAGGAAGCTATATTCGGAAAGAGAATTGTAAAATTGAAGCATTCCAGAATTCCTTCCGGCTGAGATTGGATTTCTGCTTTGCCGTTGCTGTAAATCAATGCTTTAGTTTTGATAATCCTCGCAGTTATTATTGTTGTTTGAACCTGCATTGGAGGTTTAGTAACTCAACATCATTGGTAAAAGCAAAAAAGTTGGGCAAGATTATTGCAGTCTATTAAAAAAGTGAATTTAGTGTCACATGCCTCCCGGGTACAGATTTATAGACTCAGTCATAACCATTTAAAGAACTGAGACTCCAGACATCCCACCGACCAGAAGAGTGTCAAAAGTAAATTATAAAAAAAAAAACATTTTCTCTTGGATGTCCTTCCAATATCAAAAATTAACATTCTTTCGAGCATCAAGAATCTCGGATATGACTTCTACTAAGAAAGTTATGTCACTATAAAAACTGGATTAAAAGTAGGTAAATAAAATGAGCCTGCACTTTATAAGTATTTCCCGTTGAAAGCATTTCTATTTGTTGCTGCATTAAAAATTATGCGATTAGATTATATCTAAGAAAAATTAATTTAGATATTACATTTCTACATTAAACTCGCCTAGATTCTATAATTTTTTTTATCATGCTTGATTTCAAATCAGGAATAAAATTTTCAATACTACAAGGATTATGTAGGCAGTGTTACTTTCAGGTAGGAATAAATATTTTGAAAGGATCACGCCCTTGTACGCGAAAAATCTTTCCAGTCTTTATACACTGATCTAAAAAAAATCTCTAAGGTTTCTAAAAACTAAACTTAACCAGAAAGCTTCAAAATAAGTCTTGCTTCAAAAAGGTCTAGATAGGTCTTCACCCTAACGTTATTTTTTAACTTTATAGGTTAAAAACCTATCACCTTTCATAAATGTATTTTGCATGTAACAAAAATTTATTTGTAGGGGATGGGATAGGCCTGTTTTTATCTCGTCACCCATCGAATATCAAATGAGAGAATATTTATGTACCTTTGAAGTCTACATAAATCTAGACTCTTTATTTACCTAGCCATAATCGTGGATTAATAACGGGATGGTTGCGAGTTAGTAATACAATCTAACCAAAGACAGTCGTGTAGGTGGGGGCATGTTAAATCTGTCGTGGCTTGATGTATCCCCATGTTAACGTGGTGTGGAAGCTTGGAGATTCGGTTGTCAGCTCCTGTGTTGTGTGCTCGTCATCTGACCGCGGTCCAAAATAAATGGTGCTGTCCTCGGATCTTTTCCATCGGAACTGATCCCCAAAACACGTTGCGTTTCTCCATTTAACGTAAGTTCAACTACGTACCTACCTACCAACCAACCGCCAGACACTCCAGCGCCCCTAAGAGTGTAAAAAGTAGAATTGTAGGAAAAATATTTCTATCTGAAGCGCCCTTCAAATGTCAAAACTCTGGGCCATTTCACCCCTTCATCAATGCACTCCGTTGTGGTTGCCTAGCAAAAGAGGCAACCACAACGGAGTGCATTGATGAAGGGGTGAAATTTCCCAGAAGTCATTGCAGGAGGATAACCACTAGCTGGCTACTTGGTGCATGGCAGAAAGAATGGGATGAAAGAGAAACAGGTAGGATGGTACATGATGTGTTGCCTAGAGTATCACTAAAATCGGCAAGTTGGACCAGGGAAGAGACACTCTTCTTCACAGGGCATGGTCCGTTTCCATCCTACCTAACGAGGTTTAAAAAATCAATTCAGAAAATTGCTCCTGTGGTGAAATCGGCACACCTCTACATTACATCACAGTCTGCCCCCTTACAGCATCATGGCATATGAGGACGCCTGCCGACCACCTTCAAATCGCATGGCTCAGGAACATTGCTAATACCAAGGGCTCGAGGATCAAAATTATTAACATGATGAGATTCATTGAGAATCATCAGGACTTGATCATCCAAAGAGACTGATAAACCTACTTTTTTTTCTTCTCTCATGTTGTATATATGTGTATATAGTGTAACTTAGTATAATATAGATGTAATTACTGTATAGATATAATAATGTATAAATGTAATGTGCTCTAAATTCTGGATAGACATGTCACCTCGGTAGCATGCTCTATTCATCCCAACCACATTTATTTAAACTGGTACAGTGTCTCACGACACTAGGCACGGGAATATGTGTTGGTGTTAGTTATGATCAAAATGACGAGATATCCTTGGAACTTGCCCTCCGGGATTGAATCCTTATCGTCACCAGCAGCCCCCTATGCGAGGTAAATTCAACTATCAACCAACCACCAGACATTTCAACGCTTCTAGAAGTGTTAAAAGTAGAATTGTCGAAAAAATTATTCAAATGCTCAAAACGTGGTTACAAATGGCGAGGTGTTATTCTCGAGTCTTAGCGTCGACAATAGTCGTTTGTGTTGCTCCGGTGCGACGTAAATTCAACTACCCACCTACCAAGTGCTCAAAAGTTAAATTTCTTTTAGAAATGCAAAATCTCGGATTTATATCCCATCAAGAAAGTTGCGTCGTTCAGTGTTAAAAGCAAAGTTCGCCAGTTATGAATGCAGTGTGACTGTCAGATAAAGAATAACGCTTCGAAAACATCCTGCTCTTGCTCGCTTTAAAAGTATTTTGAGGGTATGGAAGTGATTCATCTTGCCCCAATATAGTGCGGAGGCCGCCAATACACATCGTCATAAGTGACGAGCTCGAGTGTGCCTCGGCGTCAATAAAGTTTATCAGGTTTTGCTCGAGCTATCGGAGAGTTTCGCTGACAGAGCCCATTTCGGAAACAATCAAGAGGGAAACGGTTACGCCAGACTGTGTCAGATAGATTGGGAAGAGGTCTGAATCAACCCATTCTCGCATCCTTCTTGGGAAATTCTCTTTTGAGTGGATCGTATATTTTGTTCATAACAAGGATACGGACATCGGAAATCGTTCTTTAACGACGAGTGGTGGTTGTGGTTTCGCTAAATACTTTTTCGAAGTGTTTTGGATGTAGAAGGGTTTCAAAACAGTTTCTTACATATCCATTTAACGTAACTGCGAATGTAAAAACTCAATTAGATGTGAGTAAAATTACCTTTTTCTGATAAGTTTTTGTTTACATTCTCGCAAATATATGAAGACACTTTTGAGATTTTAATTACCTATTAACTGGAAATATTTTGTCCATTATTTTATTCGTGATTCGTTTATTTTGTTTGTAACATACTGACAAAAAATTACTTAACCTTTAAATTGATTTCAACTTGATATCTCGTCCATCTATATCTGACCACCAATTTTGCTAATGTCAAGATGTCATCAATAATGCCTATTGAATTCCGAATGAGGATGATATTGCCGTTTATTTTTATGGCGACAAGATCAAGATCAGGTCAGTTTTTCTAGTGACGAGATATCTCGTCCATCAAGATTTGGTAAGTTTTGCTAATGACGAGATACCTCGTCGAGATAACCACCAGGAGGGTTAATCAAGTAGGTTGTTTACGTGGAACTGATACATCAACGCGACTGGTTCGATGGGAGTTGTTGAAATTCTTAGTAAGTTCTCAAGTGTCAGGAAATTTTGATCTAAATTTCATTCCACTTATCATTGCTTCATCCTTGCAAATAGCTGTTCACAAATGTACGCACGGACGAATATCTACAACATGAATAAGGTGTGCTTGTGAAGCGCGTAATACTTTCTCTGGAAAGATAGGGCTTCTAGTTGTGCAACTATAGCTAAAAATCACGTAATAATATTAAAAGTTTGCAATCTTGTTGGCCTGACTAGGGCCACGAGTTGGACACCCCTGACCTACAGAATGAAAAAGATTATAAGTATGTAGTTAAAAATTGCTGCGTTATTATTACATGAATCTAGTATAGTTGTCAAACTTCGAAGGTGACTATGCCGAACTTGGTAAAATCAATTGCTCAATCAGCTACTTGGTTCAATATGGAAATCACTCAAAAATCAAAAATAAGAAGTAAAATAAAGTACAAAAAATGTAAGAGGACAACAAAATCAAAACAAGAAAAGAAACAGTGGTACTTTTCAGACTCAGAACTGGACATGATTACTTTGCAAGACACCTGGAGAGAATCGGAATATATTTCTTCCAGAGAATGCACTATTTGCAGAATTTCCAGTTCCAACATGGATGGAGATTGCTTCCGGATTTGGACTCCTAACAACTGACCCAAGCTCTATTGGGATGCAAGAGACAGATGAACTGAGCCTCTATATTTATCACAGGAACAAGATAGTTTTAATGGTCTAAAACATAAATGCTAAATGGCTTCTTTTGAAATAAGAATATGTTTTTCTTGCTGTGTTTTCAGGTAGGTAGTTGAATTAACGTCGCACCGGAGTAACAAAACGGGTTATTGGCAACGGTCCGGGATGAAACCCGAAGGGAAAGATCCGAGGACAACGCCGTAATTTTGAGCCACGGCCAGATGACGAGGTTACGCCTGAGCTGGCACCCCACTCTCCAAACTTCCATACCACACCAACATGAGGACACCTGAGTCCACGACAGATTTAATGTGCATCAGCCCCCACGTATACGATGGTCTTTGGTTGGATCAAGTTTCGAACTCGCAACCCTCCGGTTGCTAATCCGCTACTCTTCCAATAGGGCTACCAGAGAACCGTTTTTCAAGAAAATTATAATCGTTTTTGAGCCTTTAACCTACTTTTAACAATCGTTAGTTAAATGCATAAAAATACCCTAAAACTTTAATGTTTACAATAAAAAACTACTAAAAACACACCTTCACCCACGCTGAGTACAAAGACATAGATGGGTGAGTATAAAGATTAAAAAATAAAGACAAAACATTCTTCGAGCAACGATGAAAAAGTCCCACGAATAAATAAGAAAACTAAAACAAAACACTTTCTTCCCTACCCACTTAGCTGCTCTGGAAGCAAGGATAGTAAAAATGCAAATTTTTTAATTAATATGCTCCACCAATTACTTACGTTCCGGTGTGAGTGCACGCTTCGGGAAGTACATGTGTAATTAGTTCTGATAAACAAGCACGTGTCCGGAGTATAAATACTATGTGCCTTAAAATAGAAAGAAAACTATTTTTGAAGGAGTATTCATGGTCCGGCTAAAGTGTTTTGTGTGTGTGTGCTATATTTTCTTTTTTTTATCTTATTGCGTCCTTCTAATTCTTAAGCTCATACAAATTTATCTACAAAGTAATAAAAATAGAACAAATAAAATATGTGCTTATGCTCTTATATATTCTTTAAAAAATTGAAAAATTATTAAAACTGTAGACTACAATAAATATAACATATGCTTCTAAAAACATACAAGCGATAGACAAATGCAGGAATCTATTTTAACGAGTACACTTATATATATAACTATTATATATAACACTTATATATATAACTATTATATATAACACTTATATATATAACTATTATATATAACACTTATATATATAACTATTACTTATATAACTATTTCACCTGGAACAATCACTTAAATGGTAAACTGTTAACAGTTAACCCTCCTGGTGTTTGTCTTGGTCAGAAATCTCTTCATTAGCAAACATGACCAGATCTTGATGGATGAGATATCTAGTCAGAAGAAAACTGACCAGATCTTGATCTCGTCAGAACAAAAAATAGGCAATATCTTGATGACGAGGTATTTCACTGGTCATCAGCAAATTGGTCAGATCGTGGTGTACGAGATATCTCGTCGTAATCACTTGTGGAGAGTTAATCAAATAAGGTATGGATATAATGTAAACACAACCCTGGGCCTAATTGTACTGTATGTACACTAAAAAGCTAGACAGGATATATTGTTAATACAGCACTAAAACGTTTATGAACTTCCTAAACAACGCAATTGATATTTTAAAGATTTCTTTTTGTAATAAACTTGCAGTGGTTTGAACAACGCCACTACTTTCAACGCGCTTTTTGGTGCAAGATCCCGCTTAAGGTGTTTAATAATTGATGTATTTACTCTAAGAAACTGTTTTGGTTGAGAAGGGGCCAGTTTGTATTAACGTTATAAAAAAGAAACTGAACGAATAGCTTCTTTATTTGATAAAAGTGAGTTCTTCAATTGTTTTTAGAATGATGCAGAAATGATTCAATTAAAAAATCATATATCGTCGGCTTCGAGCAGAAACTTATTAACTGATAAAAACATTTTTTTTACTATACAGCTGCTTAAAGATTAATTATTAGTTTTTTAGTCTAAAAATAAAAATTATAAGCATAAGCCAATGTGCGAGTCGCATCTCGTCATTATGAAAATAGTTAATTAGTGTCTCCAAAAAAAATGTCAGTTAATGGGCAATTTGGCAAACAATTTGGTTTTTACGTACAAACATCTCAAATAAAATGTATGCTATCTGATTGAAAATCGAAGTTGATGGGATGTGTATTTTTAATACATTGTCTTCCACTTTCCCTGCAGACTAACTTTTTGTAGTGCAAACACAAAAGGTGTTTTTTTTAAAGGGTCTCATGTTAACACTAAAATCTCTTCAGCTTGTCATCTTTGCTTATAGCTTCACTCCAGAGTCATCCCTAGAATCAGCAGCAATAGGAACAGAAAAAAAAAGCACGCATCAAAGCCAAATTTTCGAAATGTCTCCGCAAACTATCTCTCACGGAAACATCCCCGTGTTTATCCAATCTATCCAGTTTCATCTTCCGACGGGGAAATGCAAGAGGAAAAGAAAGAAAAAAGGAGAGAGCTGAAGGCGGCTGAAGGAAAAGAAGGCCTCACATGCCGATAAGACAGATTTCTTGTGATGTCGGCGGGAAGGTCGTAATGGGGGAACGTTCCCTCCCGCGTGGGGGTGTCATTAGCGCAACGATATCACTTGTAGAGCATTTGCGCGTCGTTCACGCTTTGCAGTGAGGAGAGAGCTGTTAAAGGGAATGCCTCGTTTGCTATCGCCTTGGCCAGAAATGTTGCCGTTCTGCGAGTGTTAAAAGCAATCCATCACGCTCAAAGGAGTCTTTCCTCTTGCAAGGGGTGAATAGAATGCGATTTCCTTTTACCGTGAACTATACAAGCGATATAGTATTTGATCGTACTGAGATTGGTGTATGAATGCTTGCGTGCATGGTACTGTGTATACTAGGTAATTGGAAGTGGTTATCACAGAGTGGCTATTCTTGAATCGCACGTCATAGAAATATACTTCCCAATTATAAAAGAACAGTTGGAGGAGAAGCGGATTAGGAACCTGAGGGTTGCGAGTTCGATACTCGATTCAACCAAAGACCATCGTGTGCGTGGGGGCTGGTGTACGTTAAATCTTTCGTGGCCTCAAATATCCTCACGTTGGCGAGGTATGGAAGTTTGGATTGAGAAGTGCCAGTTCAGGCGTTGACCTCATCATCTGACCATGGTTCAAAATGGCAAGGTGTTGTCCTCGTATCTTTCCCTTCGGGATTGATTCCGGATGGTCACCAATAGCCCGTTATGTTCCACCAGTGCGACATTAATTAACTACCTACCTTTTATCATGAAGTATACGAACGATATAGTTTTTTATTGTACTGAGATTTGATGAATGAATGCTTGCGTGAACGGTACTGCGTATACGTGGTGATTGGAAGTGGATGTCACAGGGTGTCTATTCTTGAATCGCTTGTCATAGAAGCATACTTCCCAATCTTTCATATCAGGTTGGTTGAGTTGTGCATTATGACTCAAGGGACAAATTTGGCCAAGCTCCGCCGAACAACGTCAAAATGAACATACATACCTAAGGAATGTTTTATTAACACAGAAGAGAGAGAAACTCACCCAGAGAAGAATCGAACCTGACAAGAATCGAGACATTAACTCGCATATTGCTAGCGCAGTAGACGAAACCATTTTTTATATCAAATCAGGATATAATATGGATCCTACAAGGAGTTGTATGCGAAATTTAAATATTTTATGCAGGCAATGTATCAAGAAACTAAAGCTTTAAAAAGGGTGTGCGTTTCTGTATGTATAATTTTCTTAAATCAAATGAAATAGGTATTCTATCTTTTTAAGGTGACTGAGTTATCCAACTCTACTTCAAAACATAGCAATTTTTTCAAAATCTTAGTCTTTCCGAAATGAAAAATTGAAACAGCGCTACGACAGATTTCGGAATTCATTTCGCAGTGCGAGGGGCACCTTAAATAACTTTACTTTTCAAAAAAGTGCAGCTAAGACAGCTGGTAAAGTCATATATATGTCATAAAATTTGAAGTCAAAGTACTTCCTCAAATATTTCTTTTCGACAGTCTTTTGACAAAATCAACAGAGAAAAGTATTTGAAATTGGAAATTTCTTATCGCATGGTCCTTATAAGAAGTGAAATTTTATACATGTACGATCCCTTCTAAAATAAGGGATGCATCCAACATCAATACACGATTTAAAAACTTTTTCTGAAGGATTAAAGAACGTTTCTGTGACAAACGGTAACGGTTGTAAACATCCTTTTAAAACTGTTTTAAGTAAATTAAGTTGAAAATGAGGTGCTGTAAAATCTACTGTCGTAACGAAGTTAACTTAAGGCAGTGGTCACATCTAATTTTCCCTTAAAAAGTATGACTTTAATTATAATTTGCTATCTGCAAAGTCGAGATCCGCTAAGAATGTCGCATCAAATTTTTATCAAATCCCTGATGAGTATATATTAGAGTTGAAAGATGTATGTCTTCTTAAAGACTCATTTAACTATTGAACATTGAATAACGCTTATGTGGTGATTATCGTTGCAGTTTTTACAATTTGAGAGGTTTGGTGATATACATAATGGAAAACATTTTTATTTGATTTAACTATCTGAGATTCACGAGAATTTTGAGCAGTGAATTATTGATTTTACCCTACAGCATACCCAATAATGATGACTAAATAACCAAATAACCTAGTTCGAAAGAATCCTAGAAAAATTCTATTGGTGAAAAATCGTTAAAAACCATTCAGGGAAGACTGCAGTTTTGAATATATGCATATGAACCCCTCAAAGAGTTAACTAAAGCTGAGTTGTAATCTCTTATAGCAGCCTTATTTTTATGATTTATAACCTGCAAAAGAACATATCAGAACATATTTTACGATATATTTGAAATGCAACATTACAATCGTTTGTATATGATTTAAGAAATAAAATAGTAAGTTAAAAAAACCCGAGAAAGAATCTTTTTAGTTAAGAAGTAGACTATTTTTAAATTCTATTCTTATACGTAAGTATATTTATTATAAAGCCTTTTGAAGTTATATTATTTGTTATTACACTTCGAAATTCCCATCAACTTCTGTTTTTGATTAAACTTTAATTAAACCTTGATATAAATAGTACATTGATAACGTAAATAATACCTTTTATAGTACATTAATGTGAACGTTATACGAATGAAAATTAAGACACATTCTGCAGAAAATGTATCCCGATTTAAATTACCCTCCCAGAAAAAAAAGACAAACTTTCAGCTTTTAAGCTTAATATGGTAAAGTTCTTATGTTAATTGTTAGATATTCGATGTCCGATATTAAAAAATTGGATCCGAAAACTGTCAAATAAAATTCAATTCGACGTGCTTAGAGATTTGGATCTTGTATTGTATGCTATTCTAACTGATATTTCATTTTTGTTTCAATTCCTATGCTAAGTTACAAAAATATAATATACTAATAGTAAACGCAAAAAACAAATTCAAAGTTCCAACTTCAAACTCGATTTTCTCGGAATGAGCATCTTGTATCTTCGATGAACCTTGTGAGTAATGTTTTTCAAACATTTTCAACAGGTATAATAGATTATATTGTTTTCTTAGAAAAATTATTTCTTTCAATTTTTAAGAAAAAAAATAACTTCGATATTATTTTAATTTATTTTATACAAATGTTTTTAAAATGTTATGAAATACAATACCAAATCTTCCTCTAAATATTAGAGGGATGTTCAATGTAAGCAAACAAATTACCGGAAAACGGGGATTTTACTTCATGTTATCCAATACGAAAATCGTGTAGGAGGCATGTTCTACAACAAAAACACTAGCACCATTTACATTCAGCTTTACAGAAAACGCCTATCATAAAAGCAAATGTCTTTTAGACGAACAAAAAATTTTGAACCCGAGTTTTCAGTATATTCTGACGAAAAGTACATAGAAATTAAGTAAGCTAACATTATCAGTATTGAACTTTCAACTCGCCTTAATGAGTTCATATACTAGTTTATCAAAAAAATCTGCAATAAAGTTAATAAGCAATACAAATTTGTCTCACGAACAATTTCTAATCTCATAAAAATTTAACCAAGGAACATTAGGACAGCTCAAAGATTTATTTCATTAACCACTTCGTAGCTTTTTCCTAGCGTATCCTCAAATACTTCATTCAATAGTTGAGTGCTTCGTAAAGTTTGTGTATCTGTTCAGCAAATCTATTGTTGATTAACTACGTATCATATTATCCTTCCGGAACATATATTTTTCACGATTGATATACTCACGATTCATATTTTTCATATAATTAAATTCCACACTTTTACCGCTCTCAAATTTGTAATTTTAAGGATTAAAATTGTACTACAATCATCCTAGTAATTTTAATTTATTATTTTACTCAAATAAAAGTATAAAAACTTCTAAGAATGTTGAAATGTGAAACATCTAATGAAAGGGAGGATGTATTGAGTTTTGGTAAGCTGTTCTGAAACCACTTCTGTTTTTTGTTCTTTTATAAAACAATCTTTCTCTTTTAAAATCAATTTTTTGGAGATTCGGAATCAATAAAAAAATCAACTGCTCCGGCAAGCTTACATTTTTCACATTTTAAATTACTTTCTTGAATTTCTTTCGATGCATATAGATTCCCTTCTCATAGCTAAGTTTGATCCTTTTAATAAACGTTGTTTTTCGATCAGCTTTTTTGTCAAAAATATTTACCGAAATGTGTTTTATGTTAATTTTACACTTTCTTTGAATATTTTACTTAGCTTTCTTCTGAATATCCTTGATTATGCAAATAGACACAGTCTGTTTCATTTAATTACGAGGTTGTAACCTTTAAATATAATGGTGTTCTTTAATCTTTTCATGTCAGTATAGTTGATAGAACTGCACTAAAGGTTCCAATTTCCTACTGCTTTAATTATCTATTTTTTATGAATGAGTATTCTTTAGAAATAACTGGTATACATATCTGGTATGCACGCCGGGTAAAAATATTTGGACAGTAACCAGCCTGCAAGTCAGGTAAACCTATATCCGAAGGGCAGCATCTGGTCTGATGCCCCAATCAAAATATTTGGTAGGCCATATTTGGTCCCCGGGCCTCAGATCATTCTATTCGCTACAACTTATTTATCTTACACGTATGATTTGTAATGGACGGATTGTTTAAACCTAACCCCAACAGCTATTCCTCAAATGGCTAATAAATAAGAAATGTAATACAACCAGGACTCTTCAATCTGCTTATCAGTAGAGCAAAAGGTCTGTTCGCATGCCTACTAGGTCATCCCAGGTCCCTAGAAGAACTAAGCAAAACAAATATAACAAATATGGTAAATCTAATATTTCACAAACATGAAACTAATGCATTCCATTTGTTAAATGGAAGTCGGAAACCAGTGGGATGCAGAAAGATTATCTGAATACAATGGATTGAATTTTGTAGAACAAACCGGATAAATAATCGGGCTGTGATAGAAAAAGCATGTCAGGTCAGTGTATTTTCTAAAGTGTCAGGGCGTTGTGTTAGTAGCTATCTCTAAGTATCTGCTGTCAGAATTACTTTAAATTTATATTTGCTTTGGGATTAGATTGGGAGTTTCTTCCGTCGAGATATCCTTCCACAAAAGAAAAAAAGTAGTCCCCTTTAGTCGCTTTCTTATCGATTCTTATGTGTCGATAAGTCTTTAAGATTCCTTGTCTGAAATTGGAGATATAGGGCATGTTGCCAGAATGAGTTGAAAAAGAGCTTCTGTTTGGTACTTTCAAGGCCATTCTTGGGAAAAGTTCAAAGGGTCGAACCGCTTAAACGGCCGAAAATGACTGGCATTTGTGTCAACATTCTTTTCCGTGCGAAAGATACTGTACTGGAAATCGGTAGCCAAATCAAGAATGGGGTGTAATGTATCGATTACCAACTTTTTTCAACGGAGTTTTCAATTAAGAAGTTTCACGCATTTCTTTAAATACCAGATTTTGAATAATTTCATTAGTAACTGAAGAATAATCGCAACTACTCAGTATTGTATTACACAGCATCATGTGGTGTGAATTTTTGTCTTGTTATTTCATGTTTCAATAAACAAAAGTGTAATCTGTATATGAGGGGCATTTTCTGTCAAGTAAGAGGTGGTGGTAATGTTGTACTTCTTTTGAACGTGAAGTCAGGGCTTGTTCTCGAACACGATTTTACCATCTTCAATTAATGTTCTAAAGAATGATATACGATGGTTGATTTGTCAATGCCAATTAGATTAAGCACTTTAAGTTGCCAAAATGGCATTACATCTTAAGGTAACCCTGATATGTAGCATGCTAGAGCAGTTGTGTAGCGGAAGCAAAATCTTCGCATTCCGTCTGGTTTATTTATCTATACTGAAATTCCTTCTCATTTATAGTTCGTTTATCTAATATTTCGACAGAATATTTTACATAAGCTTCGATATATTACAAATAGTTTAGCGGCTATTATACTTAGATACTAAATGACAGCAAAGTACTCGATACTCCATATCAAAATATTAATAATTTGCTATCGTAATGAAAGATTAAGAGTTTTCAAATTTCATTTTTAATATACCTACCTGAATAGAAAAGTTTGAAAAATATTTGACTTCAATTTTCTTTATTTCCACTGATAATTATTAAAAGTTACAAAATAAATGATAATTGCAAAAGACTAACGGCCAAATTACAGAACAAATAAAAACAAATGGCAACTGAAGAAAAATCTGAGTTCACTAAAAAATTAACAAATAGCATTTGATACACTTTTTGAAATTTATCGACATGCAATATTTGACATCCCCCATTCACGATTTTAACTATATAAATATTACATTTCTACAATTGTATGAAAACTTAACAATAGGTTTACGTTTACGAACGAAGGTTTGAGTTTAGAAAAAGGCTTTGTGTAACTTTTTTCGAAAACACCATTAGTGTATGAAACATTTTTGAGGGTTCTAAATCTCTCCTGATGCTCCAGATTTGTTTTAATCGTTTGTTCTTATTCCTCTAAAGATCAGTCTTTTTTGTAGTAGAAGCTGTTAGAGGCCTGTTAAGGTCAAACAATATCGTTTCAAAGTCACTCTCTAAATGGGGCATAATTGATATAAGTGAATGTATGTCTTGTTCCACTGATATAAAATAAAAAAGGTAAGATTTTGCTGTAATGACTGTAAGGTTTTTGGTATCAGATTTAGGTCTATAGCTTTATTTGTGTGTACGAGTCCATTATGGGTTTATCCCAGGTTTTCAAAACTTACACAATTTATCTTCTATCCTTATAGCTGTTTTGATTGCACAGTAGTTATTAAAATAAGATAGGTAGGTAGCTAATTAACGTCGCACTGGAACATAACAACGGGCTATTGGTGACGGTCCGGACTGAATTCCGAAGGGAAAGATCCCAGGAGAATGATTCGTAATTTTGAATGAGATTTTCAACAAATGACGAGAACAACACCTGAGCTGGTACCCGACTCTCGAAACTTTCACACCACGCCAACATGAGGAAATTTGAGGTCACAACAGATTTAACGTGCACCTGTCCCCGTGTACACGACGCTCTTTGGCTGGACCACGCCTCGAACTCTCAACCGTCCAGTTACTAATCCGTTGTTCTTCCAACTGGGCTACTACGGCCCATTGAAATAAGGATCTCTCTACACAATGTGCACTAGTTTGTAATTCAATTAGTGTAATATATTGGACTTCTTTAACTATCAATTAAAATGCTGTAACGAATAATTTTTGGAATGGGTATTTTGAGAATATCGTTGAGACATCATTTTAAAGTTAAGCATTCAAAAAGTAACCTACAAGATATGGAGCGCAGTTAATCGCTGTATTTCCATATCTTCCTTATTAACACTGAAAAAATGTTAACAGTGACGTGAAACCATTTATAAAGGATAATAAAATGTCCAATTTTCATCCTCATTTTCAGAGTCGTTAATTTGGCGAAAATAAGTTTAGAGTGATTTTACTTTAATCTTCAATAAAATAAAATTGAATTTGAGTGCAATAAAATGGGCTTTTGATTTTCTGAGGCGATTTAGAATAAAATCCTCGTTAAAAGACAGTAAAAGGAGCTAGATTTATTTTAACTTCAAATATCTTTTTGGTTTCTATGACTTTATTCTAATGCAGAACAATTTAAAGTAGCTTAACTCTAATGAGAGAAATTGAAATAGAATATCGCTGAAAGATCAGCTCAATAATTTGTCATTATAAATTCTATTTATTGAAAAGAAGTTTATTGACTCTCTTCTTAACATAACATTGTCCAATTCATTTTTATAGTTATTTTATTGAGGCATTAGTAGAGAAAATCGCGAGATATACTTTCAATATATTATCTTCAGTGGAAAGTATTTTGGAATGCTTTAGCAGTTTTGAGATATGAGTTATGATGCACATATATTCGATACATCCTTTTTTTAAATATTTTACATTCTGATTTCTTCTTTTGTATCTGAGTAACTCTTACAGGGAGCATCTGTTTAGCTTCAAGTTTATTGTATCCGATTTTGATTTGAAGTTTTCCTCAATAAATATCTTTAAACTGAGATTTAAAAAATATACATTTACGTTCTTGTAATGTTGAAATGGACTTTCATTTGTCTGAAATGCATTCAAATCAGTGTAACAAATACACTTTTTTTCACACGCACGATAATAATCACACGTACGATAATAAATATAATTTTATATTATATACCAGACGACCAATTGGTCTAGTGATCAGGGTTGCTAGCTTCTGGATCTCAAGATTCCTTGTTCGAATCCGGGGTAAGACATGGAAGTTTGTCCGTCTCAATTGAATGTCTGGCCTCGCTATAAACGGGTTGGGCTTTGAATACATGGTATGTATGTGAGGTTTAAAGGGATTGACGAGGCATTAAAAAAGCATTATTACTTGGATTCAACATAAGGGATTTTACATTTCTGTTATGTCGTCACCTCAGCATGAGCATGCCAAATATATATTTAGAGAACACTTTTCAAAAAATGTTAGTTCTACCCGACGTAGGTAGGTAGGTAGTTAACTAACGTCGTACTGGAGCAATACAACAGTCTATTGGAGACGGCCCGGGATCAATCCCGAAGGGAAAGATACAAGGACAAAACCTCGTAATTTTGAACCTCGGCCAGATGACGAGAACAACACCTGAGCTGGTACCCTACATCCAATCTTCCACACTACACCAACGTGAGGACATTTGAGGCCATGGAAGATTTAGCATGCACAGCCCTCACGTACACAATGTTTTCTTAATTTCACGTACAAAATATATATATATATATACATATTTTTTTTTCTTTTTCTTCCGACTTCCAATTCCGATGTTCCGGTTCGGAATTCCGAGTCGGAATTTTGAGTCGGGGTTCCGTGTCGGAATAGCGGTTCCGATTTCTCATATGTTGATTTTTCGGCGTTGTGAGTGGCATTTGTTGGCGGTCCTCATGTAGTTTGCTGCGGGTTGTTGTCGAGCTTAGGTCAATCTATGTGGGTAAGTTTGTTTTCTCCTTTTTAATTTTAATTTTGTATTATACTTATCTTTGGTATGTGTCCTTGGTTGTCCCTGGTTTTGTTTTTCTAATTTTTGTTTTTCTTATGGTGTTTGGAGGGGTGTGTGAGTTACTTTTGGTGTACTGCCACTCACACGCAGAAAACACCATATTGTGTTGACTGGGTAAGGCTCCTCCCTGATGACGCCCTGATCCACCAACACTTCCATCACTTTTTTCAAAATTTTCTTAAATTTCTTGATTTTAAAATTTTTGGATTTCTCTTTGTTTTGGTTTGTAATTTTGAATTATATATATATATATAATATTATATTGTATATATATATATATATTGTATATATATATATTATATTGTATATATATATATATATTATATTATATTATATTGTATATATATATATAATAAAAACAATCAAATTACAAAATATACAAAACATTAAAACGTAAAATAATAGAAAAGCAGACCAGCAAAATGCCAAAAGATCAAAAAGTCAAAATATTAGAAATGCAGACCAGCAAAATGCCCAAAGATCGAAAAGCAGACAAGTAAAAAGCCAAAAAGCCAAAAAAGTTGGGGGTAAAAAATAGTCAAGCAGAATCCAGAAGGCAGAACTCTCCATGTATGCGCGCTAAAGCTGCAGACACAACATAAAAACACAACACAGCTGCAGACACAACAAAAATTTTAAAATCAAGAAATTTAAGAAAATTTTCAAAATTTTCTTAAATTTCTTGATTTTAAAATTTTTGGATTTCTCTTTGTTTTGGTTTGTAATTTTGAATTATTTTACTTTCCATGTTGTGTCTGCAGCTTTAGCGCGCATACATGGAGAGTTCTGCCTTCTGGATTCTGCTTGACTATTTTTTACCCCTATTTACTATATATATATATAATATATATATATATATATATATATACTTGAAAAATTCAAGAAAACCAACAAATTTAAGAAAATTTCAAAAAAATAGAGGTGGTGTTGGTGGACCAGGGCGTCATCAGGTAGTAGTCTGACCCAGTCAACACAATATGGTGTTTTCTGCGTGTGGGCGGCAGTTCGCCAAAAGTAGCCCTCTCCAAACACCACAAGTAGCAAGACAAAATAAGAAAAGAAAAATAGGAAGAAAGTCAATCAGACAAGGAAGTCCAGGCGACATAAATAACAAGGTACACGCAAATTTAAGACACGCAAACACAAAAACGTACAAAACATAGAGAAGCGTATAGACTCACCAAAATTACCACGCTTACCCTTAACAATAATCCGCCAAACCACGCATGAGGAACACCAACAAATGCCATCTATAAAGCCCACATGAATAATACAGTTAAGTAATACAGTTAAATAATTTTAAATCCAGTATATATGAGTTTTCCCAAAGTGCCGCGGTGAAAAGTGTTCAATAACATAAAATAGTTGTGTTCTATTACTGCATAAAAGAATAATGCTCGATTTCAGTTTTAGAAATTTAATAAAATTCGATTCATGTTAAATAGAATTGATAGCAACAGGCACGCGTCTCCAAAATAATAAGCCATTATAATTAATCATTAGTTAAATAAATATTAATATTTTTAAATCTTTCAAATATAATTCTATAAAAAGAGTGAGGGTATTTATTATCAAGAAGCGTGTCAGTAAGATTATTACATTTAAAAAGAAAGTTATGCTTAGAGTTACAAATTTTATTGAGACGAATCAGTTGACCAGCAATTGTATTATAATATACTTTTTAGAAATATTATAATCCCAATATATAAATTTTTAAACCGGAAATTTAAAATAATCTCTTTTATCATAAATATTAATATCAGTTTTATTATCTAAAATATATATATTCAAGTCTAGAAAAACAGCTTTATAAATATCTGAATTAGTTTTTAATAAGTATAACTCATCTGGGTGTATCGATTTACAAAGGTTAGCAAAAATACTGTCCTTAAAAGTAATCAAATCAACAATATATCTAAAGGCAGAATTAATTTATGGACAAATTTTTTTTCATAATAGTGTAGAAATATATATATATATATATATATATATATATATATATATATATATATATATAAATTGGCAAGAATAGATGAAAAATTGGAACCCTGGGGATATACCCTTACTTGGAATAAATAAATGCTCACCGTTAAAAATAAAATTATTAAAAATACAGTAGTTGACCAAAAATTCCCATTCCTCAAAATCAATAGCAATTAAATTTTTAAAATCATAGTAATAGTAATTAAATACATCTTTTAGTTTGCCCAGTGGTATGCTGGTAAACAGGTCTTTAAAGTCGTAGGTTAGTATATTATTAATGATATTTTTATTAATATTACTTAACGTTGTCTGTCTTGTTTAGTGTAGCATGGCTAGATCTGGCTCTTGCTCCTTAAAACCCAATCAACCACCTTAAAGTAGTAAAGCTAAAAATATGCGAATGACACAAGAAGCAAATGAATGCAATTTTTTTCTTTTAAATATATTAAACATCTTTCTGATCGGATATTGTTACACTTTTTCTTCCATATGCTGAAAATTAGGCCCTAGAAGTTAGTTTTCGTCAATTAAAGAAAAGTCCACTTTGGAGTAAAACATTGCTAAATTCAATTTTTCAAACTATTTTCATTCGTTATGTGGTATTTTTCATCACTTACGAGCATAAGTTTTCTTTTTAACAAAAGTTGTAAGCAAGTTCTTTTCTAGTTTGCAAAAGAGCTTTTGTTTTGAAAATTACTGCTTTAATTTTTTTCGTTTTTCGTTAGAGTAAAAAATTTTTGAGAAAAGCATCGTCTGAGAGCTACAGTTAAACTACACCATTTTTACCGTAACAAATTCTAAGACCTTAGCTAACATAAAGAAAACTGACAAAATGTATTTTGAAGCTTTAACAAAAAATTAATTTGGTAAAACATTCTCGCAAACTTAAGGTGAAACAAACAAAAAATCTGAGGTGGTGAATATTTAACCGGATGCATGAAAAGAATTAAAGCTATTTTTTATACTTTACCTCAAACTAGATTAGCTCCTAGAACATATTTAAAGCGACAACTTTACTTTTAAAATGAATAAGTATCCAAATACAATATTAAAGTAATAGTACCTGCAATCAGTTTGAAAGTAACTATAATAACAAAGTAATCTGTGATTAGAATTTAAAATTGACCCATCCTAGTTAAACCTCTTTCGAAAGGCATGGATATTAAAATTAATCGTATCTGCAATCAGTTTGAAAGTAGCTATAACAAAAGTAATTTGTAATTAGAATTGAAAATTGTCTCTCCTAGTTGGTCTTCTTTCAAGAAGCATTTTATTCGGCAAGTTTGGACTAGTTTTAGCTTTGGTCATTTACTAGCAGATGCCTTTTGCATAATGGAATTCGTATCACTCGTCAATAAAATGAAAAATGGGAACGTTAAATCAGCAATAACTAAATAGCCAATTAAATAATTTAATAACTAATTAATTTTATCATTTAACGTTTTGCCTTGTTAATTTGTTTTATTGAAGTCAAAATATAATCCAGTGGTAATTTTATTCCATTTTCATAAATAATGGCATTGTTCGAGGTAATGACGAAATATATTTAATGAGTCCTATTTGTTTTAAAATCTCCTGGAAAAGCTTAGATAAATGCAACATAAAATAATTTTTGAAATTCTCAGGGCCTAATTGAATCGTTTTCGTTTGGCTGACTCCAACAAGTGCCTTGATGAGGAAGGATCTTTGGAGCATATCTTGTACGATTGCATCGGAGAGAACCTTTTTAGAATTCCCTTAAAGAAAATTTGTGATTCATCTTCTATTCTTACTGTTTTTGCTTATATTCATTTTATGTATATTACTTCACTGGTTTATAGAAGACATCTTGAATTCGGTGTTAATATACCGGGATCATATACAATCGAAAACTCTCATGACAAATATGAAAACTTTATTACAAATAAATTGTTTACCATTATTTTTTTGCTTTGCAGTCTCATAATGGTGAAATATTATAAAAACAGATACAAATTCTCAAATTCAAAAGTGTAGGATGGAAAAATTATGCTAAAAAGTGTTTGGAGAGTGAAACTAATTTTTCTGGGTAGAAGTCAGTTTACTTATTTTTAGTATTCTTTACATATATTGTGTAGTGTATTTTTAAGGAATTCTTCAAAAATGTGTATGGATAAACTTTATCTGACATTCTTATTTTATATTGCTTTTTTTGTTTTCTACATATTTATATGTTCAAAAATTTTGCCATTAATTTCGAGAAATTTCCAACAGGTCCATAATTATCTGAAGATGAAAATTTATACAGCTATATGAAAATACATGGCCATCAAATGTCCATAAATAAGGTAATTTCTCGCGTCGCCTCTCGTCAGAAAATAATAATTGTCTAGAACTATCAAATTTCCATGCTTCTAATTAGTTTTGAAGAAAATTAAACTTACTTAACTAGACAAACTTTCATAACAAAATTCTTCAAACTAGAGGTGAAAGAAAGTTACTCTCTGGACTTAAAATAAAATTTAATCTAGTTACTATCTGTGTACAAAAGCATCAGAGCTTATTTAAAATGAAGGAATACTTCCATTAAAGTTCAAAATAAAAATTTGACGAATAAAATAGACAGCAGTTGTTTCAGTTTATACTTATTGAAATAATTATAAAAACATTTGAAGCATAAAGAATACAAATAATAAAACCGCCATATCAATTAACAAAATCTTGCAATTAGAGTTTTTTAAACTTCGTTCTTCTATCCGAAAACTAATTAAGATTAAAAAGCGCATTTCAGAAAAGAAAGCCATTTTCATAAATTTATGTTCTGCAGTTTAAGGACATTCACTCAATTAATTCCAGTATCTAAAAGGAAATTCTCTAACCAAAAAATCAGAAGACAGATTAAAAAAATAATGAAGCAATCTTGGTCGCCGTAAAGGACAAAAAATACACAATTACCGAAGAGAAATAATTTTCTGCTCAAAATTGAAAAAAATGCTTTATCATATTCGAATACAAGTTTAGTTTTTCTAAACACTGTTTCAATAAATGCAGAAAAAATAATTATTGGGTATTTTTATACCTTAAAAAATCGCTCAAACAATATGCAAGTGATTATTATATCCTCGTATTATCTCACCAGTGTGTTCAGTAATGAAGATAGACTAAATGAATGACTATCCCATTCACAGCAGAAAGGAAAAGCTTTTTCTAGTAACGAAATATCCCATTACTCTATCCTTTAGGAAATAAAAAAAGGATATAAAATCTCTGTCGGCGTAGCTAATCTACAGAGATTGATTCAATTTATGAAGCGTCTGCTCCACAGCTAGTCATGTTTATACGCAGAACTATGTTAACTGCCCAAAAGTTAAAAAGTATAAAGCATTTCTTTTTAATCGCTTTCAACTGAGAAACAGACGAAAGACGGAAATGATGATAAAAAAGGAACAGACTGGAGGAATGTTTTGCATTTTTAGCAGAAAAAGTATCTGTAACATAATATTGAAACACTGGGACAGGCTCATTAGTTGTCTGTTCATCATTCCTTGCAAGATTAATAACTTGCTACCTATTACAAGGAGTTCTTTGTCAATCACAAGAGTCAGTTATTTTTTTATCTAATTCAACATTGCTAATTTAGTTCTAGTATTTAAAAATACTTAAGGGTAAAATAATTATATTTGCGAATACAAAAATATTTTAGACAAACCCTAATAAAATAAACATTCGATGATAATTATTTTTTCTTAAGAAATACAATAACTTAGATTTGTTATACAGCAGACTCGCTTTATAGAGATCCTCAATGAACGACTGCTACGGTATAACGACCAATTGAAAAACCCCGACAGTTCTTCTATAGCTGTATGATCGATATAATGACCGCGGAAAGGTTAAAAATCTCGTTACAGAGACCTCCAATTTACGGTGTCTTTTGTTTAGTTGAGGCGATTCAGATTTTGTTGATTCGTTGAAGGTTTTTCAGGTTTCGTTCATCGACCTCCTAATGAAATAGAAATATGTTAGCTCAGCTTCATGCTTGGTTTGAAAATCTGTCACGTGGTTGTGGGAAAAAGAATGAATCCTAATGTGAAACAAATTATTGATTAAAGTAATTATCTAGCGTGATTAAAAACACTAGTCTGCGCTACGTTAGCCAATCGGCCCAAGTCGATTCGTGAGCCTTACTAGTCTTACTCTCCTGAGATCATAAAACAACGACTCCGTCCACATGAACTGTCTATTTCATTAGAAGGTCGATGGACTCTCCAAATCACTGTCATTGAATACACCAACCAGATTTTACAGGTGACTCAAATAACATATTTTCTCAAGACAATCAGAAAGTATGCAAGTACTGCAACATGTGAAACTTTTTACTTTCTTTCCCTTATGCAAGTCATCGCATTAAATTAATTTATTTTATCTTCAGTGTTTAACTTTTGCTATTCATTTTAACATTTTTACTTCACTGTTGCTCATACTTTATTTGATACTATTTTTCATTAAGATCGTTTCTTAAGTGATAAGTGCTTTTCTTCTGAAATTGCAAAAATTCCTAAGGTGTAAAAATCGGCATTCCCTTTTCAATCACATCCCTGATTAAAAGTAACGAGTAAATATTTTCCGGTATCACCATGCCAAGTCTTGATGCAGACAGGTAGTTAATTAACTTCGCACTGGAGCAACACAACGGGCAATTGGCGACGGTCCGGGATCAATGCCTAAGGGAAAGACCCAAGGACCACGACTCGTAATTTTGAACCAGGGTTAGATGTCAGAGCCAACTTCTGAACTGGCACTTTCCAAACTTCCACACCACTCCAACATGAGGACATTTGAGGCTGCGACAGATTTAACATGCACCATCCCCCGCGTATAAGACGCTCTTTGGCTGGACCAAATTTCGAACTCACAACACTTCGGTTGCTAATCCGTTGCTCTTCCAACTGGGCTACCACGTCTTGATACAGAGCTGTTGACAATTAATGCTGCTTAAAGCGTTCTCTCGTCCTTGAATAATCGTCCTTTTTGTACTCAGATAGATTCCATGGCTGCCCTTCACTGTCTTTGCCAGCATAGACCAGGCAACTACATACTTTTAAAAATTAAGGAAATCAGACAGCTTCCTGGCAAAATAAAAGACAAACACATCACTTAGCAGTGGGTTCCTGCGCTTTGCGAAGTGTAGGGCAATAAAATGGCTGCTGCATTAGCTAAATTGTCAACCATAATAGGCCCAGTTCTTTTGTCAACAACTACTCCTTTCTAGTTGTCTGCGTAGGGCCAGGAGAGAGGCTCGATCAATTTGGTGTACTTTATGGAGGAACACTGGGATGAATCCCCATCTTTTTCAATTCCAGAGTGAGCCTAATGACCTCTATTTTTTCGAAAAAATCCGTAGAGCAGTTGCCACTTTTCTGCAAAAGCCAGAATAGGCCACATTGTAACTCAGGCCTACTTGAATCGTTTTCACCTGTCTGACTCCAAGTTTTTTATTTGCCTTGATAACGAAGAGATTTTGGAGCATGTCTTGTCCGGCTGCACCGCAGAGAACATTTTTGGAATTATCTTAAAAAAATTGGGATTCATCTTCTATTCTTACAGTTTTCTCTAAAATTTATTGCATTTATATTGCTTCTCTGATTTATAAAACACATCGTGAAATCTGAGTTAATGCGCCTGCCTCATATATCTAGATGCTATGTAATGAGACAATATTTTTAGATACACTTAACAAAAAATTCAACGGCTTGATGTTGAAAATTCTGTAACACACGCTACAGAAGTAGCAGTGTCGCCTGGCATAAACAATGAAAGGATGCAACTGCTACTACCCTAGCGTTAGCAGTTTTCCATTTGAGGTCCCAAATGCATCGTTAATTTATTCACAAAAACTAGTGCTCATAAATAAACTGCATGTATGAAGTATAACGCCGATGCATACAAGGATTCAACTTGGACCTTAACATTTAAAACTTCCCCATCAAGATTTTCTTGAAAATCTAAAAATAATTCCGATGATTCAACGCTTCCTGAAGGAAACTCTTTCAACATCAAACATCTAGTCAAATAAGGCTCTGAGCTTTCTCAGATTTTTTCTTTTTATTTCTATATTTTGTGCGTTTTCTTAATGTTTTTCGGTAAACCTTTTGAAAGCACCATGATTAATTCGAGTTCTATGAATATCGTGGAATGGTGGTCCACTAGACGCAATTTTTTAATTGCAATAGTGAATTAGATGTATGACTATTAATAGATGTATTAGACAAATGGGTTCATGTGTCACTATGAATGGATGTATTATACAAATACATTTATACCCCCGGTCCCGTTTATCACATAGTGACACAGGGGATTATAGCATAGAACAAAAGAAAAAATATCAAAAAGATCAACAAGGGTCCAGCTGCTTCAAAATTTCTCTACCAATAGCAGTTCGGGCTATCATAAATGCCCCAAAGATATAAGACATTACATATCATTGGCACTAATTTCAAGTATTTTTTGCTTTGTATTGCAGTTATTTTATTAGTAATGCACTGCCTAGTTTCAGCACTAGACAAAGCTGTAATAGCATATACTGCTGCAGTGGTACTAGTAAGTTCAAACGCTATTACTCGTTTGGGAAAGAGATATACACTTGACCATTAAAGTACTCCAGCATGTCACGACACTGCATCTTTGGTATAGGCCACAGAAACATAATCAGTACAACCATTGGATTTTCGTCATGTCTTACCAAAATATCTCAAACGGGTAGTTAGTACTTTATTAATTAACGTCGCGACAGGCTATTGGCGACAATCCGGGATCAATCCCTAAGAGAAAGATACAAGGACAACGCCACGTAATTTTCAACCACGGTCAGATGACGAGGTAAACACCCGAGTTGCACCCCAATCTCCAAACATCCACACCACGACATTTGAGGCACGACAGATTTAACGTGCACCAGTCTCCTGTACACGACGTTCTTTGGCTGGACCGAGTTTCGAACTCGCAACCCTCCGGTTGCTAATCCGTTGCTCTTCTAACTGGGCTACCGCGACCCACTCAAACAAGAGGACGTTTAATCCTCTTTTTAACTTTAAATATTAAAAAGGTACAATTCTATTTTGAGAAGAACATGAAATTAAAACTAACGTAAATAAATGTAATTTGTATTAAACTTTTACGAATTTCTAAGTGATTGACACCAACCAGAAGATTGAAGATGCGTGTTTCAGCAAAAAAGGTGAAGGTTATCTCCAACTAGGACTACCAACTTCGGCATGAATGGGTTTTATTGCAATAAAAGTGCATATCCATCCTCGGTAGTCTTAGCGTTAGTATAATAAGCGCATACATAAAGGTCTCTATCACAGTCCCCACCATTTTGAGACGTCTTAGTAACGCCAAACAATTCGACCGCGACTTGATAACTCCCCCAACGGCAACCCCGCGGCATTAACACTTTCCACACAGAGGGTGCGGCGAATTTCCATCAAAATAAATCACCCATGGGAGCCATAAACAAGTCCACGTGGACGCTAGGAGAGCTAAATTCTGACACATTTCGGTCCTCGAGGTGATAAAGAGGGTAGAAGAAGCCTCCTAAATCAAAAACCGAAATCAGGAAGAGACCGCCATGCCGGCTGGCTGGAAATATGCTGTGGCCTTAAGTGCCCATCGCGTGGTGAAAGTGTCGAAATCATAGCTTTCTCGCTCTCTTATTCTTTGGTTGCTTGCCTCGCTCACTTAAATCGCACTTAGCGTTTCGAGATGCAAAGTTGAAGGCTTTTTAAAGCTTTTCGGTAAATGCGTCCACGATTTCAGTGCCTTCAGGTTGCAATGGTACTTTTTTGGGATTCAAATTTTTAAAGTCGTTTCAGATTCGTCCAGATTGGGTTGAAGGTGTGATTTTTTTCGAATTCCTCTACCCATAAAATTGCAGGCTTTACCTATATGTTAATGTTATGACATATTTCCACTCTGTCAGTCCCGATTTTTATTTCAAAAATAATGTGGGCGAAACTTGTTGTTGCTTATTACTTAACCCTCCAAGTTGTTTCGACGAGATATGTCATCCATCAAAATCTGACCAATTTTGCTAATGACGAGCTATCTCGTCATCAAGATATTTCCAATTTTTTGTGATGAGATCAAGACCCGTATGTCCATCAAGATCTAGTCAGTGTTGCTAATGATCAGATACTTCGACGACTCAACCACCAGAAAGGTTAGGGCTAACACCTACACCTAGTCGATGAGTCCAAACAGTCCAACTGTAGATCAGGATTTCCATAGAGGTCCTCCTTTACCAGATCAACGTAGGCCAGAAGATCACTTGGGGAGACTTGTTCAGTGTTTCATTCTAGGCAAGTTGAAAAAGCCTTTTGGAACTGAGCGAAGAATACAGATCGAATGTGCTAATAACAAGTCTAGAAAGAGCAGTCACATTTTCTATTACACCTATATTTGATTCCAGAGTGTTTCTATGGTACCATATATGAGTTTTTGAGGCTTTTAAAACTTTACTATTTCAACTCTTCTTTGTGGCGAATAACTCTTGATAAGTTAGTGGGCAAGGAGTGTGAAAATATTTTACCGTGACCTCTTATTTGGAAAGTATCTGCAATTTCATTTCATTAGTAAAATTCTTTCAATCGTAAAGCGCATCAAATACAGAGCTGATGATAAAATATTCGCGATTCATTCATTATATTCCTAAACCATTAAAGTGCGGCTGTGAAATCTCCACCAAGTACTTGGAGATTAGTATTAGGATGTATTTAAGATTTTAAGACTGATCCTGATTCTAATTCGTCATCTGTTTGTTATTTAAATTCATTCATTTCCTCTAAAAATAAATAAATAATCTATATACTTTATTCTATAAAAAATATATTTGGTAAATAATCTAAACCGAATCATTTATGGTGGTGAAATGTTCAAGCGCGTCTGAGTTTTGGCTTGTATAAAAAAATTGCCCTCCCCAGCACTGCTATCAAATAAGGACTGTAAGAAAAAGTTTTGGAATCAATGGTGATCTGCATAATACCGACTAAAGCATCGTAACTGTAATATAAATTAGGGGGGGTATTTCAATTAACGTCACACTGGAGCAACACAATGGGCTATTGGTGACGGTCCGGGATCAATCCCAAAGGGAAAGATCCGAGGACAACACCACGTAATTTTGAACCACGGTCAGATGACGAGGCAACACCTGAGCTGGCACCCCACTCTCCAAACTTCCACACCACGCCAACGTGAGGATATTTGAGGCCACGACAGATTTAACGTGCACCAGCCCCCTTTGTACACGACGGTGTTTGGCTGGATTCGAACTCGCAACCCTTCGGTTGCTAGTCCGTTACTCTTCCAACCGGGCCACCGCGGCCCAATAGAAATTAGGAGAAGCGAAAAGAAACTCGATAGAAAATTTATAATGAAGAGAATGAGCCCCTACTGTAGATAATGAGAAAAATGTAAACGTATTAGTATTTGATCAGTACTGTGGTAAGAGAACTAATAATGGATAATATTATAGAAAGCTGATTATTTTTTTCTTTCTTATTGTTCATTTTTTACTTAACACATTTCCAATATTTATATTTATGTTATTTCATTTCATTTTATTATTTTTTGCATATATTCACATTGTTAAAATTTTAAATGGGCTCCAAAATATATCATTCAATGAATTAAATATCATTTTTATTTACACTTGTCTGGTACATTATTAAACATTAGCGTAGTATTAGAGCATCTGCTATTATATAAGTTGAGAAGAGAACAACAGCTTTTGGTAACACCAAATAAAACACATTTTTTACTTACCCATCCTTGTGGTTGTCTCGAAGAAGTGTCTCGTCAAAATAAAATTGACCCGATCTTTATGAAAGAGATATCTCGCCATTAGAAGAAAACTGATTAGATCTTGATCATCATTAAAAAATGGATACCTTCATCATTCAGAATTCAATCAGCATTCTTGATAACGAAGTATATCGACATTAGCAAAATTGGTAAGTTTTTGGTGTGAGATATCTCGTCGAAACCATTTGGAGAGTTAAAAGAACATCCACACGGTATTATTGATAATGAACTTTGTTGTAACTGTCATTTACATGGCCATAGACCCTTCTTGTTTATTTGAGGATGTTTGGGTAACTTACATTTGGAATGTTGTAAGAGAATGCGTCAATTTTTAATTTGTAACTTTCTCAAGAAGGATTCATCAAATAATTATTTTCATTCTCCTTCCGAGCACTTTGCCCGAGATTTGACCTTTGACCATTAAAATTTTAGGACAAACTGGAATTTTTAAAAACAAAATTGTTAACTGATTAAACCAAGCAAAGAATTAAATCGAAGAAAACTTTGAAGAAACATTTAAAACTGCAGCACTGGTTATAACTAATCGGTTAGAGCACCAGAAAAATAAAAAATAAGATATTGGATAGTATTCAAAGTGGTTAGTTGGGTTTCTATGGCACAAGGTTCATATTTGGCCAAGCTGGACATGCGTAATAAAAGTTTTACAGACTAGGAGAGAAGGTAGAGTAAGGAACAGGAATGGAATCTGCGCCGCCTACAATTCGCAGGTTGCTGGCATAGTGGGGAAACTCACTGAGCCATAGTATTCAAAATGTAAAATGAATTAAGCAAATAAGAGACTCAAAAGACCAAACCAAATTTATTTTGAAAGCAAACATAATTATTGCTATAGTGTGAAATTTGATTTCCGATGGACATTAATACATTACTTCTTGCTAAGAATAAATAAAAAAAGAACTTGAAAATTTGTGTTGGTATAGGAGAATGGGACTGTTATGGTACAAGTCAGCGGTCCATGTAATAAATAATAAAATAAAAAATATATTAATAAAAAAAGAATTCTTCAGTTGCTGGCGATGAATTCTAAAAAGCGCCAGTGCAGTTGCTTAGCAACGGGAAAGAGTAGTTAAATGGCCGAGCGCTAGTAATTCTGTTACTAGTCCGCGGGCCCACAGCGTTGTGAGAACTTTTCCAAAATATGGTTCTGCGTGTCTCACACCAACAATCTCCTTCGATGTTAATAATTTTCATTCAAATTTGTACAGGAAGAAAATTTAAAACCTCTCTTAAATTTCAAGAGGGATAAGCGAAACAATTTAAAAATCCCCAAAATACATAAAACCAACACATAGTATCTACATCTAGGTACGAATAATCACGCATGAATCACAAAAGGTACTGAAGTTTTAAGCCCCTCCCCCGTGAGAGCTGTAAAATGTAACTTTATGTAGGATCTCAATTAGAGAGATTTTCAGTGTAAACAAACCAGAAAGTGAAAATTTTATTTACGCTACCCAAATTATCTCTCATGATACATATCGGGGGTACCTTAAAATGTTGTGTATCGCCATTTTGGTGACTTCTGGCGTTTAATCTAATTGGCGTTGACCTAAAGCAGGTAAAGTGACGTCACAGAGGGAATACGTACAAGAAGCACGTTCCATCACAAAACTACTACAGCCACCTATATTTAGCTTGATATTAAATGCCTCTCATACGAATATTAAAATTTTGAATATAGTTTCGAGAAAAGAATCATACATTCACGGAATAAATTTTTAAATATATGCATTTATATATATATATATATATATATATATATATATATATATATATATATTATCTTGCGCTTGGCACAGATTGCCCTTTCTGGACCTTGTCCCATAAAACCCAACAATAGATAAATCAATTTAAATAAATGCAAATTATAGTAGCCAGTTTTATTATGAAGCAAGTTCAAACGAATGCATTTTAAATGAATTATAACTATACTCTGGGTAACAAATAAAGGGAATTCATCATAAATAAAGGCAGCGATACACCAATTTGATGTAAAATGCATCCACAATGAGCCTTACTAGATTCTTAGGAAAACTATCATAAGAGGTGCTTAAGTAAACTCGTCATACGAATCTGAAGACCATTCCTACCAAGATTCCACTCAAAAGTGGAAATGCAGCCATTGTCTACCTATGTAAATCAAATGTACCCCATTGTTATAAGGAACCAAACAGCTAGCTCGTTAAGATTTATATGAGCTCGTTTACTAGCCAATGTGCAAATATAAGTCAGTACTCCTTCAAAAGTTTACTTGCTTGATGACATCCACATCGCGTTCCCTTGTTGATTGTAAGTTACTGAATAATAAAGGTTCAGTTTGAAAATAATTGTAAATGGGGGACAAAAGAGATTGCATGCATTTGATAAAATGAATCGGGATTGCTGTTTCATTACGCCTTTAGGAGAATGCATGAGTGGAAAGGCACTATAAATAATAGGATTACATCTTGCCGAATACGTAATACAGACAGTTGAAAGTAAAGTAGCATTTTGGTTTTAATAAAATTCTACTAGAACAATTGCATCTGTGAAGATCCCTTTCACCGACTGATTATCTAAACTTCTGTACCAAGCTGTTGCAGCATGTACTGGATGAAAAGGATATAAGAAAAACATTCTGTTTTCGGTACCCATTTAATACCTCTTTGAGTCTTCAATTTCTTGCCTCTATAGGGGCCTCAGTGGCTCAGTAGGTTTGCCTACTGTGCTAGCAACCTGCGAGTTGTAGGCGGAACAGGTTCTATTCCTATAACTTACCCTAGGTTTATTTCTCTCCTCTGTGTCAGTAAAAATTTCCATGTATGTATGTGTATGTCTATTGACGTTGTCTTGATTTTGGTATAGCTTGGAAAAATCTGGGCCTTGGGCAATAGAACCCAACCAATCTACCTTACCAAATCGTAACATGTCACTTCTCAGGTCTTCTTTCAGCACTGGCGACCAATTAGTCAACTTTTTTCGTAATTGTTTTTGAGAATACTTGTAATATTAGTATTGGCAACATTTCTCTGCTTTTCATGAGGAAAGGTATTTTTGATGTTATTACTGGGAAGAAAAACATCTTTCAATATGCACACTGAAGATCGTAAAAGAATCAAAAGGTTTTTGTTAGATGGTGGAAGACGTAACTAGGTATATTTATTTAAGACAAGTACAAAAAATAATATAGTTTAGGTAGTTAACTTCGCTCTGGAGCAACACAACGGACTATTGGGATAGATCCAAGGATAATACGACGTAATTTTGAATCACGGTCAGATGACAAGGCAACACCTGAGCTGGCACCCCACTCTCCAAACTTCCACACCACGCTAACGTGAGGACATTTGAGGCCACGACAGGTTTAACGTGCACCAGCCCCGTGTACAAGATTGTCTTTGATTGGACCGAGCTTCGAACTTTCAACAGTACGGTTGCTAATCCGTTACTCTTCCAACTGGGCTACCGCTCCCTAAAATGTAATGTAGTAAATAATATCAAGTTATAAAAGTACTTATTATATATACACTACTGCTTATGAAAACTTTAACACCGTGAAAGATTGATGGTAATCATTTGAAATTTATAAGATATACAGAGCAAAGTAAGAAATGCAAATGATTAGAATTTCAGAATGATTGAACATGATTAGGAACGTCATCTGAACACTATATCATGCAATTTGTAGAGACAGAAGTCATGCCTCTTCCTTCAGAGCACTCCTGAAGCTATATTACAGCAGAACATTGCCCGACCACATGTTACCAGTAATGTTAAAGCCTTCATATCTCACAACGGCAGATACCATTTCTTCACTGACCTTCAAGTTCACCAGACAGGTCTCCTATTGAACATGTCTGGGATATAGTCAATAAGCAACTACCTCGTCAAAGTTCTTCATCAGCTAGTACCAATAAACTATGGATTCGCATGCAAACAGACTGGCAAGTAATTCCTCAGAAACGCATCCAAAGCCTCTTTGATTTGATGCCACGACGTATAGTAGCTCTTATTGTAGCTCAGAGAGGCTTCACAACGTACAGATGTTTTCAGATTATAATTGTTGTATTGTTCGGAAAATGTGATTATTTTGTACTGTGATATCAGTACGTGTGGTACAAGTTTCATTGTAATCTCGTGGTATTGCAATTTTCAGACATTGTGTTTTTAAAGGAAGTTAAAACACATACTTAGTTGTACTATTATGAAATAAATTGATTTATTTCATTTTAGTTTCATTAATTGACTGCTCAGAATCTCGCATCAACCGAAAATAATACAGTAAATAAACAATTCCCTGAATATCAAAATAAAAATGGGACCATAAATTTCTTCAGAAACAAAACCAATCAAACTAATCAAAACCATCTGAGAAACTGGCTACTTGGAAAAATTTGTCTAGACACTGATATAATAGTGATGGCGAGCTCCACATATATTAAATGTAGATAATCAACATTCTTTGTACGAAACTAAACTGCTGATGATTGCTCGTCATATTACCGATCAAGAGGAAGCCATATAAGCCATTGACATAATAAAATGTTAGTCGATCTAATAGAATAGGATTACAATGTTATTGATTTCCTAAAAGTAATTACTGCTAAGAGCATGTATTATAAATAAGTAAAATAGATGCTCTGAGAAGCTTTTAGACATACCATGCATTTCTAATTTGAGGAAACGTGGGTAATAATTTTAGTTTCCCATCATTTTATCGCGGAAGTTTGCGGCTGGAGCCTGATGCCTAATTTCTTTAGGAGACATGAGGGAAATTTGAAATATTCAAATTTTCATTGCGCTAATGCAATTCAAGGGCTCCCTCAAGAAAAGAAACAGAAGTTTCCTTGCATCCAGTGAGCTGAACCATTTTCAGAAAACACTCCAATGTTTTATTATCAGAACAAATGCAATGCTGGGAACGGAAGGGAAAGCAACTAGAACTACCTTCCATCATATAAATTAAAAACAATTTACACAATGAACCCGCTTTCTCTTGGGAAAAGGTTTTTTATTGAAGATAGTATTTGGAGTTTTGTAAGGTTAACATTTCCTTAGGTTTTATGAGTGATGTTTTTTATAAAATCATCTAATGTAATGTAAAATTTTATATTTTGTGCATGGAAATTTTAGTGTTGTATAATCTTGTTTTACATTTCTTCTTGAATACCTATGTTCAAGCTCTATTTCCTTCTAAGAGAGGGAGAATTCTAATCTAATTCATAATTTTTTTAACATACTTAAGCATACTTTGAGGAGAAATTTATTTTTATATAACGTCGGCTTAATGCAGAAACTCACTAATTGATTTTTTTGGAAATATTAAACGCTGACTTTCATGATGATTAGAAACATGTTTTCATCAATGTATCATCTAACATTATCAATATGCTTATAATGATCATTTTTAAACATAGTTTGGGGATAAACTTATTTTAATACAGTGTTGACTTAGAACAGAAACTCAATAACTCATAATTTTTCGGGAGCATTAAATTCTTATTTTCATGATGATTAAAAATACATTGTCATATTTTAATCTGTTAAAAAGATATAATAGTAACTAAATTCTCATCCTTTTCATTTAAAAACTAATTGTTTAAGCAGTTGTATATTTAAAAAAATTTGTCAGTTAATAAATTTTTGCTCTAAGCCAATGATGTAGTTTGTTCTGAAACTAATGATTTTACATTTTACTGTAGTAAAAAATTTTAAAATACAAGGAAAGTGTTTCCATCTATTTTCCCAATTTATGGAATAATTTTTGAATTATTATTCAAGAGGAAATTCCTTTCTATGATTTCAATTTATTCAGCAACTGAGGAGAACCCTATACGCATAGAAAAAGGAAACAAAATATCCTTAGATTTTATGTTTAGAAGGGATCCGTCTTTGCAGGAAAGAGCATATATAGAGGATTATTTTCCTAGTATTTTCTGTGTATACAATAATGCAACAGATGTTATTCAAAAAGAATTTTGTGGATTGTCATCGACTTCAAATAAGTATACATATATATAAACCGGAATAATTGGAAAAACATCTCTCATTGGGATAATAGTCAAAACAGTTGTAGGTCGAATCATATGGCGTATTTCCTATCTTCAATACTGCAATATTAATTGAGCCTAATAGTATTTTTTACACTCAACAAGATAACGCAATGCAATTTGATTTGTTGCTCTCAAGCTTGATTTGACGAACCAAGATACGATGAATGGATTTTGGGCATAAACTCTGTACCCCAGAGGTAGTGTCGTAAATCCAAATTGGCCACTTTTCAGGAAAGCGAAAAAACTAACTTTCTACTTATGGAACAACATGGACATACGTCGTTCTGATCGATCACTAATTAAGAATAGAAGTTCCAGACAGTTACCACACTTTACCACTAGATAGAGCGCATTTTTTATGTAGAGTTGTCGATCTAACTCCAAACCGCCAAAAATGGACTTACGACAGTTTACCTCTGGGGTACAGAACTATTGGACGATTCCTTGTTAAGTTTAGATGTAGTGCATGGTACCTGCTTAATTTGTTATAGCAGTACGAATCGATATGTGTTCATCCTGAAAGGCAATTACACGTGTGGTTACATTTCCTCCTTAGGTAAGGATACCTACCGTATTCACAAAGTACTTATAGACACGTAAAGCAGTTTGAGGAGAATCCTAAATTATCGATAGTTTAACAAATATAACTGGGACATTCCTGTTACTTACAAAACAACTATTGTAAGTAGCAGGAATATCCATAGTAGTATAGAATATCCATAGTTGTATATGTTCAACTTTCGATATTTGAGGGTTCTGCCTCAAACTGCTTCACATGTCTATGAATAATTAAATTAACTATTCTTAAACATTATCGCTGCCTTTACCCATGATCATACTTTTGTAATTAATTGTTTTCCAACGTGTTGAGAGCTATTTTATTTCTATCATTATTATTTGCTGTCATTATTTGTTTGATCTTTTCAAATGCTATTATTGGATGCTGTGAATTTGCATATTACTCTCTAGATCATATTTAAAAAATTACATTATTGTCTTAAGACCGTAAATCGAAAAAGAGTATCTTGGTCGCTCTAAGTAAACTAAAATTATTTCAAGAGTAATTTCAACGTACGATATAATGAGACAGAATTATAATTGAAGACCGATCGTGAAAAGTTTTACTGCCATTATAAAGCAAATAAGTCAAATATTTTTAGCAGCATTTCAATTATAATAACACTTATAGATTCCTTAAAATTAATTTCGACTGAAATTTATAGGAAAACTTGAGACACTGTCTAACGTTACCATTGGTCGCATTCATTTAATGTGTTCCCCTTTCTAGAAAGTCTATTTCATTTCGTAAATTTGTGATTCTTGTTTATTTTGTTTATCACTCTAGAATTGTTCATTTGTGTTTATTTATCAGAGAAAATTCTCTAATTAACCGATTATTCAGTTTTGAAAAGTATTAACAAGATGTAAATACCAAATAGAACTTTTCACATTTGTCCAATGTGATTACAAAAATAATATTTTATTAATCCCTTATATCTTCTGTACGAGAACTATTTTAACAGTCGTATATTAACAATTTTAACAGTATTTCTTACTCAATTATTTAGCGTTCACACAGTAGTACTTACACACATGTTTTCTATCGTAATAATTCTGATAATCTCCTAATTCAAAGGGAGTGTTCTTTGGTGTCAAAATTATCAGTATTTAATGAAATTAATTCAGTCACTATTTTATAGCTAGTACAGCAATTATTTATTACATCGGACATTGAATAAAAATTCAATGTCCGATGTAATAAATAATTGCTGCACTAGGTATAAAATACAAAATTACATTTAAATAATAACGAACGTTTTAATGTTTCAAAGCAAACTTTTTCCATCTGGAAGATATGTGTTATTTATGTTACAAAAAATTATCTTATACATAGAGAATTTAATGTGTTTTGATAATAAACTATTACTTCCTTTCCCCTGTTCGTTTCAAAAACACTTCATTTTCGACTATACAGCAGAAAAAGTGCATTAAATTTTCCATCACTGGATTGTACCTTATTTCTATCATTATTTGCTTATGGATTTTACAAATAACTATTATTTCTCAAATTAGAATTAATTTCGAAACGCGACACTAGAAATCTGTTTCGTGAAAATCCATTATTTTAATTAATGTCTAAGCGTTATTATTTTAAGATACGATGCACGAATGTAGAAATGTCTTTAAGATGAGATTGCAACAATTAAAAGAAGTATTAAACATTAACGTTACTGAGCTGAAAATACCACCAATCCGAAAAAAATAATCTCAATAACATTACATACTAGGGAAACTTAAATCCATTATTTTAATTAACGTCCAAAAGTTTTAATGTTTAGAACTAGGATAATGAATCTATAAATATCTTCATTCCATAACAGAGCTTTCTCAGTTGGAAGAGAGGTGGGGTTAAGCAGTTGCATTTTATGCAAATTTGAGCTATACATTCAGACGAATACATGTATAAAACAATAAATACTACTCTCGGCTTTTCTACTCTGAGAAATGAATTTGACATCCTTAAAGGGTATAAATCTGATTACTCGTTCTGATGAAGGCTCAGAAATATTTTGGCTGTGCTGTCTTATATACAAGCTGATTTTCTGAATCTCGCAACGCCAACATTAATTTGTAACGTTTGGGGTTGAGTGCTAAAGTGTGCTTTTGCGCGTTATTAACTCATCTGTGATTAAAAGATTACAAAGTGCCTCATCCATGAAACGACGTCTGCACACACTTTCCTTCTGTTAACATTTTGCATATTTGATCACCACAATGCATTTTGTAAAAGTCTGTCTTGCGCTTGAACAAATGCATCGCCTGTGGAACTCCGGAACACAGCTTGTTCTAAATATTTTATTCGATTTAACACTTGAAAAATTAGGTATAAAGACGGTAGTGTTTAGTGAAGGCCGAAACATAACAAATTCATTTCTTGGAGGAAAGAAAAATATAGACCATGTTCCACACGGTAATAAACGTCGAAAGTGACAGAAATATTTCTATTTATATAAAGGCACACAGGCGTCATACATCCCAATGCACTGGACCAAGCAAGCTAAACTTTCACTCCTATCCATTTTCACATTATCAAGCTATAAATTACATTGAGTACTGTATAATTTAACCCTCCTGGTGATTGTCTCGACGAGGGATCTGATTATCAGTAAAACTGACTAGTTCTTCACGGGCGAGATATCTTGTCATTAAAATAAAAATTGATCAGATCTTTATCTCATCATAAAAAATCAGCAATATCTTGACGAAGTATCTTTCATTAGCAAAATTGATCAGATCATGATGGACTCGTATCTCTTCGAAATCACTTACGGTTAATTACGAATACATTTTATAGGTGTAGATTTGGTGTTACCACGCTTAAAATATTAGGTTCATGTCAATAGGATTTTCTGGCGTTAATATTTGGTTATAAAAATCTAACAAGGCGTCATTTTATTCTAAAACCTGTCAATGGCACATATAGTGAATCTTCTCCATTAAAAGTTAAGCCATTACCATTCTCTTTCTTCGTCCTTCCAATGAGAAATCTAAACATCTGGACGAGGATAAAGTAAGTAAGCCAAGCTTTCCGTAGCCTATCGTTAAATCTAACTATCTAATTAAGAAGACTTGGTAAACCAACATTGGTCGAAATATCGATTTTTATTTTTGCTCCCAATTATACTTTGTACATCGACAAATGTTTATGGTCCTGAGAGAATTTTAAGAGGTGCATTTTTGATTATGTGATTCGAAAATCTGCAAATTTTCTTACTCCCAAACCTCGCTAGTCCCTTAAAAGTTGTCTAATTCCGAAATTCTTCAGCCAAACATTTTAGTGCCAGATTGTTTCAAGCTGAAGTCTTATACTGTATGAGACATCAATAAACGAGGCTATTTTTCCACATACTTCCGTATTCTATATTCCGTATATCGAAGTTTGTTGAACAATAATCTTTTTAAAGATGCATTCACTGTGAAATATTGTATTGTAGGATTTAGAGGCAGTTTTGTTATCACAATGACTAGAGTAACAAAACCAAGAATGGTATTGTTATTATGGTTATTGTATTAAAAATGGTATTTTCAATTACATTAAAAATAATTTTGTTATTAGAAGTGCAAAAAAATCCCAAGCATTAATATGTTTAGGTGCTTATATGGAATTGTACACTACCTGAAGAGGTTGAAAATTTAATTTTTATTGGTTAAATCATAGAAAAGTAAAATATTTAACACTGTTTAAGAACAACTTTTTAAAAAGTGCTCAATATTTGGATTTGGTGTCAAAATATTGTATGATATATATACAGATAGAGAAATAGAACAAAACTAGTCAAATTAATGTTTCTGTATCACCTTAAATAGTGCAATTATACACTTCATCATAAGCTCAGGACCTCCATGGGCTTGAAAATTTGCGGTCCTAATAGGAAAAAGTGGTAAAAAATCACGATATTCAGAGCACAATATATAAAATAATTCTGAGAGAAATGAGCAAAAATATTCAGAAAAGCAATACAAATTCTTCTTAGTGACTCTTGACTTAGAAAGCTATTCTATGCAAAAATATGTGCAACATAAATTTATTTTACATTTGTTTTTACTGTTTCTATACGAAATAAACTGGGTATATGTTTAGATTTGTGACGGAACATTTTTGTAAATATTTTTGACATTTAAAACCTATCTTTAAAAATATTATAACGAATATAGAATTACTTTGTAGCTTAATATGTTTCTAAATGCATGTTTTATCATTCCTATAAAAATAAGTTCAAATTATTATTTATAATAATTTTGGGCTTTTGGAGAAATCTTGTTATGGTGTATACTTAATCCTGGGAGCCACAATAGTATTGTAATTAAAACGGCTAGGTTTCTGCAGAACAGTATTAGAGAAGTCTATTAATCGCTAACACGAATGCTATTACTGTGCATTTTGGGCAGCCGTTCGAATCATTGTCAATGTGATTTGAAAAGATCGGGTGCGATTTATAAAAATAAACTACTTTGAAATTAAGATTTTATTCTATTCCATTCTCCTTGTTTAATACGACGGATATACTTTTGTAAGCAAGATTAAAAGCTTATTTCTACTTTTGGAGTATAAGATAATCCCGAAGTCCCTAAAGTATAACTTAATTGATATTTATTTCCAGCCTTTTAAACCAAGATTCTTTTGTTCTATTTCATGCTCCTCTTTCGTTGAAGAAGCTTAAGATTGAAGGAGCATGCCCTAGAAGTTTAATTAATGTTTGGGATCAAATGTCTTTCAAAATTAATTAGTTTAAAGTTTCCTGAGTCTGAAAATAAAAAATAACTAAGTGCATTCAATTTTATGCTACACTTCCAATTGAAGAATTTAGAAGGCTTTCAATCTCCATTTACACTTAAATGTTTTCAAAAAGGCTTTCTAAAGTTAAACAATGAGGTTGAGATGCATTTTAGACTAGATATGCGGTATATACTTCGGCTTAATCTTTTACTTCGGCATTGAATTTATCAAAAGGGCTGGATATAAAAGTTCATTTCAAAAGTTCTAGTATTCTGTAGACGGTAATGGAAGAATTATATGCATGTGCAAGGACTTTCTTAAACCCCTATGGCTCCGCATAGTGGAGAGGGCTACTTTTGGAGCAGAAGGTGCAAGTATATATTGCCGAGATTTGTGATTTCAGAAAAGAAACTAATTCGACACAGAAAATCTCGTTAATATTTCTGACCATCCATCGAAATGTTGGTATGCTTAACCCTCCAAGTAGTCTCGACGAGGTATCTCGTCTATAAAGATCTGATCAATTTTGCTTGACGAGATATATCGTTGACAAAACTGCCCTCCTACTCCAAGGGAATGAAAATCCAAGTAGGAAAAACAAATTGTTCGTTGGTGAAGATAAACCAACAGGAGGGTTAATGTAACAAGCGCCATCTGGTATTTTGTATCACCATCTAGGATTTGTGCGTTGTACTAGTTAGTATTCAAATCCTTCCGGATCATTATTATGAACGATAATGCAGAAATACTACAAGAAGTTTAACAATGTACTTAACCAAGAAATACCAACATTTAAAAAATTATTTACATAACTTGATGCATCAAATCTCTTAAACTTCTGGAGATAAAATGTAGAATTACGAGAGGTATATTCTGTCAAGCTAATTGGGTAGGTGGCATTAGTGTTCCTGTTGCGGAACGTGTTTCCTGTACGTATACCGAATGGGACGTCACTTAGCTTGCTTTCGAATACGATTTCAGAACTTCCCAATAAAATTCCAAAGAATGAATTCCGAACTGAAAAATTATAGTTGATTGGTCAAAGTCAATTAGATTAAACACCGAACATTGCCAAAACTATATTTTAAGGTAACCACGATGTGTATCATTCGAAAGCATTTGAGTAACGGAACTAAAACTCGGTCTCGTTAATTTGCTTAAACTGAAAATCCCTCTCATTTAAAACAAATCCAGAGCAAGAGTTCTCTTTCGAGTTGAGATGTCCTAGGTCCCTGTTTGTGACGACAGATCCAGAAGTGTAAGATGACCCCACCATTCCGGAACGTCTAGAATCATCTGACCATCTCTTGTCCAAATAACATGAAATGTAACAAACTGTTGCATTCTGATTAGATTACGTTATGTCTGGCAACTATCATCTCAGGATCTATTCATCTCTTACTACCATAGTTCCTGTTTTCGAAGTAGCTGGTTACGATACCAGAGCAAACCTTAATAATTTATACCCTCTCAAATGTTCCACACGAAAGCTTTTCCATCAAACGCATCAGCACTTCCAGCTCCCATGACGTTTCCTCTTCCGAAGATTCAAACCCCATATTCTACCCATTAGCTTTGAATAATTCACTATATTATTCATGCCTTCATCTTTTTTTATACCGAATATAACAGTATCGATGTACGTGCAGCTAAACCACATAAATTCGCTTGTGCAGATAATAATTTAGTTGCTTTTATCGCAAAAGCGTGTTTTAGTATAGCTCAACATCTTTTTATTTGGAAGCGTTGAAGACATCCAGCATACTTTAAATTTATAATGACCGAAAGTTTCTTAGGTAATCAGTAAAGACACTTATATATGTTCTTAATTATTCACATTTTTAGTAAAACTAAATCCTTATGTTGCGACTGCATAAATTGGTTCTGCAATATATCCAATTATGAAAAATATCCTTTTTACTTTCTCTCTTAGTTTAATGAAAGAAAGTGAAAGAAGAATTTCGGAAGTTTCAAAGAATCGAAGCTTATAATTATTATGACTTTGATATACCATTTACTCCGTGACATTCTCTCGAAGGATTTTGTTCTGAGATTGAAGTTTCTGGTATATATTATGGAAATTATTTCAGAAAATAGATGTTGAGAAATTCGAATTGTGTGAATAAAATAGTACGTTGGAGGAGTATGGATAGCATTTGTTTTATTTTGTCTTCAATTGTTTAGTTTTTCATCATAATCCAATCAATAAAGTTGTTTCGTTGCACGTATTAGAAAATATTCTTCATGAGAAAATGTTTTTGTGTTCCCGTTGTTCCTCAAAAATTTTATTATCGATTTACTTCTATTCTCTCTGCTCTTGTTATTTTCTCCCATGCTCAATTCTATAATTATTATCATTCTCCTAAACATCAACTTTGAAAAACGGATATTTAAACTCAGTCTTTTTTAGTTAAATTTCTCTATATTGGTATTGCAGCAATATACATGTATTTTATCTCGATAAATGTGGACTATGTCTTATAATTTGGACTCTTACTATTTTTCAGAGACTGCTCAAATCTTTCTTGATAAATTTTCCAAATATTCACTGATTCAAAACTAGTCTAGAAATTTTCTTGAATATAAAGTATAAGCACACACGAACGTTTGTATTTGTCATATTAGTAAAAAAATAATTTAAAAACTTAGAGATACAAATTGTAGGAGTAAAATTGCAAGTTGGAAGAGTAATAAAAGTATTTGTTTTATATTGTCTTCAATTTATTTAGTTCTTATAATATCCAAGGCAATAATGCAGTTGTAGATATATATACTGGACAATATTTTTCAAAGTTAGATGTTTCGTCAGGTTATTGCTTTTAAAATGTTTACTGTAGATGTAATACTAATTTTATTCTAACGAAAATAATTCAATTTTATTTTGATTGTTAATATATAAATATTAACAATCAAAATAAAATCTACATTCATATAGGAAATAAGTTTTGAATTATTTTCGTTAGAACAAAATTAGCATTACAAGTAAATAAATTATAAAATTATCCAAAATTTTATCACAGCATTTCGTGTACTCTTACTGGTGTTTATTCTTATATCCAATAACATGCATGTGTGTGGCAAAAGGATCACGTATCAATCATGTTGACTCAATTAGCATCTGAACCTCCACTTCAGTTTCATCTCATTCCTTTGTTGCCTCTGAACAGAGTTGTTCAAAGGCAATTCTGCATTCTTTTTACGCTAAACCTATTTTCGTAAAAAGACTGCTGAAGAATTTTATTAGAGTGGGGAGCTCTTCCGTGTAGTTTTAGCATCATTATGCAGTGTTCCACAGCTCAAATAAATCGTATTTAAACAGAGTGGTAAATGAATCCCGTAGAGGTTGATTTCATATTCTTTATATTATACGTTATTGCCATTTACCAATAAACAAATGTCGATTTTTGTCACATGTACATTAGTCCAATGTATATAGAGATGAACCAAACTTTATTGAGAGTCAGTTTTCTTTAACAAGTTATCAAAGCCTTTATTGCACCATTCTTAAATCGATTACATGTTACAAAATTAAAAAATATAGAGCTAATTTTTTATTTGTTGTGTTCCTTTTAACATAATTAAAGGATTGCATCTTGCCTTAATCCATCCTTCTATTCTTCTCCAATATCAATTAAGTCCCCAAAGTGCTCAAATAACTTACCACCATTATCGTTGTGCATACCGGCATAGGATGCATTAATAAATAATTATTTTTAAATTTTAGAACATCAGTCAAAAGTGACAAGAGTTTTACCTAACACTACTTTTTATAAAGAGTTAGGTTTTATCACTTCGTTCTTTAAACTATTATTTTAAGACCTATAAAAAGATAAATTTCCGAAAAAATCATCATAGCTAATCACACGCTTTTGCTATTAATAGTTCAATTTTTATAGAATATTTTAGAAAATATTCGTTCATGTTAAAGTAATAATTACCTGTGTAAAAGGGCATACTTTTATTCGAGAAGTGGTTGTGATATATTATAAATATCCTAGTTTCCCAGAAATATCCTTTTTTCTTTTAAATGATCTAAAATATTTGATGATCCCACCTCCACGAAAATTTCAAGTCTTTGTTTAAAATTAATGTATAAGCTCATCGATTAAAGTGTTTGCAACACAAATACTTTAATGGCTAAGAATAAAAAAACGAAGCAAATTAATTTATTTAGGAGAAATTTATCAGATACTATTAAGTATATTTTGGTAGGTAGGTAATTAATTAACCTCGCACTGGAGCAATACAACGGACTATTAGCGACGGTCAGGGTAGATGGGTGTTTTAATTAACGTTGCACTGGAGCAACACAACGAGCTATTGGCGACGGTCCGGGATCAATCCCAAAGGGAAAGATCCGAGTACAACACCACGTAATTTTGAACCACCGACAGTCCGGGATAAAACCCCAAGGGAAGGATCCAAGGATAACGCCTCGTGATTTTGAACCACGATAACGAGGTAACGATACAACCTCTGAGCTGGCACCCCAATCTCCAAACTTCCACATCACGCCAACGTAAGGACATTTGAAGCCATGGCAGATTTAACGTGCACCAGCCCCCACGTATGCAATGGCCTTTGGTTGGATCGACTTTGGAACCTGTTGTTAACCAGCTACTCTACTAACTGGGTTGCCAAATACTAATAATAGGCCCCGTAAATAGTTTGGAGTTTACATGAGTACGAGTTTGCAAATCTGTAGTTCAATCATATTACCATACTTATTTGTGATTTATATTCATCAAAATTGAAGGCTGCTGTTGAAAACATTGTTCATCATATAAAATAGACATTTCTGTTATGCATTCCCTTAATTATTTCAAACTGTATATAATAAAGAAGCAAGATATAATTATCAAATGCAATCATGCTAGAAGTTAGGCAAAACTCGTTTCATGGCTCATATAATACTACGTAATGTTTGGTTAAAGCAGTGCAGAGCTTCAAGTGTAAAAATAACAAATGCTAATGATAATATTCGTTGTAAGTTTGATCCTTAAAAATAATGGATACGATAAGGGTTCTCTGCAATGGAACACATTTTAATGAGGAAATTTTTTATTAGAAATTATTTTAATAACTTATTTGCAGAATAATTAGTGATAAACTCATTATAATTCTCAACGAACGACGTCGAACACGCTTTCATGTTTCGAATTTTATGTTTCGAAAATTCTAGTTAGAGACATTTTTTAATAGTTAAATTCCATTACTGAACAATTAAACTGAATATCTGTTGATTCGATGATATCTAAATTGCTGGACTTCGTTTCTCCTTTTATCGCTTTATATTGTTGAATTTATTGGGGACAAATTTACGTAATTAATTTTCGTTTTGTAACTAACACGCTGCACGAATTTGTGCAGCAAATATGGGATGTAAAAAAATAATATCGCCAACCACATCGCAATATTACTCAATCCTTAAAAATGTGATCATGCATTTTCTTTATTCAATAATTATGCAACTTTTATTTGATGATAACGATTGTCTAAATATATAATTGTTTGATTTTTGAAGTACACCATTATATTTCTCATGTGATTCTTAGGGAAGAAAATAGGTTTCAACTTTTTCCGAACCTGTTAGGAGTCACGATAGTCTATTTGATAGAGTCACGGTTCAGAAACCGGAGGGCTACGAATTCAAAACTCGATCAACCATAGACCGTCGCGTATTTGGGGCTGGTGCATTTAAATATGTAGGTTATCTCTGTTATCACCTTGGCATGGTGTGAAAGTTTGGAGAGTGGGGTGCCAGCTCAGGTGTGACCTCGTTATCTGACCGTGGTTCAAAATTGCTAAATATTGTCCAAAGATCCCTTCGGGATTGATCCCGGACCGTCGCCAATAGATCGTTGTGTTGTTGTTCCAGTGCGAAGTTAATGCAACTACCTACCTCATACCTCAAACAGATGAAAGAAACTTTCTCTGCAAAAATACTGTTTGAAAGTATATTTTCCCATCTAAAATGTTTCAAGAGGACTTTGAAAATTAAAGATTTCTGATGATAAGCTATTCTTACGATACATGCATTTGACATTTTTATCCCGCATAAAACAAAAGAATAATGATTAACAAATCCGACCAATCGTAATGTCATTCATAAATCAGTACTGTTCACGCGTGTGACTGTAGATCGTGAAATACGCTTTAAGGATTTCCCATTACCATAATGAACATATAACTTTAGAAACTCAAATAGGATATTTACGAAATTCTCGTTACATAAACTTTAGTCCAGCATAAAACAAAAGAATAATGATTAATAAATCCGATCAATCGTAATGTCATATACAGACCTGTATTGTTCTCAAGTGTGAATGTAGGTCGTGAAATACCGTTTAAAGATTTCCCATCATCATAATGAACTTTAGAAACTCAAGTAGGATATTTTTGAAAATCTCTTTGCAAAACCTCGAAGTCATTACTATAAATTCTTGACGATATTAAGTATTTAGCATGAAATACACATTTAGGGCTACTAAAAGTAGTCGATAAAGTAGAAAAGTTTGTGTAATTTCGTAAATTACTTTATAAGAGCAACACCACGAAGAATGAAAGTTAGTGTACGGAGCTGCGTTCTGCGTAGCTACATATACACTTCTTCTTAGTTGGGGGCGCAGCCCCCTCCGCACCGACTATTGCCATTACGGGGTAACGGGAGAGGCCCCAGAAAGTTACGGCAGGTTGTCTCTCAAAGCAAGGACGAAACTCGTATGTCAAGAGGTCTTAAAGACATTCGTCGGCACTCAACAACATGGGCTGAAGAGTAATATTGCGTCTTACGTCTTATTTAGATCGGAGGATAGAATAGGCCTTGACCCTCTTTTCCACCCAACCAGGACAGTCGGAGTACAATACCGGCTTAGTGTTCGTGCATCGTATTCAACCTATACAGAGGGGGGACTTGCAAAAATGCGCCTATCATTTAAAATTGACTATCGAGCAAAAAATTGCCTGCTGGCTTAAAAAGAAAAATTTATGAGGTATACGATCGTTTTAAAAGGCGACCATCTCCTGGGGTTTGCCTTCGATGGAAGGTCTTTTAAAACCAACCTGCATTCACATTACGTGGAAGGGAAACCAGCGAAACCTTCCATGGTTGGGCGAGCAGGGACTTGCGTGTGCTCAAGTGCAACGCAACAGTATCGATAATTTAGGACATCACCTGCACTATGGCTGGTTCAGGCATCAGAACCAGAACAAGGCATGTAGGTTCATATAAGGTCAAAATCGAATGGTCACCGGAATAAGACATAGATGCCTATGTTGAAATTCCGTCGGTCCTGCAAACTGAAGCCATACCTGGCTCTAAATGTAGATTGGAATACGTAGGGATTAAGCCATACTTCAATCGAAATTTCCTTTAAGGGAGTTGGCAAATGGCGATTTTGCTGGAATCGCTACATATACAATGCAATTATGAATTGTTTTTCTGCCAAGTCATAAATTTTACATTGCGCAGTTCCATGCCACATTTGCCAAAGAATGACCCAATTTTTCATTTCATGAAAATACAAACGAAACGTTTTCACTATTAGCTATTCTATTCCCACAATTTCATTCATGAAGCTCACATTCATCAAACTTTGTTTTCTCTCGTTACTAGCGTACATTATTTGCATATGCTGCTAATCATTTGCATATCCTTCCATGACCTATGCATCGTGCAAATTTCAAGACTATTGGATGCTTCTTTCATGGTGTTGCACTTTCGATGAGAGGCAGTGTATAAAAGGGCATTTTCATATTTTTCAAATATATTCCTACTCGCGTTAGTTATTATTTCCAATTAAGCGCACGGGTAAAAAGCTCACACCTCAATCATATTACCACGATTACCTTCTGAACATACGAGTACACTTCAATTGTATCTCAATCACTTGTTCGAAGGTGATTCAATAGAAAACTATTTTCGGTTGGTTCAAATTTTCTTTTCTGCACTGATTTCTATCTTCCGATTTCTCATTGCTGTATTCATACTGCTGAAGAATTTCAGTATATCGGCGAGAGCTCTTTTGTGCTCAAATTAGGTATATTTCAATATTACGCCAAACTTGGCGAATTAATCCCATACAGTCAATTATATATATTCTTTTTGTCCTTTTGTTGCCATTCAGCTATATACGAATGATGTCGATTTCTGTGCCATGTAGGTAAGTGAAATAGAGATACTTTACAAATAAAAAATGTAAACACTTTTAGATTAGCTAAATTTCAACCGGCAGCGTATTGCAAATATTACTTTCACTCGTTTTTGACACCGCGGTGGTAAAGGTAATTTTTCAAAATGAAAACAAATCTGATCATAAAGTAATAACGCAATTCCAAGCTATTTCAAATAGCATACATAATTGCCAAGTATAGAAGTTTACAAACTTGTTTGCTCTTCAGTCCATCAAAAAAGTCTTGATTGTTAGCCTTAGCTCCTACAGAAAGAGGTCAGGAGTTGATTCTAAAGTATCACCAAGTAACATAATCTCTCAAGATTATTGACTCGTGCCATAAAATGAACATGCGTGCTTTCAGATTCTTGTATCCAGCTACCATTTCCGGGTTCGAACAACATACGCTCTTGTGTATCCTGTTTCTTCTCAATAAATGGCATTGTTTAACTTCATGGTTTCTAAAAAGGACTTATTGTAAACATTCAGAAAGTAGCCAAGTGCCTGGATTATTCTGCGGAGTTATGTCCGCTCCACATATTACGATACAATGTCAGTGTTCAAATAAAATATGCTTTCTAGCTTGTCAAACATATTTTTCAAGTGACCATTTGCAGCTTCTACTCTACTTAAAGTACACAAGGTAAATTTGAAAGCTAGATATTTTAACCGGATGGTGAATCTGCATTTTAAAAAGTTTACAAACCTGCGTATAGAATATATGTTACAAAAGCTTAACTCTCTAAGTGGTTTAGACGAGATATCTCGTCCATCAGGAACAATTTCGTCAATTGAACAATTTTGCTAATAACGAGATATTTCGTCATCAAGATATTACCGATTTGTTGATGATGACGAGATGAATATCTGGTCAGTTTCCTTCTAATGACGAGATCTTGATGGATGAGATATCTCGTCTGTAAAGATCTGATCAGTTTTACTAATGAAGAGATACCCTGTCGAAACAACCACCAGGAGGACTTAAATTATGTCTTAAGTTCGACATACAATGCACACTGCGTCGTTTTCAACTGTCTCTGAACACCTTTTAGGCTAATAATGAATTATTTCTCACAGTTTTGCTACCATTAATCCAACCTGTGTATGTATTCCTCGTAAGAGAAATCCAACCCACACACACACATTCAAATCTATTGAGTTAAGGTGTATGTATACACTAGAAATCACGAAAATTAAATATCGATTTTGTTTTCATTGCTCCAAATTTTTCCCAATTTTTTGAGCTTTTAAACGATACCAAGATCTTGTAAATATTAGGAATATTTTTCTAGTTACGACGGTTTTTCGTTAGGTGCTTTCACCATGTACAAACATGTTTCCAAAACCTTAAACTCGATTTCTGAAGAACTGTGTTTTTGCAATGCGATGCTTCATTCAAAGAGTGATAACTCAACAATTAACTGATCTATTATAATTATTTTTGTACATTATAATCACACACACATTCAAATCTATTGAGTTAAGGTGTATGTATACACTAGAAATCACGAAAATTAAATATCGATTTTGTTTTCATTGCTCCAAATTTTTCCCAATTTTTTGAGCTTTTAAACGATACCAAGATCTTGTAAATATTAGGAATATTTTTCTAGTTACGACGGTTTTTCGTTAGGTGCTTTCACCATGTACAAACATGTTTCCAAAACCTTAAACTCGATTTCTGAAGAACTGTGTTTTTGCAATGCGATGCTTCGTTCAAAGAGTGATAACTCAACAATTAACTGATCTATTATAATTATTTTTGTATCATTATAATCTATATAATATAGTGGTTGTTATGAACTTCAATCAGAGGTTTTAGTTGGGAAATTAATTTTCAGTTGATTTTTAAATGCTAAAATTTTCTGAAAAAAATATTGATTTTTTTAGACTTCCTTGGTGAAAATAATTGTAAAAAATAATGTATTCCTTCTAGCAACTTGAGGGAGGGTCAAAAAAAGAATAATATTAGGAAGAATTTCCAACAGGAATTGTCTTTCTAAACACATTAGAATTTGAGATATCACTTCAAGAAACATGCTAATTAGCTTATTATATCTAAATTATATAATTTATAATTAGCTTAATCTGATTTTTTCTCCCTGAAATGATTTTAACCATAAGCCAATGAAATGTTGGAAAAAACTGGATTTTTAAAGTCAAAATTGAAAAAAATTCTTCTAGTGTATACGTACACCTTAAATGTAGGGACTACGCCTAGTACAGATTTAAGGTGATATAACTACCATATCATTTCACTATTTTTCAGCATTCATGAACCGTACAAGCTACCCTTAAGCCAGTCCGTTATCGTAAATTTCTCTTCTATGCAACGCAAGCAAAACAGCTGCTGTTTGAGTATCTCGAAATTGGATCACAACCAACGTCAACAACTTTGTGAGTGTCATTTCACGTCCACGTCCCTTTCCCAGTACGTGTTCTTTCTCCAGAAACAATACGGGAAGTCTTGGCTTTCTTTCCTGTTATACTATTGTCTACCTTTAGATTCCATTTTTCATACATTCCATTCTTTACACAGGACTTTTCACACAGTAATGTATACTAAAAATATGAATTTTGATTTGTATGCATCTGAAAATGGTTAAAAAACACTTTTTACTCTATAAATAATCTTATAAAAACTGTCGGGAATAAGCATTCCACCTCTGCCACCATTTATGTCGGGATACTGAATGATCCCACCGCTGCCACCATTTAATGTCGGGATACTGAATGATCCCATTGCTGTCACCATGTATGTCCGGATATTGAATCATCCCACCATTAGCACCATTTATGTCGGGATACTGAATAATACCACCTCTGCCACCATTTAATGTCTGGATATTGGATGATCCCTCAGCTGCCGCTATTTTTTGTCGGGATACTGAATGATCCCCCACCGCCACTACCATTTAATGTGAAGTAACGGAAAAATAATAATAAACCCACGCCGACTAAAAATTATATTTATTTTAGAACTACTTCACTTGGCAATAGTGATTAAATTCAAAATAAAGTTTTGCTACATACAATATTTCGTAATTTGAGGCTTTGAAGAAAAAAAATTATCGCTTAGTTAGTTGATATATACATATTATAATATTTTTATATCTTCATCTGTATGTGTTTTGTAAATGCTATTCAAAAACTTTATTATTGTGATAACAAAAATATTAAAGTATTTCATCTAATAAATATTTCGTTTTCGTACTAATATTTTTTGTTGTTTAATTTTGATGGTTTTACAAATGAGCTAAAAACTCAAACTTATAGTTCTATGTTGTATTATATGAGAGGCATTTTTGTCAAGCTAGATGTAGATGGATGTAGCGTTTCTGCGGCGATACATGTCTTCTGTGTATTCCGAATATGACGGCTTGATTTTCGAATTCGATTCCAGTACTTCGCCAATACAATTTCCCAAGAATGAATTCTGAATTGAAAATGATAGTTAATTGGTTAACACTAATTTGATTGAACACCAAATGTCGCCCACACGGCGACAAACAACATTTTAAAGCAATTCCAATATGCATCTTGAGAGAGCATTTGGTAAGCGGAAGTAAAATCGTCACTTTCTGTCTGGTTTGTTTATCTGTACTAAAATTCCTTCTGATAAGGAAACCAAATAAATTATGTAAAATATGCTATCGATTCAATAAACACGAAGTAATTGTAAACTTTAGAATTTAAATATTTTATTCTGCGGATACATTAATGGTGTTCAGCAGTTTGGCATTTCCTATAAAATATCACTTATACGATTTTTAAATTCTAGTTGAAAGAAAAATATTTTATTCTCCGTTTTCACACAAGTGAAGTATATAATAAATTCCGTCATATCTTCGGTTTCAGTAGATTGCTTTCAAAAAATTTAACATTCTGAAGCATTAAATAAATTATTAGGCAAGATGGTTAAGATTTTTTTAACAGAATCCCGCATGTTCTTGAATACTTGAGTAAAAGGATTTAGTTTTGTGTCTTTATATTTAATCGTAATTTAATGCATTAAGAATATAATATAAACACACTTTTAATAGTTTGAATTGCCATTTACTATTTTTAACCGAATGATAAGAAATTTGTGTACAAAGAAGATTGAACATTTCAGTGTGTAATTTTTTCTTAAATTGTGGAGTCGGAGTATTAATAAAAATATGTGCAATTAACTATTTTATGAAGTGAATTCTGAGAAAATATCGTTCTTAATGGAAATTCATTTCAATTTAGTCATGAATTCACTTTGAAAAGCGAAGTTGCACATTACTATTTAAAATAGTGTATTCAGAAGTACCACAACTTTAAAGCAATTTACTTAAACGAAAAACGCTCCTTTATAATTATTTATGTATTTCGAATGCGTAATTCATTATTCGTTTCTAGTTTCAAAGTGTTAACCAAAGTTACTAAATTACGAAATTCGTTTCTAGTTTCAAAGTCATACCAAAAGTTACTAAATTTAGAATCATTCCCATTAAGTGCTTTGTCAAAATACAGTTCATTAAATAGTCAATTGCTCATATTTTATTCAAATGGTTCGTAGTTAATTGCTTATTAATACTCCAACGACAGAGCAATTTATGTTATACATTTTTGCAATAAATACTGCTCGAATTCGAGGCAGCAGGCAGGTAGTTTTTAATTTGCGTAGCAATAGACCAATGTAAGGAGGAGCTATTGTCAACAATACGGGATCAATCCCGAAGGGAAAGATTCGAAATAGGTAGGTATATAGTTAATTAACTTTGAACTGGAACAACAAAACGGGCTATTGGCAACGGTTCTGCAAATTTAGATGTTCTACAAGTCGACGTGATTGATAAATTAGCATTACGTAGTATTCCTTTTCATTCTAATGAGAAAAGCTGTTTCTGTCTTTTAATGTCAAGAAGAAATATTTTTATGGACAGCTCAAATTCAAGCTGATTGTTTCAGCTACTAATGAGCATGTCGATATGCGTATTTCTCTTGAAAGCAGCGAAAAAGAGGCTTTATTTCTAACTGTTGTATGGCAATGAATATAGAGCATCACGTTATTCCCCTTGCAAATACTTATAGATGGAAAATAACTAAAACTTTCAACAGAATTTCAAACCAAACAAAAAGTATGAGCAATTTCAAACTAGCATTTTAAAAATAAATTTAATTGCTACCGGATTTGCTACCGGATAATTGATACCGGACCGTCGCCAATAGCTCGTTGTGTTGCACCAGTGTGCGACGTTAATTAACTACCTACCTACACTCTAAAAAGTACCGAAAATGATTTGATACCTTCAAATCAATATTTGAATGGCACAGTAGTGATTGAAGTAAGGTAATATTATTATAAGGTGCTTTTGTGATATAGGAGCTGTCATCCAATTCTTGAGGGACAAAGGCATATCGTAAATATGCAGATGCTTCGGAATCCTCTCTTTTGGAGTTATTTTGAACTCAAATCGAAGCATCCATATTTTAATTAAATAAACGACTTTTAACATCGAATGAGCATCGTGCATTGCACAGGAACCTCTGAGTGACTATTGGAAGAAATTAGAAGTGTATCTCTAAAGACAAAGAAAAAGCACAGTATCAAATTGAAAAATCATAGTCGTCCGCTGTCACCGTGAATTAAATTGTCGCCATGACGTAACATGATCTAATTGGAAATGAAGGACACGTCATAACCTTAAATGATCCAATACAAAATGGTAGGACTTACGTCAATGTGCCTATTAGAAATAGGGAGGGGATCAAACAACCACAATAATTGGCTATTGGATGAGTGGTCTTGTTGGCATTGGACAGAGCATTGAATATAAAGCTGGGTTTTATTGAGGGTATAACCGGCAAGAGGAGAGTATTAGATTGTCTCGGAGAAATGAGGAAAGACCTTGCGAACACCAGTAGTTCATGATCTGAGATAAACGTGCTCATCTATAAACCAAAACACACTGCAATGCAAAACTTAAGCAACGATGTTATTTTTAACCAGACAGCTATAAAATTGTACAAAAGGGACTTGTTGCGTTCAGTACAATGAATTCAGTAGAAGGGTGATTTGTATGCAAATATCAGGAACAAGACGTCACATGTGACGTGAGGGCATGCAAAACGCGTGCAGTCAGCTCGCGCAGTGCAAGACTACGCTAAAAAGGACGAAAGGCGCTATTAAAGGCATTCGTTGCAAGTACAAGTGAGTTCGTAGGTGCAATATGGCTACAAGACTTTACACGTGGTAAAATTATAGGCAAGCTCGAGGAGGGGCGTAGTTTGACGAGTGTAGCCCAAGAGTTTAGAATCGACAAAAGTGTCGTTTCACGAGCTTGGAAAGCCTTCCAAACAACTGGTACTGCTGTAAGAAAGGTTGGTGGTGGTCGGCCAAGAAAAACAACGCCAATGGATGACCGATATATCGTCCTGCAGGCGAAAAGAGATCGATACCAGTCAGCGGGCAACTTGGCTCAGCAGTTGCGTGCGGCAACGGGATGACAAGTGTCATGGTTTACTGTGGCCAGACGCCTTCATAAAGGTGGCCTATTCGCCCGCCGTCCTGAACGTTGCATCCCATTGACAGCTGCCCATCGGCGGCGCCGTTTGGATTGGTGTAAGGAACACAAAGACTGGACATCTCATCAATGGAGTCACGAACTCTTTACAGATGAGTCGTGTCAGTGTCACAAGCGATTCTCAACGCCAGTTGATATGGAGAGAGGTAGGGACACGGTTTTATCCCACTAACATCAGGGAAAGAGACCGTTACGGTGGCCCTGGCGTGCTGGTCTGGGGAGGCATCATGATGAACGGGCGGACTGAGCTCCAAATTTTCGACAGAGGTACTGTTACTGGAGATCGCTATTGTCAGCAAATGATCCCCCCCCCCCCACACGTTCGTCTGTTCCGAGGTGCCATAGGTGCAGACTTCGTTTTTATGGACGATAACGCCAGGCCACATCGGACTCATGCTGTTGAGGAGCTGCTAGAAAGAGAAGATATCACTAGAATGTATTGGCCAGCGTACTCGCTGATTTAAATCCCATAGAACATGTGTGGGATGCTTTGGGGAGACGCGCCTTTCGGCACGATTATATCCGCCGGAGAACATCCAACAACTGAAACAGGTGTTCATTGAGGAATGGGCCCTCTTACCTCAACAACTGTTGGATAATCTGGTGTTGAGTATGGAGAGACGATTCCAAGCAATCATTGCAGTTAATGTAGGTCATATCCCTTACAAAGGGGCATCTGTTTGTTGTTTTCCCTCTTGGGCAGACAATCATTAGTACCAACGCTACTCTTTCGATAAAGCCTTTTTTGTTTGATTCCATGTTCTATTCATTTTGGCGCTAGTATGCTTTCTTCATCCTTTAAGTACAAAATACTGTCTCTTTATTCTGAATTACATCTCTCCCAGGTGATTTCTTGCGGAGTTACGGCAAAATAAACAGTCGTTGCTTAAGTTTTGCACACCAGTGTATTAAAGACCGAGACCTATAGCATCGCCCCTGGAACATCACTCCCTCAATCTACTACACCTGAGCGCCCAAATACCAGATATCAAAGTCGATGATTACCACTCTCACAAAAACTTGACATCCCCTCTCCCCCCCATTCACCCCTTTGATCTCTCACAACATATAACCACTTTGAAATTCCTACTGTGCAATCAATGATATGTAATATGGACAATTGGACTGAATGCTTGAATGATTACTGTTTGGAGTTCTATCGAACATAAATTGTTACACACGATATTTTTTTTACCCCCAGGTGGTTGTCTAGACAAGGTATCTCGCCACTAGCAAACCTGACCAGATCTTGATGGACGAGATACCTCGTCATCAGAAGAAAAGTTAACAGATCTTGATCTCGTCATAAAAAATATCTACAATATCTTGATGACGAAATATATCGTAGTTAACAAAATTGGTTAGATTTTGATGGAAGATATATTTTATCCATCAAGATCTGGCCAACTTGTTAATGACGAGATATCTCGTCGAGATAAAACTGCCCTCGAGAGCTACTCCAAGGGAATGGAGATCAAAGTGGAAAAAACAGTCTCCCTTACTCAGAACTGGTGACATGTTGTAACAGGTTTTGACCTCAGAATCTGATCGCTATACAGGGTAGTTTTCGATGCTAAGATAAACCATCAGGAAGGTCAATAATTTGTATATAAATTTGCAATGAGTAACAAAAGATCACCTTTAACAATTCACACAATGTCTCTATGAGACACACCGATTTTCCCCATGAAACAGAAGCCCGTAGCAAAGGTCAAGAACGACGTCCGTGGCATTGTACAGAGAATAAAGGCAAAGAATCACGCGAAAAGGAGCAGCTTGATGGGGACTGTGAGATGATTGATGGCACCAATCACCTCACTTCATTCAGCCGGCAACGAAATTTACGGTCTTGTGCAGCGATCGACACACCAATGGCACCATTTGACGCTGGCTTGATCGCTGAGAACGTGACTGCTGGAATAAAGACCGAGATCTGTGAAGGAGTAGAACTTTAATCGAGTTTGTTCTACGGTTGTGAGGAATAAAGGGGTGCATGTGGGGCGTGAGTGGTTTGTGACGTGGCCCTGATAGTTTGAGGGATAAATCAAAAGAACTCAAATTTAAAGTTAGGTTATGGATTGGAATTTGTGTGTAGGAATGTGTGAAAGTTAATTGGAAAGGTAATTAAAACAGAAAACTTCAACTAATAGACATTTATGAAATGTACAGGAAGTCTACAAAATAACTTTCACTCTTTGGAGGCATTTGTATTCAAATCGAATAAACGGTATAGAACCAAATTTGGATTTGAGACTTAAAAAAAATGGGAAGGTATTCCGCGAATACAAATTAGTACCAAAATTTGCCGATAGAGGAACTTTAGTTCCTATATCTTTTCTTTTAGTAACTATAACTAATGTAAAACACTATAACATTTGCATTAAACGCAGTGTGTGATGTGGCTTCACAACCGATTTTATTCTAAGACCATTCTTTCTTCAGCGTATCACCCCTACACGTCCAGTAACTTATGTTATTACCAGAGAGAATTATCAAGGAATGATGGAAATTGTGCGTTACTCAATTGCAGCAACGACAATGTTTGGACTCGATCATTTTCATACAGGATGTTGCACGGTCACATATTCACCTACGCCTTCTACGGTAGTATTTCAGTAATAAGAGGATTATCAATCAGTTCTTTCCGACAGCATGGCCGACTCGCTCCGTGGACATCACTCTATTTGACCTTTGGCTGTGGGGTACTTGAAGTCCCTTGTGCATGTTGGTGGCATTCTGAACATGCCTTCAAAGAGAACATAAACAACTGATTACGCTCAGTTGTAGAGCATGCAGCACACAAGATGCAATTTGTTGTACACAAGAAAAGTCAGTACATTGAAATTGGTCTATGTTGTCAAGGGGAACCTGATTCTGGTGAATAAAAGATTGTTTCCTGTGGGTTGAATTCTATTTTAATTTGTATGTTTATTGCCAGTTTCTTTTTTAATTGCAACACGTCACATATCCAACTGGAATATGTGGCGTGGTCGTTGCTTACGCAGTCGAAACTTTGCGTAATCCATTTTATCTGCGTTTAATATAGACTGTTCTACTGTTTTCGACTCCAAGAGTGCCAAATGTCCACCTATCGGCGACTTTTGGTACTGAATTTTTTGTGAAATACATCTCCCATGTCTTCAAAAGTCTCAACACCAAATTTGGTCTCTTTCCGTTTATTTGATTTAGTTACAGATGGCAAAGTGTGAAAGTTATTTTATGACTCCCTGTATTTTGGATTGGACGCCTTAAGCAGACATTGTTCGCCAATGCGGCCATTCGGCATTTAGCTCGCTTTCCGGAGGGGTTACATGGATTAGAATGGATTAAACTAATGTACTATGCTTAGAATTTAACAATAATATAATACATTGCTATACTCCCTTTAATATTTTATGGATATATGCTTAATCTGCAAACAATATACCTTGTTCTCAAAATAAGAAAGGAAATTTTTATTATTTTATTAGTTCAGATTTTAATGGATGCCAAGAAGCGTAGAAACTTTTGTACTTTGTTTCCAAACTAAATCAAAAACGATTTTCTCACTAACTCCATTTTATAGCACCTTTCCATTCAGATGACGGGGGATTTTTAAAACTCTGAATTCCGTGGCATAATAAAAGCTTATTCATCACCACGTCTATAAACATCGCAGTACCAACAATGCAGTATATCATGTTCCTTGCAAAGCTCACAGTGAAGCTCCTTCTCAGAGAGCATTTAAAAATAAGAGGAAGGGAGAAGCAAGAAACTGCAAACAAGCTAAAGACACCCAAGAGACAAGGGAAGAAACGTGTACTGACCGACCGGAATTAGATTATAAGTGACTGGAAGGAATTGCTGGGATAAGTGCTCGGTTTAAAATGATTTACTCACTCGACTTCCTCGTAAAAGCCTTCAGAAACATCATGTATGAGCAGTTAATCATTGATCTAAAAATATTTCGATATTTTATGGTAGACGTAATGTCATAATATGGGTTTTTCGAAAGTATGAGTATTTTGCAAACGTAAGTTGTGTATGTCGTATTAAAACGAAGCAGTCATGGACCTTGGAGTTGGTTTAGCCCTCCAAGTGGTTTCGACGAGATATCTCGTTCATCAAGATCTGATTCATTTTGCTAATGGCGAGCTATCTCGTCGTCAAGATATTGCTGATATCTTTTACGCTGATATCTTATATTGCTGATATCTTATGACGAGATCAAGATCTAATCAATTTTCTTCTAATGAGATATCTCGTCCATCCAAGTTCTGGTCAGTTTTGCTAATAACGAGACTTTTTCTTCAAGACAACTACCAGGAGGGTTAAACTATGAAATACATTAAGACGTAATGATATTTTTAACTCTCCAAGTGGTTTCAATGAGATATCTCGTCCATCAAGATCTGACCAATTTTGCTAATGACAAGATATTTCGCCATCACGATATTGCTGATGTTTTGACGATAACGAGATCAAGATCTGGTCACTTTTGCTAACGACGAGATACGTCGTCGAGACACACCACCAGGAGGAATAATGCCAACGATATTATGAACATAAATTAAGAATTGTGAACAGCTGATCCAGGAATAAAACGTCCAAGCTGAATAGAAGTTATAAAAAGGGCGAAACAGCAAGCATTGGGCGTGAAAGTTGCGCAATCATTAAATTTGGGTGTTGGTTTCCAAACTTCTGAGAGAAGAAAGTAATGTCCTTGAAATCACGTCGCGAATAATTCGTGCCTGTGGGCTCCATCTAGAAAGGAATAGGGAATGTAAATAGAATGATTTACAGATAAGTGGTTGGGAATTTCACAACACATATTTCGTCGGCTTACAAATGAAAAACCCAAAATCAAAGAAACAGTTCTGAGGAAACGAAGGGGGAAACATTCTACGCTCTATGCTTCACTCACTGTGTTCTCAAGAACTGTGTCACGCATTTTTCTCAATCTTAAGAAGAAATCTAACCTTCATGCAAAGAGAAAGTAACTAAGTAAACACACACTTAATCAGTATAAAGATCACCCCATTCTGGTCTAGAAAAATTTAAAAACTCACATCTTGAAATTTTGACTAAGTGTACAAGCCGGACATAACGGGCTTCTAGATTCAAAGTAAGCTTATAGAACGAATTTGTGAAAATAAATTCGCTGGAATTTATAAGAGCAGCTCGGAATAAAAGACGCAAATGAAAAAAATACTTTTTAGTTTTATTAGTAACTGAATTTTATCTGAATAGAAAATTAGAAGTAATTCAGGATAAAATAAAATGAACTTCATCTTCGCAAAACATTTGAATTTCTTACTTATGCACATTTTTATTCTGAATTAACCATATCGTCGGCTTACAAGTGAAACATACTAGTCAAAATTTTCAAATATGAGAGTTTTTTTAGTTTTTTTTCTTGGCCAGAAAGTGGTGAGATCTGTTTAGTAGTGAAGTTCACTGAGTTATTTTTCCTTTGCATGAAGGTTACATTTCTTCTTTGAAAAACACACACTTAGTGAGTAAAGCTTAGGGAATAAAATTTCACCCTTCCGTTTTCTCAGAACAAGTTTTTTGACTTAGCGTGTTTCACTTGTAAGCTGACGATATAATGGGTTATAAATACCCAACTTCTCTTTAATGAATGTATAGTAAAGCTGAAATGATATTAAATTATGCGTGTAACTGAATGAAGATTGGTGTTACTATTTCAGTTCAACACCAAACAATCGGACGCAATTTCATGTATAGTATAAGAATGACCTGAAATTTATAACATATTTTAATGCGTTTAGATTTTTACACTCCTTATGGTGAAGGAATACATTCATGTGACCTAAGCAATTTATATGCATAGGAGTCTTGGTAGCATATTAGGTAGTTGAATTTACGTCAAACTGGAGCAACACAATGAGGTGACAGTCTGGGATTAATTCCGAAGGTGAAGATCCGAGGACAACATCTCATCATTTTGAACCACGGACGGATGATGAGGTCAACATTTGAGCTGGCACCCCACTCTCCAAATTTCCACGCTATTAAAACGTGAGGACATTTGAGGAAGCGACATGTTTAAAGTGCACCAGTCCCCACGTATGTGATGGTCTATGACTGGATCGAGTCTCGAATTAGCACCCCTCCGGTTCCTAATCCACGACTCATCCAACTGGGCTACCTTGACCTGCTCTCCAAGTAGGACAAAGTTTGCGAAATATCACAGCTGTGCAATGCAATTTCCGTTATGCATTTACAAAGGAGCTTCCAACATGGTACAGCATTTAAATTTTGGAGAATGTCTTTACTGGCCGTTTTTCAGGAAGGTTGGTGGTTGAATTAACGTTGCACTGAAGCAGCAAACCGGGTTATTGGCGAGGATGCGGGATCAATCCCGAAGGGGATGATCCGAGGACAAAATCTCGTGATTTTGAACCACGGCCAGATTACGAGGACAAGTCAGGACACGGACTCTCCAAACTTCACACCACGCAAATGAAGACATTTAAGACCCCGACAAACTTAATGTCCACCAACCCCACGTACTTGATGGCCTTTGGCTGGATCGAGTCTAACTCGCAACAGTCCAGTTACTAATCCGTGACTCTACTAACTGGGCTACCATGGATCCCATAAATTATATGCATATAAATTTGTAGAATCCTTCTTTTTCCAATTATATCTTGGGGTTTTGTTCTCATGCACGAATAAAAGATGGCAAGTTTCTTTCGTAGTGGTACATGTAAGGACTTATTGTAGCTATCATTACGGGATATAAAGCTACACTGAAACCCAACGCAATGCAAGCATCCCTGAATAAAATGTCGCATTCCAATTTTTATTTACACTCGCCGAATGGATTCTCACATCATTCTGACACGTCCTCTCCCTTTTGTATTCCGAAGCGCGGAAAATCTAATGCCAAACGTCTCCGACCAAAAACACCAAAAGTGCAAATACCATAGATGTGAAAAGGGGAACGAGACATCCCGAAAGCACAGCAGCCCCGAAAAAAAAATCCCCCGAAGCAAATACGTCTTCGATTTGGAATCCGCGAATGTTGGAGATTTTCGACTGCGTGAAAAATGCTACCCTTTTTGAGAAGCAGAGATATCTAGAAGCCCCCGTAAATGATAGTCATCATTACGGGACAGCGGTAGTTGGAATGTGGTTTTCTTTCACACACATCAGTAAACTTTCTTGGTTGGATATTCTGAAATGATAGCATCGAACGCATTCGCTCTAAAGGAGGGGCCGAGCGTTTTCTTATCGTTGAAAATGACTGGGTTGTTTTATTTTACTGGACAGTGAAACGGGAGAATCTTCGGTATTTTTTATGACTTGGAACAAAACGATTTACGTCGCGTGCTCTTGACTTGCTTGTGAACGTGCCGATCTAGGGATCTAAAAATAAGCCGACTTTTCCATAATATAACTCATTGCAGTACTTGTAACATAATTTTTGTTGACTATACCCTACAATTTTATTTCGTGTTTCCAGAGCTACAAACTCCTATTTGAAGGTGTCTTCTATATACAGAGTGTACAATAAATATGTCGTTATCTGACCATGGTTCAAAATTACGAGGTGTTGTCCTCGGTTTTTTCCGTTCGTGATTGATCCTGAACCGTCTCCAATAAATTTTGCAAAAATGATTTCTCCTCCAAATTTCGTCTAATTTAAAGACTACACGCTCTATTTTTGCACAGTTATATTTTAGACTACTTTTTTAGGCAGATGATTCATGACTATTCCTACCTCAACTGCCTAAATCTTTATGTAAGAAACCTTATGTGTGTAAGGAGCAACATCAATACTCAAGACTTATGTTTAACGTCATGACCAATTGAACTTGTTATTCATATCATGGTCATTACATGAGAGTTGATATTGAGGGGTTTAAAATGAAAGTAAGTCTCTAAGTTTAGAAACGTGTCTTTTAGTATTGTAATGGATCAGGTGTAAAGTGAAAGAGTGTATAACATTTAAAGAACATTTGGTCATTTTATAAATACAGGAAGACCTCTAAGATTACCACATTTCGTTCTATGAAACAGTGATCAATCAAAAAGTGGTCTATTAATGGAGATCTACGGTATAGGAGGTAGATGTGCACAAAATAAAATTACATCATAATTCACAGGCCCCACCAGTGTCCGAGCGGCTAGAGTTTTCGCTCTTCAGAAACTGGTAGACTGAAATGTTATGAGTTCGAATCTCGTATGTGCCTAAGTCAAGTTGGTTGCTTGAAGTCTCCTAGTTTCTCCAAGACGATACGTAAATGCGGACTAGCTTTCTAGACTAGTCATTCATGAAGATGTTCCTCCCCAGTTCACGGTGGCTGCGATATGGTAGCCCCGGGTGAACAGTCATGTTTTCTCCAAAGAACAACATGAAAGACTGTCCATAAGCTGGTATAGAGAGAAACAAAAGTTCGCAAAATCTAAATCAATTTATTATAGACTACACTCTTGCAAAACGCTATTTGGTACATACAACTTGAATTTGATAGCTATGAACTTAACAACACCTTATAAAAGGAATGAATAGTTGTCTGTTTTAATGTTTTATATTTCTTCCTGCTACATTTTTTCAGCTTAGTAAAATATTTTATCGTCTCTAGCATCACTCTTCACATCATATCGTTTCATTTTTCAACGATTCTTAGTACACACGCCCGCATCGAACATTATCTAAAATAAAAATGAAACTATCCAAAATCATCTTTTCGCTGGAGGCCTATTTTTGCCAAAATCCGAGAGCCCTTCTTCATATTATGAGAATGCTCTCTTGAGCAAGCTTTGTAAATTCACCAGCATTTTTTCAACATTAAAGCATCGATATCACGTTGATACTTCCATATAATTTATGAACTTCCTTGTCAGGTAATGGAAAATGTCAATGTACATGTTTTCGATTTTCAAAAATGTTTTCTTTTCGGAAAATAAAAAGGTTCTTAATGGTCTCTGACTGTAGATAAATTTAGCATTGAGTAGATGAGGTAAAGTTTCTTTCCAAGAAAATGTGGTCTTTAAAGGTAATTGAAATAGGGCATTAAGAGTAATTGTCCAATATCTCCAATGTTAATTTACATAATTTCAACGTACCATTTATTAAAATATACTGAAGGTAAATTGAAACTCAATGTACTCATATACTAAAATGAAGTAAAGTATAATATATCGGTAATAGTTTTTAAATATATTTACCTAAAAATAATTCTTTAGTTTTTGTTCTTAAGAATTAGGGAAAAAATAATTACTCTACATATAGAGGTTCTTCAGTATTATCTATGATACTTGTTAATTATATTGGAAAAGTTCCACTTATAGGGTTAACCCTGCTGGTGGTTGTTTCGTTTCTCCACGAAGTATCTCATTATTAGCAAAAGTGACCAAATCTTTATGGACAAATTAGCTCGTCATTACAAGAAAACTGAACAAATCTTGATCTCGTCATCATAAAAAAATCGGCAATATATATCGACGACGAGGAATCTCGTCATTGACGAAATTGGTCAGATCGTGATGGATGAGGTCGAACGTCAAAACCAATTGGATGGGAAAGTAGTTTCTTAGAGAACTCGAGGTAACTCGAGGATGAAAAATATTCATTTGTGAAATTGATCTTAAAGTTCAAAATTTGAGTATATTTATGAGTTCGGTATTTGTTTTATTCATATTTTAAAAACTTATAAATGAAGTTGAAATAAAACGAAGCATTACTTGAAAGAGCGTAAAATAGGCTATCCAAATCCCTGAAAATTCTCACAATCGATGTTTTTGAAATTTTAGATTTTAATTTTCTTTAAGGAAGTGATGCTTACAGAGGCAGTAGTTCAAAAAAAAAACAGTATCTGAAACATTGAGTCCCGATTTATTCCACTTACACCCCAAAACTCAAAACAGGGATTTAAAGCTTAGATGGAACTGTTGTCTTCAATTTATACAGTATTTATGCTATACTAAAAATATTATATTTTATCCTTTGCCAGACCTCAGCCTTTTTGCCATAAGTCTCTGTCTCGAAGCCCAATATAGTCGTGGGATCAACTACGTAAAATCAATTAAAAATAGTTTTAACCCTCTATATGATTTTGATGAGATATATCGTCCACCAAATTTGACCAATTTTGCTTTGGCAAGATATCTCGTCATCAAGATATATATTGCCGATTTTTCTTGATGACGAGATCAAGATCTGGTCAATTGTCTTCTAATGACGAGATATCTCGTTCATAAAGCTCTGGTCACTTTTGATAAAGACGAGATACCTCGTCGAAACAACCGCCAGGAGGAGTAACCTACTAGGTAGTTTAAAACATGTTTCCATAGAACTTAAGAAGCCATATAATCAGTTCCTATTGTCGTAATTTAGTTCCAATTCAGTTAAAATTTTCGCTCTCCTGGGCTCTTGATTAAAACCAGGCGAAACAAAATACAGTTTTAAAAGGCATCACAAAATACATTATTTTATACTGAATACGCATTACAATGAATTATTTGAATAACACAAACAATTAAATTTATGGATCAACAATGAAAGTAAACTTGATCATTAATTTACGATTAAAAGCCCTTAAATATCGAAGGATTTCAATCACTTGATTTCATACGTTTTGAACTTTAATGTTCGCATATCGATGTTCACATTTTTCGATTTAGAAAAGCCCTTTCGGGCATGAAAATATTTTACTTCGAAGTGAAAAATTGCAGCATATAAGAATACAAATTCTTATAAATATTTTCATGCCCGAAAATTTTTTCAAAACTTCAAATAGACAAAATGAGCTACACCTTTATAAAAGCCATGAACTGAAGGCTTGACTGGCGTATTTGTATGTTTGAACTGGTAAAAATTTAAAAATATTCTCTTCGCCTGATGTTATTTTTACATTATATCCAAAGAGAAGTAACATCTATGATTTCAAAATAGAGTTTTTAAAACTGCATTTTAACAAACAAGTTTTAGTTTATTTATAGTAAGCAATATAGCAAGATTTTGTTTTATTCCCCAAGTATAAATATTTTTATCCAAAAATATTGATTTCAAATGATGTAGTTCTTTCATAAACTGAGTTTTATGACAAAAATGTAGATAAAATTGTAAGAAAGTCTAGAGTGAAATCTTTTATTCCAGAGATTTTGTTTACCCTTTATTTATATTTAGAGGTTTTAAAAAAAGACATTCTTATTTCATTACAAAGCGAGAAAATACTAGGAACAAAGTGATCGCCCAAAGAGAGTCAAAGTTTGGTTTCAGTGGTACTTCGGTATAGTCACTTTTGGGACAAAATGGGCACCCACCAATGAAGAGGATTTTTGCACCTATAATTTGCTAAAACAGAATCTATCAATTATATTGATGTATTCCTTTTTGGCTGTTCAGAGCTCTTATGTTTTTTCAAGAAACTCTTTTCTCCAAAATTCAAATGTTGCACCTTGTTAGAAGCTCCTTTGAAAATGCATAACGCAAACTGCATTGCACAAATGTTAAGATTCCGTAAGCTTTTTCCTATTTAGTGAGAAGGTCGCGGTAGCTCAGTTGGAAGATTCGCGGATTAGCAACCGGAAGGTAGCGAATTCAAAACTCTATCCAAGGAAAGACTGATGCACGTTCAATCTATCATAGCCTCAGATGTTCTCCCGTTGGCGTGGTGTGGAAGTTTAGAGAGTGAGGTGCCTTTCATGTGTTGAACTCGCCATTTGACCGTGGTTCAAATTACGAAGTGCTGTTCTCGTCCCTTTGGGATTGACCCCATACCGTTGCTAATAGCCCGCTCTTCTCCAGTGCGACGAAATTTCAAATACCAAACCCACGTACTTACAGCCCTATTTTGAGGAAAGATCTACATGCGAAGTGGCATGAGTGGGATTTTCATCGTAAAAAAAACAGACGGTCTGCGAAGGTTTTACTTCTGCTGTTCAAATGCTCTAGCATGATACATATCAGAGTTACCTTAAAATATAAGTTATTGCCATTTTAGCAATTTTTGACGTTTAATCTAATTGGCTTGGTTAATTAACTATCATATATAAATTCGGAATTCATTCTTTGAAATTATTATTGACGAAGTGCTGAAATCGTATTCAAAACACAAGCCAACTTCACGTTTCGTACATGAAAGACGAAACGCCGAAGCACCACAACCCCTTATAGTTAACTTGACAGAAAATGCCTCTTGTAGTCAGTGACGAAACTTTGAGAACTGCTCTATGCTATGGTGATCAAAGCTGTTGATTCGATACTTAGGTTAATGGACTATCTAATAAAAAGAATTAGTTGTAACAAACACAGTTTAATGAAATGTTATAATGTAGCTGAACGACCGCATTCTCATCAGGACTAAGGAAGCTCCCCTATCTCCTTGCGTCTATTGCATGAATCACACCCACGTGTTCACACAGAGCCCTCTACAATATGTGGGAGACAATCCAACTGGTGGTTGTCTTGATGAGTTATCTCGTCATTAAAAAAACTGATCAGATCTTAATGGACATGATGCCTCGTCATTAGAAGAAAACTGACCAGATCTCGTTCGTCATCATCAAAAATTTGGCAATAACTTAATGACAAGGAATCTCATCTTTAGCAAAATTGATAAGATCTAGATGGACTAGATATCTCGTCGAAACTACTTTGAGGGTTAACAACCACTTTGTTTCATAGTACTAATTTTTCGCCCTGTTGTTAATGAATGGTGTCAAATCTTAAATACCCCTTATAGAAGATTGTTTATTTTTATGTATCACTTTCTTTAATTTATTTCAAATACTTATCGTGTTTCACTCTTCCAGTTGCAGTTGTGATCGCCTTCTTCCTATGCTGGACGCCCTTCCACGCCCAACGCCTGATGGCCGTCTACATCACCGACCCCACGGAAGCGGACTTCATCGCCTACAGCTATCTCACCAACATCTCGGGCGTGTGCTACTACGTGAGCGCCACCATCAACCCCATCCTCTACAGCATCCTGTCTCTCAAATTCCGGCACGCCTTCCGAGACACGCTGGGGCGCTGCCTTGGACGCGGGGCGGGTTTGGGCCGCCGGCACCGCCACCGCACCATGAGTTTCTTCAACAGCACTCTCAAATCCGGCCTGGAGATGACCGAGGACTTCACCATCGTGTCCGAGGTGCCGCATCTCAACGGCGGCCGGAAGGTGTCCCGCCTGGTTATGGTGAAACCCCTGGACACCCACAGCGGCAGCTTCAGCAGCCTGTGCCCGCAGAAAAAGACCAGCACCACTGTCAGCAACGCCTCGCTTGAGGTGGCGGAGGCGTTCGACGACTCCAGCATCTCGGATTATATCGATCAAATGAAGGAAACGCAGGCGTGAATGTGTGCGGGGACAAACATATCTTTCTCCGTTTCTTTGTCTGTAGTCCGACTCTGGAGAGTTAGCATTTGAGTCGCTCCTAAAATCAGATGAAACGTAAACAAAACTTCTACAATTTGGTCTTGAGCCGAGTACTCATAAGGAATTGTAACACATTTTGTGGCAACAGACCAATTACAGACACAAAAATCCTTCAGCGCACAAATAAAAATACAAGAGGTAAAACATAAAATACACTCAAGGGTAAAATACAACAAATAAAAATACAAGAAGTAAAACATAAAATACACTCAAGTGTAAAATACAACAAATAAAAATATAAAAATGTAGGGAAACGCAGGAGTGAATACATGTGTCTGGACGGACGGGACAAACATATTTTTCTCCGGTTCATTGTCTGTCGTCCTGATCTGGCGTGTTGGCATTTGAGTCACGTAATGAGTCTATTCCACAGATCCGGTGAAAGTTGAAACGTAAAAAATACTCTTCTACAATTGGCGTCTTAAGAAACATACTCATGAGTGAAATGGAACACGTTTGTTCGACAGCACTCCAATTACAGACACAAATTCTTCAGCATACAATAAGTAAAATATAAAATATTGTCAAGGGTAAAATACAACAAATACAAAAGTCTAGAGTAGCTGCCAGGTAGTAAAAGTTCACTCTCTGCCAGAAACGTGCGCTGAGAGTTCAACTGCTTCAAACCTCCTAGTGGTTGTCTCGCCGAGGTATCTCGTCATTAGCAAAACTCACCATATCTTGATGGATGAGGTTTCTCATCCTTAAGGAAACTGGCCAGATCCTGATCTCGTCATCATAAAAAATTGACAATATCTTGAAGACGAGATATCTCTTCGAAACCACTTGGAGGGTTAATGAGAACCCCTTTGGATTCGTCCCAAAATGCGACTTCCAGTTGGTTGGCTGGATTTGGTTTATTGGATCAAGGGCCACATTTGGCCAAGCTGCCTTAAAAAACTTCAAATGGACATACACACAATAAAAGCTTTACTGACACAGAATAGAGAATTAAAACCAAGGAGGAATTGAACTGGTACCGCCTACAACTCGCAGGAAAACTGACTTAGCCATGGCGACACCACAACCAGTTGTCGGCTGAGCTTTACGTGCCCTGTTCGTTAGGCGTCCATACTACCGAAACCGATTGCATTACCTGATGCACTACGCGTTACAATTCGCTGATGAGTACGCAGCTTTAAGAGCCAACTCTGTCTCTGTTCATCGCTCCAGAAGCGATGGCAGCTATAACCATTTGCGATGATCGCCATTTTGTGTATGACAGCCCTTTTATTTCACCTTTCTATGAGTGGACAAGTCTGCCTTCGCACCAGAGTCGCACTATATTGTTTCCCGTGATATATATCGTGTATTTATTCATTTGCATGCGGCTTCATCTTTTCGTCGTTTGTGCAGTCTGAGTAACTATAAGCAGCCTTTGAAGAAACTAAAGCCATCAGATACTTCTTTCGTTAGACTTTAGCTTTTATATGTTTTCGTATTATGTTAACAAAAAGCAGAGAATCCCAACCTGGACACTCACTCTCCAAGGGATGCATCGGCAGAAAATTGTAATCGTGACTATCCATTGGAATGTATATATGAATCCATATGAATCAAAACTTTTATAGTCATAACTCTTAAAAATTGAAACACAATTCAAAACTTTCCATTTAACCCTCCTGGGGATTGTCTGGACGAGGTATCTCGTAATTAGCAAAACTGACCAGATCTCGATGGACGAGATATCTCGTCATTAGAAGAAATCTGGACAAATCTTGATCTCGTCATCATCCAAAAATGGGCAGTTTCTGGATGACAAGGTATTTCGTCATGAGCAAAATTGGTAAGATCTTGATGGAGATATCTCGGCGAAATCACTTGAAGGGTTAAAAAATGTCAAATTTGTCAGAAAATCAGCAGAACATTGTAAACGCATTGATCAGTTGAAGGTAAACCATTTTCGTGTGTTACTCAGATTAGTTGAGGTACAAAAAATGCATTATATTTATTATGAAAATTATGGGTTTTGTAAAAGTAGAGTTCATCTATAACTACTATAACGTTCCGTAAGATAAACGTGTAGAATAAAAACTATTGGCTGATATGGAGCCAAGTAGGTCACGCATGTTGTAAGACATTTCTGATCTTACACATTTTGCTTGCAAAGATATATATGAAAGCATCCGTATTAACCCTCCTGATGGTTATCTCGACAAGGTATCTTTTCATTAACAAAACTGACCAGATCCTGATGGGCGAGATACCTCGTCATTAGAAGAAAACTGATCAGATCTTGATCTCGTCATCATCAAAAATTGGCAATATCTTGATGAAAAGATATTTCTAAAGTCTAAATTGGTCATATCTTGATGGACGAAATATCATGTTGAAACCACTCGGAGAATTAAATGGATATCTAAATTCCAACTGCGATATTTTATTTCTTGCATTTTGTCTACATTTTATTAATTTATATCTATTACAATAAAAAATTTAATTATGTTCTGGTGCAATTCGAAATATAAGGGCACATTTCTTTTTTGATTCAAGTTGTTTTTAAACATAACAGTCATGTAATAGTTTGACTATTACATGACGTAATATGTGCATATAAAACCACATCCTTCGCATGTTTGCCTGGGTGAAAAAATATACATAATAATTCTTTAAATTACTTCTAAAATTGAAATGTTCTGTTATTGGTTGCTTCATGTAATCGTTAGAGATTAATCTTGGCTTATAACTGTATCATATTTATTTTAGGTTTGAGTATTTTTTAACTTGATATCTTTCTATTTTAATTAATTTTGCCAGAATTTTCGCTTTATGCCTCAGAGCTTCAAATTCATCCTTCTTGGTAATTATCAAGCCATGGATTTTTTTTAAAGATATTTTTAGAATATTAAAGCTGAAATACTTTTAATCTCGGCTTCTTACAATCCACGTCCATCATGAAATTTCATAAAATATTTCCAAAGTATTTTATTAACAATAGGATCATTCATTGCATTCAAAGTATTAAGATTGTCGTCAGTTCTTATTCCAACATTAAATTAACTTGTTTTTAATGTAATCAAACTTTCTAAAAGATGAATTTAAAATATTTTATTCCATTACCTTTTAATAGAATTTCCTAATTTTATAAAATTAAAATATTGAAATCTGAGAATTTACATTTCGTGAAAAGTGTTACGAAAGTATCTTATGTTCTAAAGTAACACATGATGAAACAATTATACTTGTATAAGAATTCATTTTTCATAAAAGATTACTTTAGAATAATTTTCGTTTTCTGAAGAATGAATATCATATTTTGAAAACATTTTAATCGCCGAAAACTTACAGGTTTGTCTATTAATTTCTAAATGTAATTATCTACTGACATCAAAAACGCAAAATGTATACTTTTATTGTAATTTTAAAGAATTATTTTATGTATGCAATTTATTTTTCGAAAAACTCTTAGTTCAAACAAATTGTGCATTAATGTTAGTTCCGAAGCTGCTTATAAGTTACACATTTATTACCCATTTCTTGATGCTGTTCTTGTACATTATTTATCTCATTGCTTGCCATTGCACAGATTAGACAATTTCCCACCTACATGTCATAACTATTTACTTGATGTTGCATGAAAATAAATGTTATTTTTGTCGGCTGCATAAGTTTTGTTCTAAGGAGAAAACACATTTAAGTAGAAAGAAAACAGCTTAAAAATTATTTGTTCACAAATTTAAAGAGATGGTTTGGGAACAACCTTATCTTGGCACACTAGGGTACTCAATTTATACTTCACACTCTAGATTCAATCATTTTATAGAGAACACAATTCATTCCAGGCGTACAAACCTCCATGTTCCTGCCCCCAGATTCTAACCAGACACATTTTCATCCAGACGTCTGTATCCTGACCACTAAACTGATTGGTTGACAAAATCATTTCCGAAAGCAGAGGATGAGAATTAAAGATAACTCAATCATCATCATTTCTGTCGTTTATATAAAGAATACAAACTTTGTATCAGTTAGTGTCAGCATTACTTTTAAAAATTAAAAGTCAAGAATTTTGAAATGAAAATGTATTTTATACATTACTTTTTAATATGATTTAACTACATTATAATTAATTCAAATATAGCTACAAAGTGATTTTGTTATCATTCTTATCATACAAAGACATTCCTTTGAAAAGATATTCCATAGTTTGCCTTTATCCTTGACCAAAGGTTTCTTCAATGTTTCATTAACGTCTTTGAAAGACCACATATTTTACGGATTTAAGCTATCTTTGCTCAAGTTATAAGGGGTTCATTTCTATTATTATTCCCCGCATGCTTTGTTCTATTCAATTAAGTTCAACGCAAAGGTGAAAATGCGTAGGCGTTACTAAGAAGAGATGTAACACAAAAGACCTCTTAGAAACTGATAACCAATTAACAGGTCTGGTAGATATAAGGCATGTATTGTGGAGTTATTCATCTCCTGGGGTAATATTCTCGGGGTCAATGAAATGTTAATTAGCATTATTGTTTTAAGAACTTTTAGCTATCGTGTTGGCTCACAAACGTCGAGAAACGTGGGTTGCAATAGCGTATAGTAACATTGCACACCCCATCATTTTATCCCTAACTTAAAATTGATGGTTAGACTCAAGAACACGGTACCATCGCCAGTCGGCGATGACTTTGGAAAATGCTAACTCCTTGTGGATTTGATACAGGCATTTCTATTTGCACGCAAGTAGAAGGGCTCCGATATAGCAGCCAAATAGCCGTTTGAAGACGAAAATTTTACTCGCCAATTTGGCGAGGGGTCATACAGTATTCTCTCTCTCTCTCTCTCTCTTAAGTTTTACCAAACTTAGTCAAAAAGGTGCAATTGTGTCCAATCTTGGCCACTCTGTATGGATGATCTAAACACTGTCTTGCAGTTCTTTTACAGAAACGTGAAAATGAGGAGAGAATAGTAGACCATGCGCAAGGACTCACTGTGTATATTATCTGGACTGGATGCTCGCCTTATTAAGAAGCATGAGGTAGAGGAGAAGAGTCTGTGCTGAAGATATCCGTTGCGTATGGCGAAAGCCATTAACCAATAATAGTAAGAAATCATTTCAGGCTGAAATAGATCCGGTATCCGCATTCCGTGGTTGCTTTTAAGCGGTGAAAATCAAGGATGTTAGAATGCAGACTTCCCACTCAGATTTTCGTTAAAGATATAGTTGATTTTACTTCAGTCTTTTTCCGATTTTTATTTATTTGCCACCAGATTTTTCCCAATTTTAATTTTAATTAATTGTGGGGTGCCTGCATTCTGGACTTCTATGGCCTCATCACAACTGGTGGGTTGTGTATGTACACTCATGTCCAAAAGTTAAACTTAGTTCATAAAATGCGAAAAAATCGGAGTAAATATGGATACAATGGTTCAAAATTACTTGTGGAGAATCGTGGGGCGAAGGTCGAGTGGTTGTTACACCAAGGGTAACAACCGCTCGACAAGACCAATATTTGGCGATAACTGCGCGACGTCAGAGGAACCGTTCTGCCAGACAACTTTGTTCAGCCCTGACAGCCGCCACAGGAGTCATAGTTTTGAGAAAAACTGTTTACAGGAGACTCAGACACGCTAGCCTCTATGCCAGACGACCAGAAATTGGCATCCCCCTGACGTCTGCACAGAAACGCGCGCGTTTATAGTGGAGTTTGGAACATCGGCAGTGAAGTCGACAACAGTGGGCAATGTCAGGTTCAGTGACGAGTCCAGATTTAGTCTTCAAATTGATTCTCGTCGTACTACGATCTGGAGAGAACGAGGAACGCGTTTTCACCCGGGAAATATCACGGAAAGACATCGTTTTCCTTCAGGGGGAGTCATGGTCTGGACGGCCGCACAGACCTCTACTCCTTTGACATGGGGTCTTTTACCTGTGAAAGATACAAAGATGAAGTCCTTGATCCTACCGTTCGACCGTTTCGAGGTGCTGTCGGTCCTGGTTTCATATTCATGGATGATAACGCGCCTCCTCACCGTGAAGCCATAGTCGACGCCTTCCTTCAAAATGAAGATATCCACCGCATGAGTGGCCTGCCAACTCTCCTGATCTGAATCCTACAGAGCATGTGTGGTATATGCTCGGGAGACATAAAGCCCTCCGTCACTCACCAAGCTCCGTTCCGGAATTGAAAACTGCTTTCCCTGAGACTTGAAACTCTGATCCCACAATTCATCCATAAACTCATTGAAAGTATGCGAAATCGTTGTGCAGCATGCGTTGCTACCAGAGGTTCCCACGCACCGTATTAAACTTCAGCATCACATTGTTTTAATCATTCAGTTTCACTAAAGTTGACACGAATTGTGAACATATTTCTTTCAACCCTTTTCTTTGAATAATAAACGTCCTTATTATCCTTGTTTTGCATTGTTTTCCTCTTCTATGACCCTAGTATACCCGCATACAGCGTTTCCTTCCATTATGATGTAGTTTTTCTGAAATATTCACATAAACATTCTGAAATATTCACATAAATGCTTAACTTTTGGACATGAGTGTACATGTATGTAGAACTAATATTAAGTTTAAGTACAATGGATAGGGAGAGTTATTTAAAGGGGACCACCGTTACATCACACGCTCGTCGCGCTTGGCCGTATTCCACCTTCTTCAGTCCTTCCACGTCTCTCTCTCTGAGATCTGACTAGTTCGGTCTGTCTCTCGATCTGTCTTTCTCCCGTCCTCCTGGCACTTGATCACTTCCTGGAATACAGGAAATGACAGATGTTCTTCGGGTACTTTATACCCAGATATCCACATGTATGCCATGATAAAATTACTGTAAAACAAATTATAACACTGGAGAAAAGGCTATACCTAACGCTGCAAATATCATGTGTACCCCAAAAAACATTAAACATTCATTATCTAAGCATATTCATACTAGACTGAGGGAAGTGACTGCATCTGGCATCAGGACATCCAGCTTTTCTAAATTGTACTTCAAAAATCTGTTCCAAAAATAAAGCTAGGATTAAAAATTTAAATTAAAGGAAAAGCCTAAAGAGACACACTTTCAAACTCAACTAGGCTTGCACCAAAAATTTACTTCCGGGATAAACGTCCTGGTGGTTGTCTCGAGGAGGTATTTTGTCATTAGCAAAATTAACCAGCTCTTGATGGACGTAGTCATCTACGTAGGATGTAGATATCTAGTCATTAGAAGAAAACTTGCCAGATCTTGATCTCGTCATCATAGAAAAGTTGTCAATATCTTGATGACGAGATATCTCGTCATTGGTAAACTTGATCAAATTTTGATAGAAGAGATATCTCGTCATTAGAAGAAAACTGTCCAATATTGACGATTTTCAAACCGGCTAGATCTTGATGATGAGATCAAGATCTAGCCAGTTTGAAAATCATCAATATCTGTAGCAAAATTGGTAAGATCTCAGAATTGTTCAGATTGGACAAGATATCTTGCCGAAACCACTCGGAAGGTTAAGTGATGAAAATACACACCGATGCTTTGTGATGAAAGATTCATTGTAGCAAGCGTTCAGATTGGGGATACTCAAACATTAGGAACTAACTTATCTAATATTTGTACTATTCGGTCTTCAAGGGAGGGGGTAAATTTGTAAGCGGAAAAACTATCTACACTTAGGGAAGGCATGTTAAATGTATACTGTGCCATAGATAATGTGTTTACGAGTAAGCGCTCAATATTTTGTACTTTTGGTATCATCTACAATAATTGGAAATCTATGAATTCTTGATTCATTTGCATCTTTCTAATGAAATGGCTTCTGCATCAGTTATTTGCAAGCAAAACAGATTTGAAAATTTATACGTTCATAAGAATCCTACGCATTCTTTCTCTTTGATTCAATTTTATAATGTGATACCTTGATGTTCATAAATAAAAAATATATTGAAAGTAAAAAATATAATAATTGCAAAGTGAATTAAAAAGTAGAAAATAATTTTTCCTTTGTACCCAAAAACTTTTCATAACTCAATGACTAGAAATAAAAGCGCGCGCGTGGGCGCTTATTTTAATTTTAGTATTTGAAAACTCCTCATGGAATATTCATTACAGTGGCAAAATGCTCATTTATGGTAAATTTCAGACTTCCTAAGATTATTGGAAGCCAAGAATGAGGGGTCTATAAGTTAAGGAAACGAGAGAAAAGCGACCACTGATGCATTACGTATATTGATAAAGAAACAAATAGTTATCTACCAAAAATAAGTTCCAAAATCTGAGAACACAGGAACACCAGCTCTATATATAGTAAAAAAATAATTTAATCTACAATAAGACATGCAAGAACTGCTAAATATTACACTCAGAAGAAATTTAATAATTTGGAAGAACAGAAATTTTGAAATACACACTTATAATATGAGAAGCACTTCCTGTCACCCTGAATATAGGTGGCGGTAGTGTTTCTGTGGCGATACGCGTATCCTGTACGTATTCTGAACGGGACTTCACTTGGTTTGTTATACGAAAACGATTTCAGCCACTTCGCAAAAAAAGATTCAAAGAATAAATTACGAATTAATATAAAAGCTATGGTAGCCCAGTTGGAAGAGTAACGGATAAGCAATCAGAGGGTTGAATCTATGTCCAAACAAAAACCGTCGTGTGTGTACACGGGGTTGGTGCACGTTAAATCTATGGTGGCCTCAAATGTTCTTGTGTTGGCGTGGTGTGGAAGCTTGGAGAGTGGGGTGCTAGCTCAGGTGTTGACCTCGTCATCTGACCAAGGTTTAAAATTACGGGATGTTCTCGGAATATTTTCCTTCGGGAATGATCCCGAATCGTCGCCAATACCCCGTTGTGGTTCTCCAGTACGACTTAATTAACCACCTATCGAATTGATATATGATAGTTGATTGATCAACTTCAATTAGGCAATTAGATTAAACGCCCAACGCTGCCAAAGCGGTGACAAACTACATTTTAAGGTAAACCTCAATATACATCACGCGAGAGCATTTGTGTAGAGGAAATAGAGTCCTCACATTCCGCTTGGTTTGATTGTTTACACTGAAAACCCATCTCATATAATAACCACGATCGACCTCGAGAATGCACACAATAAATATCTCAACAGAATATAGTCGTGCAAACGCATGTAATGGCATTCACTCCTCAATTCGTTATGCACAACCTAGTTTCAAACCATAATACTCGATGCGTAATAATAATCAATGTTATTCCTATGGGGATTTCCAATCCTACTTGCCCCCTCTGCACACCCAGGCTAAATCGAATGATATTTTATATACTGATTAAAGTATTGTCATTAGTAATGTATAAATCTGAAGTTTCAAGTCGATTGAACATCGGAAATCGTTAGCAAATTTGTCAGATCTTGATGGAAGAGATACCTCGAAACCACTTGAAAGATTAAAATTGGAGTTGTTGACCAATTAAAGCTTTGAGCATTACGAAATTTCCGAATTCTTTAATTTTGTTTTCCCCACAACACACAAATGACTAAATAGTCGCATCGATTGGTTGATAGAATTCTTGAAAATATTCTATAGGTCAAGAATGTCAAAACTCATGCAGAGAAGACTGCAGGTTTCTGAACTAATATCTGCTTGTTAACCCCTCAGAGAGCAGTTGTTTCTAAAGTTCAATAATGATCCGTCTACGTAGAAGTCAACACTGACCAATCACATCTTATATGTAGGTGATTATGTCACACTTCATTTGATGGCGTAATGTCTCATTAACAATAATTTTATGCATGGGTGTAACGGCAAGCTACATGCAATATACACCAGCACGAAAGAGTAATAAATACAAGGAAAATTTTCTACTAGTTCAGCTTATGGATGGTGCAGAGTACATTAAACTTGCATATTCATCTCTATGTCAATAAATGTTTACTAGTTACAAAGATAAATGAGTCTTAACTGGTTGTGAATTTTCTGTTCCTAACCTATTAATCTAGAGTTAAATACAAGTTAAAACAATTTCAAAGTAAGTGAAAATTTAAATTAAAATAACTTCTAAAGCGAAGCAAATACTTAGTTTATGTACTCCTCAGCTCGAGAATCAATTAGCCTGTAACATTGCTTCTGTAGTTTCATTAGCTGTAGCAATCCTATAACATTTTCATTAAATGTAACAACTCGAATTGATCTCTCGACGCGTAGCAAAATCAATTGAAGGGAAACGGTCCAAAAGTAAATGGTTGATTACTTCTTTGTTCATTGTAGCACTCTATTCCCCGGCGTCCACATACCTCCACCGAGGCTTCGGGGAAAATTAAGGGCTCCAATGAACCACATGATCCCTTGCATTGTCCAGAAAAGGAATCAATTGTGGTGACGCATACTCAGTGCCGACACAAGATGTACGAATTTTTCATTCACCGCTTTTTATTCTCGTTCGATCTAACTTACCATACTTCTATCTATCTATAAACATTTCAGTAACGTACGTGGCAGAGAAATCATCGGTAAATATTTATTGGGAAATGGCAATAAAAGGAATGTAAACAATATGAAATCAAGAACTAGGGAATTCATTCGTCAATTTTGCCTCTTAATTTAAAAACGCTTGATATAAGTAACGGAGTTGTAAAATATTGCTAAAACTCTACATGAAAGAGCTCGGCACTCTAATTAAATTCTTCAGCAGTTTGATTACAGAAGGCAATGAGAAGAAATATATATGAAACGATACCTAAAACTAACACCCTAAGTACAATTCTCACTACAGATAAGTCCTTTAGCGACCCCTTTTCTCCCAGTCTTTATCTCCCTATCTAAGTGGTCAATATATCTTGCCCTTTCACCTTTGAACTCAAGCCGTCTCGTTAACTTGGACCTCCCAAGGTTTCTCCTGCTTTTAAATCGCATATGTAAGATCATATTCCTCCTTCGTTAAACCACCGATTTCTACCAATGAACTTTCTTGTGAGATCTCCTGGTCCAATAATATTTCCCTAATTCCTCTAGCGAGATCATTGAAAACTATTAATTTTTTCGCGAGCCTCTTGGGTTAAGGAGTCTTTAGAGCCGTTCCAAACTTCAAACTCTTAACAATCTCCTCGCCTTATGATGTTACTCGTCTATTGAAATAATAAACAATTGTTATGGAACTTTCTGCCTCTCCATTTATGAAATCTGCATTACACTCAATATCAATGGATCATTCTCTCCGGTTGCCTTACACCACACTTGCCACTCTCGTCACGCGACTGCAGGCTTCTTCTCACTGCCTTCTCATTCTTCTCATCATATTTCTTCTCATTGCCTTCTATATATATAATTCAGTAATACAAAACAAGCAGAAATTTAGGAATTTAAATTAAAGAGTTCCAAGAAAAAAATTTTAAAAATGAAGTGTTGGTGGATCAGAGCGTCATCAGGAGGAGCCTGACCCAGTCAACACAATATAGTTTTTTCTACGTGTGGGTGGCAGCTCGCCAAGAGTAGCCCACACACCCCTCCAAACACCATAAGTAGAAAGGCAAAACTAGAAAAGCAAAACTGCCAAAAGGTCAAATGGGTGGAGAAGTCCAGGCACAACACGGAACATACAAGGACAAACACCAAAGACAAGCACAACATAAAATCACACAAAACTCTATAGACAATACAAACTTACACACATTGACAAACCTCAAATTGACAACAACCCGCCGAAACTCACACACACACACACACACACACACATGAGGACCGCCAACAAAAGTTATTCATAACGCTCAATATAAGTTATACAGAGGCTGTTCGGACATTTTTTGAACGATTTTAATGGACCGAGGCTCAATTTTTTACATGAATTTTTTGTATTTTAAATGTCCCATTTGATAGCCCTTATTGTTAACTATCTTTCTACACCTTAATTTCCATGATAATGACTTTTGTAGTATCGACAGTGGTATTTTGTCCCATTCTTGTTCCACAGTTTTCCAGTCCTTGAATGGTTTTCGGTCGACATTTCGATAATGCCCTTTTTAAAAGTCCAAAAGCACAAAAGTCCATGGGTGAAACATCTGGAGATTTAGCAGGAATATCAGTAAAGGGTATTGATACCAGTTTCTTGTCCCATTTTTTCTAAGAAGTTAATAGTCGATTTAGATAGTTACCCTGATGCAATTCTACTGATTGTTGGCACTGTGGGTAAAGATATGGTATTTCTTTTTTGAATATTGGGGATAAAATATGGTCTCGATAATATGTAGGAGTTGATTTTTACATTTTCCCCTCTTTTTACTTTTAATTTGCATTATATGCAAAACCGGCAACAATCATAAATCTCTTAGAGAAAGTTCTCACGTTGACTTTGCTATAGTCCTTTGACTTGGCGGATTCTCTTTTAAAATTAAAGATCTTACCTTACAAATATTCTCAGAATTTTTTTCTTTTTTGGATACTTTTTTGGAAGTATTTTTCCACTTTTACGTTTTTTTTCCTTTCTCATTAATAATATTTCTTATCGTACCTTTCGATATCGTAAAATCATGACTTTTACAGCGTTTTTAAATAATTGAATAAGAATTCTTTTCGGAAAGAGAGGAAACAGCCTTCCATCCATTGCTTATTTAAAAGCGCCATTTTGAAAGTAAACAAAACTCTGAGTTAGCAGACGATAAGTTATACTTTAACTATTTAACTGCTATGAAAATAAAATTCTTTCGTAGCATACAATTTTTTTACAGCTCATCAAAATCGTTCAAAAAATGTCCGAACAGCCTCTGTACTTTGCATCATAGTCAAGAAATTGGAATTGGAATTCCGATTCCGAATTCTGAGCCTGTTTACCGGAACTGGAATTCCGATTCGAAAAAAACGATTATAGTTAATACAATTAATAGTCAGATGGCAAGTCCCCAAAATAATAAGCCATTGTGGTTAATCATTAGTTAAATAAAGAATAGTATTTTTAAATCTTTCAAAAATAATCCCATAAAAAGGTGAGGGTACTTATTATTAAGAAGTGTGTTAATGAGATTATTACATTGAACAAGAAAGTTTGATTTAGAGTTACGAATTTTACTGAAATGTACCAGTTGACCAGCAATTGTATTATAGTAAACTCTTTTAGAAATATTAGAATCCCAATATATTAATTTAAAAACCGGTAATTCAGAATAATCTCTTTTACCATTTAAAGTAGATATAACCAAGTCTAGAAAGACGACTTTGTTATCTGAATTAGTTTTTAATAACTAATTCATCTGGGTATATCGATTTCCATAGGTTAGCAAAATTACTATCATTAAAAGCAATCAAATATAATATAATAATAACATTTTAAATTATATAAATAAGAATGTTAATTAATAATATATTAACCTACGACTTTAAAGACCTATTTACTAGCATACCACTGAGTAAACTTAAAGACTAAAATTACTATTATCATGATTTTAAAAATCTAATTACTATTGATCTTGAGGATTGGGAAATTTTAGTTAACTAGTGCATCTTTAATAATTTTATTTTTAACGATGAGCATTTATTTTTTCAAGTTAAGGGTAAGCAGGAACATATACTATTGTTAGAGAACATGTGGGTACTTGTAAACCTTTTGGTATTGCAATTTCAATGCAACGTTGTTCTAATTAGAAATCAGTTATGATATGTATTAAGGTTACTGAGAACCCCAGGGTTCCAATTTTTCATCCATTCTTGCTAATTTATTTCTACATTATTATGAAAAGTTTTCTGCATACAAATTAATTCTGCCTTTAGATATATTGATGATTTGATTGTTTTTAATGATAGTAATTTTGCTAACCTATGGGAATCGATATACCCAGATGAATTACAGTTATTAAAATCTAATTCAGATAATAATAAAGCCGTCTTTCTAGACTTAGTTATACCTACTTTAAATAGTATTAATATTTATGATAAAAGAGATTATTTTGAATTTCCGTTTTTTAAATTAATATATTGGGATTCTAATATCTCTAAAAAAGTTTACTATAATACAATTTCTGGTCAACTGGTACGTTTCAGTAAAATTTGTAACTCTAAATTTTGACAAAAAAAATATGTAAATATACAATAAACCTTAAACTATAAAATGAACTTACATTGAAAAACTTCATTCACATTTAGGAAAATGCTTTTTTATCAAAAAACTATCAATTTCCAATTAAAATATAAAGTGTAACTATATATTTCTTAGTGGCTTAATAAAGCAGGAACATATACTCTTGTTAGAGAACATGTGTGTACTTGTAAACCTTTTGGTATTGCAATTTCAATGCAACATTGCTCTAATTAGAAATCAGTTATATTATGTATTAAGGTTACTGAGAATTCGTGCCAGTAGTATGGATCATCCAATCTTATAGGTGTATTACAGATGACTGCTATCGTATCCTGAAAGCTTATTATAAACTCAAATGGCACCCATTCTCTAATACCTAGTGTTTATGAACAAAGTTCAAATTCTCACTGCACACATGCTGTAATCACGTTCCTAGAATTGCTGGTATCCCATTAGATATTGTTCTGGTGATGTAGCGATAGTGACTTATTCGATGTCAGGAAGTTCAGTCTAGTTATGGTAGGTAACTAACAAATTAAAATTATTCAGTTCAATTTAAATTGCAGCTTTAATTGATTATTTTGCACATTACTTAAATGTCATACAATAACAATCATTATAAATTTACATAAACATTTTCTGAGGTCATAACACATTATATGAGCTCATAACACATTATATGAGGTGAAAACATATTTACTAATACATAAAGTAAAAACATTTTTAAATTTATAAAGTAGAACACATTTTGCAATACATAAAGTGGAAACACATTTTTCAATATATAAAGTTGAAACACTTTCCAATGTATAAATTGGAAACATCTTTTCTAATATAAAAAGTGGAAATATCTATTCCATAATATAAAGTGGAAACATTTTCTTTACCATCTGAGGGGCCGTCGTGGCTCAGTGAATATGCCCACTGTGCTAGCAACTTTCGAGCTGTAGGCGGTGCAGGTTCGATTCCTGTCAGGTGCATTCCTCCCTGGGTGTATTCCTTCTGTGTCAGTAAAAATTTCATAGTGTGCGTCTCTCTATTATTTGATATTGTATGTCTTGTGCCTGGCGTAGCATGGCCAAATATGGCTCTTGCGCCATAAAACCCCTAAACCAACTTTACCAACTGAATAGTTTCTGCCTATGAATTTTCAAGCTTAACAAAAAGTTTTATTTGACGTTGCATTGCAAATACGACAATCTGACCGAACATCCTATCTCTCAAGTACATCTAGCACCCAAAATATTAGTCTAATGGGTTAGTAACTTTCCACGCAATTGTCCCCTCTCTTTTGCTGCAGAGTTTCATCAATGACGCATAAACCGTTCTCATAACATTAGCATCAGTTCAAACATAAAGAATTCGAATTTAGATTTTGTAAAAATGTTTTTTTGAAAAAAAATTACATCAATACTGATAGCCGTTGTGATGATCCAGTGAGACGTTAATTATCTACATACACTGCTAAAGCAATCTTATTTTACCGTATTTTCTGTGACCAACTTTCACAAAAAGGCATACGTTTTCAGGTTTCATCACCTATTCAAAACTCACAAATTTGAAAATGGAAGTCCTAGGTGCACATTCTCGGTAGGTAAGCTGCCTTTGTGCAAAATTTCAAGTTCCTACGTGCGTAATTTTTCTGTAATGCAAATGACACCACACAACTTCTTTTACTGATATAGATTAATGGATACTTTCTAAACAGACCTGGTATAAATTTATCTCTTTTGTAATTGCTTAAAGAGTATTCTGTAAGTACACCGTTTTGCTTCATGAAAGAACACATTTTAGATTTTCAGTATGTTTAATGAATGCTTAACTCTCCTGGTGGTTGTCTTGACGAGGTATCTCGTCATTATAAGGTAACTGACCTGATAGAAGAGATATTTCGTCATTAGAAGAAAACTTGCCAGATCTTGATCTCGTCATCATCAAAATATCGGCAAAATATGACGAAATATCTCGTTATTAGCAAAATTGGCCGGATCTTGATGGATGAGATAACTCGTCGGCACCACTTGGAGGGTTAAATAGATATTTCCTCTTGTAATGTGGGTAGTTTCTCCATCAATTTAATTAATTTTTTCAACACATGGTGACTGTTATTGTTTTAGAGTTACATGATGTATTATTAAAATGTCAACAAAAAAGTAACAAACCGGTTTTTGTAAGCAATGCGCATCAAATATAGCCCACATGGGTAATGTGGGCTATATTTGATGCGTTCATTATTCATTACACATTTAAGCTCAGATGATGTCTTGCAACAAAACATGGTTCATTTCCTATGCGCCATCGAATTTGCGAAAGAATTATTTATTACGGTACTTATATGCCAGGCTGTATGAATGAGAAGTGGCTGTCGGTGAAAAATAATCTTCAAAAACATCCGTGGAATCAATGGTTTCATATGGTCGTTATAATAGTATAACTGCCAGAGAATAACTAGAAGATAAATTGGTTTAAAGCAAAACTTTGGAATCCCCATTAAATAGTCTTTTGTAGACTACTTGGCGAAATGATGGCCAGACATTTGATTTGTGTAACGCAAACAGTCCACTTTATTCACTTCAGCTGCTGAAAATAGATTATGCGTTATATTGTTGAATAATGGATAATAAATCAGCCTCGGTACAGAATCTTAAGAGTTAAATGAGAATTTAACATAAATGTAAGCTATTTGACAGAAATGTTGCATTCCATAGATTACATGAGTATTGAAGTAGCATGATTGAGCAGTAATTTTAGTAAACACATTTAAATATTACATTTGGTGACTATTACAGGCAATTTAAATAATAAATTAATATCTATTAATAAATCAGAACTCGTAATGTAAAAGCTGTAGGACAACCTAATTTTTCTTACACACACAAATACAGTTTTTATCAAAGTCGAACTCGATCCGAAAACGATTATGAGAATTTAAAGTATCACAATAATGATTTCTCATCCAAATGTCGTTTATTTTAGAGGTTTTAGTCTATTTTTACAGTCATATTTTAGACTACTTTTTGAGGCAGTTGATTCATGACTTTTCTTATCTTAACTGCCTAAATATGTATGTAAGGAAAATCAGGTGGCTCTATAGCTTTTATGTTAGGATAGTTCTTTCAACATGTAGCCATATCCCTATAAAATGTGAAAGTAAAGAGGAAAACTCCTTTCATGGATATAAATGAAAGCTTCCTTGGATCCAGTTTATACTGCCATGTCAAGGAGAAACGAAAAAAGGTAAGTTTTAAAAATATAAAGTAATATAAATGGAAATTCTTTTAGAATTATATAGTGTACTTCATTTCTTTGTTAATGCATGCACCGAAAACCAAATTTTTGATAACTTGTAAAAATGCCTTTTACAAGTAAAACTTAAACAGAAACTTTAAAATACAAGAGTATTAGAATTCCCAATATCTGTTCGTGAGTAACATTTTACTATGAATTAATTTTAAAAAATACTTTTAATAAATTCTATAATGAAATTATAAGTAAAAACACATTTCCTAGATTTTAAAATTACCATACGCTGTTTGATTCTTAAAACTTTTTTTAAAAGTTAGATCATTTCAATGCCCTTATAAGTATTCATTAACTTATTCACACATTGAACTTGCTATTTTTATCATTTTGTAGCAATTGCTTAAATTCACTTCATTAAAAGAATATATTTCATCTGATAAAACATTTTGTTCGAGAGAGAGGAGTGGCGCTTTCTTTCATAGAATACAAGAAATAATTCAAAGAAACACTTGTTCGCATACTCGGAGTTTATCAGGTTACTTATACCACGCCACTTATTTCGTACATAGTGTTCGTTTTTTAATTGATTATTCTATAACGCACGTATTTGGCTTTCAATCAATAGTTTATCGTACGATGCTATAAGGATCTACACTAATGGAAGCAAAAATGAATATGGTTTCACCGGTAGCGGTGTTCGCATTATAACTTCTAACGCCACTTTTCAATTTAAGAAGATAAATCCTGCTTTTATTTGTTATTCATACGGAACTAATAGCCATTGATGAAGAATTAAGCTGCATTGTTTCCTATGATTTTCCTTCAGATATACACATCCTTTCGGGTATTAGTAGCTCTCTCTAATATCTTCGAGGTTGGAGGGAAAATTACAGACAAAACTGGAGCGGTCATTTTAAACAAACTTAGGGCGTGCTCCAATCACAGAGATATTCATATACACTGGATTCCACCTCATGAAGACATCAAACTTAATTAAATTGCAGATAGACTTGCCAAGGAGGTCACGGTCGAGCCTTTTTATACAACTTACCCACTAATTTATCAAGTTGTTAGCCATAAAGAAGAGCTCAAATAATAAAGTTTGGAGAGCCACAACAATTCATGTCTAGTACCGAGATAATCCTAGAGCTCTCACTCAAATATACGGGTGAAAGAAAATGTCAGACTGCCCTTTCTAGAATTTTAGGCGGGTAAAATGCGATCTCGATTCTATTCGCTAAGGACCAAAAGACTTTTTCCTAATTGCTGTAAATGTGACACTGAGCAAGTCGTCTTCTGGTATGCGTTGGTCTGCCAAGGTAGTCTCTTTATGGAATTTCTGATCTAGTTCTCGAACTCATGGACTTGGACTAGCTAGATCTTAAGCCTTTGAGCGTCACGAGATTTTCGAGTAATATGGTATTGCTTTTAACCCTCCTGGTGGTTGCTTCGACGAGGTATCTCGTCTTTATCAAAATTAGCCAGATCTTGATGGATGAGATATTTCGTCATGACAAAAAAAACCGACAAGTTCTTGTTCAAAAAATTAGCAATACCTTGATGACGAGCTATCTCGTCATTAACAAAATTGGACAGATCTTGTTGGACGAGATATCTTGTCGAATCACTTGCAGAGTTAACCTACAACACACACAATGAATAAATTACCACATTAATTGGTTGAAAGAATTCATGGAAAAATTATATCGGTCAAATCGACAAAAACTGGTTAGAAGTCATGCAGGGAAAGCTGCAGTTTCTAAGTGGAATAAGGAGTTTAAGGAATAACTAACACACGTATGCTTTCTTTCATATGACGAGTATTTTGCCATGAAAACTGCGACATAAATATCGATTCCTTCCTTAAACTGACAAAGATAGGGGTCCCGTACCATAAATTACGAACTTCACGCTGACGAATCCCGCACATTGGAGGAGGTGTGTAACAATAATGTCTTTAGTTCTAAAGAGAAACGCTTCCAGTCCCAGTTTTCAATTGCTCAGACAACCCGCATTCTCATCGAATGTAGAGCGCAAATCGCAGGAAAAAAACCCATTTTGTGCTTTCATTTTTGTTTTCAGTTGTAATTGGGAGACGGAAATGGTTATTGGATACTCTCTCATAAGGGATCATTAAGTTTGAAAAGCTGTCCTACAATTTTTTAATTGCTTCCGAGAACGCTCTGATTGGTGTTTATTTTTAACACTTCCCTTGTTGCTTCAAGTCAAACAGTGAAACACAAGCTGCTTTTGTGTTTTCCACACGAAAAAAACTCACTTAATGCATCAACATACACGAAACGGTTTTCAAAAGGATATATGATAGTTTGAAAAATACAATTCATTCATAATTTACTAAAGGGTATAAAAAAGATACCTTTTATTTTATTTGTGAACGACTTTGTAGTACTAATAATAGTTTAAAAGGCTATAAATGATAATTTTAGGTCACCCTTTTAAAACTTGATGAGCGCTACTCTTTTTTAATTAGTAAACCAAACCATCGATATTCTTTCGTCAGAGTTGTGTCTTTTTTATTAATTCCTTGTTATTTAATTATTAATTTTGCTATTTTGGTTATTTTTATTAATTTTATTTTTATTTTGTCCTAAAATTGCGTCACAATTTGCAACAATTATTACCCCGTAGACGAGTGCTACATTATACTACCTCTGACGTATTATTTGACGTTATTCATGAAAACGTCACTATGGGCCACATTGTTACCGTAGCACATTGGTTGGAGTAAATTCAGACAAATTCTCCATTATTTATCACTATCAAACTGTTCAGAAGGGCAAAATAACTTTTTATTTTAGAATTAGAAATGCATTTCTCCGAAATTAATTTATAAATAAATAAGTTAATGCTTTTGAATTATAATAAAAAAAATGCAAACATGAAAATTATTGAGAAAACATGAATTGCTATAGCCTTTTTTATAAACTTTTTGATTCAGAGATTTAATCTATCAACTTTTTACGTCCATAAGATTTGGCAGAATTTTATGAATCAATATTTCAGAGAAGCTTTTGACCTCTGCTAACATTGTTGATAATAATTTATAAGAATTGTGGGTAATGATTGTATAAGGATCACCTATGTTGACTTGGATTCATGCATAGTAATAATATAAATATCCTATAAAAGGAATGTTACTTTAATGATATAGTTCCTGTAAAATGGTATCTGGTAACGAGCATCTTACTAAATTCGATGCATATTTTATTCGTTCTTGAATTTTTTTAAATAATTTCTTTTACACAATCAGATTTATAGCTCACTGCAAGAATGATGTACTTAGATTTAAAAAATGTTTAAATTGGCTCAACTCGTAAGTAAGGAGGTAATTTCCTTGTACGTAGTTCTCTTTTCACTTTCTTTTGTGTAAACTTTAACTTAAAAACTATTTGATTTTACTTCCGTGAATTCGTTGCCCTTAATCACAACATGCACATCGGAAAATCGCTTATGGGTACAACATACCAACCAACTTTACCGGATTTTTCTTTAAGGAGAAATTTTACAACTGACGCCCGCCAATTTCGAAGTTTTGGCCCCAAGTCTTGGCAACCATGAAAAAGGGCATTGGAATCCATAGTTGCTATATTGTAAAAACCTTTCATTCTTATTTTCAAAAAAAAATTTAATATTTTGTGTAAAATATCGTCAAATGGATTTCACCAAGTTCAAACTGCTCCCAAGCATGTAACAGTAGTAGAGAGCAGGGTTACATTTTCTGTTATGAATTGCTTTCATAAATTTCAATTTGGAGCAATTATCGGTAATTTGGAAATTTTGATTATTTTTTATTTTAAGAATTATTTTTAAGCATTTTTGAAAGTTTTTTGGATATTGGTTTTTAAAGATTTTCCATAATTATTTTTCGATGAAGGTTGGCAGGTATACCTTTTTTTGTCAAAAACAATCTAAATACTGAGGATACTCCAAAAACAGTGTTCCCACTTGTAACCTTCTGATTTCACATACAATGTTTTTTGTTTGTTGTTTACAAAATCCGTTAAATTCGTTTTTCTATTATATTTCTATTCTAAATCGAATGAATAAATTATTATCTCTACTTTAAAATCATTGTTGAAACAAGTTGCATTTTTTTACCTGATGTGTCAAACACAGATCAAATGGACAAGTGCACAAAATAACTAGTTATATTACCTACAAAAGGCTCTAAAAATCCCTTCCATATCAAACACGGGATCAAATGTTGAGAGTACATTAGTCGCTTCGCTTCTGCATACTTTTTGAATTCGATTAATCGATTTAGATCAATTTTGTTGGGTAAAGAAATTCTTTTAACTCCTTATGTTCTCTTTACCTTTCCTTTAAACTTTCACTTTAAAAAATACTTATAACATTTTAAAAGCTATTTGGGGCCTAAAACTTCATCTCTTGACATTGATTGATTACAATAAAGTTCTCTCACATTTGATTTTATGCGGAAATCTGTTTGTCCTATCCGAAGCATTGCCTCACGTTACGCTACTAATAGTTTTTCGATCTAAAATTTCAAATCCGAGGAGCAGAGCATGTACATTACGCTCCAAGTAATTAATCACTAGGAAAACTGATCAAACATTTAGAACAAGGAAACGAGGGATAAAGGATATAATTATTATCATGTTTCAGCGACGCGAAATTTGCACTATCAATCACAGGTGATTGAATTTTGCAGTGAGTGTCTTTGATCAGGATCGACAGCTAGTCACTCGTGCGTTTTGTCATGGTGATCATGTCGCGGCCAGCAGTCCTAAACTTTCTTTTGAGTGGAGCGGTTTATAAAGTTGAAAAATCATTGTTGCTCTTAGTTATCGGGACATAATATCTATCACCCAAATCAGTGGTTCCGTGCTTTATTACAAAAGGCAGTATCTCCAAGTTTGGTATTTTCGAGTTGACGGTTGTATGTGCATTTATACGAATCTAATAATAATATGATTACTCGACAAACTGTTGATTGAGCTTGCTCTATTTATCAGCGTTATGAAATACTGTAGCAGAACATCAGTGTTTTCCTTCTCTCCTCCCCAAACGAAACGAAGGACTGTTTATCAGCTGGATCCGAAGACTCATGATCGTGCTCTCTTCTGCGCATGTGCCCCGTTTGAAAGTGCTGGCGTCTGTTTCTGTTAAGAAACAAGAGGGCAATCGTCCTGTTGTCCGTTTGGAGATGTGTACCATTTTCATTTCTTGTCAGTAAATAAATGCTGTTCCTCGTCCTGAGATTTGATTTGATTTTTTTTATTGCTGGTCTGATAAGTTTTATAGTACTGTTATACGCAGCATTTTAACGACCTTTAACCGTAAAAACCAGGCGTTTATTAGATTGGATTTTGTATTTTTTATTAATATTTTTTGTGTATAATGGTGCAAGGTCCAAAGACTGACGACTGTGCCAGTCCAGAGTTGGAGATGCAACCTTCTTGAAACTCAGAGCTGCTTGCAACAACCAATACGGCCTTTTTGAAACTCAGTTTTTACGGTTAATTATTAACATGCTGCGCTTAAACTCACAACTCTGTTAAACCAGTATGCAACAGACGGCTCCAAATTTTGTAAACAAAAGTGTTGACGATACCCAACGCTCAAGCAAAATTGAAGAAGCCGTTTTTCTTTCGTTAAACTTCAATTCAAAACTTTGGAACTCACAGTTTATTAAATTTTATAATTATGTATGATTTACCGGAGCAGCACCAGGTATTTTATATAGTAAGAATTAACTTAAATTTTGAATTTGAACCATGGCCTTCGATTATAGAAAATTTGATAGAACACATAATATACTGCGTTGTGCACTTATATTAACACCTGGTTACATTTTCTACGTGTTTTACTGAACGTATATTGAAATGTTATGGTACAACACGACGTAAACAAAATGCGTCTACTTCAAAGTATAAACGAGAGTTAATTCCTTCCACGAAAACAAAAAAGTAATTCAGTCTTATAAATAACACTAAGAGCAAAATAAAGAAGGTATAAATTATGCATTTTCATAGTTACGGGCCTTATAATTCATATCAAGTTAAATTTGTGCATAAAATATATATTGAAAAAGTTAGTTAAAGACTTGAGGAATATGGTAAGCGGGTGATTAAGATAAAAAAAATAGTTACGTTCTCCACGTATGAGAATTTGAATAATTTATTTTCTTCCATGAAAACTGCTTTTAGTCAACATCCACGTAATAACTTTTTGCACATTTCAACAATTTACAATTTTATTTATGATGGATATAAAATCTAGGGATTAGTGATATACATCTTAAATATTTATCAAAAATTCATTAACGCTATTAGGATTTTGAATTAACTGTTGTGAACTTATTTTCAAATGAATGATGGGATATCTGTTCCCACAATTAGTATTCTAAATCCTATTAAGGTGTGTACTAACTTACTGGTGTTTTTGAAGTTATGTACCTATTTATTTCAAGATTGATCTCCATGTGTTTTCAATTCAAAATAGTTTAAGAACAAATAAGTAATGCGTGTTACAATCTACTTTATTCTGCTTTATCAATCTACTTTATTAACATTAATTTCATTAACCCTCCTGGTGGTTGTCTCGACGAAGTATCTCATCACTAAAAAGTATTGACCAGATCTTGATGGACGAATATCATTGGAAGAAAACTGACCAAGTCTTGATCTTGTCACCATGAAAAAAATCAGCAATATCTTTATGACGAAATATCTCATCATTAGCACAATCGGTCAGATAATCATGACCGAGATATCTCGTCAAAACTACTTCGAGGGTTAAATAAATTTTTACAATTCTAGAAAGTCATCAATTTTATTTGAAGTGATTAATTTTATAGGAATTTCTGCCCCAGTGACAATCTGTATTTAGTGTAAAAAGTGACTGCGAATTCTACGTAATATATTCCTTCCTGGTTTATAATGAATGCAAGAGTTTAAATAGCATATATTTAAGTCATGTAATGTCAAATCGTAAAGACGAAATGGAATTTAGTTTATGACGAACAAAAACTACACTAACAGAACATAAAAAACAAAGACTTTACGGTTGGCTGTTTGTTTTTAATTTTATGATGCAAGGGGAATATTTGGCCAAGCTGCGCCAAACACGACAACGTCAAGAAATGTCGTGAAAGGGGAAAAGAGGAATGTGGGTACAGAGTAGTCAAAGATTTTATGGATTCACACACCAAAATTAGCCCATTTCCTGTATAATCTACCGCACATTTTAGTAATATATTTAGCGCTCGCGCGTCAGTGTTTGCCAAGAATAATTTTACAAAATGTTTAATTGTATTTAACTCTTCATTTTTTTAAAATATTTCATAAGTTTTATTCCTTGAAAATAATCAGCAAACTTTATTTTTAAAATGCCTTGCCTTATGACCTTCCTTTCTTAACTCATTGAATTAGCATTCTAACATGTGCTGCTAGAGAAAGCATCATTTTGAACTTATATTCTTTGAAACGGCTGGGAACTACCACATCGACCTTAAATGAAATTGATGGAGCATGTGCCTGTAGCTTCGTTACTTCTTCAGTTGCTCGGTTTGAAGATCTATCACGTGATTATGGGTAAAAATATGAATCCTAAATTATTGATTAGTTAAAGTGATTATCGACGATCAAAAACTGCGATTCGATAGCCAATTGGCTAAGGCGATTTGTAAATCCACTTTATTTCCCCTTCAGAGATCTTATGACAGCGATTCTCCCCACATGCTCCGTCTATTTCATTAGAAGGTCGATGAACTACCAATGTTGATGTCATCCCTTACGCAACCGACGATTTAAAATTTTATAAAAGACAGAAATGCTGACGCTATGACGCTAACCAATGCTCATCCAAAACTGAAGACATCTTTATTTTCGAGAAACGGTTACACGGAAAAATTATCACTCATAGCTTAATACATTTTTATTTGTGTCTGAGCCGGGTATTCTATTTAGTAAGACATGAATATAAATTTTGAATTTGGGTTCTTACACCAAAATGAGCCCTTTTCATTTACTATCACCTTCTGCACATGTGAAACACACTAAGTCAAAAAACAGTTCTGAGAAAACGAGGGGAAAACATTTTACTCACTAAGCTCAACTCACTATGTGTGTTCCTCAAGAAGAAATCTAACCTTCATGCGAAGATGAAATACTTAATGGGCATAGCCGATCTAAACACACTCCATTCTTGTTTAGAAAAATTAAAATACTCAATATCTTGAGAATTTTGACTTAGTGTGTTTCATTTATTATCCGACGAAAAACTCAATATATTTTTCAACCAAACCCAAACAATTTCAAGGATATGGGACGCCAAACATCCCACTACCCCGAATGGGTTCATCAATTTCTATCCATCTAGAAAAGCACTTGAGATTGCATGTAACTAACGACAAATCTGCCATAAACAAGCACATTATTCGACACTATAATTAGCCACTCCAGATATTTAAAAACGAACTCATCTCCTTAAGACACTCAATGAAAGTTACCACTCTCCGATATCTTGTTAGTGATGCCCCAATCCGATTTCCAAACTCAGACGTTACATTTCCATGCAAGAGGAGGACTGAATTACAGCTCCGCTCTTAATAAGAGCCCGGTGACTTGGTCGGGAGTGTATCCACCTTTGATTATCCACCCCGAATCTTGAGAAATGGCCGTCTGCTGATCCCGCTCGGGGCTGCACAACAACGTTGTTCGGTCATAACAAATGATGCGATGATTGCTGACGGTATTGATTGCGGGAATGAAGATTGTTGTGCGGAACTTTTCACTGATTTTCGTGGCAGTTGTAGAAGTTTCATTAACTGTCCTGGTGTTTGTCTCGACGAGGTATCGCGTCGTTAGCTAAACTGAGCAGATCTTGATGAACGAGATATCTCGTCCATTAGGTGAGAAAAAATCTGACCAGATCTTGATCTCGACATCAAAAAATCAGAGATATCTTGATACAGATATCTCGGATCGGAGATGTAGATATCTCGTCATAGTAAATTGACCAGAACTTGATGGACGAGATATCTCGTCGAAACCACTTGGAGGGTTACGCTATTTTCGTATACAGTACTCTTTTTATTACTAATGATGAGTTTTAACCCTCCTAGTGGTTATATCGACGGGGTATCTCGTTATTAGCAAAACTGACCAGACCTTGTTGGACGAGATAACTCGTCATTAGAAGAAAACCCGGTCGTGGTCATTAGAAGAAAATTAATTGACCAGATCGTGATTTCAGGATCATAATAAAGTCGGCAATATCTTAATGGCGAAATATCATTAGCAAAATTGGTCATATATTGATGGACGAGATATCTCGTCGGAACCACTTGGAGGGTTAAAAAAGGCCGAAAACTAGATATCGAATGAAACCATGTTCAAATTGGTATAGTGTGGCTTCCAGAAAAATCAGTTGAGTCATGTGATTTTCAACTAAGCAATTGGTTAAATTAGGGGACTGTTCGCACATAGGTTGGTAGTAGTTAGCTGAATTTAGGTCTCACTGGAACAACACAATGAGTTATTGATGAAGGTCCGGGATTAATCACGAAGGAAAAGATCCGATTACAACAGCTCGTAATTTTGATACATGGTGAGATGACGAGGTTAACTCTTAAGCTGGCACTCCACTCTCTTTTTGACCAAAACATTTGACCAAGACAGAGTTAACATGCACCAGTCCTCACATACAAGACGGTCTTCGGTTGGATCGAGTTTTTGAACTCCGGTTACAAATCCGTGATTACTAACTGGGATACCGCGGCCTTCTGGAAGTAACGTAAATAAATCCCTTCCAACTCGCATGATACACATCGGGGTTACCTTATAATGTAGTTTATCGCCGTTCTGTTGATGTTTGACGTTAAATATGATTGACGTTTACTTATAAACTATCATGTCGATTCGTTTGGTTGGTTTTTGGTTTCATGCCGCAAGAGGCCATACTTGCGCATGCTGCCCCAAACACTAGACAGACGAAGTCAAGTAATGAACACGTACACAAGGAGAGTTTTACTACCACAGAAGAGAGAAATACATAGAGGGAGGAATCGAACCTGCGCCGCCTACAACTCGAAGGTTGCTAGGTATACCCACTGCGCTAGCAACCTTCGGTTGTAGGTGGCACATGGATGGCCCCATGTCAATTCGGAATCCATTCATTGGAATTTTTGTTGACCCCGTGGTGAAATCATGTCCAAAAAAAATAAGCCAAATGACGTCAATTTCGGAATACGTACAAAAAATACATTCATCCACATAAACACCGCCACCCCCAACATTTACTTCGACAGAAAAAGCCTTTTATAACCTGACGTTTTCTAACAATAACAATTAACGTAACAAGCAAGAATTTTTTAAAGAAATTAACTTTTGCTATGATATAGATTTAATTTAGTAAGCTGTGAAACAGCAACTTTATTTGAAGTTTACAAAGGAGTGCATTAAAGATTGCAAAACAGAACTGTAATTTGGTTGAAAGTTTAATTCATATTTCTGTTAATCAGTGTAACATTACCTTTAGATTTTCAAAGCCGTATATTCATTAGTTAAAAGTTTACTCCTAAATATGTTCTTCGTTCCTCGTTCTTCCTAGCTACATAACGTATGATAGATAAGTAAGTAGATAGTTAAATTAACGTCGCACTGAAGCAACACAACGGACTATTGGCGACGATCCGGGATCTATTCTGAAGGGAAAGATCCGAGGATAACGCCTCGTAATTTTGAACTTAGTCGACACCTGAGCTGTCACGGCAATTTCCAAACTGTGCCAAAGTGAGGAAATTTGAATCCACTACAGATTTAGCGTTCTCCAGCTGCAACTTAAACGACGGTCTTTGGTTGGATCAAGTTTCGAACTCGCAACCACCCGGTTGCTAATCCGTTACTCTTCCAACCGGGCTACAGCGGCCATTTATGGCATGATAGGACACGAATTTGTTTTATTTTCGAGGTTTCAGTTTAATAAGATGCATGGAACTTGACTGTTCCCAATCTCCAATGTGAAATTGTCGCAGCATTTGTAACGAGTGCTCCCTTAGGAAAGTATATAGCTTTATCTGGAATAACAATTTTGAAATTAACTTATATGGGAGACCTTTGTTTTTGTCTCAAGGGAATATATAAGTGAAAAGCTTCACAAAAATATTTTACTAAACATCACTTGCGTGGGAAGCAAAAAATTTGTCTAATTTCATTATGTATCCAAACATAATTGGTTTTTCTCTTTCTTTGAAAAACTGGTAAAAGCCATGAATTGTCAAGAAAGGTCTGGACAGTTTCTAAAATTATTTTATTTTTCCAATGGAAAGTCGAAAATCCTCGCTTTTCTAAACCAAAGCCACCTCTGTTTAGTAAAATGTTCTTCACACCATGGAAAATTGAATATTTTTTTTGCTGTCGAATGTTTATTAGGTGTTTATAGGAATATAACAGGTGTTTATAGAAGTGGCCCTGGTAGTGTGCTGCTTATAGGAAGTGGTAACAAGAAATATAACTATTTATTAAATAGAGTAACTCTTTTATAAAATGTCTGATGTATATACGAATATTCATGTAGCGAATATTAAGCAAATAATTTTGGATTATAAATCCTACGACTTAACTACTTACCTACTCTCATCATGATGTCCAAAATGAATTATATCGAAAAGCAATTGCTTATTCCAAGCGGTTTTTTGTTTTCTTAATATGTCTTTCAATCAGCAAATTTGCAAAGGCTAAATGAGTTAATCATACTGATTATTAACATCTTTTAACTACTTTCAATGAATAAAATTAGTAAACTAGGAAATATATATATTTAAAGATTGACACACCATACTTAAAAATGTCAAAATAAATAATTTGCTTAAAAATGCAGAAAAAATAATGAAGGGAAGTTAAAGTTCGGTTAATGAAGCAACGAGAAATCTGGAAGGTAGAGATCAATGCAGAAAAAGAATGAGTGAGAGCAAAAATAGGTTTGGCGTCAAAAAAGTCGAATCGCCTTTTCACAAAGGGATGGGATGAAATTGAAGTAGGCTTTAAGAATTTAATTTTGGTAGCATGAGTGATGTGTGCTTTTTGCCTTAAATTTTATTGGAAACTTGCTGAATTACCCGGCGTTGCTCGGGTCAAATTGTTTGTAATTCATCGTAATGTTACTCAATGTTATTCCTATGGGATTTCGAATTCCTTTTAGCCCCTCTACAGAAACAACATGACAACATAAAAGGGGTTAATATGTAACCTATGTTACCCGTGGGTTTCTGAAGAATAAGTGTACCAAATTTGGAGTGAATTAGTCTGACAGTGATTGTAAAAATACTCAATGTTATTCCTATGGGGGTTTCGAATTGTTTTAGAATTCTACAGAACCAGGACAAACAGAAAAAGGGTTAATATATAGCCTACATTACCCACAGGGTTCTGAAGAATTATTGTACCAAATTTTCTGGGGATATGTCAAACGTTGTATATTTATAGAGGATAGACAGACGCCAACTCTGCTTTATATATAGATAAGAATTGGCACCAGTAATGGAAACGAATATATTTCAGATAATTTTATTTCATTTAGAGGTACGAGATGCATTTATTAATATGAAATAAGGTATAAAATACACTTTGCCATCAATAGATATAAGCAATTACTAAAGTTTAGCGCAGATGCTGTGCTTGGGTCTGCTAGTACTTTTGAATGTGTTGATTTGTTTTGCATAACTTTATGAGAGAGTGAATAAACCCTATCAAGTATTCTGAAAGAGATTAGTTTACCTGAGATTTATAACCTGCTCCTTTTATAAATTTCGGAGTTCTACTGTATACCGGTTGGAAGAGTAGCGGATTAGCAACCGGAGGGTTGACCATCAAAGACGGTTGATCTTGTACGTGGGGGCTGGTGCAAGTTAAATCTGCCGTGGCCTCAAGTTCCTAACGTTAGAGAGGTGTTGGGTTTCGAGAATCAGGTAGCTCAGGTTTCGACATCGTCATCTGACTGTGGTTCAAAGTTATGAGGTGTTTTTCCCGGATCTTTACCTTCTAGGTTGATCTCGGATCGTCACCAATAGCCCGTTGTGTTGCTTCAGTATGAAGGTAATTCAACTATCCCACCTTTTTATAAATTTTGAGAGCCTGCTATATTTAGGTTTGTTAAGGATGCGATAAATAATACTCATCACACTCTGAGAGAACTGTCCATTGAAGATGGGGCGTTTTACATTTGACATACCAGATAAAAGCGATTGTATTTTTAGCAAAAGAAGTGTCAGGGCTCGCCACCATTAATAATACTCATGGAGAGGAAATTGTGAAAGATCTCCGGTAATTAAACGAAGAGAGAAACCAGACGTTATCTTTCAGGAATATCGACGACAAAGTTAGCTTTAACGTTAGTTTTAAGATAATGACCAGAGGATGCCAATATTATACTAGATCCATCTCTTAGGCTACAGTTCGGAAGCTTTATGAGTGATCGTAAAGTTGCTGGGATATATATATATATATATATATATATATATATATATATATATATATATATATATATATATATATATATATATATATATATATATATATATATATATATATATATATATCTTAGTTGGCGTCTCGTATAGTCAAGAAAGTAACGTGCACATATAGTAGTGACCATGCTGAATTTATTGAGACAGCTTACAGCGCTCCTAGCGGCAAAATAAGGAAGTTAAAAAAATAACTCGAAAACTAAAGATCGGCAAAAAGTTCAATTAGAAAAATGAATAATAATAATAAAAGCACAGGGAAAAGTTTCATGGAGTTATCTGTAAAATTCGTGGAGATATTCGAGATTGAAATTTGAACTATTCCATGCCTTGAAAAAGGGGTCGTCCTAAAATTCAAAAATGTGTTCTCCGGTGCTATACGGTGATTCTGAGTTAAACAAGGACGAATTTAAATTCAAACAAAGAAAGTAAAAAATAAATTTAAAATATCTGAAAAACGCACTCCAGAAAATAAAAAAAAAACTGACGATCCTGAAGCACAATTTTCACGCAACTACAATACACGATTAAAACCTCACGGCTATACAGCCACGAATGAAGATTTACTATTTAACAATTTTATCCTGATCTACTTTGGGGCCGCGGTAGCCCAGTTGGTAGAGTGCCGGACTGCCTACCACAGGATTGTGACTTCGATCCTCGTCTGTGCCATCCAAATACCGACGCGTAAAAAAGGGATAAAGCACTCAAAATCCGTCGTGGCCACAAAGTCTTCGCGTTGGTGTGATGTGGAATTGCGGAGAATGGGGTGCCAGCTCAGGTGTTACTGCGTCATCTGAACGTGGTTCCAAATTACGCAGTTTGTCTTCGGATCTTTCTTTCAAGATTGATCCCGGACCATTGCCAATAGCCCGTTGTGTAATTCCAGTGCGACGATAATTAATTTTTCCCTTCCCCTGATTAACTTTGCGCGGACGGGAAAATGTCAGAAACAAATGCTCGTCGTTCAGTGGATGAATGGTAGATCCACAGCAACAGTAAAACTTAAAATTTATTTGTAGACGAATAAGAGAAGAGCGTGAATTAAAGGTTCTTATAAAATTGAATACTAAATTTGTAGATTAAAACAGAAACAAAAGTTCCTACCATGACCACGATCCGGGCAAAACAGTGGACATTTACTGCGGTTTCTTATGCATGCAAATCCACATTGTATCATCACCCTTTACGTATCAGATAAAAACCGCCCGATACGATGTTCTCACTTCATACGGTACACTATGAGGAAATGGCGACTTTCACTAATAGTCAGTATTCTGATATGGCGCTTCTCTATGGCGAATGCCAACGAAATTCGGTCCAGGCTGCACGGAGTTTTGCCGTTCTGTTTCCAAATGGTACAGATTCAACTTCGGCAACCATTGGAAACGTTGTTCGAGGTCTCAGAGACACAGGCAGCACTAGAAGTCGACCTCGTACGGGCAGACCACGTATTCCTAGTAGAATACCAGCAGAAGACATGCTGGCGTACGCTTTAGCCCATCCCTACAGCAGTAGTAGACAAATCAGCAACCAGAGTGGCTTAGTACAAAGCCAAGTATGGAAAATACTGCACGACAATGGTGCACATCCCTAACATGCAATTCCGCGGCAAGGATTGTTACCGGGAGACAAACAGCGACGCTTTGACTGGTGCAATTAGGCATTGACCGAATTGGAGGTTAGGCCAGAATTTTTTTTCCAACGTAATAAGGTCGGACTAGGCTAAGTTTCACCGAACGAGATGCTGAACCGACACAACACACATTTCTAGGCACTACAAAATCCCTCATGGGGAGTTTCTGTCAGACAGCAGGCGCAGTGGTCCACGAATGTGTGGTGCAGTATTTGGAAGGATCGTCTAATAGGCGCCGTGTTCTATGACGGTTCACTAAATGGACCGAAATGCCTCCGCTGTTAGAGGATGTGTTGAGACTTTATCGATGATATTCCTCTGGCGTTCTTGTCTTCCCTGTGGTTCCGACATGATGGCGCCCCGCCGCAAAAACCGCACGCAGTGCGACAGTTTCCTAACAACAGATTTGGCCAACAGATAATCGGCAACGGTGGTTGTGTTGAATGGCCTCCACGATCACGAGATCTTACCCCACTCGATTTCCTCCTCTGGGGTTACATCAAAGATCGGGTGTATGACTCTCAGTCGACAAGTTTGGTGGATCTGCGGCAGCGTATCATAGATAGCTGCGCTACTGTCACACCGCAGATGATAAAGAATTGCATGCCGGCGTGCTTGATCGAATACAAATGTGTATTGTGGCCGATGGTGACTTTTTTGAACACACTCGCCAGGTTTTTGTTTAGCAATAAATTTCTTGCTTTTGCTCATCTGTGTCATTTACTTTTCAAATGTGACACACTGAATAACAAGCATTTGTTTCTGACATTTTCGCATCTGCTCAAAGTTTGTCAGGATAAAATTATTAAATAGTAAATCTTCGTTCGTGGCTGTGTAGCCGAGAGTTGTTGCGTGAAATTTGTTATTGCGGATCGTCAGTTTTTTTTTTATTTTCCGGAGTGCGTTTTTCAGGTATTTTTTTTACTTTCTTTGTTGTTTGAATTTAAATTCGTTGTTGCCTAACTCTGAAAAACGGTATAACACCGGAGAACGCGTTTTCGAATTTCTGGGCTACCCTTTTTTCAAGGCATGGAATAGTTCAAATTTCAATCGCGAATATCTCCGCCAATTTTACAGATTCCATGAAAGTTTTTCCTGTGCTTTTATTATGGTATTGCGCACATTTTTCTATTTGAACTTTTTTGCTGATCTCCTTTAGTGCTCGAATTATTTTTTAACACCCCGAGCAGCGCTGTAAGCTGTCTCAATAAATTTAGCATGAGCACTTTACTATAGATAAACGTTACTTCCTTGACTATACGAGACGCTGTTTTAAATTTAAAGTGCTTAAAGGGACTTTACAGGTCACCCTGTATATTTAAATTTCATTTGTTGGTCAGTGTTGTTTCTCAAAGATCTGTAAGTTGAATGTCTTACATTGTTAGTAATTAAGTTACATACGTAATAAAGGGGTACAACAATATGCACTCTTTCAACAATAGTTCCTTCTTCAGCGGTGTTGAGAATAAAATCACACAAGCAATCGATTTCCTTTACTTGTGTCTTCAAATATTATAACTCGTTTGACGATTTTCTAGTGATTTAAATATGAATAAAACAACGGTTGTGGTGTGGCTATATTTATTCCCTTGGATTTGGGGAATGTTTGGACTGATTGTTATCGGCGATGCAACTTATATTGCACCGCTGATGGTATATTACATGCTGGCTCTGACTATCGAAGGAGATAAGAATAAAAATTGGATATCGGCTTGATTAAAAGCGAAAATTTCGAAGAAAAGAGAAAGTAAGAAAAGTGGTAAAAGGCCATGCCACGGATCCATCAAAAGAATCTTAAAAGCAAATGACGGTGATGAATATGGAAACGGGTCTCTTCAGGTTGTAAACGAAAACAGCGCACTGAAACTCCAATCACCGAAGCACGATTACAAATGATGGAAACGCTGATGAATATGATAATGGGATGACGAAAACGTTGGAAATATTGATGAAAATGATTGCGGGGATTATGGAAATCATGGAAAAGTTGAACATTAAGATTGTGAGGAAAATGAAAATGATAGAGTTCATGAATGTGATCGAGGGGATCATGAAAGTGACAGAAAAGTCGATGGATATGATTGTGAGAATAACGAAACTGATGTTGAATTTGACTGTAGAGATAATGAACTTGATGGATCAGTTGATGAATATGATTCTGGTGATAATTAAAATGCTCGATAAGTTGATAAATATGATTGTGGTGTCAATGAAAATGATAGGAAAGTTGATAGCTGGAATTGTGGAAATAATGGAGGTTGATGAATTTGATTGGGAAGATAATGAAAAGATGGAAAATTTTATGGATATGATTGTGGATTTTATGGAAAAGTTGATGAACTTGGTTGCGGAGATAATGAAAATCATGGAAGAATTGATGGATATAATTGTGGAGATATTTGAAAAGTTGATGAATTCGATTGTGGGGATACTGAAAATGATAGAAAAGTTGTTGAGTTTGATTATGGTGGTAATGAAATTGATGGATCAGTTGATGATTTTGACTTTGATAATAATTAAAATGATAGAAAAGTTCATGGATATGATGGTGGGGATGGCGAAAATTATAAAAAGGCGATTGATATGATTATGGAGACAGTAAATATAGAAAATTGTATGTATATGATTGTGGGAATAATGGAATATTTGATGAATTTTATTATTAAGATAATGAAAATGATGGACTACTTGATTTATGTGATTCTGGGGATAATGGAAAATATGATTGGGGAGATAATGGAAAATATGATTGGGGAGATGATGGACACGATGGAAAATATAATGTATACGATTGTGGGGATAGTAGAAAATTTGATGAATATTTAATTGTATAATGAAAATGACGATGAATATGATTTTGAAAAGAACAAGAAAACGAGAATTCTTACCTGGAACTTCTTCCTCCGAATACTTCAGTGGAAATAAGAGATTAACAAGATTACCGACACATCCCCCCCCCAAAAAAAAGAAGCATAAAATTTCGCCTGTGGAAATTCACTTAATAAAATAAACGAAAGCGTCGAGATTGTGAATACCTCTAACATGATAAAATTAATACTTTGGCTTTTGGAAATTCATCAGATGCTTTTGTGAAACCAGATACGAAGGGAACGAAAAATATTACGATACAAAAAGGGAAAACTGTGCTCGAATGTAGCCGGGAAGGAAGACTTAGAAGCAAAAGATTTAAAATATTCCTTGTGTGGATCGCTAAGAGAGATGTATCTGTTCATGAAAGCTACTCTTACATATCATACTTCATGAAAGCTACTCTTACATTCTACATCGTTTCAATTGGAACATGAGAAAATAGATTTAATCCGAACCTAATTTAAGATTTAGTGACGAAAGAAATAAAGATAGAGATATATTCAGTTTACCAATGATGGAATCACCAGTGTCTCGAAAACCTTGTTCAATTCAGAGAACTTGATTTTTCAATCAGGAAATGGAAAGGAAACATTTTGAAAAGAAATAAACTATTCAGAAAAATCAACAGAAACTGATAAAAAAGACATGAGAGAAATATTTTCTTTCCAGACTATCATTATTGAATAAATTATTTGCATGGATTATTTATTTAGTGCCTACTATAGAATTTATAGAAGATTGTGTGCAAAGACTTTCTAAATAGTAGTTTTAAATCCCGATGTTATTTTCTTTCTTGATACCTTATACTTCAATACAAATAAATAGAATTTGGCTATTCAGAAGGGTTTTTTTTATTTCATTCATTGACCACATTTATAATTATTAATTTGATTACCTTGATTTATCAATATTATGCGATGAGAATCAGGATTCCATTTACACTTCTTGTCCCTTTAATTGAATATTACATTTTAGAAACACTATCATTTTGGATACTACTTAGGCAATATGCTACGTACAAAGGTATTTAAAAGAGAATTCCTAAAATGTTGTTTCCTTCAAAATCTTAGAAAGATTTAATATATGTTTATTTTCCTTTAAAACGTACAGTTAATATCTTTGTACTTGAATATATAGGCCTGATTTTAAATTTAGAAAGTAAATATCACGGGAGGTTGGTTGGGTTTGGGGGTTTTATGACACAATGACCATATTTGGCCTGCTGCGCCAGGCATAAGACATACAACATTAAGTAATAGAAACACACAATAAATGTTTACTGACTCAAAAGAGAGAAATGCATCCAGGAAGGAATGCACCTGGCAGGAATCGAACCTGCGCCGCCTCTACAACTCGAAGGTTGCTAGCACAGTGGACATACCTACTGAGCCACAACTGCCCCATGTATCACGTGAGGAAGTAGTAATAAGTTTTCAGCAATTAAAATGTGAAGAGATTGCATTTAATGAAGTTAGAGTCAAGAAACGGTAGGTAGGTAGGACGTACGTCGCACCGGAGCAACAGAACTGGCTATTGGCGACGGTCCAGTATCGAACCCGAAGGGAAAGATCCGAGGACAACACGTAATTTTGAAACACGGTCAGATGACGAGGTCAAAAAACGGAGATTGTTTTATACTATTCCTCATTGTAAATTGTTACGTCGGAATTTCTTCTCTAAAATTTATCAGACGCCAAGATAGACAATTGAACTTCATTCTTTCTGTAATTATTTTAATAGACATGCATCCTACTTATACATACTTACATATAAAATTACATTGTAAAGTTATAAATATGGATAGTAAGGGGGGCTATAAGTGTTTAATTGCGACAGGTTAGAGGAATTGAGAATCTTATGAATTTTGACTACATTGAGCAGAGAATCCTCTTATCAAAATGCAGAGAGAATAAAACACTACTTACAAAATGCATACAAAATGCATACTATTCGATGTGCAATTTTGAAAATGCCACCATTCTATACTTTGAAGTACTTAAGACAAAGCAATTCCTAGAACTTTTAAAATGATATCCTTCGCTGCATTATATAAACGTTCTTTTCAAATCTGTCACTTTTCAGTTTAACTAACTAACTATTCGTGAATATTTGCTTACGACAAATCTTGGGAAAATATTTAAATACATCCTAATTATTATTGAAAACGTCTGTTCTTAACATTTTGAGACAAGTTTATCGTTTATTTAACAGGAGTGTAATTGATTAAGCTCTTTCCAAATCGGTTACATTGTATGGAGAAATCTCTTGCCCTGTTTAAAGTCTCTTGATTTATAGCTTTTTATATACTACGTAAAAAATTAAGCTTCTTTACACATATTAGTTCAGTCAAGTTTCAGTCATCTCCAGCATGGTAAAGAGGTCTAGAAATTATGTTTTTAATTATATATACTCTTATTTTACTTTATAATTTTCGTTGTAATTACTATATATTTATCATTAAATACAATGAACGTTCTATTTTCACTAGGAATAACTTTACATCCTATAATACTTTAAATAAAAGTACACAAGAGTAGAAAATGAACTTTGCTTCTTGACTAAATTTTAAAAATTAAATTAATTAATTAAAACTTAAAATATTTCTGAATGTAAAACTAGTAGAAACAACAATTACACTAAAAATAAAGCAGTATTATGGTCAAAACGTATTCGACTTTCAGAAAAAACGATAAAACGACCTTATATATTTAGATAAAGACAAGTCCCCTGCAAAATGGGCCCTCAGTATTCACATTTTCTACAAGGTCTTACAAAATTTCCTGTTCGCATTTTAGAAGTTAGTCGTGTTCCTTTTTTGTCAAAAAAATAAAAATCACGATTATTGAATTTACTATAGTGAAGAAACAGAGGAGAAACGCGAGCTGAAATTTTGGATTGTCGTGTAAAATGTCCTCCGCTAATTTCCATCAAAATATACACTGCTGTTTATGAAAATTGCAACACTATGAAAGAATCATCAGAAAAAAATGAAATTTATTCCACGTATTACTTATAGTGGTTTAAATAAACGATCAAATTTACAGAGCAATAAAACAAAAATAATGCAGAAAATCAATATCTCGTGTAGCCGCCACGCGTAGCGATGAGAATCTATACACATCGTTTCATCGAATCATACAGATTCTGAATGTCATGCTAAGGAATGGCATTCCACATGGCCTCTATCTGATGCCAAAGTTCAGCTGTACTCTCTGCCTGTCGAGCGGTAAGAGCGAGTCGCCGTCCAATGTAATCCCACACATGCTCAATGGGCGAAATATCAGGGGAACGTGAAGGCCATGAAGAAGAGGAAGCTGTCGTGCACTGAAGAAGGCTTGTACATTCCGAGCAACATGTGGACGGGTTGTCTTGATGAAATACATTGGAATGCGTTGCAGGAGGGGTAGGACCTCGGGATCCACAACTTCCCTGATGTAGCGCCCACTGTTCAGGGTCCCCACAATTTCGAGTAAGCGGGATCTCCCATGATATCCAATAGCGCTCCAGACCATAACGCCAGGCGTTCGACCAGTATAACGCTGATTAAGACACTCCGGGAGAAGGCGTACACCTCTGTAGCATCTGACGAGTACGCGTCCATCGTTATAGTCCAGATTGTAGTGGGACTCATCTGAGAAGAGGATTTGTAGCCAATCGGCTCGCCATTGGCTGTGTTAGTGAGCCCATTGTAGCGGGAGGCGTCGGTGGTTTTGTGTCAAGGAAATCCTGCGCAGCAGAATCCTTTCACGTAGCCCATGGCGCAGCAGACGTCGACGAACCGTGGGGGCAGACAACGACACACCTGTTGACGTGCTCCAATGTTATGCCAACGCACGAGAGGAGTACGGTCCGTCACCGCCATGCGGATGTGGTGTCTGTCGTCCCATGGTGACGTCATATTGCGCGGACCACTGCCGGGGTTTCGACTTGTCCGTTTCTCCATGGTCCATCTCTTCCACACACTCATTACTGTTGTGGCATTACGCCCCGTTCGAGTGGCGATTTCACGATACGAAAGTCCACCCTCACGAAGGCCGATCATGCGGCCTCTTTCAAACTCCTTTTGTTGCTTGTATGTCACTCTGCGTTTTTGGTGAAGCATATTGACTTCTAATCAATCATTTACAGCAGTCAAACGATGATACACACATTTTAACACACCTTTACAGTGCTTTTTATACACGGCTCACTTGGAAGTTTAGAGGATGTTCCTCGTCGCACACATGCGTGATCGCTTTGTAATTTTAATCATTTGTATATCCTAACCTATTTTGTTTTTCCTGCAAGTTTAATTTAATTTGCATGATTCCTTCATAGTGTTACAATTTTCACAAACAGTAGTGTATAAGGGTTACTCTCCATTTTTTAATATTAATTTCATTTCCCAAAAACTAATTTTGTAAACCAAACATTTACTTAAAACAGAACCATTACTTAGAGTTTGCTTTGGTTCTTTTCTTGTGAGCTAATAAAAGATTTCAGAGTAATTGAAATATTCTTTCGGAAAATATGGATTAAAGTCTTGGAATTCATTTAACATTAGGCGCTCTAAATTTCCAATACTCAAAGTTGATAAAGAGTGAGGAAAATTAACTTGACACTTGGTATCGAAGATTAAATTTATATATCGATTTGTGTTGGAGTTTGAAAATTCGAGCGAGAGTTTAATGTTTCGTTTTAATTTTCTTTACTATTTATAAAACGTGCTGCTTTTCCTGAATATACTTTTCGGTATTTTAATTTCAGTAATATGGAATTCTGATTTTGGAAAAAGGACAAATTTGGTTTTAGTGGAGTTCAACAGATCGAAGGCGTATCATGTAAATATGCAGTTTTAATATTATGTTGATGCAAAAGTCCGTCCCTGTTTTGGCGCTAGATGACATTGAACCGCAAAACCGAAGTGTTATCTACTTCACACGTGTAAAGATTTGGTGATGTTTGAAAGAAGGAATTTCAGCGAGTATTGGAAAAAAATTGTGTTATTTGGTTGTTTTTTAAATTTTGTTAATCCCTAAAAATGGCAGAAAAAAAAGGAGCATTTTCGACATATTAAGCTTTTTTATTTCCGAAAAGGTAATAATGCTTTGCAGACGCAAAAGAAGAATTGTATTTAGTATGGTGAGTACCGATGACGATTCCATATGCCGTAAGTGGTGGAGAAAATTTCGTCACCTGGATCAGTTCTTTAGCCAGAAACCTCAGAACTTCTGAGCTCGGGATTATGCAACTACCGGAGAGATGGAAAAAGATCATGGAACAAAACGGCATACTAAATAGATTAAATGTAATTTTTAGTAAATAAAATTTTTCTTCAAATTTATCAAAGAAAACGGGACGAACTTTTGCATCAACCCAAAAATTTCTTGTTTTTTCGTAGTTTTGAGTTCCGGTGTGCCTTCTAATCGCAACATTCACAATATAATCCATTCTAGAAATGTGTATGACGCCTGAGACCTTCCATAGACACGGACCGCGGTAGCACACTTGTAAGAGCAACGGATTAGCAACCGGAGCCACGAACGAAGATTTACTATTTAATAATTTTATACTATAAACTTTGGCACATGCGAAAATGTCAGAAACAAATGCGCGTTATTCAGTGTGGCACATTGAAAAAGTAAGACACAAATGAGCAAAAGCAAGAAATTTATTGCTAAACGAAAACATGGCGAGTGTGTTCAAAAAGGAAACAATCGGCCACAATACACATTTGTATTCGATCAAGCACGCCGTCATGCACATTCCTTATCATATGCGGTGTGACAGTAGGGCAGCTCTCGATGATACGCTACCGCAGATCCACCATACTTGTCGACTGAGAGTCATACACCTGATCTTTGATGTAACCCCAGAGGAAGAAATCGAGTGGGGTAAGATTTCGTGATCGTGGAGGCCATTCAACACAACCACCATTGCCGATTATCTGTTGGCCAAATAAATCTGTTGTTAAGAAACAGTCACACTGCGTGCGGTTTTTGCGGCGGGGCGCCATCATGTCGGAACCACAGGGAAAACAAGAACGCCAGAGGAATATCATCGATAAAGTCAGGAAACACATCTTGTAACAGCTGGAGGTATTTCGGTCTATTTAGTGAATCGTCATAGAATACGGGTCCTATTAGACGATCCTTCGAAATACCGAACCACACATTCGTGGACCACTGCATCTGCTGTCTGACGGAAACTCCCCTTGAGGGATTTCCTAGTGACCAGAAATGTGTGTTATGTCGGTTCAGCATCCCGTTTCGGTGAAACTTAGCCTCGTCCAACTTTATTACGTTGGAAAATAATTCTTGCCTAACCTCCAATTCGTTCAGTGCCTAATTGCACCAGTCAAACTGTCGCTGTTTGTCTCCAGGTAACAATCCTTGCTGTGGAATTGCATAGTAGGGATGTGCACCATTGCCGTGTAGTATTTGCCATACTTGGCTTTGTACTAAGCCACTATGGTTGCTGATTTGTCTAGTACTACTGTAGGGATGGGCTAAAGCGTACGCCAGTATGTCTAATGCTTGTATTCTACTAGGCATAAGTGGTCTGCCCGAATGAGGTTGACTTTTAGTGCTGCCCGTGTCTCTGAGACGTCGAACAACATTTCCAATGGTTGCCAAAATTGGATGAGGACCATTTGGAAACCGAACAGCATAATTCCGTGCAGCCTGGACCACATTACGTTGGCATTTGCCATAGAGAAGCACCATCTCACAATACTGACTATTAGTGAAAGTCGCCATTTCCTCACTGCGTATCGTATGCAGTCAGAACACAGGCTAGGGAGGTTTTTAGCTGATACGTAAAGGGATTGCGGATTTGCATACATGCGAAACTGCAGTAAATGTCCCCTATTTTCCTCGGATCGTGGGCATGATCGAAACTTTCGTTCCTATTTAATCTACAAACTTCGTATTCAATTTTATGAGAACGTTTAATTCACGCTTTTATCTTTTTCGTCTACAAATAAATTTTAAGTTTTACTGTTGCTGTGGATCTATCTACCAATCATCCACTGAACGACGAGCATTTGTTTCTGAGATTTTCCCGTTTGCGTAAAGTTAATCAGGGGAAGGGGGAAATTAATTGTCGTCGCACTGGAGCTACACAACGGGCTATTGGCAATGGTCCGGAATCAATCTCGAAAGAAAGATCCGAGTACAAACTGCGTAATTTGGAACCATGGTCAGATGACGCAGTAACACCTGAGCTGGCACCCCATTCTCCGCAATTCCACATCACACCAACGCGAAGACTTTGTGGCCACGACGGATTTTGAGTGCTTTATCCCTTTTTTAAGCGTCGGTATTTGGATGGCACAGACGAGGATCGAAGTCACAATCCTGTGGTAGGCAGTCCGGCACTCTACCAACTGGGCTACCGTGGCCCCGAAGTAGATTACGATAAAATTGTTAAATAGTAAATCTTCGTTTGTGGCCGTATAGCCGTGAGGTTTTTATCGTGCGTTGTAGTTGCGCGAAAATTGTGATTTCGGATCGTCAGTTTTTTTTATTTTACGGAGTGCGATTTCAGATATTTTTTTATTTTTTTACTTTCTTTGTTGTTTGAATTTAAATTCGTCGTTGCTTAACCCAGAAAAACTTTATAACACATAAGAACACGTTTTTGAATTTCAGGACGACCCCCTTTTCAAGGCATGGAATAGTTCAAATTTCAATCTCGAATATCTCCGCAAATTTTACATATAACTCCATGGAATTTTTCCCTGTGCTTTTATTATGGTATTGCGCACATGTTTCTAATTGTACTCTTTGGTTGATCTCCTTTAGTTTTTGACTTATTTTTTTAACTTCCTAATTTTGCCGCTAGGAGCGCTGTCTCAATAAATTGAGCATGGTCACTTTATTATAGGTACACGTTACTTTCTTGACTATACGAGATGCTGTTTCAAATTTAAAGGGCTTAAATGGTCTTTAAAGGTCACCCTGTATAATCAATACTCCTAAGATCTGGATTCAAATTCACAATATTCATCAGAATACTCTCTAAATCAAATAAAATAAATATTTAAATAAAAAACACGTAAAATATAATTTTTATTTAATGCTTTTCAGCATCTATATATTAATACGTGAAGAAAAAACTTTGTACCCCTTTTTAAGCACATTGCGCGCACGGAGGAGCATGAGATTTGGCGTAATTAAAGTTCATATGGAGAAGGAGTGCATTTATGCATCGTAATACTATTGATTGCGAAGTTTTAACTGGAACCGCACGCAATAAGAGAATTTTGATTCCACATATATATTTAACATATTCCGGAACTATTTTACCATTTAACTTTCAAAGAACTCAATTTCTAATTATACCTGCATTTGCGATGACAATAAATAAGTCTCAAGGACAAACATTCGAAAAAATTTGAATTTTATAGAGGCAGCCTGTTTTTACATATGGTCAATTGTACGTCGCAGCAAGTAGAGTTCGATCATTCGATGGTTTGAGATTTTATATTTCGGAATATAACGGTCAAGGGCATTTAGCAAACGATGAAAGAGTTTTTACAAAAAACATCGTCTACACAGAAGTTTTGAATCATTAAATTCATTGTCGAACTATTTCAAGTTCAATGGACAACATTTATTTTTTTAACTACCCGTTTTTTTTGTTTCAATAAAAAATATATAAAAAAAATACGAAGCACGTATTCCTTATTTCATTTTTCATTTTTTGGATTTATTTTTTATTTAAATTTTATATAATTTGAAAAAGATAGGCAAATTATCTGTGTTGTTGCCTTAGCGAAACCTGTGGCCAGTATAGCAATAAAAAAAACCTAAGAAAATGTCAAACAACGCATTATTGTTTTTTAGATATGGCTTAACCAAGCTATACCGCATTTTTCCTATGACGTATTTGTACATGCTCGCAGCTTACGTAATGGAACAAAATTCAAAAAATTATATGTAATGAATATAGAGGTATACTCTTTGACAAAAGAACCTTATTAACGTTCAAACTTAAAAATTAGATGAATTATGGTCGAATTTCGACCACTGGGCGACCACTAGTTCAAATTAATGTTCGTAATTTTTGTAATGTTTCCTTGCTGAAAGTTAGAAATTCATAGACTGCTCAATACAGTCACCTCTATCCATCGAAGGTTCAGTGCCTTTGAGATGTCACATCTTTTATCTTATTCTGAGTGAATAGTTATTAATAAAACCAGTTACCCCTCCTGGTGTGGTTGTCTCTACGAAGTGCTTCATCATTGGAAAAACTGACCAGATCTTGAAACCAACGGTAGCCCATTTGGAAGGGTAACTGATTAGCAACCAGAGGGTTACGAGGTCGAACCAAAGACCGGGTACGCGGGGGTGGTACGCATTAAATCTATCGTGGCGCCAAATGTTCTCACGTTGGCGTGTTGTGGAAGTTCGGTAAGTGGGGTGCCAGTTTAGGTGTTGTTCTCGATCTTTCCCTTTGGGATTCATCCCGGACCGTCACCAATAGCGTGTTGTGTTGCTCCATGTGTGATGTTAATTAAAATATCTACATGACACAGAAGAGAGAAATACACCCAGGGAGGAATTCACTTGATAGCAATCAAATCTGCGCTGCCTACAACTCGCAGGTTGCTAGCGCAGTAAGCAAACCCACTGAACCCGATATCCATAAATGGCACAAAAGGGATGGTGAGGAGCCTTATGTGTCAACAGAATGAATTTTTAAATTTTAATTCAACGTCTCTCACATCTGCTAGTTCGCTTTCAACTTGTTTACTACAGCGCCCCAAGCAAACATTTTATTTACTATAGCCCGTCGGTAGATATTTAATTTACGTCGCACTGGAGCAACACAACGGGCTATTGGTGACAATTCGAGATCCAAAACGAAGGAAAGTTCCGATGACAACATGCAATTTTGAATCACGATGAGATGACGAGGTGAACACTTGAGCTGGCACCCCACTCTCCAAACCTGCACACCACGCCAACTTAAGGACATTTGAGGCCACGACCGATTTAACGTACACCAGCCCCCGCGTACACGACGGTCTTTGGCTGAACTGGAACTCGGAACTCTCCGGTTGCTACTCCGTTGCTCTTAAAAGTGGGCTATCGCGGCCCTTGCCTATGGAAGGTCTCAAGCGTCTTACAAATTTCTAGAATGGATTGTATTGTGAATGTTGCAATTAGAAGGTACACCGGAACTCAAAACTACTAAAAAACAAGAAATTTTTGGGTCGATTCAAAAGTTCGCCCCGGGTTTTTTTTTGACAAATTTGAAGAAAAATTTTATTTACTAAAAATTACATTTAATCTATTTAGTATGCCGTTTTGTTCCATGACCATTTTCCATCTCTCCGGTAGCTGCATAATCCCGAGCTCATAGAAGTTATGAGGTTTCTGGCTAAAGAACTGATCCAGGTGACGAAACTTTCTGAACCACTTACGGCATGTGGAATCGTCATCGGTACTCACCATACACAATACATATCTTCTTTTGCGTCTGCAAACCATTCTTGCCTTTTCGGAAATAAAAAAGCATAATATGTCGAAAATGCGCCTTTTTTTCTGCCATTTTTAAGGCTCAACAAAATTTAAAAACACAAATAAGTAACACAATTATTTCCCAATACTCGCTGAAATTCCTTCTTTCAAACATCATCAAAACTTTCCACGTGTGAAATAGATAACACTTCGGTTTTGCGGTTCAATGCCATCTAGCACCAAAACACGGACGGACTTTTGCATCAACCTAATATTAAAACTGCATATTTACATGATACGCCTTCGACCTGTTGAACTCCACTAAAACCAAATTTGTCGCTTTTCCAAAATCAGATTTCCATATTACTGAAATTAAAATACCGAAAAGTATATTCAGTAAAAGCTGCACGTTTTATAAATAGTAAAGAAAATTTAAATGAAACATTAAACTCCCGCTCGAATTTTCAAACTCCAACATAAATTGATATATAAATTTAATCTTCGATACCAAGTGTCAAGTTAATTTTCCTCACTCTTCATGAAATTTGAGTATTGAAAATTTAGAGCGCTTAATGTTAAAGGAATTCCAAGACTTTAATCCATATTTTACGAAAGAATATTCCAATTACTCTGAAATCTTTTATTAGCTCACAAGAAAAGAACCAAAGCAAACTCTAAGTAATGGTTCTGTTTTAAGTAAATGTTTGGTTTACAAAATTAGTTTTTGGGAAATGAAATTAATATTAAAAAATGAAGAGTAACCCTTGTACACTACTATTTGTGAAAATTGTTGTAACACTATGAAGGAATCATGCAAATTAAATTAAACTTGCAGGAAAAGCAAAATAGGTTAGGATATGCAAACGATTAAAATTACAAAGCGAACACGCATGTGTGCGACGAGGAACATCCTCTAAACTTCCAAGTGAGCCGTGTATAAAAAGCACTGTAAAGGAACGATAAAATGTCTGTATCGTCGATTGACTGCTGTAAATGATTGATTAGAAGTCAATATGCCACGCCAAAAATGCCGAGTGCCATACGAGCAACTAACGGAGTTCGAATGAGGTCGAATTATCGGCCTCCGTGAGGGTGGACTTTCGTATCGTGAAATCGCCACTCGCACGGGGCGTAATGCCACAACAGTGATGCGTGTGTGGAATAGATGGACCATGGAGAACCGAACAAGTCGAAACCTTTGCAGTGGGCCACGTAATATGATGTCACCAGGAGACGACAGACACTTCATCCGCATGGCGGTGACGGACATTGCAGTGTCCTCTTGTGTGGTTGAGAGAACATTGGAGCGTGTCTACAGGTGTATCATTGTCTGCAACCACGGTTAGTCGACGTCTGTTGCGCCATGGGCTACGTACAAGGATTCCCTTGACGCTGAACCACCGACGCCCCCGGCTACAATGGGCTCATCAACACAGCCATTGGCGTGCCGATTGGCAACAAGTCAATCTCAGATGAGTCCCGCTACAATCTGGACTATAACGATGGACGCGTACTCGTCAGATATACAGAGTTGAACGCCTTCTTCCGGTGTGTATTATTCAGCGTCATACTGGACGAACGCCTGGCGTTATGGTCTGGAGCACTATTGGATATCATGGGCGATCCCGCTTACTCCAAATTGTGGGGACCTTGAACAGCGGTCGCTACATCAGGGAATTTGTGGAGCCCGAGGTCCTACCCCTCCTGCAACGCATTCCCGGAGCTGTATTTCAGCAATACTATGCCAGTCCACATGTTGCTCGGAATGTACAAGCCTTCTTCAGTGCACGACAGTTTCCGCTTCTTTATGGCCTGCACTTTCCCCGTATATGTCGCCCATTCAGCATGTCTGGGATTACATCAGATGGCGAATCTCTCTTACCGCTCGTCAGGCAGAGAGTACGACTGAACTTTGGCATCAGATAAAGCCCATCTGGAATGCCATTCCTTATCATGACATTCAGAATCTGTATGATTCGATGCCACGATGTGTACAGGCTCTCATCGCTACGCGTGGCGGCCGCACGAGATATTGATTTTCGGCCTTATTTTTGTTTTATTGCTCTGGAAATTTGATCGTTTATTTAAACCACTATAAGTAATACGTGGAATAAATTTCATTTTTTTCTGATGATTCTTTCATATTGTTGCAATTTTCACAAGCAGCAGTGTATATTTTGATGGAAATCGGTTGAGGTCATTTTACACAACAATCCAAAATTTTAGCTCGCGTTCCTCCTCTAATATTTCTTCACTATAGTAACTTTAATAATCGTGATTTTTATTATTTTTTTTGACAAAAAAGGAACACGACTAACTTATAAGATGCCAACAAGAAATTTGGAAAGACCTTGTACAAAATGTGAATACTCAAGGCCCATTTTGAAGGGGACTTGGCTTTATCTAAATATATAAGGTCGTTTTATCTTTTTTGGCTAAAGGTCGAATACTTTTCGACCATAGTTCTGCTTTATTTTCAGTGTAATTGTTGTTTCTACTGGTTTTACATTCAGAAATATTTTAAGCTTTAATTAATGTTTGAAATTAAGTCAAGATACTAAGTTCATTTTCTACTCGTGTGTAATTTTATTTAAAATATTATAAGATGTAAAATTATTCCTAGTGAAAAGTAGAACGTTCATTGTATTTAATGATAAATATAAATTAAATACGACAAAAACTATAAAGTAAAATAAGAGTATATACAATTAAAAACATTATTTCTAGACCTCATTACCATGCTACAGATGAGTGTAACCTGGCTGAATTAATGTGTGCAAAGAAGCTTAATTTTTTACGTAGAATTAAAAAAAAGCTTTAAATCAAGAGACTTTAAACTGGGCAAGAGATTCCTTTATACAACGTAAGCGATTTGGAAAGAGCTTAATCAGATGCACTCCTGTTAAATAAATAATAAACTTGTCTCAAAATGTTGTTAAGTAAGAGCAGACGTTTTCAATAATAATTAGGATGTATTTAAATATTTTTTCAAGATTTGTCGTAAGCAAATATTCACGAATATTTAGTTACACTGAAAAGCGACAGATTTGAAAAGAACGTTTATATAATGCAGCGAAGGATATCATTTTAAAAGTTCTAGGAATTGCTTTGTCTTAAGTACTTCAAAGTGTAGAAGGGAGGCATTTTTAAAATTCCACATCGAATAGTATGCATTTTATAAGAGGTGTTTTATTCACTCTGCATTTTGATAAGAGAATTATCTGCTCAATGTAGTCAAAAGTCATAAGATTCTTAATTCCTCTGGTAACCTGTTGCAATTAGACACTCATAGCCCCCTTACTATCAATATTTATAACTTTACAATGCAATTTTATATGTAAGTATGCATAATTAGGATGTATGTTATTAAAATAAATACAGAAAGAATACTGAACACTGGATATATGAAGTTCAATTGTAAATCTTGGCGTCTGATAAGTTTTAGAGAAGAAATTCCAACGGATCAATTTACAATGAGGAATAGTATAAAACAATTTCCGTTTCATGACCTCGTCATCTGACAGTGGTACAAAATTACGTGTTGTCCACGGTCTTTCCCTTCGGGTTTCATTCTGGACCGTAGCAAATTACCCGTTGTGTTGCTTCGGTACGCCGTTAAAATATTTACCGTTTCTTTACTCTAACTTCATTAAATTCAATCTCTTCACATTTTAATTGCTGAAAACTTATTACTACTTCCTCCCGTGATCCATGGGGCAGTCGTGGCTCAGTAGGTATGTCCACTGTGCTAGCAATCTTCGAGTTGTAGTGGCGGCGTTTGGTTCGATTCCTTCCAGGTGCATTCCTTCCTGGGTGTATTTTTCTCTTTAGTGTCAGTAAACATTCATTGTGTGTGCCAATTCTTGATGTTGTATGTCTTGTGCCTGGCGCAGCAGGCCAAATATGGCTATTGCGCCATAAAACCCCCAAATCCAACCAACCTCCCGTGATATTTGCTTTCTAAATTTAAATCCGGCCTATAAATTCAAGTACACAGATATTAACTGTACTTTTTAAAGGAAAATAAACATTTATTAAATCTTTCTAAGATTTTGAAGTAAACAACATTTTAGATAATTCTCTTTTAAATACCTTTGTACGTAGGTTATTGCCTCACTAGTATCCAAAATGATAGTGTTTCTAAAATGTAATATTAATTAAAGGGGCAAAAAGTGTAAATGGAATCTTGATTCTCATCGCATAATATTGATAAATCAAAGTAATCAAATTAAGAATTATAAATATGGTCAATGAATGAAATAAGAAACACAACTTGTGAATAGCCAAATTCTATTTATTTGTATTGAAGTTTAAGGCATCAAGAAAGAAAATAACATCGGAATTTAAAACTACTATTTAGAAAGTCTTTGCACACAATCTTCTATAAATTCTATAGTAGGCACTAAATAAATAATCCATGCAAATAATTTATTCAATAATGATAGTCTGGAAAGAAAAAAATTGATGTCTTTTTTATCAGTTTCTGCTTGATTTTCGGAATAGTTTATTTCTTTTCAAAATGTTTCCTTTAGATTTCCTGATTGAAAAATTAAGTTCTCTGAATTGAACAAGGTTATCGAGACACTGGTGATTCCATCATTGGTAAACTGAATATATCTCTATCTTTATTTCTTTCGTCACTAAATCATAAATTAGGTTCGGATTAAATCTTTCTTTCTCATGTTCCAATTGAAACGATGTAGAATGTAAGAGTAGCTTTCATGAAGTATGCCTGACCAGATAAATCTCTTAGCGATCCACACAAGGAATATTTTAAATCTTTTGCTTCTAGGTCTTCCTTCCTGGCTACATTCGATCACAGTTTTCCCTTTTTATATCGTAATATTTTTCGTTACCTTCGTATCTAGTTTCACAAAAGCATCTGGTGAATTCTCGCAAGTCAAATATTAATTTTATCATGTCCTTTAGAGGTATTCACAATCTCGACACTTTCGTTTATTTTATTAAGTGAATTTCCACAGGCGAAATTTTATGCTTCTTTTTTTCTTGGGATGTGTCGGTAAACTTGTCAATCTCTTATTTCCACTGAAGTATTCGGAGTATAATTCCAGGTAAAAATTCTCGTTTTCTTTTTCTTTTCACAATCAAATTCATCGTCATTTTCATTATCTCCACACTTAAATATTCATCACATTTTCCACTATCCCCACAATCGTATACACCATATTTTCCATCGTGTCCATTATCTCCCCAATCATATTTTCCATTATCCCCACAATCACATAAATCAAGTAGTCCATCATTTTCATTATCTTCATAATCAAATTCATCAAATATTCCATTATTCCCACAATCATATACATACAATTTTCTATCATATTTACTATCTCCCCAATCATATCAATCACCTTTTTTATAATTTTCGCCACCTCCTCAATCATATCCATGAACTTTTCTATCATTTTAATTATCATCGCAATCATAGTCATCAACTGATCCATCAATTTAATTACCACCATAATCAAACTCATCAACTTTTCTATCATTTTCACTATCCCCACAATTGAATTCATCAACTTTTCTAATATCTCCACAATCATATCCATCAATTCTTCCATGATTTTCATTATCACCACAACCAAGTTCGTCAACTTTTCCATAAAATCCACAATCATATCCATAAACTTTTCCACCGTTTTTATTATCTTCCCAATCAAATTCATCAACTTCTCCATTATTTCCACAATTCCAGCTATCAACTTTCGTATCATTTTCATTAACACCACAATCATATTTATCAGCTTATCGAGCATTTTAATTATCACCAGAATCATATTCATCAACTGATCCATCAAGTTCATTATATCTACAGTCAAATTCAACATCAGTTTCGTTATTCTAACAATCATATCCATCGACTTTTCTGTCACTTTCATGATCCCCTCGATCACTTTCATGAACTCTATCATTTTCATTTTCCTCACAATCTCAATTATCAACTTTTCCATGATTTCCATAATCCCCGCAATCATTTTCATCAATATTTCCAACGTTTTCGTCATCCCATTATCATATTCATCAGCGTTTCCATCATTTGTAATCGTGCTTCGGTGATTGGAGTTTCAGTGCGCTGTTTTCGTTTACAACCTGAAGAGATCCGTATCCATATTCATCACCGTCATTTGCTTTTAAGATTCTTTTGATGGATCCGTGGCATGGTCTTTTACCACTTTTCTTACTTTCTCCTTTTCTTCGATATTTTCGCTTTTAATCAAGCCGATATCCAATTTTTTATCCTTATCTCCTTCGATAGTCAGAGCCAGCATGTAATATACCATCAGCGGTGCAATATAAGTTGCATCGCCGATAACAATCAGTCCAAACATTCCCCAAATCCAAGGGAATAAATATAGCCACACCACAACCGTTGTTTTATTCATATTTAAATCACTAGAAAATCGTCAAACGAGTTGTAATATTTGCCGACTTAAGTAAAGTAAATCGATTGCTTGTGTGATTTTATTCTCAAAAACACCGCTGAAGAAGGAACTATTGTTGAAAGAGTGCATATTGTTGTACCTCTTTATTACGTCTGTAGCTTAATTACTAACAATGTAAAGCATTCAACTTAAAGATCTTTAAGAAACAACACTGATCAACATTTGAAATTTAAATATACAGGGTGACCTGTAAAGTCCCTTTAAGCAATTTAAATTTTAAACAGCGTCTCGTACAGTCAAGGAATTGACGGGTACCTATAGTAAAGTGCCCATGCTCAATTTATTGAGACAGCTTACAGCGCTCCTAGCGGCGATATAAGTTAAAAAATAACTGGAACACTAAAGGAGATCGGCCAAAAAGTTCAATTAGAAAAATGTGCGCAATCTATATATATAAAATAGGATGTGTGTGTGTGTGTATGTGGGTATATTTTCTATACAAATCTACACCGTTTGACCAATCCACACCAAATTTGGTACACTTATAATTTAGAACACTGCGGTCAGCATAGGCTAACTCTTAACCCCCGTTCTATTGGCCCTGGGGGGCTAAAAACTATTCGAAATCGCAATAGAAATAACATTGAGCATAGATTGATTGCTTTAGGCAGCGATGGTTGCTTTTTACCACTGTTGATCGAAAAACAATTTTTTCCGAAACAAATTAAATTACAGTATTTATGTTTGAACTGACTTTTTAGTTCTTCCCATGATGTAAATAAATTATAGATATTTTATTGATGAAGGGGGAAAGAATATTTTAAAATATTTATGTTTGCAAGGAAATTCAAGGAAAGGTTTTCAGGAGTTCAAGGATTATTTTCAAGGAAAGTTGGTGTGTATTTCGACCAACTTTCCTTAAATAATTTATCGAATACGTAATGATTTGTAGAATTCTGTTTCACGAGGCTTTTTAGGTAAGGCGTGTAACTTATTTTAAAATGTCCGGAATAGATACATGTGAATCCTCCGTTGAAAGCAGTGATTTTCTTTCTGAAAAATTCTGTAAAATCGACCTTCTGCTTTTTGAAAAAATTTTATCTATTCAGTTTAATTTGTCTACACCGATTATATTTATTTCTAAACCAAGCACCGTTATTCCGAAAAGCACAAACGAAAAACTCATTGATCATAAAAGCGTAATTTTGCTACTCGGTATCTGGCAGCACCAGAATTAATGTTTACTTTTTTTATAAAACTTTGTAGAACTTTCTAGAAAGTTGGGGAAACGGAAACTTAATTGGACTCATGGTGGAGAACATTCCAGCACCCACTCGATTCTTAGCTGGTCGTATTTAAAGGAAGCTAACTCGGTAAGTCTTCCAGTTTATCATCTTTCAGTGAATCTGGCAGTTTTATTTCGCCCTTTTGATTGTATAAGTGTTTCCTACTTTATTCGACAGTGATAGTGTACATTTTGGATTTATATTTCTAAACGGATGTAAGTACTACATAATTTTAAATTCGTTTTTTCGTTAATTTTAGCTTTTTATTGTATTCTATAATAGATTTCATTGCTCAGTGAGATGTGCCTTTTGCTAAATTTTTTAAATAAGTTTAATGGGATCAGAATTAATGCTTTTTTTACACCAGAATAAAAGTTTATTTTTAACATGATTTAGAATTCTGTGTTTGAATATTTTGATTGACAGCTTTTAAGTAAGGCATTAATTTTTATTATTTGTGTTAAAAGTTTGATATTCTCCTAAACTGATGTAAGTACTTCACAATTTTAAATTTGTTTTACCATTCAGTTTATATTAGTTTTTTATTGTATTCTATAATAGATTTCATTGTTCAGTGAGTGTGCCTTTTGCTTATTTTATGAAATAACTTTTTAATGACAGATTTCACTGCTCTGTGATAGTGTGCCTTTTGCTAATTTTATGAAATAGCTTTTCTTTGTATTCTATAATAGATTTCATTGCTCAGTGAGAGTGTGCCTTTTGCTTATTTTATGAAATAGCTTTTTGTATTCTTTTACAGATTTCTTTGCTGTAGCAATGCCTCCAAGGAAGCGGAAGGCAATCGGCCAAGTGCAGTCAACGGCTAAGATGATGAAAAATGAGCGTAGACAAGAAACTTCCGATGAGAGGAATAGAAGACTTGCGATTGCGAGAGAGAGAGCTACTACATCTAGAGCAACAAAGACGGCACAACAGCGTGAGACCCTACTACAGGATAAGAGAGATAGAGCAACTACATCTAGAGCAACAGAGACGGCACAGCAGCGTGAGGCCCGACTACAGGATATGAAAGAGACAGCTACTACATCTAGAGCAACAGAGACGGCACAGCAGCGTGAGGCCCGACTACAGGATAAGAGAGATAGAGCTACTACATCTAGAACAACAGAGACGGCACAGCAGCGAGAGGCCCGACTACAGGATAAGAGAGATAGAGCTACTACATCAAGAGCAACAGAGACTGCACAGCAGCGTGAGGCCCGACTACAGGATAAGAGAGATAGAGCTACTACATCTAGAGCAACAGAGACGGCACAGCAGCGAGAGGCCCGACTACAGGATAAGAGAGATAGAGCCAAACGATCACGGACTGCGAGCCATTTTAGCTTAGCACTGGAAGGATTTCACTACGATTCACATAAAGACTACTCGATGCATGCAAGTGTTACGATCGGGAAAATGGAAATGGTTTGTACTTACTGTCAAGCCAAAAAGTTTAAATCAGAGTCTACTGGTATTTGCTGCAAAAATGGAAAAGTTAAACTTTGCCAACTGGAACCACCACCACAAGACCTTTTGACTTACACATCAGGAGATACGTCAGAGTCGAAGCATTTTCTAAGTAACATCAGAAAATACAACTCATGTTTCCAAATGACATCATTCGGCGGCACATCAGTTGTTGGACAGCCCGGATTTCCGTCGACATTCAAGGTGCAAGGGCAGGTTTACCATAGAGCGGGATCGTTGCTTCCGCTGCCAGATCAACCACCAAAATTTCTACAACTATATTTTATTCAAAACGAACAAATGGAAACTGATCAGAGGTGCGCCTACATCTCGGGAACAAGACGTCAGATTGTGTTAAACTTACAGAGGATGTTTCATGAGCACAATAATCTTATTAAAACGTTTGAAACAGCATTGGAACATATGCCAACAGATGAATATAAAGTAGTCATAAGAGCAGACCGAAGACCAGCAGGCGAACACGAGCGGCGCTTTAACTCTCCTCAAGCAGATGAAGTCGCGGTGGTTCAGGAGATGAGTTTCATCAACGGGATATCGTTATTCAACGACGAGGTGAATCATTGCAGCGTATTTCGGAAACACATCGATCTTACGATGCTCTGCAGTACCCAGTAATATTCCCCCATGGTGAAGATGGATATCAATTTAATCTGAGGCAGATCAACCCAAGAACAGGTGAAACAACGAGCAAGAAAGTTTCAGCGATGGATTTCTATGCGTACAGATTAATGGTTCGAGATACTGGGCAGAACCACGTATTGAACTGCAGGCAATTGTTTCATCAGTTCATCGTCGATATGTACGCTAAAGTCGAGAGTGAACGTCTCCTTTACATTCGTCTAAATCAACGTAAACTGAGAGTTGACGAATATATTCACCTGAGAGATGCTGTGGCAAATGACGGGAACGTTGAAAACCTCGGTGCCTTAGTCATACTACCAGCTACATTTACAGGCAGTCCCAGACACATGCACGAATACACACAAGATGCTATGACGTACGTGAGGACGTACGGGAGACCAGACTTATTTATCACCTTCACCTGCAATCCCACTTGGACGGAGATCAAGGAGGTTCTTACCAATGGTCAATTACCCAGTGAGCGCCACGACTTGATTGCGAGAGTATTTAAACAGAAGCAGTTGAAACTGATTGACGTTATAACAAAGGGCCATGTATTTGGAGTGCCGAGATGCTGGATGTATACGATTGAATGGCAAAAAAGAGGGCTGCCACACTCGCACAATTTGATCTGGTTAGCGGACAAAATTCAGCCCACTCAAATCGATGACGTTATATCTGCCGAGTTGCCAGACCCGGAACAAGATCCCGAACTTTTTGAAGTGGTAACGAAAAACATGATCCACGGACCGTGTGGAAATCTCAATCCCATTTCTCCGTGTATGAAGGACGGAAAGTGTACCAAGAAATACCCTAGAAAATTCATTAAAGAGACACAAACTGGAAATGACGGCTATCCCCTGTACAGACGGCGGGCTCCGGAAGATGGAGGGTTCACGGCGAAACTAACGATACGCAGCAACACGGAAATAGAAATCGACAATAGGTGGGTTGTGCCCTTTTCGCCGCTGCTGTCGAAAATGTTTCGGGCACACATCAACGTGGAGTACTGCAACAGTGTGAAATCGATTAAATATGTGTGCAAGTATGTCAACAAAGGTAGTGATATGGCTGTTTTCGGTATCAGCGACGAGAGATCGAACGATGAAGTGACGCGGTATCAATTGGGAAGATACCTCAGCAGTAACGAGGCAGTTTGGCGAATACTGGGTTTTTCGATTCACGAAAGACACCCTACTGTTGTTCACCTCAGCGTCCATTTAGAAAATGGTCAGAGAGTTTATTTCACAACAGAGAGCGCCCCTAGAGTGATTGATCAGCCACCAAACACGACTTTGACGGCATTCTTTCAACTGTGTCAGCAGGATTCTTTTGCGAGGACTTTGTTGTATCCTGAGATACCTCGATATTACACGTGGAATGCGTCGAGGAAAATTTTCTGTAGGAGAAAAGTTGGCCAGCCCGTCCCTGGACATGATGCAGTCGCGAGTGACGCCTTGGGTCGAGTGTACACTGTTCACCCCAACAACGCCGAATGCTATTTCCTTAGGATGCTTCTTCACTCGGTACGAGGACCTAGATCTTTCGCAGAGATGAGAACGGTAAACGACGAAGTATGCCAGACATTTAGAGAGGCCTGTCAGAAGTTGGGTTTGCTGGAAGGAGACCAGCACTGGGATGACACGTTGCGAGAAGCCGAATTGATCTCCCTACCAGAGCAAATCAGAAACCTGTTTGCTATAATATTGACTACATGCAGTCCATCGAATCCAAACACTTTATGGGAAAAGTATAAGGAGGCCCTGAGTGAGGATATACTCGCCAAAGTCCGGAGGGAAACCCCGACATTAGAAATCGCGTTTGGTCCGGACATTTTCAACGAGGCTTTGGTTATTCTTGAGGACAAATGTGTGGCCATGACAAATAAAACATTACTGCAATTGGGCCTGCCTGCACCAGTAAGAGATCGACGAGACGTACTTCGCGCAGATTACGTGCGAGAAACGAACTACGACGTCGAAGAGCTGAGTGCATACGTCGCGGACAAGAAGCCACTTCTGAATCGAGATCAGAAAAACGCATACCAAATTATCATGGATCAGGCAGCAAAACAACAAGGTGGTATCATTTTTCTTGATGCTTCTGGGGGCACAGGGAAAACATTCTTGATTAATATAATACTGGCCGAAATCAGGACTCGGGGAGAAGTTGCTCTTGCCATCGCCTCTTCGGGAATTGCGGCGACGTTAATGGAAGGAGGGAGGACGGCCCATTCTGCACTTAAGTTGCCACTTGACATCGCCAGGCAGGAAAATCCTACCTGCAACATAAGCAAGGCAAGTGGTCGGGCGCAGGTGCTCGAGACTTGCAAATTAATCGTGTGGGACGAATGCACCATGGCTCACAAGAAAGCTCTCGAGGCCCTCGACGTCACTCTGAGAGATCTGAGAGGAAACGACAACCTGATGGGAGGAGCTCTGGTACTCCTCTGTGGAGACTTTCGTCAAACTCTGCCCGTCATCCCGAAGTCGACGCCGGCCGATGAGATCCATGCATGTTTGAAACATTCGTTTTTGTGGAGACATGTGCGAAAGATAACTTTGAAGCAAAACATGAGAGTACATCTGGGGGATGAGAGTGCTCAAATTTTCTCAGACAAACTCCTGGAGATCGGAGAAGGCAGATTGGCAGTCGAGTCTTCTGGCAAGATTAAATTCCCATCCGATTTTTGTAATCTGGTGTCGTCCGTCTCAGAGCTGATAGATGCAGTCTATCCGTCTGTTTCCCAAAACTATCACGATTTGAACTGGTTGCGAGAGAGGGCCATTCTTTCTGCTAAAAATGAAGACGTCCACGACATAAACAATCAAATACTTGTCATGTTACCAGGCGTGGTCACTGAATACAAGTCCATCGATACCGTAGTAGATGCCGATGAGGTCGTCAATTTCCCGCCAGAGTTCCTGAACTCGCTTGATCCGGCTGGATTGCCACCACATCGTCTTTTACTTAAAGTGGGATCTCCGGTTATTTTACTGCGGAACCTCGACCCGCCAAAACTTTGCAACGGCACGAGGCTGTGTGTCAAGAAGCTGCTGGGCAATGTAATGGAAGCGACTATCTTGACAGGAAAGGGAGAGGGTGCAACAGTTTTTATCCCACGGATACCACTCATTCCGACGGATCTCCCTTTCGACTTTAAGAGATTGCAGTTTCCAGTAAGACTTGCGTTCTCGATCACGATCAACAAGTCGCAGGGGCAGTCTATCAAGTACTGCGGAGTGGATTTGAGATCGCCGTGTTTCTCCCACGGACAACTTTATGTTGGTTGCTCGAGGGTGGGTTCACCCAAGAATTTATTTATTCTTGCTCCCGGAGGTGAAACTAAAAATGTTGTGTATAATCAAGTTTTGTGTTAAATTTATATTGCAGTGAATTTGTAAAATATTTTACTTTATAATGCGTGTACTGTACTTATACTTTTAGAACCTGTTAATATAATTACTTTGATTTTACACTATACATTGATTTCATTCCTTTTCCTGTCCAATAGAAGATTGGGATAAATACCCGGGCAAAGCTATGTTGCCGTTGTTTGAGCATTACTAAATCTAACTTTTAGTTGATTGTATAAGTATTTCCTACTTTATTTGACAGGTGTAATGTGCATTATTGAATTAAAGTTTATTATTTTATTTCTATATGAATTTTATATTTTTACATGAATATTTGTTTGATAAAAAAAGGATATTTAAAATATTTCATTATTCATAATTTACATTTTGTAATGAAACACGAAAAACTTCAACTCATTAATCATAAAAGCGTAATTTTGTTATTTTAGATTTGGGAAACCAGAATTAATTTTTATTATTTTATAAATTTGATTTAGCATCCCGTGTTTGTCTATTTGAGTTAACACAGCGAAATGTTGCAGTCATATTTGAGCATTACTAAATTTCATTATCGTCTTTATCAATATTTTCAAATATCTTTTTTCGAATTGCTCTGTTTCAGAATACACTCAGGCAGTCGAAATTCGACACTGCGTATCATTCGTTTTTTAGAATTCTGCATTTTTTCGTCGGAATTTCGTTTCTGTTCGTATTTATGTCTTAATCTTTTAGATATTGCAATATATTCAGGAATTAAATGCATATATTTGCGTCCGAAGTATATAGTAGAAGTTATGGAAAAGTTAAAACGTATTTTCCGTACAACTTAAATGATTGCATTTTTCTGTGAAAGAAAAGTGATTATTCTAATTCACTTTTCAAGCAACATTTAACTATTTCAACCCGAGCAACGCCGGGTAATTCAGCTAGTACCATAATAAAAGCACAGGGAAAAGTTTCATGGCGGTTTCAAAAGTTTCATTCAAAAGTTCATCTGTAAAATTGGCGGAGATATTCGCGATTGAAATTTGAACTATTCCATGCCTTGAAAAAGGGGTTGTCCTGAAATTCGAAAACGTGTTCTCCGGTGTTATACAGTTTTCCTGAGTTAAGCAACGATGAATTTAAATTCAAACAAAGAAAGTAAAAAAAAAAATATCTGAAAAACGCACTTCGGAAAATAAAAAAAACTGACGATCCGAAATCACAAATTTCACGCAATAACTCTCGGCTGTACAGCCACGAAAGAAGATTTACAATTTAATAATTTTATCCCTATAAAATTTGATCAGATGCGAAAATGTCAGAAACACATGCGCGTTATTTAGTGTGGCACATTGGAAAAGTAAAAGACACAGATGAGCAAAAGCAAGAAATGTATTGCTAAACAAAAACATGGTGAGTGTGTTCAAAAAGGTCACCATCGACCACAATACACATTTGTATTCGATCAAGCACGCCGGCATGCACATTCCTTATTATCTGCGGTCTGACAGTAGCGCAGATATCGATGATACGCTGCCGCATATTCAGCAAACTTTTTGACGGAGCTTCATACACCCGATCTTTGATGTAACCCCAGAGGAAGAAATCGAGTGGGGTAAGATCTGGTGATCGTGGGGGCCATTCAACACAGCCACCGTAGCCGATTATCTGTTGGCCAAATTTGTTGTTAAGAAACTGTTACATTGCGTGCGGTTTGTGCTGCGGGGCGCCATCATGTCGGAGCCACAGGGAAGACAAGAACGCCAGAGGAATATCAACGACAAAGTCTCGTAACACATTCTGTAACAGGTGGAGGTATTTCGGTCCATTTAGTGAATCGTCATAGAACATGGGTCCTATTAGACGATCCTTCCAAATACCGCACCACACATTCGTGGACCACTGCACCTGATCTCTGACGGAAACTCCCCATTAGGGATTTTCTAGTGCCCAGAAATGGGTGTTGTGTAGGTTCAGCATCCTGTTTCGGTGAAACTTAGCTTCGTCCAACCTTATTACGTTGGAAAAAATTCTGGTCTAACCTCCAATTCGTTCAGTACCTAATTGCACCAGTCAAAGCGTCGCTGTTTGTCTCCCGGTAACAATCCTTGCTGCGGAATTGCATGGTAGGGATGTGAACCGTTGTCGTGCAGTATTTGCCATACTTGGTTTTGTACAAAGCCACTCTGGTTGCTGATTTGTCTAGTACTACTGTAGGATGGGCTAAAGCGTACGCCAGTATGTCTTATGCTTGTATTCTACTAGGCATAAGTGGTCTGTCCAAACGAGGTCGACTTTTAGTGCTGCCTGTGTCTCTGAGACGTCGAAAAACGTTACCAATAGTTGCCAAAGTTGGATGTGGACCATTTGGAAACCGAACAGCATAATTCCGTGCAGCCTGGACCACATTACGTTGGCATTTGCCATAGAGAAGCACCATCTCACAATACTGACTATTAGTGAAAGTCGCCATTTCCTCGCAGCGTACCGTATGAAGTGAGAACACAGGCTCGGGCGGTTTTTAGCTGATACGTAAAGGGATTGTGGATTTGCATACATGCGAAACCGCAGTAAATGTCCCCTGTTTTGCCCCGGATCGCGGGCATGATCGAAACTTTCGTTCCTATTTAATCTACAAACTTCGTATTCAATTTTATACGAACGTTTAATTCACGCGTTTATTTTATTGGTCTACAAATAAATTTTAAGTTTTACTGTTGCTGTGGATCTATCTACCAATCATCCACTGAACAACGAGTATTTGTTACTGACATTTTCCCGTTTGCGTAAAGTTAATCAGGGGAAGGGGGAATTTAATTATCGTCGCACTGGGGGGGGTGGGGTATTTCAATTAACGTCACACTGGAGCTACACAATGGGCTATTGGTGACGGTCCGGGATCAATCCCAAAGGGAAAGATCCGAGGACAACACCACGTAATTTTGAACCACGGTCAGATGACGAGGCAACACCTGAGCTGGCACCCCACTCTCCGCAATTCAACATCACACCAACGCGAAGACTTTGAGGCCACGACGGATTTTGCGTGCTCTAGCCCCTTTTTTACGCGTCGGTATTTGATGGCGCAGACGTGGATCGAACTCACAACCCTCAGGTTGGCAGTCCGTCACTCTACCAACCGGAATACCGCGGCCCCCAAAGTATATCAGGCTAAAATTATTAAATAGTAAATCTTCGTTCGTGGCTGTATAGCCGAGAGGTTTTAATCGTGAATTTTAGTAGTTGCGCGAAAATTGTGAGTTTGAATCGTCAGTATTTTTTATTTTCCGGAGTGCGTTTTCCAGATGTCTTTTTTATTTATCTTTTTTACTTTGTTGTTTGAATTCAAATTTGTCATTGCTTAACTCAGAAAAACTGTATAACACCGGAGAACACGTTTTTGAATTTCAGGACGACCCCCTTTTCAAGGCATGGAATAGTTCAAATTTCCATCGCAAATATCTCCGCCAATTTTACAGATAACTCCATGAAACTTTTCCCTGTGTTTTTATTATGGTATTGCGCACATTTTTCTAATTGAACTTTTTGTCCTATCTCCTTTAGTTTTCCAGTTATTTTTTTAACTTCCTTATATTGCCGCTAGGAGCGCTGTAGGCTGTCTCAATAAATTCAGCATGGTCTCTTTACTATATAAGTTACTTCCTTGACTATACGAGACGCTGTTTCAAATTTAAAGGGACTTTACAAGTCACCCTGTATCTACACTCACTGCCAAAAGTTAAGCACGAAGCGGTAAAATGCAAAAAATCGACAAGTACAGCTTTGATTGACACGAAATGCAGCAGTAAAGTAGCAAATATGTTTATGCATGAAACAAAACAAAGAATTACACACAAAGATGAAACAATATTGAATTTTCATAAATTATAAGATGAAGTCATATTGGAGTGATTAACAAAATGATGTTTAAATCCAAAACAAACAAACAAAACCGATATTAATAGGGTATGTGAGCACCCCTCATCCTCATACAAAGTTTTCAGCGTGTGACCATGCTTTCCATGAGGTGATCAACCTCCCCAGAGTAAAGTAATCGCCATTCCTCCTGTAGAACAGTTTGCAACTCTCTGAGACTGACTGAGGGAGGAAAACGTGCAGACACAACACGGCCGATGGCATCCCAAAAATTTTCAATGGGATTAAGTTCGGGCGAGTACGCCGGCCAATCCATACGCACAATCCCCTCACTCTGCATTTAGTCGTCGACGATGTTGGCTCGGTGGGGACGCGCATTATCATCCATTAAAACGAAAGCAGGACCAACTGCTGCAGCGTACAATCTCACAGTGGGTCCTAGGACTTCATCCCTATACCGGACAGCCGTCAACGAACCCCGTCTATAGATATGCAGGTCGGTGCGATATCCCAACGAAATTTCTGCCCACACCTCGATGCTTTCACCTCGGAATCCGTGATGCTCGATGATGTTTGGGGCCGATTGAACTTGCCTTGTTCGCTCCAGACCCTTAGACGCTTGTCATCTGGCTCCAGGGCAAATCTCGACTCATCGGTGAACATAACGTTGGCCCAATCAGACACAGCCCAATTCACATGTTGCCGACACCACTTTAATCATGCTCCTCTGGATTGGACGGATAGAGGAACACAAACTCGTGGTACCCGGGCGTACAGTCCATTCATGTGTAGCCTTTGGCGAACAATAGTGGCAGATTTCGTCTTACCAATGGACGCTGCAACCATAGATGTCACACGTGTGGAGGTCGCGCTTCGTTTCCGCTTGGCTAAAACAGCAAAATATCGATCTTCCGCGGGGGTCGTAACCCTTGGGCGACCGACCGCAGGTCTTCGGACAACTGTTTGGCTTGTTTGGAATTGTTTCCATAATCGTGAAATGATGGAATGATGAACGCCGAAGAAAAGAGCAATATCTGTGATTGATTGTCCTGCTTCAAGGCGTCCCACAGAACGCCAGCGCTCACTATCTGCCATTCGTCTTCTGGAATAGAAACACGTCTGTCTTGAAAACTAATCGTACAAAAGTTCTAAACACTTTTTATCAGCACTTACATGAAAGTCCTCTAACCCTTCAGAATATTGGCTTCTTATACGACTGCCTTTTTTGCATATTTCTCGACACGAAACCGTGATTGGCTGTTACAGAACATATTTGCATACTTCCATCTACCACTGCAGCGAAATGCAGCCTCTCAAATTCAGATTAGCTTCCGGAAATTAACATTTTCCTCTCTGTGCTTAATTTTTGGTAGTGAGTGTATATATGATTGTATATAGGTATTTCATACCACGCAATTCTTGTCTAGGGTAATCGAAGAGAAAGTGAATTATAAATTAAACGTATGTGTAAAAGTAATCATTTACACCCAACACAACAATTCCAAGTAGTCGTTTTTGTGAGATTCATCAGTTGTATGTAACAAAGTGTATACGGCAGTATAAAATTTGAGTTGTAAAGCAAAAAACAAATGGCTAAGAATTATAAACTGTTTTGAAAATGTTAATTTTAAATAAAGTAATATATTTTGAGAAACTTAGTTTCAGGTGCACATTACATCATAATATTGATATCTGACAATAATGGTGTCGTGGATAGTACTTGTGAATTAGAAAATTTGTACAAGTACTCCAACAATTCAGGTAACAAAGAAGTGTGTACATCGGTACAAAACTTGATTTATAAACTTTAAACGAATGGCTAAAAAGTGTAAGCAATTGTTTTAAAACTGTTAATTTTAACTAAAATAATAGATCTTGAGAAATTAATTTTAGTCGCACCTTACATCATAATTGTGATGTCCGATAATAATAGGTATCGCGGATATCTATTATTGTCGGAATTGTATTGTACTTGCGAATTAGAAAACTTGTAATGATCCAACAGTTCAGTCAACAGGTAAAAAAGAAGTGTGTATACGACAGTACAAAAGTTAAATTACAAATCTAAAAACCCCTAATTGCTAAAAATTATAAACAAAAGTTTTCATACTGTGAATTTTAACAAAAATAACAAATCTTGAGAAACTTATTTTTAGTTGCACATAAAATAATAATAGTGACATCCGACAACAGGTGTCGTTTATAGAACTTACGAATTAGAAAACAATGTACTAGTACACCAACAATTCAGCCAACAGGTAACAAAGAAATGCGTACGACAGTACAAAATTTGAATTATGAACCTAAAAACAAATGGCAAAAAGCTATAAACAACTGTTTTCAAACTTAATTTTAACTAAAATAATATATCTTGAGAAACTCAGTTTTAGTCGCACATTACATTCTAAGAGTGACGTCTGACAATAATGGGTACACAAATTAAAAACTTGTAAAAGTACTACAGCAATTCAATCTACAAATTCAATAGATCTATATGTCTAATCAATTTTAGCTGGAAAATAGAACATTGCAGTTCCCAAGCTTCTGTTTTCATTCGGGAAAACATGCTAAGCTTAAATTTAAATATTTCAAACGAAAGCTTTACTTAATGGTAGACCAACATTTTATGCTAAATTCCAGCGAATAAAAAGTATTTCTATGAGCTGTAGAAGAATCTTAGCTATGTTCTCTATTTGTTTTCCATTAAAACTTTCTAGTTAATCCGTTTTCTAATCAAGCAAAACAAGAATAAGTTTTGAAAATACCAATTATGTTCCTGCGATTCTGAAAATGATTCAAATTCCGTACAACGCCTGGAAAGAATAAATTGAGTTTGTTTGGGAGTCTTGTCAAAGAAAGTACTCATTAATTTACTTTAGGACAGAAACGTTTTGCGATTTGGACACTGGTTCTCATTGGTATCAGTGATAGCCTTGAGAATATGTCTTGTGATCACTGACACTCACTGATAAGCTTTATATTTTTTCATAAAATATTGCGTCTTTTGTGTCCTCCGGTACTTTTTTGAACATTGAACCATTTATTCGTGTTCATACCATTCCTAATTTTTATTCCTCGTATTCCGATCAGAGTTCAAAATTATAAGGTATTGTCCTTCTGTATTAATCCCAATAGTCAGTTGTGTTGTTTCAATGCGACATCAATTCAACTACCTACTTACCTAATTTTTACTTACCTAATTTACTTTGTATTGTCCCATTTTAAAAGTAACAGTAAATCCATATTATTGCATGATTTTAAAGCAAGATGATTAATTTAGTTCATTTTATCAACTTGGAAGGGTAGTTATAAACAATTTTTCTTAGTAACTGGGAATTAACCCTCCTAGTGGTTGTCTCGAAGAGGTATCTTGTCATTAGCAAAACAGACCATTTCTTGATGGATTAGATATGTCTTCATTACAAGAAAACTAGCAGAAAGATGACAGATTTTAATCTCGTCATCATCAAAAACTTGGCGAGATCCTGATGACGAGATATTTCGTCACTAGAAATATTGGTCAGATCTTGATGGACGAGATATCTCATCGAACCACTTGGAGGGTTAAATGTATTCATTTTAAATCACAAAAGTATACACAAGAAAATAACAAACATAAGGTTAATTTTGCAAACATATTATTCATCTCTACATTTTTCTGTCCGTTGGCTACTTCACGAGCTTTAAAACAGTAAGAAATCAATAAAAGTCTATTTTTAGCAGATCTTTTTCAAACCAGTTTTCAATATTTTTTTGATATAATACACTGGCGGAACTTTTTGAAGCTCCTCGCAAATTGCCTTACACCCAGAGCATTACGACCACCCTTGTTCAACGTATATACTTCAGTTTCAGTAATATCAACCACTAGCCACCAGCTAAGGATGTTAGACATCTGTGACAGATTGTTCTCACATAAATCACTTTCGGAGCAATAACAGATATCTTGGTAACCATCTTGAGCAGCAAAAATATTTAGAGTCTGTCAGGAATGGTTATATCCAGACTGTTGGTGAACGAGGTACCTAGATCGAAACCAGAACCTCAATGTTGCGTCCAGTCTCTTTATTGGCATGATATAAACTGCATTCATATTTAGAAATAAGATACTCTATGGAAACTATGATAGTTCCTTACATATTTCCTATAACAACTTACGAAAATGCAGTTAATAGTTATAATTTTCTTAGCCATAAAAGAGTTAACCCTCTGAACGTCCCGAGGGTACTATTGCTTTTACCCCAGAACACATTTAACCCTCCAAGTGGTTTTGACGAGATATCTCGTCCATAAAGATCTCACCAATTTTGCTAATGATGAGATATCTCGTCATCAAGAATGCCAATTGAATTCTGAATGATTGCAGTTTTTTTATGATGACGAGATCAAGATCAGGTCAGTCTTGTTAATGACGAGATATCTCGTCGAAACAATCAACAGAAGGGTTAATGACTAAACCACAAACTTCGAAACGATTTTATTGGTCTTTTCCTTGGAATATAATTATTTAGGAAGGTTCTACTGCTCCTTCTCATAGATTGTAATCTCTTGGAAAGATTCTATCGCTTCTTTCCTTAGAACAGAATACTTCGGAAAGATTTTATTTCCTCTTTCCTTAAAATAGAATCCCTTGGGAAGATTCTCATGTTCCTTTCCTAAGAAAATAATGCTTTAGAAATATTCTTTTCTGAGAATGAAATGCTTAAGAAATAGTTTATTCTTCCTATACTTAGAATATAATTTTATTTCAAAATTTTAAAATATTCTCCAAATATGAGATATATTCAGCTACTTAACTACTGAGAAAACTAGAAGGGATGCAGTTGTCAGTTCTATGTATTAACTCAGAGGTAAAATTATCGAAAATGTGTGTGAACCCTTTTTTTAACGCCACATTGTATTACTATTGCTTCTGAAATATCGACGAAGAATTTTTCAAAGGATGAAAACTGTTCGTGTGAAGAACATAATAGAAAAAGGAAACAAAAGGATGTACAAAAGAGTAATTTATGATCAGAAAAATACCACTTAGATGAAAGAAATAAGGCGTTGGTTTCAAATCTTTTCCTTTTGATAAAAGATTTTGGAAACTAAAAATCGTTACATTATTTCTCATTATTCTATGCACTGAATAGATACTGTATAAATCTGTTTTCCTCGTTTATTCGTACTATTAAGTGATGCAATTGGACACCTAAAACATTATAATCCTCTAATTTGCTTATTATATCGCATACATGTAAACAAACTCATGTGTGCAACAGTTCAGTTCGATGTCCTTTCAACCCTCAGAGGGATTCACACGTATATATCCGTTTTGAAACCTTCAATCTTCCCTGCATGACTTTTAACCAGTATTGACATTCTTGACCATTAGAATATTTCCTAGGATTCGTTCAACCAATAGATGTGGTTAACTAGTTACTAAAAGTGATGTAGGTTAAAAGCACTACTACTCTACTCCGAAATCTCGTGACGCTGAGAGGGTTAATAGTAGAAAAGTAGAATATATTAACTCTAGTTTTGTTTTTACCGGAGTAAAACCTAGCGATTTCGCTAGCTCATAATTTTTGTTAACTTCATCATTATCGTTATTTAAATAAAATGCACAATCATTGACAGTTACTCCCAAATACAAGGTGCTTTTCTAATCAGATATTAATGTGAAGGTAGATAATCCGAATTTACGTTGCACTGGAGCAACTCAATGGGTTATTGGTGACGACGGTCCGGAATCAATTTCGAAGGGAAAAAACCGAGGACAGTACCTCGTAAATTCAGACTTGTCAGATGACGAGGTCAACACCTGAGCTGGCACCCCACTCTCCAAACATCCACACTAAGCCAACTAAAGAACTTTTTCATATTTACAGACGACAGATTTAACGAGCACGAACCCTCACGTACACAGGAACGTTTGGTTGTATCGAGTTTCGAATTCGATCCAACCAATGTGTTCGGAGAAGTGTTTCGAGGCAGTACGAGAAAAAATATAATTCCTTGGCTGATCCTCTTTTAAGTGTTCTTTAAATTTTTAACGCTGTTTAAGAATCGTTTATTTTACGAAAACTTTAGCTTGGTTAGAACTAATCTCGTTCTAAAAGTCAGGATCAATCAAGTGAAGAAAGTGAATTGGAATAGAGAAGAAAAGAGTTATTTCCGTTCCTGTGAGAAGGAACTTAATTTATTAGGTGTAATGCGGCTTTTATAAAAAAAAACTAGACAAATAGTTCTGAAGAAATGGTAGAATAGACTAGACAAATAATTCTGAAGAAAGAAGAAATGGTAGAATTCTCTGAATGGCAGATTTGTAGAATTCATTCCATGCATATATTAATAATTCATGCATATAAGCAGTGCTTTTTTGTAAGAAAAAAGGAGCCGGAACTCACATCTTGTTAATCTTTTATTTAAAAAATTATATATTCAGTTCTTAACATAAATTTAATTTATTGTATTTAAAGCAAATATTCATAGTAAATTCCAAAGTTTTTTCTAATTCTCGTCTGACAAATCTTCTCGACTCCCTTCCTTGCTGTTATTATCTATGGCCGAATGTCATTCTCTTAGTAACCACAGATCAACGTACTTTGAAGGATTGAAAAGTCTCACAGGTGGACCGACAACTCTAATTAACAAAAGTGCTGAAATTGTCTTAGTCTTCAATGAAGCTCTTGTTGGGGTGGCAATTAGATTCATCTGTGAAAACCCGCACTCACATTCACTTGAAGAAATAGGAATGGTATTCAGAGTCCGTATCAAATGCAACAGTTTTTCTGAATATGTCTTTTTGAGAATGTATTCACGTTATCCACGCATCATTTCTCTCATTTACTTGCAGTTTGATTGACAAGTTTCTAATTTCCACTTCTCCAAATGTCAGTTGGGTATTAACATCTTCAGGCCAATGTTTTTGATCAAGTACGCGAAACCAATACACCAACTCATCGTCTTTGGTATCAAGCAATCTTTTTTCGATTGACTCTTTCAATTTTGTATAAAATGTGCTTGAGTCAATGGGAGGATCCTCTCTTGAATCTTTTTCGTGAAGTAAAACTCCATGAAAGCGAAGATCACGTACAGCAGCAACAGCGCATTTACAATGGGGCCCAAAGTTCTGTCTTCTTACTTCAAAAACTTGTACTAGTATTTCTATTTTCTTATTTGCCTTGTACAGATTCATGTTGATATCCTGTAGGTCCAAACATAATTCTGATAATTCTTGGAGAGTGTCACACATCAATCCTAGGTCCAATAAAAATTCTGTAGATGTGATTTTTCTTTTCAAGTCATCATAAGTGCATTTATCATTTTTATTTCTTGTAGGATCATGCATTGCTTCTTCAAAATGATACACAAGAGATTCAAAATTATTCCACACAGCCAAAGCTGTACTTACACTAGATGACACCCCATCGGGTACATAAAATTTTTCCAATTTTTAGCAAGACAGTCCCCAATAATTCTGCACATAAATGCAATTCTCTACTATTCTTTTCCGCAGCATGGTATATGACGTAAAGTTTATCAATAAATGATTTGAATCTATTTATTCCTGAAGTTTCCTTGACAGTATCACCTACTGATAATTCGAGTCTGTGATTAGCACAATGCCATACTATAATAGAAGGAAAACGTTCTGACAGCAATTTTTTCACTCCACTTTTACACCCTAACATCACAGCAGCGCCATCTCACGCCAGAAAACCAAATATTTTTTTAATAATCTTCTGTCAGCCCATAAGAGAAGACACTGGAGAAAGGAAGGAAATACTCCTTCTGCCTTTAATTTTCAAGTTCTACTAAGTCCAAAAACAAATCTATTGGTGAATTCCTTCCAACACCTTCAATACTGCATCGAACATATACTATGAGGGTAGTTTTTTTTGCTTATTGTGGTCGATTCACCAATTATCAATGAAATTTTATTATTGGATTGAACAACTTCTTTAACCACAGTTTTCCCCATTTCTTCACTTGTATGATTAACAATGTTAATACAAGCATTTGTAGAATGAAGAATACGACCCATTTCAAATCCGTTCGGTTCTTGAAGATCAATTTCACTCTCAATTTGATGGAATGATTGATTTTCCTTTGCTACTTTATATGCAGTTTGAAAAATTTTTGCAGTTATTATTTCGTGAGATAATGACGTTAAAAAAACATTCTCAAGAGTCATTTTTTCGCTTTCAGCAACTATTTTCAATGCTGCTTTATGTGCAGCAGATTCTGTCATCAAAATTGTTTTCGAAGTTAGCTCAACTGTTGCTTCCTATCTTTGCCAGAATAGGTTATCTCATTGTTGGTCCATTCTTTGGAAAGTTTCATTCCCATCTTCGCTTCAACTCCAAGAGTTCCAACTTTTCTACAAGGCGTACAGCCAAGTTTCATTTTGCAAACAAAGACATTCATTTTTCAAGCAAAAATCATTTATTTGATCATAGGTTCAGCAGTCCGGCCGGTCATTTGTCGTTTGGCTTTGCTTCTCAAGATCAGATTCAGAAATATCAACAGGCGTCGTTATTTTCGTGTGTTCTGTCGTTGTGTCTGTCAATATTCTGACCTTTATATTAGCAGGACCGGTAGTTGAGAAGTAATTATTAAATTTTTTTTTCATTTTTTAATTTGGGGTCCCACTTTTATACTAAAAATTTTAAAAAAATTTCAACGAAAAAGAACGGTCGCCGCCTGCAGTAAGCACTCAGCGCCCGACCACACGATCAATCACAAGTCAAGCAGCGCCACAAGTCGAGCAGTGCCATCACAACCAGCGCGGACGAAGTACGCATGCATTGAACTCGACACACAAGCAGCCTGCATGCACTGTTTTAATGATTTTTCTATCGACCTGCTATGCTTGACAGGGCGATTAAAATCCACGTGGACCAAACATCAAATTTTCAAAAGTTACTTTCAAAACTTGGAAAATCCGTCGAAAAAAGGTGCCGAAATGCCGTTTCGGTGTGTTCTATGACAAAAAAAGCACTGCATATAACCATAGTTAACAATCAAAATGTGCTGTTCCACGTAATATTGTCTGATTTGATTTGACTTGATTAGTTGCTCTACGATCATGTTATCTAGCAACGCTGTTATCACGTGTGATTCTCAGTGTAGATAAGTAACTTATTTAAAACATACGAGCTTGCTTATCTCAGGATCACACTTGATTTGATATTTTACCTCTACCCCAACAGTTAACCACATTACATTCTAACCTGTATGACTCCCAGTGCAGGAAATTTATTTATAAACTATGCGACTAGAAACAAATTTGACTTAAAAAACTGGCTACCTTAACAATAAACCCCATTATACACCAAAATGGTCACATAAGCTAACAGGGTTTATTTGACGTTTGTGCACATACTTTTAATAAGAGAACGTGATGAAAAGAGTGATATGTCAAATCAAGAATATTACCCACATTTCCTACACCGCTGCTGAATTTATTGGACAACATCGAGATCACCAATGGATAATTTCTTATAGCCATTTTTAAAGATTGAAATCTCAAACCTGTACATTTACATAGAATGTAGTCACATTTTGTGTTTGGGTCATTGTCATTTTTGCCAACTTCATTCGGTAGCTTGCATTATTTCACGAATGCTGGCATGAATATGATTAGCATATAGAAATGCTAACAAAAACACATGAATTACTGTGAGATTGTATCGTGAATGGCACCCCAACAGACATACAGGAATCAGTAAACGTTTGCATCAGACTTAGTGCGAAACCGGAACATTTCATAGAAAGAGACATGATGTTAGTCGGTGACGATCGATGCACAATTATTCTGCTGTCTCATTTCTGTACCTCAGTGTACCACTACAGCACATCCGAGTGGCTCTTATGGACATATATTCCTAAGTGAGTACGGTTTAATTTTATGTTCCCTATCTCCTCTTAAAGTTTGTACATGAAGTTTTGAAAAACCTGTGTTTTGACGTGGAATGAAAATCAGTGAAGTAGTATTACATTACATTCAGTAATGGTGTATTACATTATATTCGGCAATGTTGTATTACGTTGCATCCGTTAATTTTGTATTATATTACATCCGGTAAAGTTGTATTACATTACATTTGGTTATATTGTATTACATTGCATTCGGCAATGCTGTACTACATTACATTCGGCAATGAATGTTGCATCACATTCGGTAATGAATGTTGCATTATTACATTTGGTAATGAATGATGTATTACATAACATTCGGCAATGCTGTATTACATTACATTCGGCAGTGCTATATTACATTACATTCGGCAATGCTGTATTACATTAAATTCGGTAATATTGCATTACGTCGCATCCTGTAATATTCTATTACATTCTATTCGGAAATGTATTACGTTACATTAGGTAATAATGAATTATAGTACATTCAATAATGTTGAATTGCATTACCGAAAGATGCTTAAACATAATTTCACACCCTACAGAAATTAAAATGCTTTGAATATACCGTTGTCTAATTCAATTTTAGAGAGATAACAGGGTCTACAAAATAGTTAAATGCATTTAATTTAAATGCTTTAAAAGGGCTTTTAATTGGTAGCTCTATAATTAATGATATTTTAAAAACTTTTAAGGTCAGAAATCATTCAATTCTTGGAAGATCGTAATCTAACATTTAAAACTGAAAACCATTTAAAATGCTAATTATACCAGAAATCATTTTCTGTTAGTTGAAATTAAAACTATAAACTTGTAGCGTCATAATGTTCTGCATTTTTTTCTAAGCGTTCACATTCTCAAATGCACTGCAAGGACAATATCTCCATCCAATTACTTTTTCACCTTTAAGAAGAGTTCAATAAACGACCCAGTCTCTCACCTTAATCTTTCGGTCGTATTAAGAGAAGATAGCAATTCCAACACAAGGTGTAAAATTTCCCTATTAAGTAAACGATGTTATGGCCGCAGATTAATAAGAGATAGGCATAAAAGAGATATATAGTGCATTGTTTTTATGTAAGCTGCATCCAATCAGCGAATGGGATCTTCATTTTCAATTTAGTACTCCAGTGAATCAAGAATTGCAGCACGAAGCGAATTTGAAAATCAAATGCCCAAGATCCCATTTCCAGGTTAATGAACAAATTACGCCAAATGGTGCGGAATAAAAGAACGCTTCCAAGCACAAAAATATCTGAAAATAAATTAATCTCTCCGACTGAAACAGCAGAATGCAAAAAACTAAGATCTTCCTCCGAGGGATTTCTTTGGAATATAACGATCAAGCAAAGACTTCATCAGACGACTGGCTTAAGCAGCAGCATAAATTTTTCTCTGGCTTGGGTATGTAACGGATTGTTGTAGTAGCTCCCATTCCAAGAAAAAAGTCAATAAAAAAAGCTCCATTTCCGCTAAAGATGGAAATCTTGGGCGCATTCCAAATAGCTTCTCTCTTTATTGCTGTGTGTCTCTGTCAATAAATAAACAAGAGAACGAGGTTTTCGAATGCGAAGCCATGATCAACGTTATAGAATATCACTTTAAAAAGAGATCTTAGAAAGTTCTTAAATATATAAATAATCTTGTACGAAAAAATTTGTTAAACTGTTTGAAAGGATATTTTTCGGATGGGCCTCTTCTAAATGTTTATTAGTATTTTTCGTATAGTCACTTCGTAAAGAAAGTGCAAGGATAAATTTGAATTCTGAAATAGAGTATATACTTTCTTCCTTCTAACAAAATATACTTTTGCAATTATATATATCATAACTCATTTCTCCACGATGGTGTGTTTCTGAAGTTTCACAAGTGCTTGCGACATAAAATAGGAACAATATAATATAGAGAATTTGATTTTCATTTGTTGCAGAAAATTTTCAGATGTGATTGGAAGCTGTCCGATTGCATCTGGGTTTGGAGAGTGGGGTGCCAGCTCAGGTGTTGCCTCGTCACCTGACCGTGGTTCAAAATTACGTGGTGTTGTCCTCGGATCTTTCCCTTTGGGATTGATCCCGGACCGTCACCAATAGCCCGTTGTGTTGCTCCAGTGTGACGTTAATTGAAATACCCCCCCCCCCGATTGCATCTGGATCATCACTATCAAACCAGTATTTTAGCTGAAATGATGAACTGTTACAAATATCAGGTAATTATCTTAGAGAGAAACACAGGGTAGCAATTTCTTTTACTAATGGTTATTTCGTAAAACTGAGTTAATTGATGAATCAATTAATATTATTAGGAAGCAAAATTGGTATGCGTGTTTTTCTAGCTTTATATATTAGTTCTTAGATATACTAACGCTTCCTAGAACATTATCCTTATCCAGGAAGTAATAGTTACCTCTTGTGCTTGGTCTTTTCAATGACAAATTAATAACTGGTTGGTTGGGTTTTATATGACGTAAGGGCCATATTTGGTCATGTTGCGTCAAACACAAGGCAACATCAAGTAATGAACGTACACACAAGGAAACTTTAAAACAAAAGAGAAAACATTCTCAGGGAGTTACATGAATTAAGTTAAAGAACGAAGTAAGTTACAGGCGCCTACAACATTATATTGCTAGTGCAGTGGGCCACAATTAATAAAACTGGAAACTTTAAGTATTATCAAGATTGTTCCAAGCTAATTGTACTCTATGTAATTCAATAAGAAACAGAAATAAATTCTCTCAAATTACTTTTTTGCGTGTGTATATTAACTCTTCACCACCTTCATGAATTTTAAATTTGTTTGATATATCAACATTCAGTACTCTTACACATTAGAGGAATTTTCTACGCAAAACATGTTGCTTAATGAAGAATTTTAAATACTTCAGACCTCTATGAAGAGTAGCTTTTAGTTTTACGAAAATTGATTAATGAAAAATAAGCATTTTAATATTTTATGAATACATAGAAATAAATTTTAAAGAATATAGATCAGCGTCAGAATATTTAGTTGCAGCAGAAGTAGAAATAGCTTTGACTTAATTAAAAATTACCTTGCAATCAAATGGCGACTAGGTTGGATTTTATGGCGATTATATAGCGACTTCATCAAGCAGGTAATGTTGTAAGAGACATTTCTGGTAGAAATCTGCAAATTAAAAATCTAAATAAAGAATTTATTTCTTTAATTAGATTTTGGTTGTCTCGACGAGGTATCTCGTCATTATAAAAACCATTATCAAATCTGAATGGACGAGACATCTAATCATTAGAAGAAACCTGACCAGAATTTTATCTCATCAACATAAAAAAAAATACGCACTATCTTGATAACGAGATATTTCGTCATAAGCAAAATCGTTCAGATGTGGATGGACGAGATATCTCGTCGAAAATACTTGGAAGGTTAATTGTTGTTTCTCTACAGAAAAATGTGTCAGTTACAGAGAACAATTCATATATTATTTAAAAAATGCAAGAAAAAGGCATACACAAATACAGTTAGATAAAAACAAACATTTCACTGAAGCAGATTGCTTATTAAATTGAAAAAAATTAAAACTGTATCTACCCCGAGAAAGAGTTATACTATTTTAAAAATCTCTGGTAGAAAAACTCATACCTATAATCTTGTTTAAAGGTTTCACAAAATAATAATTTTTAAAGTTGGTGGTGATACTAGACTACTAGATAAGCTAGAATTGATTTTTTAAAAATAAAAATTAAGCTCGATATTAAAATATTGAGTCTTTAAGAAGAGTCTAAATTTTCTCAATCACTAAAGGTACTAAGATAGTTTCAAATGTCAGTTTTGCATGTGTTACTTAAAAGTGAAATTAAATCTGACAAATTCGATAAATTCCCAAAAGACTGAAACGAATTCCATTAACCTTAAGACTACCGAAAATTAGAGCAAAGGGAAATTGGAACAAACATTTGTAAGAAACAATTTATGTTTATTAGTTTTTGGTGATAGATTTCAGATTATCTATCAAACAAAATGACATAAACCTTTTCCTTCATTTTCAAAAGATAGATGCGATAGTCCTATCACAAATAATCAATGGCATACATAAAGTCGACATTATTTCTCTACTTTGGTAGAGGAAGGGTCGATTTTCCATTTTAAAAGCTTTTGGTAGCAACTTATTTTGTATAAGCTTTATTATTTTTTTAATACAGCGTAGAAAATACTTTCCAATGTTTCCATGGATTCATAAAGCATTGCTTCCCGGACATTGGCACTTTTCTATTATAACCAAACCAAGGTAATGTATTTCATTATCTAGAATTGATTTGTGAACACCACTCAAAAGCAGCAAATTTGGACATTGGCCCCTTTCAGGGAAGGTACAGATTTAAAAATTGAGATTTTAAGATAAGATTAAATTTTATCAATCCCTAAAGATACTAAAGTATTTTTGTAATCTGTTTAATTACGTTACTTGGATATAGGCTTAATTTTCAATTCCCATGTTTTGTTTATAGTGGTAACAGTATTTTTGAAATAGCTATAAGATCAAAATAAATTCGCTTTTCCTTGAACTTACCATTGACCTTTTTATGCAAACTAAAAATGGGATATAAAATTCAAAGTCTGAGATAAAACAAGCAAAAGTTTCGTGCATTTAAAAAATACTGTCAATAAAATAATCCATTAAATTTGAATCTTTGAGTTCTGAATAAAATACACTGCTGGCCACCGTAAATGCAACACCCTGAAGGAAGCATGCAAATAATATGAAATTTACAACATGCATTAGCGGAGGTGAGATATGCAAATGATTAGAATTTCAGCGCAGACGCACATCACGCGCGCCTGTGGCGCCACTTCAAAGCGCTATTTAAGGCTTGGAGATTTCGACGATTTCAAGTACGGCAATTGTGTTTTTCTTGTGGTTTTTCAAAAAAACGATCAATTATGCCTCGTAGAAAACAGCGATCATCTTTTGATCAAGTATCCGAGTTCGACAGAGGAAGGATAGTGGCCTACCGAGATCGTGGATTATCTTTCAGGGAAATCGGTAGTCGTGTTGGACGAAACCAAACAACTGTAATGCGGATATGTGATCGTTGGATGCAGGAGGGTACGACGGACCGACGTGTTCGATCGCATCCACCTCAGTGCACCACTTCACGTGATGACAGGCATATTGTGCGTATGGCAGTGACGGATCGCTCAGCCACATCACGAACCATAGCACAGCACATTCAGTCTGTACCGCATCATCCAGTGTCTGCGCGTACCATTCGACGCCGTTTACAGCAGAGTGGTCTGTCCGCAAGATGTCCATTGCTTCGTCTACCCTTGACGCAGAACCAGAGACGTTTCCGCCGCCAATGGTGCGATGAAAGAAGGATGTGGACGGCAGAATGGAATGAAATTGTCTTTACTGACGAGTCACGCTTCCGTCTGCAACACCACGATGGTCGGATTCGAGTCTGGAGACACCGTGGAGAGAGGATGCTGAACAGCTGCGTTATGCACCGCCACACTGGTCCTGCACCGGGTATTATGGTATGGGGCGGTATTGGATATCACTCTCGCACTCCTCTAGTACGCATTGCCGGTACTTTAAACAGCCAGCGCTACATCTCCGAGGTGTTGGAGCCAGTTGTCCTTCCTTACCTTCAGGGCTTGCCCACAGCCATATTTCAACAGGATAATGCGCGACCACACGTGGCACGCATTGTCCAAGGGTTCTTCGTCAATCACCAGATTGAATTGCTTCCCTGGCCAGCTCGCTCTCCGGATCTTTCGCCGATAGAAAACATGTGGTCCATGGTTGCTCAACGATTGACCCAGAATACATCCCCAGCTGCCACACCAGATCAACTTTGGCAACGTGTGGAAGCTGCTTGGTCTGCTGTACCCCAAGAACACATCCAAAGTCTCTTTGAATCAATGCCGAGGCGTGTGGCAGCGGTGATCTCCAACAATGGCGGCTACTCTGGCTACTGATTTTGGCAGGAACCACACTTCACAGAAGTCTATAAATTTAATCATTTGATACTTGGTCAACATGTTATCTACAAAATAAATTTTGTTGTGATATCTCTTGTCTTTCTTGGTGTTGCAATTTGGGTGGCCAGCAGTGTAAATGCTTTCAGAAAAATCCACTTTTATGTTACTTGCATTACTATTTACATTTTAATCAACTGAAAAACATTTGATTCAATTTAAGCATTCTATTTCAAACATGATTACAAACTTTTAGTATAAGTAAATTAAATATATCAATACAAATAAAATTTGAGTGTTTTGTAATGATTTCTCTGGGTAGCGTGGTAGATTCAAATCTACAGAGAACAGTCTAGCTTAAATAATAAACATTAATTTTATTCAGAACAATTTCTTGATTAGATGAGGGTATCTATACAAGGCACTTTCACGAAGTCGATGCCTCTGCTAACGGGATGCGACAGGTTGTCGTAATCTCAGGTACGCACGAAAGTCTCTGAGTGGGAGAAAGGTCTCTCAACGGTCTCTGGATGAGACTCTACTCGTCGTGTGACGATTACATAAGATCAGCACCGGATCCTCACGGGATGACGGGTCAATTCAGGTTCCCTGCCGGACGAGAAGTCGGCACCGGACTCTTCGCAGGTCGTCGGTTCGGCACAATCAGGGATCGGCTCCACTGGGGTCGTCGGGTCAGCACAAGACAGGCACGGCTCCGCTGGGGTCGTCGGATCAGCACAAGACAGCACAGACCGCTGGGGTCGCTGGTTCGAATCTCTCGAACGAGAACACAAGCAAGACTCGAGATGGGCAGCCTACGCCAGGCTACAAGAACGCGTACTCTCGGGGTGAGAGAACCGTCTTTTAACAATGCTTTTCTCCCTAAGGAGTGACCGCTCAAAGGGTCGCTGAGTCAAGCCTCTCGATCGAGAACACCGGCAAGAACTCCCGATTCGACTCTCTTCTTTTCCTTTTGAAACCTCGCGGCCTTTGTTCGCTGGTGGTTTTTTTTATTGGTTCTCTCTTGATTGGTTATTCTCAAATTCCTCCTGTAAATTAGCTCTGCGGGGCTAAAACCGGTTGACGCATGGGTCACGTTCCGCAAAGCTAAAGGCGCGGACGGACGCTCATGCCCCCGTTGTCCTTTAGTTCATTTCCGGGTTCCGTTACCTCAGGCGGATCTATTTCTGTTTGGTTTTCCTCAACTACAGTCTGTTCAGGGCTCAGACGTTTGGTTTGACTCCTAGTCATAATCGCGTTTACCAGTTCTGGCTTTACTTTCTACGATTCAATTAATTCCTGGGTGGAATTTCCTAAGAGGTAATGTCGCATTTCGACAGATTTACCTACTATTGCTGCCTTAGTCCTAATTACGCCGAGTTCTGGACTTTCGATTTTAATTCTTGCCAAAGGTAGGCATTTGAGGTTGTTGTCCAGAGGTTGCTTAACCCAAATGTGCTCGCCTGTAAAATCCTCAGGTTTCACCGTCTAGGGTTCCCAGGTCAATGTTTGTTCCTGAATCACGTAACAATACCATGTCGACATTATTTATTTTGGCCTTGCTTAAATAAGGCTCAAATGAGGGAGCAAAATTTGCGCTCGTAGCAAGATTATTTAGGGGTTCCGCTACTTTCTTTAATTCGGGGCATTGAGGGCGTATATGACCAGGTAAGTTACAATTAAAACAAACGGGGCCACTACGTTTCTCAAATTCCCTTGTCCGCCATTCTGTGTTGATTCCCTTATTTCCTGATCTCCAATTCTTACCGTGATTTTTCTCACCCCCGAATTTCTTTCCCTGACTCGGCTTTTCAATAGGTTTTGGGCGGTCGAAAGCCCTTTTCTCCGGTAGTTTGGAGAACACCTGTTTCTTGACTCGACGGGTTGACTCGTACGTGTCTAGCTTCTTAGCCAATGCGCTCGGTTCGGTCGACTCGCCCCATTGATCAATAAAGTGGTCCTTTATGTCGGCCGGTACCCTTCTTTTGATTTGATCAGCGATCATCAGATTCTTAAGAGAATCAAAATCCTCAATTTGGATTCCGCTAAGCCACCCTTCTAGATAGCTTCTTAGTTCGAAGATCATGTCCTTCCATAAAGAGCCATTTTGTCTCTGATGCGTTTGAAATTTGCATCTAAAGGATTCTGCGCTAAGCTTGAATCTAGCGAGAAGTACGGATTTTACATTATCATAATCATCACTCAATTCCTCGGGTTCACGAATAATAATCTCCGCGATTTCAATCGGCAAAAGACTAAGCAGCTGCGAGACCAACTCGTCATACTCGATTTTTAATTTTCTACTCTGGCGTTCAAAAAGCGTTAAAAACAAGGCCATATCTATTTTGTCAGCATCAAACTTTTGCATGACTGATTTAATGTTTTTAGACGGTTTCCCGCTATCATGGCTAGACGAACTTAAACTATTTACTTCTCCCGATTGTTGTATTCTTAGCTTCTCCAGTTCGAAAGCCCTTTCCGCAACTAATTTTTCCTCTTCCTTAGCTAATTCCCTCTCTTCTATGATATTAACTATCATATCTTTAGCGCTTTCCTCGCTAAAATTATTGCATCCATGTATTTTCCTTGCTAGATCGATGATTCGATCGTCGGAACCAAACTCCACATTAAACTCGTATGCTAATTTCTGCAAGTCTACCTTTTTCTGCTTAGTTAAAAACGCCATGGTTCTACACTAAATTTTCCCAGTGACACAATTACAATATTCAATCACCAAATATTCTGAACTTCAATTTTCAAATAACAATACACACTGCAGTCAAATTCCTAAGCCTTAACTATTATCCAAACTCATGCAATATTAAAAACATTTTTACTTAAAATAATACACAATAATAATCTCTACTACAAGTTTACTAAATTTCATTCAACTTGACTAGGTAGTTCACAATTGTATAGATACTTCACAATCGAAGTTAATTTAACTATGTGCTAAAGGTAACAAGATCATCCACAGCCCTGGAACTTTATTCGAGCAATTGCTAAACTGACAATTTTCAAATCTTTACTACAAATTTACTGCAATTATTAATTCCTAAAGCTTCCGCGAATTTGCATACACTAGTAATCAGAATTTCTTTAGAATGGATTCCACAATTAAATCCAATTTAAAAATTTAAACACTTTTCACAACAGTTCTTTTTTTCCAACAATTTAAAACACTAATCTATTAAATTGCCTCTAAAGAAATGCCAAGCTTACCTTGTCTGATGACTGGCTCTGCTTTTTCGACAGGTCTCTGTTCTGCCTCTGTTGGGATGTCAGACGGGCGTTCGTTTTTTCACTGGCACACTAGCACTTTTTTTTTTAACACTGGACAGGATGTCCTTCACTTTGCAGCAGTTCTGGATGGTTCTGCTTATTTTCACAAATCTTCTTGAGCTTGTCTCTGGACTGGATGTCCTCACGTAATAACTCCTGGGTGGGCTTACTACGCAAAAGGTGTGGTTGCCAATTTTTTTATTCAATGGCTAATATCCCACCTGCTGCCACCAATAATTTAAGTAGACTGTAACGATTTCTCTGGGTAGCGTGGTAGATTCAAATCTACAGAGAACAGTCTAGCTTAAATAATAAACATTAATTTTATTCAGAACAATTTCTTGATTAGATGAGTGTCTATATACAAGGCACTTTCACGAATTCGATGCCTCTGCTAACGGGATGCGACAGGTTGTCGTAATCCCAGGTACGCACGAAAGTCTCTGAGTGGGAGAAAGGTCTCTCAACGGTCTCTGGATGAGACTCTACTCGTCGTGTGACGATTACATAAGATCAGCACCGGATCCTCACGGGATGACGGGTCAATTCAGGTTCCCTGCCGGACGAGAAGTCGGCACCGGACTCTTCGCAGGTCGTCGGTTCGGCACAATCAGGGATCGGCTCCACTGGGGACGTCGGGTCAGCACAAGACAGGCACGGCTCCGCTGGGGTCGTCGGATCAGCACAAGACAGCACAGACCGCTGGAGTCGCTGGTTCGAATCTCTCGAACGAGAACAAAGCAGGAACTCGAGATAGGCAGCCTACGCCAGGCTACAAGAACGCGTCCTCTCGGGGTGAGAGAACCGTCTTCCAAATTGATAAGAGCTCCCTAATGAGGTTGACTGCTCAAAGGGTCTCTGAGCCAAGCCGCTCGAACGAGAACACAAGCAACACTCGAGATGGGCAGCCTACGCCAGGCTACAAGAACGCGTACTCTCGGGGTGAGAGAACCGTCTTTTAACAATGCTTTTCTCCCTAAGGAGTGACCGCTCAAAGAGTCGCTGAGTCAAGCCTCTCGATCGAGAACACCGGCAAGAACTCCCGATTTGACTCTTCTTTTCCTTTTGAAACCTCGCAGCCTTTGTTCGCTGGTGGTTTTTTGATTGATTATTGCTTTTAAAATTTGTTCGCTTTCGATTGGTTGTTGATTCGGTGGCGGCTGTCTGACGTAAAATTGGATCAGCTACTTAGCGCTGGTGGGCTTGATTACCTAGCAGGTGGACTTAATCACCTGACAGGTGCACTCCTAAACACCTGGACGCTTTTCGGAACGAATTCTCTTTTGTCAGTCTTTGGTGCCACCGTCCCAAACGTCCGTCCGACCGTCTGGTGCCAGAGAGATGGAAACGCATTGTCCTGTTCTTTTACGACTCTGTCTGCGAGTTTGCCTTGGGAGGGTTAATTGAGGGGTCCATCAATGAATCCTCACAGTTTGTACAGTCGCGGAAAAAAAACCACCCCGCTTCATTCGAACAATTGTAACAGTAGAGAAAATTCAAAGATGGCGTTCGACAGGAACTAACGTCTTCCATAAATTCAAATACGTAAAATTTGCATAAGAGGCCGTCTTCGTATTAAATTGAGCACCAACTTCATAACTTCCAATGGAAACCTCCTATTTTGGCACACAATTTTAAATCTATATCAAAATTTAACTTTAGATACTAAATTTCATGTCATAGATCTTACCGTTTTGAAGTTATATGTGGATTGGAAAGGTATTGGAACTCCTAATGTTAAATCAGTTTCTCAGACTTTGATGGATATGTTCCTAAATAATATTACTATAGCGCTCATATTTTGTACCATGTTACCGTTAAGCAACCCAAACAAAATCCACCTAATATTTTAAAAAATAATTTTTAGCGTTCAATAATAATTATCAAATTAATGTTTTAAAAAAATTATGAATTGGAACCTTATTATATTTTGATAGGAATCGATTCAGGACTTCTAATATGACCACGCAAAATTTTTGCTCACTCCAATGGTTGGTTTTTGAACTACATTAAATTTTCCACATTATGGCGATTTTAGGGGCAAGCAAAATTTTAGAAACGTCTAACAAACCTGAGGAATGTTTAAATTTTTGAAAAATAGTTAGAAATTTTATTTATGTCTTTTTTTATCTAAAATACATTGCCTTTTACCAGTTATGTGTCGTATAGATGAACTCTACTAATAAATGATAAATTAAATGACTCGCTTCAGTCTTTGGATGATTGGAATATCAGTTCGATTGTATTAAATAATTGTAGGTAGGCTTTTTGGTTGCATACATGGAGACGAACGTTAATTTAAAAAATTAACATTTATTAAGAGCACTAAAGACGATACAAAATTATACAGAACATCGATCAACACTTTCTCCGTATCGAATTGTTTTCAATTCCAAAATCCCTTTATCGCATTTTAATCATGGTTACAATTCACAATATTATCGCTTGAGCTAGTATAATAAATATAATAATTCCCCGATCGTTTGCACGCGCTGACAAATACGTTTAAAATAGTGTTCAAATTAGAAATTCGGGTAGCTATAACTACAATTAATCTCAATCTACGAATACCAATTTTCAATTTCTTTCCTTGGAATTGATAGCAATTTTAACATTGAATATCTCCGGATATAAAGATAGTAAAGTCATGAAATTTCATGTTTAAACTAATTTAACGATGCAAAATCTAATAAAGGCATCAAAACAGGGTATTTCTATAGGCAATTTTGTTGTTTGAGCAAAATTTGATATGAAGACGGCCCCTTATTCATTTTTTTATATTTTGAATTTGTAAATAACGTTATTCCCTATTGAATGATATCTTTGAATTGCTCTACCATGAATAGTGCTCGAAATAAAGAGGTTGGTTCGTTTTTTTTCCCGAATTGTCATATGATAGGTGATTGGGCCAACTCTAATTAGATTAAACGCCAAGCGTCACCAAAACAGCGATAAACAGTATTTTAAGATAACCTCGATACGTATCAGGCGAGGAAATATGGATAGCGGAACTAAAATCTTCGCAGTCCGTATGGTTTGCTTGTTTTATGCTGAAAATCCCTCTCATAGGGAACTAGACAACTTTCGTCCGAGACATTTTACACATGTTTCCTGGAATCTTACTCCGAACGTGCTTGCACACGTCAAAATTTATTTTTAATCATTTGAAAAACCACACGTAACTGTCTGCTCTCACAGAGCATCACGTAACTTCCTTCGGAGAAAAAGTGCTGCTAGAGGGTGTAAACAGATGAAACATATGGAGTCATTACCGGGATTGGTTCAAAACACGAAACTGTTGCGGCGTCAACTCCTTGCTATCAAAATCGTCATTTCTCTCTCTGCCCTAAAGAAAATTGATCACTGAAAACTTTCGTTGCAAAACCACTCCGTAAAATTACGTATCCCCTGACAGTGACTACCATCTACCACTATATTAAGAAAGCTAAAAGGCCAATGAATTTCCGCTATCAGTCGAAGTCTGAATAGCTGATGCTATATCAATAATTAATCCACAAGAGCATTCACTTTTTAGATCAAAATGGGAAATGAGGAGTAGCAGGACATTGCAAACATTTTCGTCGAAATATCTAGTCCCTCAAAGATTAAGGAAACAGCATTACTGTACGTGAGAATTGAATAAATGGGAAATGTTGTCATACAAAAATGCGAAACTGTTTGATTTATACTAGCACTCCTTTTTACTTAATCTATACGAAAATGTCATATTTTTTTAGCAATTTTTCTTTCTCTCGCCCTTCACAGTGGAGTCACGAAATGAAGTTCGATGGTCTACCAGATTTGGCTGCTATTGAGTCTTAGCGTCGTTCCAATTGGCGATGGTAACTTGTTTTGTGTACATTATTAATCGCCAACTTGAAGGAATCAAAAATGACCATTTAAATGCTGATGTTAAGCTAGCATATTTTTATAAACATTGTAAACACACCGTGAATCGTTTACATCGGCCTTCTAATGAAATAGATATAGCATGTGTGTGGAATCGCTGTCGTTAGATCTCAGAAGGGTAAGACGCGTGGGCTATCGAATCGACTTGGGTCAATTGTCTATCGGAATGCAAACTAGTTATATTAATCACGCTGGTTTTTTATCTTCAAACAGAGTGACCGGGAAGAAATAGCATGTAGCTACGAACAGGTACTGTGTCTATTGCATTAGAAGGTCGATGCATGTTCATAAAAATATGCTTGAGGGAAGGAGAAACTATAAATCGTCGTCTTACAATTGAATCACGCTGTTAAAATTTCCAAGATATGAGTTGTTTTTGCTTTTCTAGATCAAAATATGATAATCTTTACGCTGCTCAAGTCCATTATGTCATTTTTTCCTTGCACGACAGTTAGGTTTCTTCTTGAGATTTCACTTGGTAAGTTTGGCTTTGCGAGTAGAATTTATTACTTTCTTTTAAATGTTTTTTGGCCTGATGTCTTTCACTTGCTAGCCGAAAATATTACTTACGATCAAAAAAAAATTCAAGGATGCGTTTTGAAATTTGTTTTCGTAAGTACAATAAAGTATGCTGAAAAGAAATGTTAGGGGTTCTTATGAATTAAGCTGCAAGAATCAATGCCAAGTAGAATGAATACAGTATGAGGGTGTTTCAGTGTAAACATAAATAAACCCCTGGAGACCAAATTTACTTCCCACTGGAGCAACACATTAGGCTATATCGACGGTCCGAGATCAATCCTGAAGGGAAAAGTCCGAGGACAGCACCTAATAATTTTGAACTAAGGTCAGATGGCGAGGTCATCACCTGATCTGGTACCCCATACTCGACTTTAATTTCGAAACGCATGTCATACTCAATTATATCGAAGACAGAATGTGAGAAATTTATAAGAATAACTGAAAAGGCTAATAAATATTAAAGGAATGCTTGTTATTTAAAACTAAGAGAAGGCCGCGAAACTCTTAAATGTAAGACAAGTCTACACCGAAGTAAGAGAAACGTCATTAGCTACTACTCGACCATTGAGATATGAGAGGTTTTTCAGTGTTCACAAAATAGACTACTAGAGAAGAAAAAGTACTTGGTTGAAAATTTATCTATTTGATTTTCCGCCATTTGGGCGATGTTTGGCGATACTTTCTAATGTAGGCGACAAGCTGAAATACTATTCGAGTAACGTGCCATTAAGCATGCAACTACGAAAGAAGCTGCCCAAATACTAGCACCCTCTGTATCTAGCTTTACAGAAAAACGCATAAAATTTAAATATACGTAGACTGAGCTCTTCTATGCTATTAAAAACAGCTTCAAAAAATGTGGCCATTATGGTGACTAGCAGTCACGTGACTGTTCTGTGGAATATTGACTTGGTTGTCCGATTTATCATCTTATCGCCTCGCTTAGCGATATATTATCCCGTGACAGTATAGCTTTTTGAATGCACATTTCTATAGAGTGGGGACAAAAATGGTGAAATCGCTAAAGTTTACTACTATGCACCACGAACCAATCATACGATAAAATTTCGATTCCTCTGGACAGACAAATTTAGTCTAAGGGTCACTTTATTACTAGCTTTGGTTGCATGATCCTAGGCATTTGAAACAAGGAAGCTAGTAAAAGATGGCAGCAAGTAAACGTAATCTAAGCAATGTTACCATCGGTCATTTTACTTTTATATTTCCTCTATGGAGAAACCTTTTATAGAATATTTAGTGAAACTCCGAGATTCTTCATTAGGTTTATGTGTGTGTTGCCTGGTCTTTTTTATATTTTCTACATAACTTCACACGGGAACTTTATAAATTAAAATATTCTTCAAAGGAGACAATTTACGCCGTTTTTCGAATTTCAAACATATTTTACTATTTTCTCTAGTGGGAAGTGCTATGCCTCGGAAAATGAAATTTCTGAGATTTTCTTTATATTTAATCTTTAATGGAAATGTCTTTTAAGAAATTTGCTAGATGCATTTTATTTTTATGTGTGAATTTTTATTCTAATGAAGATAATCAACAGAATTCCTTTGTTATGCGCTTATTGTTCAGAAAAGGGCGTTCATTGATGATTAAGCCTTCCATTTTAATAAGATATGCTGTTTGGTTGATGAGATGCATTTGCTGGTGAAAATGCACAAATGTAATAAGCTGATGTGTCCTACACTTGAGAGAAAAGCTCGATTTTAATTTCCCTAATTTGCTGATACCATTAAGCTGAGTGGTACGGCGTCTGAGTATTTAATTAGCTTGATTTGAATTGTGCAATTCAACCTACTACTATGTTATAAGATGCTGGGAACATATGGCTGAGTCGAAAGAATAACCGAGGTCCCCCCACACGCACATATTTCTATTTGAGAGAGATTTTCAGAATAAACAATCAAGCCAGACGGTCTGCGAAGGTTTTACGTCTGCTATACAAATACTCTTGCATGATACATATCGGGGATACATTAAAATTTAGTTCATCGCTTAACTTTTGCCAACATTTGGCGTTTAATCTAATTGGTATTGACCAATCAACTATCATATATCAATTCGGAATTTATTCTTTGGAATTTTCATTGGCAAAGGGCTGAAATTGTGTTCGAAAAACCAATCGTCACGTTAGGAATACCCAAGAAACACGTATCGCCATAGAAACACTACCGCCATCTATATGTAGCTTGATAGAAAATACCTCTCATACACTACCTTTCCATATTACTTTCAACATGACGTAATATTGTCCTAGATGACTCGGTGAACAGGTCAAATAATTTTTTAAGTTCATGTGTTAGAAAACAAGTGATATGCAAGCGAAAAGAGCAAAAACGCGCTATTTACATTGAAACAGTGAAACGGGAGGGGGCGCATGCCATAGTATAATTAAACGATTAATAAGGCTGTAGAGTTATAAATCTGGCTATGCCAGCAATATGTTTATTTTTTAGTTCCTTTTGGAATTATTAACAAAGATTTAGTTTATGTGCTGTGAGATCGTCATTGAGGTCGTGTATCAGAGTATTGTGAAATTATTTCTGAGACAGACTGGGTTGGTGAGATTTATTAATTGAGCCATTGACTTATTATTCTGCGTACTTTTTAATTGTAAATGAACTATTATTTCTTTTTAATGAGTTTTTACTGAGTTGAGTTCGAAGTTGCAAACCCGATAGCAGGTTTCCAATTTTGTCAAAAATTGCACTTCTCATACTATCTTAATGAATGAAGAGCGTGCCATAAAACTTGTAGTATATTTAGAAACTAAATGTATGTGGTACAGATTTATCATAATGCATTAATAAAGAGATGAATTAAAATTAAGAATTTAACATTATCTAAATACAGACTTTACAAAAATGAGATAAATTGATTGGGTTTTGAGCCGTATTATGCCCGAATAAGTAAAGTTAGTTCACATCTTAGTAACCGTCAGCCGCAACTTCTTTCTCATTCAGCCGTCAGTTGTGTTCTTGTTCTTTTTACCAATTTGGCGGAAAGCTCCGTCATTAATGGGTGAGTAATGCGCAAGTGTCTCGAGTAGGCAGGCGTCTTTTCGTCATGATAACTGGGTCCACTGGGCTACGAAGGATTTCCGGAATCCCTCCCACATGTATATTTGGGAAATGCGTAGATTTATGGAGATTCCGGATAGAACAAATTATTTTTTGGAAATACTGCATGATATCTACATTAGCACTTTACATCAAAATACGTCTGGTAACCCCCTCTCTGTAGGGATTATACTATTTTCACTAGTCTGAAATAGTACGCAAATGTCTATCATGTATGCCTACTCTGTTGTCGGAATATAATAGGCGCAATTATTTCACATTTTTTTCCAATGCTAGCTTATTGATCGTCTTCAAACATTAATTACCGAAAATGTAGTAGTCTCTGCGTTACACCGGGGCACTATGGGAGGTACTAACACATCGCACCTACTGTGAACTCTGGAAGGAACATTCCTGGAGGACTTTGGGAAAGCTAGCCGGCTTTACTTGTCTTGAAGAAACCAGGAAACTTCCAGTAGCCAAACAGACTTTGGCAGATACGGTTGGATGTTTTGTGGTTTGATGGTACAAGGGTCATACTTGTCCAAGGTGCAACAAACGCAAGAGATAGACTACGCAGGTAATTTTGAAAAGAAAGGAAAGAGGGAAGAGAGGAGGAAAATCGCTTGAGCATCCTGGGGTCATAGCACCCCTGTTTACTAGAGACGGTTAACCCCATGGGAAAAGAATATATCATACCTTGGGTTCATAAAGCCCGTATACACCTAAAAGATTATGTGCCCCTGAGGAGTCGGCAGATACGAGATTCTAACTCGGAACCAAGCGCTTCAGTATACTAGCTTCTGAAGAGTAACTCCTTTAGCCGCTAAGACACTGATGGGGCTTGTGAATTGCATGGCTTATGTAATTTTGTTTTGCGTGTATCTACTTCCTATACCGTAGACCTCCGTAAAGCGACCACTTTTTGATCGATCACTGTTTCGTAGAAGGAAATGTAAACTTAAAGAGGTCTTACTGTATTTATAAAATGACCAAATGTTCAAATCTCTTATACTTATACTCTATCCGCTGACAACGCTAAAAGATACATAATTCATCACTGACTTACTTTCATTTTAAACCCCTCAGCAACGACTCGCATGTAATGATCATGCTACGAATAACAAGTTCAATTGATCATGACGTTAAACATTGGTCTTGTGTATTGACGTTGTTAATGTCCCATTTGTGTGTTTTGGATAGAAATAGAACATCAGGTTTAGTGAAGGGTATTAAAGGTAGTTTCGTAAACTATTCGCCATGAAATATCATTTTGTAGATCAAAAGTCAAAGCTATTGTTTTGTAGTGTGTAAAGAGATGCTCTGTACCTACAAAAATTATGTATTTTAATTATTTATAACTTATAAAATAATAGAATGGCATTCATTTTAGATTCTTAGCTTAAACTCAAAACTTTGTTTCCATCGTCTTCTCGTAATTAATGTGAACTCTCTGAGCGTCACGAGATTTCCGAGTAATGTACGTAGTATTGCCTTTATCCCACAACACACACATAACGACTTAATAATCACACAGATTGTTTGAAAGAATCATAGGAAAGGTTCTAGTAATCAAGATCAAAACTGGTTAGAACTCAGCTGGAAAGACTGCAGATTGTACACTGGATATATGCGAGCCAATCCCTCAGTGTTCACAGCGAGAACTTTTTAACGCTTTTCTGGCTAAAAAACGTCTGTGGGAAATTTAGTTTCTACAAAAAACAAGAGCACCGCCGATGAAACCCCATAAGAAGTCTAAGTTTTTTACATGGCCACAACGACTAACAGACTGTTTGAACTATAAGGTATTCGACGAGTATCTTAGTTTGAACTTGGTTAGCACATCACGTCTATAATTATCTTTCAAGATACATACCTCTAAACTTCTTGAAAAGAAATCAAGGAATATCTCACTATCCCTCCAAATGGTTTCGACAAGATATATCGTCATCACATATTGCCGGAGGTATGGTTGTGATATCAAGATCTGCTCAATTTTCTTCTCAGGACGTGATATCCCATCTATCAAAATCTGGTCAGTTTTGCTAATGACGAGATACCTTGTTGAGATAACTACCAGAAGAGCTATAATAAGCTCCGTATTTCAAAACTATCTGAAAAGAATCAAGAAATATCTCACAGTCCTTAACACTCCAAGTGATTTCGACGAGCTATCCCCTTCATCAAGATCTGTCTAATTTTTCTAATTACTAATTATCCCGTCATCAAGATAAAGCCGGGGGTATGATTACGATCTCAAGATTTGGTAGGTTTCTTCTAATGACGAGGTATCTCGTCCATGAAATTCTGGTCAGTTTTGCTAATGACGACATACCAAGCTGAGATAACTACCAGGGGATTAAAACTCATAGTATTTACACCAAAGAAAGTAAAATTTTTCAGGTAAACTAAACAGTAGAATTTTCCTGTGAAACTCAAAATTCTCCAAAATAAGGTTTGCAAATGAAGGACTCGGCAATTAATTATTCTCAAAGGATACGAATTTTATTCATATTAATACACATATTTTATCACCACTTATCAAAGGAGTGTAATCAATAATTCGAATAAATGGCGAATAAATGTTTATTACTATTGCATTGCGTGGGAAACTAAATGTAAGATATAATTACAAATTTTTGTGCAAATATTTATCTGATGTCATTTAATGGGACGGTGGCTGTTTAAAATTTCCTTTAATCGTTCCTAATTGAAACTTTTATTTCTGTTGATATTTGAAACACTAAGTATCAAACTCCAAATCATTCAGACACATATAGATTGAGATGAAATTAAATAAATTTCATTTGTGTTTCCTCCTTCTGTATGATCTGGTAACATTAAAAATTCGTTGGTATGTTTCAAATTGAGAAACACTGAGTTGAAAAATTGGGACACCAAGTACATGATCAGCATCTTTATTAACCCAAACTTAGTAGTTGTGCACTTAGTTTCCCAGTAGATGATCACAGTTTCGACCACCAACAGTTAGACACGTCTGACAGCTTCACCGCATAGATTAATGTTTTAAATATCCTGGTCTTTCGCTGACAGCTGCGACCATGACTCTTCAGATGAGGTTAGTTTCAGAGTCATGAAGATGCCTTTGAGATATCCCCGAGAAAGAAACCAATGTATGAAAAATCGGGTGATCGTAGTGGCCAAGCTAAGCTCCTCCGCACAATCTCTGTAGCCCCGAAAGTACCCTTGCAAGTTACTTTTGTGAATATGAGTGGGCACCTTGTGAATACCAAACACATATTAAAAAAATCCGTTGTGTAATGCTGATGCAGATAAATGCGTTAAGAAATTTAAGATTAATTCAATTTGGGATTTTTCTAAAAGAGCAACGTATTTAAAATTTTTAACATTTTTATGAAAGTATTTGTTCTGTTATAAAATACACTGCTAATTTTTATCAGCATTAAAAAGATTAAGAATTGCAGTCATGTTTTCTTCAAAATATATTTGTCATAATAATGTGCAACCAAAAGCTAGATTAGACAAAGGAAAAGGGCATTGAAATAACTTTCAAAGTCATTTACATGACTCTTAAGTGCTTACTGAATTTTTTCTAATATTCTACGAATCAAATTGAATAGCATTGAAAGGAGTTTCTTTGTAGTTTTGTATTTTGAATATAAGATTCAAGTTTTCCGTTTCGTATAAAAGATGTATTTTTTACTATCCACAAAATGCTTAAGCCAATAATATTCATTCCAAAACATGATAGTGGTTGAATGTGCTTGCGCTAAAAACGTACAATGCCCTAGCGAGGCCGCGGTAGCCCAGTTGGATGTTAATTAATTAACGTCTCTCGGGAGCAACACAACGGGCTATTAACCAAGTTGGAAGAGTAATGGATTAGCAACCGGAGGGTTGCGAGTTCGAAACTTGATCCAACCAAAGATCGTCGTGTACACAGGGGCTGGTGCACGTTAAATGGCGTGGCCTAAAATGTCTTCACGTTGGTGTTGTTGTGGAAGTTTAGAGAGAGGAGTGCCAGCACAGATGTTGACCTCGTCATCTGACCGTGGTTCAAAATTATAAGGTGTTATCATTGGATCTTTCCCTTCGGGTTCGATCCCAGATCGTCTCCGATAGCCCGTTGTGTTGATCCAGTGCAAAGTTAATTAAAATACCAACCTCGGAAACCCCTTCGGGATTGATCCGGACCATTACCAGTAGCCCGTTGTGTAGCTTCACAGTGCGAGGTTAATTAACTACCTACAATGCCCTAGTAACCTGCAAGCTGTAGGCAGCGCTGTAACGGTTCCTGTAATTATCTGATTGTATTTCTCTCTTCTATGTTATGCCGAATGGCCAAGGCCGGGGCGGCATCCAAATTCGAAATTCTCTCTTCTATGTCACTATACCTTTCCTTGTAGGTATATGTTCATTACTTGACGTCTTCTGTTCTATGTTTACCGAAGCTTTGCCAAATATCGCCCTTGAGCCAAAAAACCCAGCCATCCAACAGAAATCTAATGAAACTACTTATTCTCTGAATTTCATGAACAAAAACTAACATTAAACAAAAATAAAAAGTTAGATAACAATCAATCACACAGTCATATGCATTTCTAATTTCATAGACACTACGTGTAAGTATTAGTCTCTACTGAATAGGGGAAAAAACTGCGTTGACGCAAATGTACTGTGAATCCTACTAGTGATTTCTTTGCTTCCGTTTTTGCTCTTATTCAAAGCAAGTTAATGTATCTTTCTCTGTTTCATCTATTCCGAGATTTCCTTCACAGAACTTCATATATTAGGACGTCTTGGAGAAGAAATCCCTTGAATCCCGTCTGCTGTTGTTAAAACGTCGGAAGTAAAAAAATCCCAGACTTAAAAAGCATGAAATTCTTTCAGATGATTGGAGCCTCGAGTAGAGAGGGAAAACACTGTTCTAGTCTATTCCATGATACTCACCATCTATTTCAATTGCCTTCATTCCGACGCTCCAGATGTTTTCAAAATGGCACCAGTAGTTTTATCTTCTATTCAGATGCATGGAGTGAAAACATTTCCGGAAGTTCTCGAAAGGATAGTTCGAGACATTTAGAAAGCTGAAGTTTACTGAGTTCTAGTACTGCGCAATTTTATGTAATGCTTGTGCTGACATATTCAGAAATTGTTCTACGAATTTCTGTAAGAGATTTAAAAGTCCTTTTGTTCGTCTGGAAAGAAAGATTGTTTTTGTTTGTACTTTGCGTAATAAAATTTTCCAATTTGTTTTATTTAAAATGATAACAATTTTTGCTGTTGTTAAACGCACCGTGAGAAACGCTTCCGATGAAGTTATATTTAGGAATACTTTAAATGTCAAAAGTCATTAGATGTGAATCGTGTATCGCGAAACACGATGATTCCATTTCTTTAACTGTTTTTAACAAATTCAGTAAAGATTGGGTAAAGAATTCAAACGCCAAATTCAAAGTGATATCAATTCAGTCTAGGGAATCCAAAATTTTAAAATGCATAGATTACCAATTTTTTCACAAAATATTTCATTCTAAACAAAAAAAAATAGACATTTTAGAAAAAAAAAATTTTAACCCTCCAAGAGTTTCGACGATCTTGTCATTTTTGCTAATACTCGATAAAGACTAAATACCTCGATACTAAAAAATACTAAATACCTCGATAAGACAAAACTTCCCTATTGCCCCAAGGGGATGAAGATCCAAGTAGGAAAACCAAACTTCCCTTGCCCGGTACTGGAGTATGATACAGGTTTTTAGACAAGGCTGACCACTACATGGCATTTTTTGAAGCGAAGATAAATAACCAGGAGGGTTAAATGACGTTAAAAATATAAGGATGGGGAAATGTAACACAAGGATAATTAAGTTTCGAAGTGTGTTTAATTTAACCCTTTTCGAATGTCTTCATTTACTTGAGTAAACATGACTTCATTTTCGAGATTTTTTTTTATGGTCCATTAGTTCGAAAGCTTTCCATAAAAAATAAACATTTCTTAAATTGAGATACAAAAACAGACTACGTAAATAAAAAAATTGTTTCTCTTCCTCGGTTGATTTTTTTGGGGTCATTAAACTCGTAAAGCAGTTTAGGGAAAACTATGGCAAATCAATCAGGATAGGTTTTAGGTTCCCTTGAAATTTCCCTGAGAAACGCTGAACGCTGCATGGGTCCACCCTATTTCCCACATTATTTCATCAGTTTTGAAGGGTTCTTGCACTAAATTCCGTATATCTCTTGAGGGACAACGGAAATGGAATTCGAGATTTTAAATTCGATTTTTGATTAGTTCTCCGATCTCTTGTTCAGACAGAAACTGCCGAGTCGTTTTCCAACCCACAATCGATTAGTCTCTTAACAGTGATACGATTGCCGCGCCAGTAATGTGCATGATATAGATAAATAAAATTATAACATTCTCTGTCATATACAGAATTATGTCGATTGTTTGGGGGTTTCATGGCGCAGGGGCCATATTTGGTCAAGCTGGATAGACGCAAGACAACGGGGGAGGAGAAAATGCAAAAGCTGAAGGGTAGGCGAGGGGAAGGAAGGGATGACAGATCAATCGGGTACCTCGGGATTGGGATGCGCGTACACATCTAATGAAAATGTGCCCTAGAGGGCATTGCCTATGTTGGAGACAAGGCAGTACTTAAGTGATCTGCACTGTTAAAGGTGCTTGATACTTACAAGCCAGCTACTCAAACATGCTGTGAAAAGATTAAAGTACAGCCAATAAACACTATGAGTCCCTAAAAGGTCTGATACTTTAAATGGGGCTACAAACCCACCTTATTTCAGAACCAGAGTAAACACGATTATAAAACTCGAATGCTGCCTATTTTCGTGTATTATTGGAAGTCATGGTGTCGAAATCATATCCATGAGTAGGAAAAACTGTTTGTGAGCTTTCCAGTTGTCTCCATAATTCAGAAAACATTAGTAAAACTTTTACCCAAACGTCATCCTTCCAACCTTTGAATTCCAGATAACTCCAAAATGCGGGTAGATTTTATAGACGCTCAATTCAACTTCATCGCAAAACACCTGGCGTTGAATTGCAAGCACCTGCAAACACTCCTTGCTACTATCTACCCATAGCGATGTAATCCCATTCTACATTTTATTCAAAATTGATAAGATTCAACTTTATTATTTATTCCATGACCGATAAGATTCCTTTATTTTCCATACGTCCATAACAGATGTAATTCCACTACGTACCTGTATGTATCTCACATTCTTGATGTTCCCAATACTATGGTCTTAAAGATTCTGGGATCTGTATTCCATATATTTCCGTACCGATAGCATCGATATGGAAATATATGGACACAGTTCGCTTGGCCACCGATATGGAGACATCACCGTGCCGATCACATTGCAAAAAAGTGGGAGCTGTAAATCGAAATTTGTTAACTGTATCCGTAACTGTGAGAGTTCTATTCTTGATATTTACATAACTCTAGAGGGTATACTTTAAAATCTCTAAATCTCAAGCTTCAATCTGATTCGTTGAAAGTAGCGATCGCTAGGGGCTCGCATATAAATGATCGAAAACATCTGGCCAAATTGTAAAGGGTGGTAGAGGGCCCCAAAATGAACATCTTTATGAAAGAATGTGCGTCCAGAAATGCCGCGTTATATAGCAGAAGGCACTGTTTAGGTCCGTCGATAACATCGTTTCTGTGGCGTAAGGCATCATTCCCCGCTCAGATTTTCAACGGCAAACCCCAAATTTATGTTCGTCATCTGACCATGATTCAAAACTACGTGGTGTTGTCCTCAGATCTTTCCCTTCGGGGAAGTTCGTCATCTGACCATGGTTCAAAATTACGTGGTGCTGTCCTCGGATCTTTCCTTCGGGGAATGATCCCGGTTGATGATGTTGCTCCAGTGCGACGTTAATTAAAATACCTACCAACCTACCAAATTCATGTAGCAATGCATGTGGTTTATATTGACTGACCTAAACAGCGCTCTCTACCTTCTAAACGCGGCACTTCCGAACACACATTCTTTAACAAAAAATTCGTATTTTGGGCATCTCTACCACCATTTACAATTTCGCCTTATATATAGTTAGAGGCACAGATAGGAACCTTCACCACCTACAGCGCGCCTGTAAGTTATTAGAAACCAGCAAGGGAGAATTCAAACACTACAATAAAAGTATTTTAAATCATAAATTGTTTTAACATAATCCCCTTCTCTTACAATAACATACCCACTCCTAATTGTATGTGCTTTGATAAAAGTAATCTTTGAGCACTGAAAGGACGAGCTACAATCACTAGAACAGTTTTCTTCGGTGTTTTATACCTTCTTTTTTACTGCTTCAATCATATCCCTTTTGTTTTATGAGTGAACCAGATTGCTCTTTGAGAAAAAATACCATCTTTAGTCCTGCAATAACCCAACTAAACTGAGGAATTCCACCCAAGGGGAAGTTCCAGTGTACGTTATCTAGAACAAAAGTTTTATAGACGTGGAATTATATAGATAAACAAAAGAGGAAAGTTGATTACGGAATTTTAAGGTTATAAAAAATCTCATCGTCAGCTTCATATGAACTGAGGTATGCTTTTATTAAAAACGCGCACTTAAGTCGGTACACGGGCATTGCGATTATAAGAGACCATCCATAATGACATGCTGATTTTATGATGCTGATATTCATATTGATTTTAAAGGGAATGAGGGTTAATGGAATAGTGGTATTTAATATTAGAGAAGCTTAATCTAGATTGAATATGATATGTAGTTATTGAAATACAGCTTGTCCAAGGAAGTGATATTTTTCTATTTTCGTATGAGGTGAAGATATAATCGTATATCTCCTATTAAGATATGGCTCTCAGGAGCACATCTTCTTTAGGTGTGCTTCTTTAGGCATCACAACCCCAAGGTACCCCAGTGATCTGTACTCCCTTCTATTTTACCCTCGAATACCCTTTTGCTTTTTTCCTCCCTCGTTGCTATCCTGTGTTTGGAGCATCTTGGAAAGGTATGGCCCTTGCTCCATAAGCCTAAAACAATCAACCTATTAAGATAACAGAAATAAATGAGTATACTTCGTACTTGTAAGCAAAGATGCACTTCGAAAATTTTTCTAAGAGTCAAATGTACTTTAAGAGTTAGATGGAATCTGTCAATGAAACATTGCCAGGGTTACATTTATATTTTATCTTGATGTTCAGAGTGTTTCAAAACTTCCGGTACAACTCTAACCTTCTGAGTGGTCACGAGATTTGCGAGTACTGTAGTGTTGCTTTTAGTTTTTTAATTGTTTCGTCTATATGTGAAGACATTTAATTTTAAAACAAGCTGTTATTTCACATGCGGAATGGAATTTTAAAGAAAAAAAATGCTTTTGCTTGAAAATAAATGGATCATGAATATCGTATATCAATATGATTTGTCAGTCTTTCATAATGATGGTGGGATTCGGAAATATCGCATTCACGATGCAAGAGTGCTACAAATCATAAAATATTGTTGGGAAAACTGGCTGCAATAATACATTGGAAGTTTGTCATTTTTACAGGAAATGAACTTAAGGGGCATCCAATCATTTCAAAACTCAAAATCGACTTCTGAAATGGTCATCTTACCAGTTTTGTCTTACACTATAGTGCGGTGTATGTGAAATGGATTACATGGATGGATATGGCAAGCATAAGTATTTCATCCAAAGTAAATAGTAGAAGCTATAAAAATGTCAAAATGAGGTTTAAAAAATTATTTTCCACTCACCTTTTTCTTCTGTTCTCAATTTCTATGACAGAGAAAAGTTACGTTTTGGATTGAACGTTTATCCAATTGAACCTCATCAACGCCGAGTAGTTCTGATAGTTGGATTATAATATTTTGTGAATGAAAATAATGGTTACCTAGAATAGTTAACAATGCAACTTTTTCTTTGAAAAAAAATTTTAAATGTTTTCTGAAGGAAACAAAAATCTATTGTTTTTTGTGAAGAGTCGAAAGTTGGTTGGAATAATTGTCTGGGGAAAATAGAAACTTCTGTTAAGCAATTATTTTGTACGTGCTGTTTTACACAAATAATTTAGAATTAAATATACCTAATATGCTTATGTACTATGGATATGAGAAGTTTTAGGTCACACAATTTTTCTCATTGCAAATATGTACTTTGATTTTTATGATTTTCTCCAACTACATAGCGAATACTTTTGCTACAAGCGTAACAATGTTTCCAAGTATCAGCACATATGTTTTAAAAAGTGCTGCATTCGTTTGAGGTAACTCGATTGTGTGGCTTACATCGACCATCTAATGAAATAGACGGTGCCTTTGGTTGAAAGTGCGGTCGCAAGATCTCAGAAGCATTGATCACGTCGCTTTGGGTAGGTTGGTAGTTGAATTTGCGTCTCACTGGAGCAACACAACCGACGGTCTGGGATCTATCCCGAAGGGAAAGATCCGAGGAAAACACCACGAAATTTTGAACCACGATCATATGACGAGGTCACACCTGGAGTTTGCACCCCCACACTCCGAACTTCCACACGATGCCAACTTGAGGATATTTGAGGTCATGACAAATTTAACGTGCTCCCCATGTACACGGCGGTGTTTGGTAGAATCTAGTTTCGAACTCGCAAACCTCCTGTAGTTAATCCGCTACTCTTCCAACTGGGCTACCGGAACCCCACATTGACTCGGGAATCGACTTAGGTCGATTGGCAAATGAAAAGCAAAGTGTTGTTTTTAATCACACTTTATAATCCTATTAACATGTCAATAAATAGTTTTACATCGGCCTCCTAATAAAATAGACGGAGAATGTGCTCGCAACTTTATTTTATTTCTTCCGGCTTCTCGGTTAGAAGATCTGCCACGTGATTGCGGGAAAAGACATGAATCCTAACTTATTGATTGGTTAAAGTGATTAAATGCTGAAAAAACAATAACTCTAATTAAAGTGCTAATGCTTTGGTAAAATTCAAACTCATACCACAAAAAATTCAAATGAAACAACGAATTTGTGAAATCAACAGCTATAGAAAAACCACCACCACAATATCCAGACTGAGAACAGCACATTTTAAAGGCATGAGAATTAACAGTAATAGAACCAGACATTGCAACAACTGTTTAGGCGTTGAACTCAATCCTAATCATATATTCACCTGCCCTGCAATAGCAGCTGCTCTTCATACCATCGATTATCATCCTGAAGAACAGCTTTACAACGAGAAAATTATCGGCATCGCCAAAGCAGTACAAACTGCACACAAAAAAGGACAGGTTGACAGATTGATTTCCATTTGTGTGTTAAACTTTAGAACTTATTTTTTAAGAAAGTAGCTCAAGACTTCAGATACTTGTGATTTTAAATCTTGCCAAGACTGGGTATCATAAAATCGAACCCAAACGAGGTGGCTGGGAAAAGAAGAGGTGCCTTTAATCTGTCTGGTATAAGCACTACCTCTCTTACTTTTCTAGCTATTTCATCGATAAAGGAAGCGCTTCTTTTTATTTTGCGAATGACTCTCTGGAGATCGTGATGCTACTAAGAATTGAGCTGATAGCAGACAAAAAGATCATCCGTTTGTGAATGCTGATTATCCATTGTTCCCTTGAGGTTACTCTACTTCACCTCACAATCCCACATATCTAATCCATGTTGTGATTTTATCGGTTTACTTTCGAGGTGTTACATGTAGACAAAGAAGCTACATAACACCAGGAGTACAAATGTACATATACCATAAAGGTAGTTGAATTAATGTCATACTAGAGCAACACAACGGGTTATTGTTCATCGATAAAGGAAGCGCTTCTTTTTATTTTGCGAATGACTCTCTGGAGATCGTGATGCTACTAAGAATTGAGCTGATAGCAGACAAAAAGATCATCCGTTTGTGAATGCTGATTATCCATTGTTCCCTTGAGGTTACTCTACTTCACCTCACAATCCCACATATCTAATCCATGTTGTGATTTTATCGGTTTACTTTCGAGGTGTTACATGTAGACAAAGAAGCTACATAACACCAGGAGTACAAATGTACATATACCATAAAGGTAGTTGAATTAATGTCATACTAGAGCAACACAACGGGTTATTGTTCATCGATAAAGGAAGCGCTTCTTTTTATTTTGCGAATGACTCTCTGGAGATCGTGATGCTACTAAGAATTGAGCTGATAGCAGACAAAAAGATCATCCGTTTGTGAATGCTGATTATCCATTGTTCCCTTGAGGTTACTCTACTTCACCTCACAATCCCACATATCTAATCCATGTTGTGATTTTATCGGTTTACTTTCGAGGTGTTACATGTAGACAAAGAAGCTACATAACACCAGGAGTACAAATGTACATATACCATAAAGGTAGTTGAATTAATGTCATACTAGAGCAACACAACGGGTTATTGTTCATCGATAAAGGAAGCGCTTCTTTTTATTTTGCGAATGACTCTCTGGAGATCGTGATGCTACTAAGAATTGAGCTGATAGCAGACAAAAAGATCATCCGTTTGTGAATGCTGATTATCCATTGTTCCCTTGAGGTTACTCTACTTCACCTCACAATCCCACATATCTAATCCATGTTGTGATTTTATCGGTTTACTTTCGAGGTGTTACATGTAGACAAAGAAGCTACATAACACCAGGAGTACAAATGTACATATACCATAAAGGTAGTTGAATTAATGTCATACTAGAGCAACACAACGGGTTATTGTTCATCGATAAAGGAAGCGCTTCTTTTTATTTTGCGAATGACTCTCTGGAGATCGTGATGCTACTAAGAATTGAGCTGATAGCAGACAAAAAGATCATCCGTTTGTGAATGCTGATTATCCATTGTTCCCTTGAGGTTACTCTACTTCACCTCACAATCCCACATATCTAATCCATGTTGTGATTTTATCGGTTTACTTTCGAGGTGTTACATGTAGACAAAGAAGCTACATAACACCAGGAGTACAAATGTACATATACCATAAAGGTAGTTGAATTAATGTCATACTAGAGCAACACAACGGGTTATTGTTCATCGATAAAGGAAGCGCTTCTTTTTATTTTGCGAATGACTCTCTGGAGATCGTGATGCTACTAAGAATTGAGCTGATAGCAGACAAAAAGATCATCCGTTTGTGAATGCTGATTATCCATTGTTCCCTTGAGGTTACTCTACTTCACCTCACAATCCCACATATCTAATCCATGTTGTGATTTTATCGGTTTACTTTCGAGGTGTTACATGTAGACAAAGAAGCTACATAACACCAGGAGTACAAATGTACATATACCATAAAGGTAGTTGAATTAATGTCATACTAGAGCAACACAACGGGTTATTGTTCATCGATAAAGGAAGCGCTTCTTTTTATTTTGCGAATGACTCTCTGGAGATCGTGATGCTACTAAGAATTGAGCTGATAGCAGACAAAAAGATCATCCGTTTGTGAATGCTGATTATCCATTGTTCCCTTGAGGTTACTCTACTTCACCTCACAATCCCACATATCTAATCCATGTTGTGATTTTATCGGTTTACTTTCGAGGTGTTACATGTAGACAAAGAAGCTACATAACACCAGGAGTACAAATGTACATATACCATAAAGGTAGTTGAATTAATGTCATACTAGAGCAACACAACGGGTTATTGTTCATCGATAAAGGAAGCGCTTCTTTTTATTTTGCGAATGACTCTCTGGAGATCGTGATGCTACTAAGAATTGAGCTGATAGCAGACAAAAAGATCATCCGTTTGTGAATGCTGATTATCCATTGTTCCCTTGAGGTTACTCTACTTCACCTCACAATCCCACATATCTAATCCATGTTGTGATTTTATCGGTTTACTTTCGAGGTGTTACATGTAGACAAAGAAGCTACATAACACCAGGAGTACAAATGTACATATACCATAAAGGTAGTTGAATTAATGTCATACTAGAGCAACACAACGGGTTATTGTTCATCGATAAAGGAAGCGCTTCTTTTTATTTTGCGAATGACTCTCTGGAGATCGTGATGCTACTAAGAATTGAGCTGATAGCAGACAAAAAGATCATCCGTTTGTGAATGCTGATTATCCATTGTTCCCTTGAGGTTACTCTACTTCACCTCACAATCCCACATATCTAATCCATGTTGTGATTTTATCGGTTTACTTTCGAGGTGTTACATGTAGACAAAGAAGCTACATAACACCAGGAGTACAAATGTACATATACCATAAAGGTAGTTGAATTAATGTCATACTAGAGCAACACAACGGGTTATTGTTCATCGATAAAGGAAGCGCTTCTTTTTATTTTGCGAATGACTCTCTGGAGATCGTGATGCTACTAAGAATTGAGCTGATAGCAGACAAAAAGATCATCCGTTTGTGAATGCTGATTATCCATTGTTCCCTTGAGGTTACTCTACTTCACCTCACAATCCCACATATCTAATCCATGTTGTGATTTTATCGGTTTACTTTCGAGGTGTTACATGTAGACAAAGAAGCTACATAACACCAGGAGTACAAATGTACATATACCATAAAGGTAGTTGAATTAATGTCATACTAGAGCAACACAACGGGTTATTGTTCATCGATAAAGGAAGCGCTTCTTTTTATTTTGCGAATGACTCTCTGGAGATCGTGATGCTACTAAGAATTGAGCTGATAGCAGACAAAAAGATCATCCGTTTGTGAATGCTGATTATCCATTGTTCCCTTGAGGTTACTCTACTTCACCTCACAATCCCACATATCTAATCCATGTTGTGATTTTATCGGTTTACTTTCGAGGTGTTACATGTAGACAAAGAAGCTACATAACACCAGGAGTACAAATGTACATATACCATAAAGGTAGTTGAATTAATGTCATACTAGAGCAACACAACGGGTTATTGTTCATCGATAAAGGAAGCGCTTCTTTTTATTTTGCGAATGACTCTCTGGAGATCGTGATGCTACTAAGAATTGAGCTGATAGCAGACAAAAAGATCATCCGTTTGTGAATGCTGATTATCCATTGTTCCCTTGAGGTTACTCTACTTCACCTCACAATCCCACATATCTAATCCATGTTGTGATTTTATCGGTTTACTTTCGAGGTGTTACATGTAGACAAAGAAGCTACATAACACCAGGAGTACAAATGTACATATACCATAAAGGTAGTTGAATTAATGTCATACTAGAGCAACACAACGGGTTATTGGCGACAATCCGGGATCAATACCGAAGGGAAAGATCCGAGCATAGACGTAAAATATAAGTAGACTGAGCATTACTATTGAGACGAGCTTCAAAACGCGTGACCAACATGTCGACTAGTAGACACATGACTGCTCTATGAAATTTGTTTTGGTTGACTGATTTGGTATCATATCACTTCGTTTGACGATATAAGATCTTATGACAGGGTAGATGTGTGAATGCGCACTTCTATACAGTGGCGACAAAAGTGGTGAAATCGCCAAAGTCTATTATTATCAGACTATCAATCAATAGACCAAATAGATTACGAATCAATGGAAGGTTACTGTAATTCCTAACCATGGTGATGTAGGACGTTCAGTAGTAAACATATACGCTTTACACAACCCTAATGTGTGAAGATAAACCCAGGCCTTGATGACTACAAGGATCTGTGATGTGCAGGAATTTAGTGGTTTCTCATTAGGTTGCGTTGGTTGGGTTTTATGGCACAATGGCCATATTTGGCCAAGCTGCGCCAAACAACCATTGGGTAGCGTACTGGAGATTAGAGCCTTCCAGTTCAAATGCACAGAGGGTAAAGTCCAACTGGGGTTGATCTTATAGAGGAAATATAAAAGTACAGTGAACAATGATTTTTTTTGATGGTGAACAATGAACTGTGAACTTTTTAGGTGCCCAGAATCATGTGACCAAAACTAGTAGTAACGTGACCCTTGACTACTTTCTTCTGTCGAGTGGAAACGAACATTCGTCACCTGATTAGTCAACGGGAAGGGAGAAGACGCCCATCTATTAATTCATCATCTGATTACTCAGTGCGACATAATAGTAGCCTGGCGATTTCATCACTTTTGTGACCATTCTGTAAAAATGCACATTCCCGCACCTACCCTGTCATACGATGTTAATCGTCAAACAAGGCGATAAGATGCCGAATCGGCCAAACAAATCAATTTTTCACAGATCAGTCATGGTGGTCACACTTTTTGATGCTCCTCTCAGTAGCAATACTCAGTCTATTTATGTTTCACATCTAAAGTTATTAAGGTAAGCTTGGAAACTGTAGCGTTCTTCTCTATCTTATATGTAGACATCAAAAGGTAAAGAGTAGACATCGTAAAAAGTAGAGTGTGTAACCAAAAACTGAATATTCCTATTCGATGAAACGGCCAGAGAACAATAAACGAATGAGTTGCAAAATATCTGAGGGAGATTCCACATAAAAACGAAGTCTACTTGAAAGGCAAACCTGCCATTCATCATTTGAACAAGTAATTGCTTCATCCATCTCATTATTAAAGAACGTCAGTTCTAGCAAAACATCTCACGTCCGGGTCTTCAGTATCTGTGAAACGTTGCATTATTTTATTTACATTTTATTTTCTAATACCCTGCCAAAATTGGAGTTTATTAATCATGTCACTACGAGGGCAGATTAGTTAACACTTTGCATTACCCTAGTGTACCGCTGGGAGGATTACATTACACATTATATGCACAACCCGTTTGTAGAGAGGCCACACATTCACTCCAGACCGACAAACATCCTTGCTTTACCCCGAATTCGAACCAGGAACATTCCAATCCAAAAACCAGCCCCCTGACCACTAGACCGATCGGTCGACATTACACCAGACATTATTTATATTACGTTGATATAAATATATAAATTACACCAGTGATTATTTAGATTATTTACCTCAGATTAGATTATGTAAATTATAAGTCATTATTTAGATTATTTGCACCAGATGTGTTTAAAGGTAAAAAAATATATTATTCGATCGTAACAGATGAAGAGCCACGGTAGCCGGTTTGTAAGAGCAGGGGATTAGCAACCTGTGGATTGCAAGTTCGAAACTCTGTCCAACGAACGGCCGTCGTGTTCGAACGTTAAATTTGACGCCCCTCAAATGTTCTCACATTGGTGAGGTGTGGAAGTTTGGAGTGAGGTGTGTTGCAAAGTGTTGGCCTCGTCATCTGATCGTGTTTCAAAATGTGCGATGCTTTGTCCTCATACCTTTCCCTTCGGGATAGATCCGGGAGCGTCGCCAGTAGCCCGTTGTGTTCCTCCAGTGCGACGTTAATTAAATACCTACCTACATTTCGTCAGGTGTAAATAATATAAATTACACCAAACATTATTTACATCAGATTAGATAATGTAAATTACAGGATATTATTTAGATTATTTACACCAGGCGTTTTTAAAAAATATTATTCAAACGTAAGAGTTAAAAATTTAAATAATCATCGCGACTTGCGATTTACAAATATGCTAATATCCAAGCAAAGGGATAATTGTGAATCAACAGTTCGTGTTTTATATCTTCACAAAATGTGACATTACATCGATTACGATGGAAATAATCGGACTCCACCAAATCAAGCGCCCGAACACGACCAATGCGTGTTTGTATTCTGCATCATCCTCTCATTTCCGTTGATCTAATGAATAGGAACTTATTAATGAGTGTAACAACGTTACCAAAGGTAATTAAGGGATTGTCACTGCATTCTATTATGCTGCACCCCTTTCTGTTCCAAGAATTAATTCGGGTTTTGGACTCTTACGTTATGCTATTATGTATGTGTGTTCGTTATGAGTAATTAAATACTTTTTACGACACTTAAGGCACGTATCCTTAAACTGGGTGGCATATGTTTCTCATTAATGCACTAAAAGAACACAACGCAGTAAGCCTAGATCACACCAACCTCTTTCAATCTGTCACTCGAATAGAGTTTCAGTAGAGTTGGTTGTGTTGTGTGGCGCAAGGTCCATATTTGGCCTCGTTACACCAAACACAACTTCAAGGAAATGCACATGCACATCCACAGAGGAATCGAACCCACGCCACCTATAACTCACAGGTTGCCAGTGCATAAGACAAATCTACTGAGCCACAATTTCAGTAGGGAATCATGCTGGATGAGGGTGGGTGTGGACGGAGCTCCTGGGTCGAAGGCCCTCCGGATCTGCATGCTTGATCTTCAACAGAACTTTCGTTTGAGTGTCCAGAATTTTGCAGGATATAACGAGGGACTTGGAGTCGAGCGGGCATAGGGGGTGTCTTCAGGTGGTGAAGAGGCGTGTCCAAGACACTGTCAACAATGAACTAGAAAACCTTGGAGAGGAAGGAGGGCACATTGAAGCGAAATCGAAGGCTAATAGTTAAAAGGGGAAGTTGCTAAATGGAAAGTAAGGTTAAAATTAAGGTCATTAAATTAGATTTAGGTATTAACAACTGCAGACCGGATTGGGACCACTTTAGGGAATCATGTAACTTGCATCGAATATATTTGTCACCCGTATTTTGGGGGCGGTAGATGAATTAACGTCCCATTCGAGCAACACAACGAGCTAACGGCGACGGTCTCGGATCAATCCTGAAGGGAAAGACCTAGGACAACAACTCGTATTTTTGAATCCTTGTCCAATTTGCCCCTGCAATTTTAAACCGCGGTCAGATGACAAGGTCAACACCTGAGCTGGCACCCCACTCTCGAAACTTCCACACAACTCCAACGTAAGGACATTTAAGGCCAAGACAGATTTAACGTGACCAGCCCCACGTACACGACAGTCTTTAGTTGGATCGAGTTTCGAACTAGCAACCCTCATGTTGCTAATCCGCTGCTCTTCCAACCGGGCTACCATGCCTCTCCCAGTATTTAAAAACACTGATGATGTGGATGTAATTCAGTACTGTTTATGTGGAAAGAGAGTATATATGAATCAACAATTAAAAAAAATATGGAAGTGATCACATACATATGAAATAAGCATATAATATGGGATAAAATGCAGATATAAATGGGATATGTTCTAAAATATAGCAATCAATATTTATACTTGAGTATGTAAATCTTCTTGCAAACTCTCATTCTACTATCTCTCTTCTTCAACTAAATCCGAATTTTCTGTGCAACTTTATAAATATATAGCTAAATAAACTGAAATTTTATAGTACCCGGATTTCATATTAAAATTAAAACTACTTACAGAGAACTCCATTATTTAAATTATATAGTCACATTACCGTTATAATATATGAAAGTAAATTTACATCGACTTTCTAATGAAATAGACGGACTACTTGGGCGCAGCTCATGCTATTTCTTTTGATTACTCGGTTTGAAGATGTGTCACGTGGTTGTTTGAAAAAGCATGAACAAATTATTGATTTTTTTTAAAATTATTATCATGAGTGATAAAAAACCCTATTCTGCGCTTCGATAACCAATCGGCCCAAGTCGATTCGTAAGCTTATATGACTTTCCTTTCTGAGACCATACGACAACGACTCCACCCACAATCTCTATTTCATCTGGTCGATACAAGCTTGGCCATGACGTACATGGATCACTTTTTATACTGATTCTCTCATTGGTTCACATTATATAAATATAACGTGAACCAATGAGAGCTTTACTTATCCTCGCTCTCATTCGTTGAAGTCATATTTAAATATTTTCATAATAAACTGCTCACGCACAGTAAATAAAAATTAAATCATGACATAGGGCTCGTTCGCAAACGCGAATAAATCGCAGTACGAGTTATTCAAACCGAGCATTCCAAGTCTCAGGTTTTCTAATGTCAAAAACAAGCCGTTTCATAAGTCACTGGAAACGAAAAAAAAAATCGTTTGAAATGAACTGAGATTGTGCTAGGTTTTGTCAGTTTAGAAGATGGCGACCGAAAAGGGTGATAAATGTAAATGTTGTAATGCATCTCTACTCATAGTTTATCATTTTCAGATTGAATTTAACAAAACAAATTGCCAAATTACATGGCGAATGAGACTAAAAAACCTAATCGTTCGTAAATGCAACTTCAGAAATACGGAGTAAAGATAGAAAGATGTAATAGATGTAAAGAAACAAGTAATGTGAGCGATAATATTTGTGAAAAAATAGCAGAAAACGCAAGCAATATTTCAGAAACCGGGTGGAAAATCGAATGCGATAGTATAATTAAATACACTGCTGGCCACCCAAATTGCAACACCAAGAAAGACAAGAGATATCACAACAAAATTTATTTTGTAGATAACATGTTGACCAAGTATCAAATGATTAAATTTATAGACTTCTGTGAAGTGTGGTTCCTGCCAAAATCAGTGGCCAGAGTAGCCGCCATTGTTGGAGATCACCGCTGCCACACGCCTCGGCATTGATTCAAAGAGACTTTGGATGTGTTCTTGGGGTACAGCAGACCAAGCAGCTTCCACACGTTGCCAAAGTTGATCTGGTGTGGCAGCTGGGGATGTATTCTGGGTCAATCGTTGAGCAACCATGGACCACATGTTTTCTATCGGCGAAAGATCCGGACAGCGAGCTGGCCAGGGAAGCAATTCAATCTGGCGATTGACGAAGAACCCTTGGACAATGCGTGCCACGTGTGGTCGCGCATTATCCTGTTGAAATATGGCTGTGGGAAAGCCCTGAAGGTAAGGAAGGACAACTGGCTCTAACACCTCGGAGATGTAGCGCTGGCTGTTTAAAGTACCGGCAATGCGTACTAGAGGAGTGCGAGAGTGATATCCAATACCGCCGCATACCATAATACCCGGTGCAGGACCAGTGTGGCGGTGCATAACGCAGCTGTTCAGCATCCTCTCTCCACGGTGTCTCCAGACTCGAATCTGACCATCGTGGTGTTGCAGACAGAAGCGTGATTCGTCAGTAAAGACAATTTCATTCCATTCTGCCGTCCACATCCTTCTTTCATCGCACCATTGGCGGCGGAAACGTCTGTGGTTCTGCGTCAAGGGTAGACGAAGCAATGGACGTCTTGCGGACAGACCACTCTGCTGTAAATGGCGTCGAATGGTACGCGCAGACACTGGATGATGCGGTACTGTTGGGTTTTATCGATTGAAGACAGAGTTTTATACACTGCTGGCCACCGTAAATGCAACACCCTGAAGGAAGCATGCAAATAATATGAAATTTACAACATGCATTAGCGGAGGTGAGATATGCAAATGATTAGAATTTCAGCGCAGATGCACATCACGCGCGCCTGTGGCGCCACTTCAAAGCGCTATTTAAGGCTTGGAGATTTCGACGATTTCAAGTACGGCAATTGTGTTTTTCTTGTGGTTTTTTCAAAAAAACGATCAATTATGCCTCGTAGAAAACAGCGATCATCTTTTGATCAAGTATCCGAGTTCGACAGAGGAAGGATAGTGGCCTACCGAGATTGTGGATTATCTTTCAGGGAAATCGGTAGTCGTGTTGGACGAAACCAAACAACTGTAATGCGGATATGTGATCGTTGGATGCAGGAGGGTACGACGGACCGACGTGTTCGATCGCATCCACCTCAGTGCACCACTTCACGTGATGACAGGCATATTGTGCGTATGGCAGTGACGGATCGCTCAGTCACATCACGAACCATAGCACAGCACATTCAGTCTGTACCGCATCATCCAGTGTCTGCGTGTACCATTCGACGCCGTTTACAGCAGAGTGGTCTGTCCGCAAGACGTCCATTGCTTCGTCTACCCTTGACGCAGAACCACAGACGTTTCCGCCGCCAATGGTGCGATGAAAGAAGGATGTGGACGGCAGAATGGAATGAAATTGTCTTTACTGACGAGTCACGCTTCTGTCTGCAACACCACGATGGTCGGATTCGAGTCTGGAGACACCGTGGAGAGAGGATGCTGAAAAGCTGCGGTATGCACCGCCACACTGGTCCTGCACCGGGTATTATGGTATGGGGCGGTATTGGATATCACTCTCTCATTCCTCTAGTACGCATTGCCGGTACTTTAAACAGCCATCGCTACATCTCCGAGGTGTTGGAGCCAGTTGTCCTTCCTTACCTTCAGGGCTTGCCTACAGCCATATTTCAACAGGATAATGCGCGACCACACGTGGCACGCATTGTCCAAGGGTTCTTCGTCAATCGCCAGATTGAATTGCTTCCCTTGCCAGCTCGCTCTCCGGATCTTTCGCCGATAGAAAACATGTGGTCCATGGTTGCTCAACGATTGACCCAGAATACATCCCCAGCTGCCACACCAGATCAACTTTGGCAACGTGTGGAAGCTGCTTGGTCTGCTGTACCCCAAGAACACATCCAAAGTCTCTTTGAATCAATGCCGAGGCGTGTGGCAGCGGTGATCTCCAACAATGGCGGCTACTCTGGCCACTGATTTTGGCAGGAACCACACTTCACAGAAGTCTATAAATTTAATCATTTGATACTTGGTCAACATGTTATCTACAAAATAAATTTTGTTGTGATATCTCTTGTCTTTCTTGGTGTTGCAATTTGGGTGGCCAGCAGTGTACATTAAAAATAAATTTTATTACGTAGCCAAGTCTTATGGTTTAAAAACATACTTTTAGAAAACAACAAAAAGTCTGATCAGCTCATGATCCCCACCTTTCTTCACTTTTATACATTCAAAGATTTACATATTCTTCACATTTATGTGCCCCACACGGCACTATAATTGGAGGTTTGAGACCGATTCCAACATGCGGCCCCATCGGTTGTAAAACCTCAGCAGATGTATTACAATTCAACATTATATATATATATATATATATATATATATATATATATATATATATATATATATATATAAATCTAACAAAATATTTTTCTAATAATATTTTTAAATTTATTTAACAATAAAGGCTTTGTTAAAAAGTCAGCCAAATTATTTTCCGATGAAATATAATTTACGTTAAATAGTTCATCTTTTATTAATTTACGAATAAATTTGTACTTGATATCAATATGTTTAGTTTTCTGATTTTCCTGACTATTTTTTGAAAAATAGATAGCAGATTGATTATCACAATATACTTGGGGTCTTATGTAATCACACAAACTTAATTCATTTATAATTCTACTAAACCAAATAACTTCTTTAGTGCAATCGGTTAGTGCAATAAATTCAGATTCCATTGAGCTAAGAGCTATGCACTTTTGTTTAGAAGATTTCCATGATATTGGGATGTTACCCAAATAAATTAAATAGCCACTGCTTGAATGTCTGTTTGTGAGACCACATCCCCAATTTGCATCAGAAAAAGCAATCAAATTTTAACTTTTTACATTGGAAAGATTAATTTTAAAATCCTTTGTAAGAAAAACATAGTTCATAATATCAACAACGTAAGACCAGTGTTTGTAAGTATAACCATTACAAAACTGAGACATTATATTAACAGCAAATGCAATATCTGGTCTGGATCTATCTGACAAAAACGATAAACATCCTATTAAGGAACGATAGGGAAATTTCCTCATTAAATCATTTTCAATTATTTCTTCCTCTTTAACCTTATCAGGTAAGTTACAACCAATTTTAAAAGGTAAATTCACAAAACTTTTAGGAAGATCTTTGAATTTTGACATTAATTTTTCAATGTAGGTAATTTGATGTAGATAAATCGAATTTTCTATCTCTTGAAAGTTTACGCCTAACAAATATTTAGTTTTACCTAGGACTGTAAGATCCAATTTTTTGTCCAATAATTCGATTACTTCATTTATCAAATGTTCTCTTTTTGAAAACAAAACCATATCATCTACATAAACAATTAAAATTACATCTTTAAATTTGTAGACACAATTACACCAATTTAACTGAGAAAATCCTAATTTAGTTAAAATACCTTCTAATTCCAAATTCCATTCTCTACCACTTTGATGCAGACCATATATAGCCTTTTCCAATAGACATACTTTGTTTTCGGATCCTTTCAGCACAAATCCTTTTGGCTGTTTCATGTATATAGTATCCTTAAGGTGTCCATATAAAAATGCACTTTTCACGTCAACTTGACAGTGATACCAACCCAACATAGAAATCAATAGTACAAACAATAATCTAACAATAGAAAAATTCACAACTGGTGAAAAAATATCTTTAAAATCAATGCCGGGTTTTTGCTTAAAACCTTGAGCAACAAGACGAGCTTTATACCTTTTAGGTATATTGTTTTCGTCCATTTTTATGCTGTACACCCACTTACTTCCAATTATGGTTGTATTTGGGGGTGTGTCCACTAATTTCCATACTTGCCTATCCTTCATTATCTGAATTTCTTCATTCATGGCAGTATTCCATTTAATTTTATCCTTACTTGCTTGCGTTTCTTCATAACTTTTGGGGATTTCGACATTGTAACACTGATCATACATGTCGTACATCTGTTGGTCTAAAAAATTAGATTCATCACTAGAAGTAGATGGCACATTAGAAATATCCACATTAGGATGTTCAGTCTCTGGCTTAAAATTGAAATTTACAGGATCAAACCTAATCTTGTTTTTAGTACAGTACTTTTTAATATCATTTAAAGATCTCATTCTCAAATTTTCAGGAGAATAATAGTATACATCTATCCTATTGCTTTTATTTCTAGGTTTTTCGATTCTTCGCCAATTTGAAATGTTAAGACTTTTTAAGTCCTCAGTTTTAACTAAACCTTTAGAATCTAAAACTTGAGTTTCACTTTCCGATTTTACTTTTATATTTTCATTTGATTGATAAATAGGAATATTAGAATTAAGATCGAAAGAAACGTACTCAAAGTTTTTACCAAATAGTACATCAACAGCTTTCTTACTTTCGTCGATATGAACATGGACTGTTTCAACTATTCTCTTCTCGTTTGGGATATATATTCTGTAACCTTTAGTTTTCAAACCATATCCTGTCAAAATACCAAGTTTTGCTCTGGGTTGTAATTTATTTCTCTGTATTTTAGGAATATCAACATATGCCAAAGAGCCAAAAATTCTAAAATGTTTTACTGATGGTTTGAAACCAGTCCATATTTCGTTAGGAGATATACCCTCAGTTAATTTGTGTTCGCATCTATTTTTAGTGTGAATAAATGCTAAAAGTGCTTCTGACCAAAATTGTGGTTGTAAACCACTGTCTTGAAGCATAGCTCTGACACAATCCATGGCTGTTCTATTGAACCTTTCTGCAATGCCATTTTGTTCAGGGGTATAAGTTGAAGTTCTTTCGATTTTTATTCCTAGATCATTTAAAAACTTTTTAAATTCTTTGTGACAAAATTCTAAACCATTGTCAGTTCGGACACATTTTAACTTAACATTTAGCTGCCTTTCAGCTTTAACCAAGTATTTTTTAAAGTAATCAAAAACTTCATTCTTATTTCGAATAATATAAATAGTTACTTTTCGTGAAAAATCATCAATAATAGATAAAAAGTATTTGTTTCCACCTAGAGAGTTAACTGGAGCAGGACCCCACAAATCCATATGGATCCTTTCCAAAACATTTTTAGTTTTCCTTTCGTACATATAGTTTCTTTTTAAGGATATTCTAGTGGATTTAGCAATAGCACAAATCTTACAATTTTTATCTATATTTTTACAATTAAGTTTTTCAATTCCTTTTACACAATTAATTTTACTCATATTTTCAATTAAGGGCATGTTAACATGACAAAACCTACGGTGGGCTTTTTCTAGATCTAAACCAGTTACATATGTATAATTTTTAATCTTGGGATAACCTTTCAAGATATACAATTTTCCAATTCTGGGAACAGTAAACAAATATTTATTATAACTATTATAAATAATCATTTTGTTATTTCCCCATTTAATTTGGTTTCCCACAAGGTCAATACGAGCACCACTAATTAAATTTCTTCTCATATTAGGTGAGTATAACACATCTTTTAAAGTTATATCATAATTTCTGTTTCTATCTAAAACTGTAAATTGAATATCACCCATACCTAATACTTCCGAGGTGCTGTCCTTGTCTCCGACTAGGATCTTCTGTGGTGGTAGTTTTCTGAATGTCGTAAACATATCACGTTCTTTACAGAAGTGAGCAGTTGCAGCAGAATCAATGAGAAATTCCCTCGGTCTTTCATTTGGAAAATTTGAAACTGCATAGGCACGTTGAAGATCAGTTTTTGGATTGTCCTCCATATAAAATAATTCACCACCAGGTTTCTGCCGATTGCATTTCTTGAAGCACTTCGATTCGTAATGTCCCGACTTTTTGCAGTAGTTGCAGAATGGTCGCGGCCCCATACGACAAACTGTCGACTTTCTTGGGCTTGAAGGAATTAATTCAGGGTCCAGTACGCATCTGCTGTGATCAGGAGTAGACGCCCGTGTCTCCTTGTATCTAGATGACTTGTTTCTTGTAGCATAAGCATCGGCCACGATACTTAATTTTGTGCCTTCGTCTTTCCGCTTCAGCTCGATTCGGCTGGATTCTGTTATTAAATGTTTAGACAAATTGTCTAGCGTGAACTCGTTGTCATCCATCCTGTATAGCAATTGTACCAGATTATCGTATTCGTGAGGCAAATGTCTTATTAGTTGAAAGCAAACTAAAAGGTCTGGGATTTCGAATCCACATTCTTTTATCTGTAACAGCTTCTCATGCACTCGTTTGCAGAAGAGTCCAATGGATTCGTCCTCCGGCTGGTAGCGGATTGAAAAGAACTCGTCCACAAGGCCTGCCAATCGTGCTCTAGATGCTGGTTCAAAGTTGGTCTTTAATATATCCCAGGCTTCCTTACCGTCCTCAGTAGATGAAATTAAGACTTGATATTTTCTGTCTATGCCCTGGTAGATAGTTGTGTATGTCCTCTGCTTCCTATAACGATAGTCTCTTTTTTCTTGTTCTGGAGCATCTTCCAATAATAGAGGTTCCGTTTTAGTGATAAATTCCCAGCAGTTCCGGTCGATTAGCAATACCTTCATGTCCGTCTTCCACGTGGCATAGTTGAAATCCGATAACTTCGAGAAGGAAAACATGGACATTTCTTGAATACCCATCATACTGGATACCGGTAGTGGCAGAATTCAGGTTCAGCTTAAGGTCTGAGGCCCATAACCAATTGTTGGGTTTTATCGATTGAAGACAGAGTTTTATACATTAAAAATAAATTTTATTACGTAGCCAAGTCTTATGGTTTAAAAACATACTTTTAGAAAACAACAAAAAGTCTGATCAGCTCATGATCCCCACCTTTCTTCACTTTTATACATTCAAAGATTTACATATTCTTCACATTTATGTGCCCCACACGGCACTATAATTGGAGGTTTGAGACCGATTCCAACAGGTACAGACTGAATGTGCTGTGCTATGGTTCGTGATGTGGCTGAGCGATCCGTCACTGCCATACGCACAATATGCCTGTCATCACGTGAAGTGGTGCACTGAGGTGGATGCGATCGAACACGTCGGTCCGTCGTACCCTCCTGCATCCAACGATCACATATCCGCATTACAGTTGTTTGGTTTCGTCCAACACGACTATGTCCTCACGTTGGCGTGGTGTGGAAGTTTGGAGAGTGGGGTGCCAGCTCAGGTATTGCCTCGTCATCTGACCGTGGTTCAAAATTACGTGGTGTTGTCCTCGGATCTTTCCCTCTGGGATTGATCCCGGACCGTCACCAATAGCCCGTTGTGTTGCTCCAGTGTGACGTTAATTGAAAATACCAATACCAACACGACTACCGATTTCCCTGAAAGATAATCCACAATCTCGGTAGGCCACTATCCTTCCTCTGTCGAACTCGGATACTTGATCAAAAGATGATCGCTGTTTTCTACGAGGCATAATTGATCGTTTTTTTGAAAAAACCACAAGAAAAACACAATTGCCGTACTTGAAATCGTCGAAATCTCCAAGCCTTAAATAGCGCTTTGAAGTGGCGCCACAGGCGCGCGTGATGTGCGTCTGCGCTGAAATTCTAATCATTTGCATATCTCACCTCCGCTAATGCATGTTGTAAATTTCATATTATTTGCATGCTTCCTTCAGGGTGTTGCATTTACGGTGGCCAGCAGTGTATATAAAATAGGATATGTGTGTGTGTGTATTTTCTATACACATCTACACCGTTTGACCAATCCACACCAAATTTGGTACACTTATACTTTAGAACACTGCGGTCAGCATAGGCTAACTCTTAACCCCCGTTCTATTGGCCCTGGGGGCTAAAAACTATTCGAAATCGCAATAGAAATAACATTGAGCATAGATTGATTGCTTTAGGCAGCGATGGTTGCTTTACCAGTGTTGATCGAAAAACAATTTTTTCCGAAACAAATTAAATTACAGTATTTATGTTTGAACTGACTTTTTAGTTCTTCCCATGATGTAAATAAATTATAGATATTTTATTGATGAAGGAAAGAATATTTTAAAATATTTATGTTTGCAAGGGGGGGGGGTATTTCAATTAACGTCACACTGGAGCAACACAATGGGCTATTGGTGACGGTCCGGGATCAATCCCAAAGGGAAAGATCCGAGGACAACACCACGTAATTTTGAACCACGGTCAGATGACGAGGCAACACCTGAGCTGGCACCCCACTCTCCAAACTTCCACACCACGCCAACGTGAGGACATTTGAGGCCACGACAGATTTAACGTGCACCAGCCCCCTTTGTACACGACGGTGTTTGGCTGGATTCGAACTCGCAACCCTTCGGTTGCTAGTCCGTTACTCTTCCAACCGGGCCACCGCGGCCCTATATGTTTGCAAGGAAATTCAAGGAAAGGTTTTCAGGAGTTCAAGGATTATTTTTCAAGGAAAGTTGGTGTATATTTCGACCAACTTTCCTTAAATAATTTATTGAATACGTGATGATTTGTAGAATTCTGTTTCACAAGGCTTTTTACGTAAGGCGTGTAACTTATTTTAAAATGTCCGGAATAGATAGATGTTAATCCTCCGCTGAAAGCAGTGATTTTCTTTCTGAAAAATTCTGTAAAATCGACTTTCTGCTTTTTGAAAAAAATTTATCTATTCAGTTTAATTTGTCTACACCGATTACATTTATTTCTAACCCAAGCACCGTTATTCCGAAAAGCACAAACGAAAAACTCATTGATCATAAAAGCGTAATTTTGCTACTCGGTATCTGGCAGCACCAGAATTAATGTTTACTTTTTTTATAAAACTTTGTAGAACTTTCTAGAAAGTTGGGGAAACGGAAACTTCCTTGGACTCATGGTGGAGAACATTCCAGCACCCACTCGGTTCATAGCTGGTCGTATTTAAAGGAAGCTAACTCGGTAAGTCTTCCAGTTTATCATCTTTCAGTTAATCTGGCAGTTTTATTTCGCTCCTTTAGTTGATTGTATAAGTGTTTCCTACTTTATTCGACAGTGATAGTGTACATTTTGGATTTATATTTCTAAACGGATGTAAGTACTACATAATTTTATATTCGTTTGTTTTCGTTAATTTAGCTTTTTTGTATTCTATAATAGATTTCATTGCTCAGTGAGAGTGTGCCTTTTGCTTAATTTTTTAAATATGTTTAATGAGATCAGAATTAATGCTTTTTTTACACCAGAATAAAAGTTTTTTTTAGCATGATTTAGAATTCTGTGTTTGAGTATTTTAAATGACAGCTTTTAAGTAAGGCATTAATATTTTTTATTTGTGTTAAAAGTTTGATATATTCCTAAACTGATGTAAGTACTTCGCAATTTTACTATGTTTTACCATTCAGTTTATATTAGCTTTTTATTTTTATTGTATTCTATAATAGATTTCATTGCTCAGTGAGAGTGTGCCTTTTGCTTATTTTATGAAATAGCATTTCTTTGTATTCTTTTACAGATTTCTTTGCTGTAGCAATGCCTCCAAGGAAGAGGAAGGCGATCGGCCAAATGCAGTCAACGGCTAAGATGATGAAAGATGAGCATAGTCAAGAAACTTCCGAGGAGAGGAATAGAAGACTTGCGATTGCGAGAGAGCTTCAACATCTAGAGCAACAGAGACGGCACAGCAGCGTGAGTCCCGACTTCAAGATAAGAGGGATTGTGCTACTACATTTAGAGCAACAGAGACGGCACAGCAGCGTGAGGCCCGACTACAGGATAAGAGAGATAGAGCCAAACGATCACGGACTGCGCACCATTTTAGTTTAGCATTGGAAGAATTCCACTACGATTCACATAAAGACTACTCGCTGCATGCAAGTGTTACCATCGGTAAAATGGAAATGGTTTGTAGTTACTGTCAAGCCAAAAAGTTTAAATCAGTCTACTGGTATTTGCTGTAAAAATGGAAATGTTAAACTCTGCCAACTGGAACCACCACCACAAGAACTTTTGACTTACACATCAGGAGATACGTCAGAGTCGAAGCATTTTCTTAGTAACATCAGAAAATACAACTCATGTTTCCAAATGACATCATTCGGCGCCACATCAGTTGTTGGACAGCCCGGATTTCCGTCGACATTCAAGGTGCAAGGGCAGATTTACCATAAAGCGGGATCGTTGCTTCCGCTGCCAGATCAACCACCAAAATTTCTAAAACTATATTTTATTCAAAACGAACAAATGGAAACTGATCAGAAGTGCGCCTACTTCTCGGGAACAAGACGTCAGATTGTGTTAAACTTACAGAGGATGTTTTATGAGCACAATAATCTTATTAAAACGTTTGAAACAGCATTGGAACGTATGCCAACAGATGAATATAAAGTAGTCATAAGAGCAGACCGAAGACCAGCAGGCGAACACGAGCGGCGCTTTAATTCTCCTCAAGCAGATCAAGTTGCAGTGGTGATATCAGGAGATGAGTTTCATCATGGATGGAGATGGATATCATTTTAATCTGAGGCAGATCAACCCAAGAACAGGTGAAACAACCAGCAAGAAAGTTTCAGCGATGTATTTCTATGCGTACAGATTAATGGTTCGAGATACTGGGCAGAACCACGTATTGAACTGCAGGCAATTGTTTCATCAGTTCATCGTCGATATGTACGCAAAAGTCGAGAGTGAGCGTTTCCTTTACATTCGCCTAAATCAACGTAAACTGAAAGTTGATATATTCACCTGAGAGATGCTGTGTCAAATGACGGGAACTTTGAAAACTCGGTGCCTTAGTCGTACTACCAGATACATTTACAGGCAGTCCCAGACACATGCACGAATACACGCAAGATGCTATGACGTACGTGAGGACGTAAGGAGACCAGACTTATTAATCACTTTCACCTGCAATCCGACTTAGACGGAGATCAAGGAGGTTCTTACCAATGGTCAATTACCCAGTGAGCGCCACGACTTGATTGCGAGAGTATTTGCTCATCTTTCGTTTTTTTAGAATTCTGCATTTTTTCGTCGGAATTTCGTTTCTGTTTGTCTTTATTTCTTAATCTTTTACATATTGCAATATATTCAGGAATTAAATGTATATATTTGCGTCCAAAGTATATTGTAGAAGCTATGAAAAAGTTAAAACGTATTTTCCGTACTACTTAAATGATTGCATTTTTCTGTGAAAAAAAAGTGCTTATTCTAATTCACTTTTCAAGCAACATTTAACCATTTCAACCCGAGCAACGCCGGGTAATTCAGCTAGTGCAATATGTAAAGATTAATTAATATGTAATTTTCAATATTTGACCACGCTAGTAAAATGTTAAATTTTTTAGTTCCATTTAGAATTATTAGGCCGCGTTCGTAAACAACTATGAAAAAGTGCAAGCTAAAAAATAATTCGTCACATGACCTCCGTTTCACTAGTTCTGAAGTTGCATTTACGAGCGATTAGGTTTATTAGTCTCATTTGCCATGTAATTGGCTATTTGTTTTGAAAAATTCAATCTGAAAATGAGCCTAAACCATGAGTATAGATGCATTACAACATTCACATTCAAAGGAACCTCGTTCGTAAACGCGAATAAATCGCACCCATTGTATGAGTTATTCAAACCGAGCATTCCAAGAGTCTCAGATTTTCTAGTGTGAAAAACAAGCCGTTTCATGAATTACTGAAAAGGAAAAAAAATCGTTTGAAACGAACTGAGATTGTTCTAGGTTTTGTCAGTTCAGAAGTTTGCGGTCAGTTAGATAGATGTGAATGTTGTAATGCATCTCTACTCATGGCTTAGGCTCATTATCAGATTGAATTTATCAAAAGAAATTGCCAATTACATGGCAAATGGAGACTATAAAAACCTAGTCGTTCGTAAATGCAACTTCAGAACTGGTGAAACAGAGGTCATGTGACGGATTATTTTTTGGTTTGCACTTTTTTCAGAGTTTACGAACGTGGCCAGACTCTCGGAACGCTCGGTTTGAATAACTCGTACAACTGGATTAGCTTGGATTCTGAGGTTTTGAGATTATTACAGACTTATATGTATTTTTGAGCCCCTTTTGAGATTTATTAATTGACAACGATTCTGAATTTTTCGAGACGTAAATGTTCATCAACAATGAATAATGTCAAAGGTATGTTTCAATGCGCACTCGCTACTTATGCGATTACTCTTTAGAAGATAATAATAAACACTTAATTAGCAGCAAGAACCGGTTGTATTCTTATCTCAACGGGCTATACAGTTAGTCTCAAAATAAGGCGCTAATAGTGATCAATGCGACGACTGAAATAGCCAAATGTGAGTTGATAGTTTGAAATAGAATCTTCTAAACTTCAGTAAGTACCTGAAATTCACTGCCAGAATCGTTTAATTCATGTGTACAAATCAAGAAACGTAGAAAAAATGTAAACAAATTTCATTTTGAATTTGTATGAGGTATTTTCAATTTAAAATAATAAACCAATTACGAAGTGAAAATTTTACTTCCGCTAATTGCTCTCTCATGATACAGATCTGAGTTACCTTAAATATAATTTAATGCCATTTTGAGGACGTTTGGCGCTTAATCTATTTGGCGTTGACCAATCATTATACCTATTATATACATAGACTTATTATACAAGAATTTATTCTTTGGAACTTTTGTTGCCGAAGTGCTGCAATCGTATTCGAAAAACAAGCCTACTGACGTCATGTTCGGAATAAGCACAGGAAACACTATCATCAGCTTAGCTTGAGAGAAAATGACTCTCCTTGGTATATTTTGGAAGACTTTCCTATTATGAAGAATAAAGAATCCTATTTGTTTATTTCATTTAAACAAATAGGATTCTCATTTATTAGGATTAACAAATAGTATTTCAAATGATAAATCCTGTTTCAAGGAACATTCGGTACAGGTTTGATACAACGACTTTTTGTGACAACGCTTTCTGCACGTTTTCTGGCGTGCTTTTTGTAGCGAGCTGCGACAGGCAAAGGTAACCTCTCGATTATTTGAATATTTATTAATTTTTTTAATCATAATATTTTTTTATTTTACTATGGCAAAATAACTCTGGTTTGCTAGAATTAATGTAATACTTTATAACATTCATATTTTATAGCCTGGTTCTATTGGACTTGGATATTATTATTTAACTTGTACAAATTTCCATAGCAATATTTCAAAAAAGAAAAGATTTTTTTTATTTAAGTAAATACTTATTTAGTAGAAGAGTAGCCAGTTGTGTGGATATTTTTTCATTTTTAAAATTCTTTTCGGTAATCTTTTGAATTATTTTCTGCCAAGCCAAAAAAAAAGTGTTTTTTCTAAGAAATTCTTCCTTGCCGACATAAAAAGCACGCCAAAAAATGCACCAAAAGCGATGCCACAAAAAAGTCCTTACATTAAAGTTGTACCGAACATTCTTCCCAAGGTTTTGAGAAATTTAAGTTTTTATATGCTTTTTCGATAAGATAGTGCTATAAAGTTCTTTATAGACGAATGCGTCGAAACTATCTCTTGTTTTCGTATTTGATTTGCGGCAGATAAACTCATTGAAATTCAAAACATTGCTTTAATTTTCGAGTATTTTGGTAACTCCTGTTGTACTGCCAAAAGCGAATGCCATTTACACAAGAATCTTCAAGTGATGACCCGGTGAAAGCATATATATTATATATAATAAGCAATCAAACATACAGAACACTAAAACGCAAACCAGCAAAACGCCAAAAGGTCAAAAAAGTCAAATGGCTAGAAAGCCTAACTCAGAAGGCAGAACAGAAAGCAGAACTGTAGTTTGCGCGGATTATTGTCGAGCCGAGGTTTATTTATCAATTTGGGTGAGTTTTCTCTTCTGTGGTTTTGATTTTCTGGTCTTTGTTTTCTAGTTTTGCCTTCCTGTTTATGGTGTTTGGAGGAGTGTATGGGCTACTTTTGGTGAATTGCCGCTCATACGCAGAAAACGCCATATTGTGTTGACTGGGTGAGGCCCCTCCCTGATGACGCCATCATCCATATATATATATACATATACATATATATTGCATTTGGTGTTACTCCTTAGGTTGTTTAAATCCAAATACCATGTTTTGAAACAGGTATTTGGTCAAAATGAAACCAATTTCATTCCGTTGAATATAGATTTTCTGCTTCCAAACATGGTAGATCAAATTCTGTATTTTGAATCAAATTTACCGAAAATTGGTTTCAAATTCACTTAAAAATTCAGTATATGCATGTTGAACCTTACTACTAGCAAATAAATTCAAATGCAATTACTCCGATTCCAGTTTATTTCATAGTTCTCTGAATTTTAGTTGAGCAGATATTATACTAATCGAATTCTGATCTGATATACTTTCATTCATTTTTTTTCTTATTTGCATAAATTTCCAAGAACATTAATTCCAGCGTTGAAAATTTGTTTTCAATATTTCAACCCATCACGGAAAATCACTTTTTAATTTGAAGAAAACTCAAATCACAAAGTTTGGTCAATAGCCATTCTCAAATGCAGAACAAATTCTAGATATGTGCATCTGCAGATGGAGTGGATATATTTGAATTTACTGCAACTACTAAGGTTTAATATGCATGCATTGATCTTTTTAAAAGAAATTTGAAGCTTTTTACGATAAATTTGAATTAAAGTTCAGATTTTGGTCTATCATGTCAGTAATCCAAAATATAGTGATTTGTATACAAAGGTGTGGTTGGTATATAAAAGACCTAAACGATCTTACATCTGGCCTTAGTTTAAATATTTATATATCTTCTTTTGAAGAAATCCCTCCTTTTTGAAGAAATCCCTCCTTTTTGAAGAAATCCCTCAGTTTTTATTTCATACAATAGTGAAGTCCATTGAAAATCTATCTTCAAGCAGAATAGAATGAAATTGGTTCCAGTTTCACCAAATATCTTGTGTAGACAATGCTATTTAGACTTAAAATAATCTGAATCTTAGGACAAAGTTCAAAAAATCTTCTAGATATTGATTTTAACATTTGTACATTTGTAAAACTAGGTGGATGAATACTTTTCGGTATCTGATTTCATGTTACATACATTACATTTTTAATATTTTTAACAAACTTTCAATAATTATTTGATTATTTTGAAGAGTGGCTAAAATGGAGATATAGTTTTGAAGTGGTCAAAATTTAAATCGTAATTTTAACTACATCCTTATAAAATTCATAATAAACCATATGGTGGATGAAAATTTATGATCCACTGTATGTTGTTTCCTCGATTTATTGGTTTCCAAAACCAAGTTCACCAATCGTCAAGTTGTTGTCATAAGTTATGATGTGGGGATTCTCAGATTTTTTGCCAGACACTGACGTATCCACCCAATTTTAGGTAATTTATTTAAAGTTAAAATTTTCTTAAAAGTGTAACCGAGAGTTTTAAATTCTACTTTATACTTTTTAAAATACATCGAGCGAAACAAGATTAAACATTGTTTTAAAAAATCAGCAACGTACTATTTATCTGTAAAAATGAAGTTAAAGTTATGCTGAGACTAAGTAAATTAAATTTATTTCCAACGTAGTCTTAGATTTTAAATAATTAAAACTGAACTCATCTACATTTTAGGTTTTAAGTTCAAATTTTATTGCAAAATTCTAAAAAATTGAATTGGGATTTATGTATTATCATCCTTATTCATCTCGAACAAACTTTAATTATTTTTATTAAAGTTTGATATTTATTCCTATCTAGAATATATATTCGAAGATTGCAATATTCTAAAAATGCAATGGGGTAGGAAAAGAAAATAGTGAGTATTAGTAGTGACAAGTTTAATGATTATCAATTGTGAATAAAAAACATTTCTGTTTAAATATACTTATTCAATAGAATATTTTTTAATTTAGAACAAAACAAGATATTAATATTTCAATGGAATGAGAAATTTATAATTATATGTTCTACACTTTTCATTTTTATCAAATTAAAAGGAAAGTCGATATATTTCTAAAATACTCACAAACAAGGTACACAATTTTATTAATTACATTTCCAAGCTTACAAATGTTAACACTGCAAAATACGATTTGAGAATATTTGCGCGAAATCTTCTTACAACTTATTTAATTATAATGTCATTTACATCAGAAAATATAACATGCAAATTTATATCAATAAAAAATTTAAAAACAAGCAGAACATAAAGAGATAACCGTAATTATACCATAAAATCCTAATATTTACAGTAATGTACAAAAAAATGTAAACAAAGTAATCTCATTCAGTAAGAACTAGTTAAAATAAAATTCATTTACATGAGACAATAATTATGAATTTCTCAGCCAGACTATACAAATCTATCAAAGGAAAGAATATAAAGATAAATTTAACCATATAACCATAATTATATTATAATTAAATAATCATAATTTGTTGTAAAGATAAAAAAATTAAGTACTCAATATTTTAGAGAAAACGAACAAGATCATTCAATCAAGTATCATTATTGCGTACAATAAATCTGATATTAGAAATTAAGATACAGTTTCTATAATACTTAAATAGGAAGAAATTTTAAAAGTTCACCAAATGTTTCAGGTTTGCTTAGCTTTTTACAAGTTGTTTAATTATGCAAACTATATATTATCACAAAACTCCCCTTACATATGTTTCTTACACCAATATAAATGTTCCAATTTGCTTATGAATTAATTAGACACGTCCTCAACATGGGCATCAGTTTTTAAAAATATAAATCATTTACCTGAATTTTTGAAAGATCCTGCAAGCAGTCTTAAAACTTCTTCAGCTAATTCGCGTCTCGTTTTGATTACGTTTTGCCACTGTTCTGTAACCATGACTTGATGCGCATGACTGCAAATATATTTCATGGCTGCTTTTCTATACTTCGAATTTTCCTTGAGATCGAGTGTCAAGATGTCACACACTGTCTCAACTTTGAATTTAGACTGCACAATGTCAGAACATTTGTCTCTCAGTGGTTTCACGCGAAACTTCTCGGAAATTTCGAAAAGCTGCAACAGCATCTCCAAGTTCACCTCAAGATTCGCTGTGTCAATCACACCTGAGTAGACATACTTAAGAAATGTGTCAAACGCTTCTGTATTTGTATCTCCAAGTCTCAAGACATGACTACAATGATCTTTCATCTCTTCGGCAAATGTTTTTGAACGAGCACATAGTACAAATTTGTGTACTTTGAAATCCTTATCACTAACTACAAGCGATAAATCACTCAAATTACCGGATTCGTATAACTTTCCGAAATCTTTAGAGACGCTCGAGTACCAATTTAACCCCCAACCTGAGCTCGAAATTAAATTTTTTTCAACTTTACAAAATATTTCCTTGGATGACAGCTTCAATTTGCACTGAACTGTAATTGAGTTATTAATGAATATTCTGGAATTATTTTGTTCGAGTGATTTTCTTTCCAGAAATTTTGGAAATCCACATCTTCCATAAGAAGGAACTGCTTTGACCACCTGAGAGGTGTATTGAGACTTTCCCTTTTCGTCTAAAAAGGAAATTTCCAATGATAGGTAATTATTTGAAGTTTGGGAACAACAGTCCACAAAAATTCCCACGTGTTTTGGGGATTCTCGGCTTCTATGGTAAAACTTCAAAATCCACTTTGTATCACCACAGCAGGAACCAAATGGTAGACTTTCTACACAAGTGTTACAGTTGTCTGTATCGGATAAATTGAAATCTTTAATCTTCCACGTGAATTCAGTGATCGGCTTCGATCAAAGAATGAGCAATAATTTTGTTGGGTTGGAGTATGCTTGTCAATTCATCTATTTTGAAACTTTCGGCACATTCGTACAAACCATATGGAGAAGATTTTTTAGTTGACAAACCTTCGAGATCACCTGAGTAAATAAAATCGAGCATTTTTCTCATTACAGCCATTTCTATATTGGGTAGATCAATCACTGGACTTTGTGTTGTGCTTTTCAACATGTCACTGAAAATGGGCGAACGAGCCGAAAGAACTACCTTATTCGCCGTGATTTTACCGTCTTTCAGGCTAAAAGTTACATCGTTGAAGTCCTCTCTAGTTAGAAATTTTCGCACGTCGCTTGAAAGGCAGTAAAAATCGTGGTCAGGATCTGACTTACTCGGTTCGACCAATCCATCGTTGAAAATATAAAGATCGCATATGACACGTAATGTGTCATCTTCCACCAACTTCTCAAGCAATCTTTCAATGGAGGTGAAACTGTGGTATCCATGATTGCTTCCTTTAGTGAAACAGTGATATTCTCTTCCCTTAAACAAATCTTCATTAGAGAATGACACTTGGAATTTCAAATGTACGTGCACTTTCAGCGGCCCTTCATCTTTAAGGTCTCTCTTTAAAAATAGAGTTATGCCCTCACCGTTAGCAGCAGAAGACAAATAAAAAAACCACGATGTTGACGAACAAGGATAAAGCTTGAAATATGGACTGTAGATGCAAGAGTCGAGCTCTCTTCTGCACAGGCTGAAATTTTCTATGGACCACTCAAGGGGACCGGTGCAGTCCTATCTCCGTAATGTTAAAATGGTCATATTTTAAGGAACATTTTCTCAGAATCTTTTATATGTATTGACTTGAATTTTTTTATACAGGTTATGAAGACACTTTTAAACACTTTAACACAGGGATTTTTAAAAAACTTAAAATTTGAAATTTTGAGAATTTTTTTTCTTCGACTCCAATTTTTTTTTGGAAAATGACCAATTTTCATCCTTTTTAACACTCAAAATAAACTTTTCTGAGCAGATAGATAAAAATGCCTGTGTTAAAATATGTTATAGGGTATGATACACTTGTAAACCAATTTTTTTTTATATTTGCTTGAATAGATTTTGAAAAAATGTTCCTTTTATGGGAAAAATACACATTTTGAGATATTGAAGTTTAAAGCATAAAATTGACCCTACCTCAAAATTTTCCAGCTCCATAATCTGGATCATCACATATATTATTCATAGAACTCTTATGAGCACTTTTACATCTTTTTGCAATTGTACTTAAGGTACGAAAGCTTCTTTCGGCATACATAAGTCGTTCATTGTCACCTTGCTTCATTGCACGACGCATGTTCACTCCAGGTTCAATACCCAGTTTTTCTAAAACTTTACACCGACTGATGTTTCCTTCATTAAATGTGCACACAGCATCATATACACCAAATTTTAGGCATGTGATTCCAACAAATACATTTTTTGAAACTCTCGACCAAACAACAGAGTTAAAACTCTCATTACAATTTTGTGTCTTGCCATGAAGACAGCGTTCCAAAAGTTGAGGATCAGATAGATCTCTGTATATTGGTTTAATGTATTCCATTATTGTAGCAGGTAAACTATTTTTGTGTGAATAGGTTTTGCCTTCAGCTTGTGCCTTGTTAAATTTGCACCATGTATTCTCACCTGACGGGCAGAGTCCATGTTGTGGTATATTATCAGTGGACATTTTGTGAAACCAGGTTGCCCATATAGAACGTCTCATTTCTTCGACCGACTGCTTTCCTCTAATTGCCATACCATAATAAGACTGCAGATTATTAATTTCATTATCCGTTAGTCTGTTTTTACCACCTAATGTCTTGCCATCTGAAAGTTTCTTTGAACGTGAGGTTTCTTTCAACAGGCGCAACCTGCTGCCCATTCTTTTATTTACATGTGCAACACACTCTAACTTTTCAACAACTAGTTCATCACCATAAGGTTTTGCGTCAGTGATAGCTTTGTAACCTTTTGAGTCCCCATCACCTAAGTAATGGCTGTACCTAACGCCTTCAGCTTTGGAACGTTCAAAGATATTCAAGACACCCTGAACTTCCATGCCACCACTTGTTCCACTATAATTTGAAGAACAATCTGGTAAATGTGCATCTTTGTTTGGGCATTTGCAGTACTTTGTGCACACTTCTACATCAATCACCTTACTAGACTCGACACTGAGACAGCTGACTATTCCATTCAAAGATTTGAAACCTCTTTTCTGCCACGAACCATCCAATGCAACAGGGATATTTGCAGCACCATCATTTTTCAAAACGGCTTCTGCAGTAGCACTGGTCATCGAGTCTTCAGCAACTTTTTGTACGGCATCAGCTAATATATCATTATGTTTGAAATAACGAAATGATGGAGACGGCAGATTCATTATTCCGTTGAACACTTTTGCGGACGTCTTGCCTTTTCCAATGCAACGAAACGCATAGGTAAGTCGAGCGTTCATTTCATATAATTTGAAATTCCCTTCGGTATTTGTTGTGCACTCCTTGGAATTACAAAATTCAACACTAAATTCACAGTTTGTGCAAAACAGCATAATTATTGATGCTAAACCATGAAGAGTTTTACTTTTGATTGATAAGCCAACACCACCACAATTTCTACAGCAAACACTTTCACAAAGAACTTTTGAGAGCAATTCTAAATTAATTATTTCATTAGTATGAGTTTCTTGAAAACAAACAGATACTTCTGAATCCGCTGATATATTTAATTTCTTCGCTGACGACGACTGATCATTATGACAAGAGTTAGTTGTCGAATCTCTAGTTACATCAGTATTACTAGAAGTTACAACATTCGCTTTGCCAACACTTCTACGCTTTTTAAACACCTTATTAGTGAAACGTGGCATATTTCTCGAAATAAACTGTTTAAATTACTTCAAAATAGACAAATGTAGACGGAAATTATACACAGCTAGACAGATTTAGATTATTTGCAAAAGATCAAGAACACCTGCAAACGAGTTTTGATTTCAAATTCAAACCACAAACATTATTCACAAACACGGTCACAGTTATCATTACTGTTGCCAAAGTAGCAAAATAGATACAAAATAAAATAGATAAATTAAATAGTGTGGCTTGGTAAATAAAGTTTTCTAATGGGCTTCTCGTTATGGGCGTTTGTTCAAGACATGTAAACAAAGATGGAAGCCCTTTAAATGACAAAAACGGACGTACAAGTATTCTCTCCTCAGTGTCAGTAAAGCTTTCACTGTGTGTGTGTGTCAATTACTTGTTATTGTATTGTATCGTTTATTGGATATTGTAATTAGGAAGAATGGAGACAAAAGCCTGATTCTGTAGCTATAAGTCTCAAGGAAATCAACCAACCAACCAACCAAGACGTACAAGTATTTTTCAAAAAATTATTTAAAATACTTCTACTCAACGTATTTCCATAAATCATGTATCATTTTAAGCAGAATTGTATAAACATTCATTTAAATTGAAAAAAAAATCGAAAATTTGAAAGATTTTTGTGCACTGGTCCCCTCAAAAATACAATGTTCAACTTTCTTCTGGCTTATTTTAGTCATTGATGACGACTTTTCTTCTTCCATCTTATTAGGAAACAGAATTTCGACAAAGGCTTATAGCACATCAACTTCGCATAGCTTTCCTCGGAGAACAGAATGGCATTTAAAATTGTACAGTTTCGTACCTCTAGAGAGAGCGAATGACAGCAACAAAATATTTCCTTTTATCTTTTAAAGATATGATAAGTATTCTTGCGTCAGTTAAGGTTTCGTTTAGATATCGAATTCAAACACAAGTATTGATTATCCATTCTGCATTTTTGAATTTTTTCCCTCGAACAGATTCGATTATTTTGAATGTTTCTCTTTTTGATTCGTATTCTATCACATTTTCTCTATATGCTCACTTTCATATCTTTAATATTCTTACATAATTGTTTCATTATTTTTCGGAATATTATGACGTGAACATGGAAATAATTCCTTTTTTGCATATCTTAGCCTGCAATTTGTGAAGGCTTAATTTTCCGATTTTGAAGTCGGGTGTTAGTAATCAAGATTTAGGAATGTACAAGGAAAGTTAGTTTAAGTTAAAAAATGTTAACTCCATTTTGTTTAAATTTTATACCATTTTACCCAATATTTTTTCAAACAAAAACTACTGTTTATCCCTAATAGCTACATGATTATTAAAAATCTTCGTTGGGTTTAGAGTCCTCAGGGGCATATCTTTAGGTGTGTACGGGCATCACGACCCCAAGGTACCCAAATGATCTGTCCTCTCTTCTGTTTTACACTCGAATACCCTTCTGCTTTTTGCTTTCTTTTCCTCCCTCGTTATTGTGTTTGGCGCAGCTTGGCCAAATATGGCCCTTGTGCCACATAAAATAACCAACCGTTGAGTGGAGAACCATTATGATCACCAAATCACTTCCAAAACACTCTTCATCATACAAGATGCTTTATATTACACATGATGCTTTTATATGTGTTATGCAAAGCCAAAACATGCATCGACGATTAAAATAAATGCTTATAAAGTTGTAAAACTATATAAGCACAAGATATCAAATCTAAAGGAACTATTGAACAATTTTAAATACTTAAACCTAGTTTCAATTAGTATTGACTTCGATAAAATAATGAGTTTTAATTTTGTTGTTTGAAGCATCATATCAAGTCAGTCATTGAATTTCCTGAACGTTCATACAAACTGGAAACAAACTTCAAAGTCACCTGAGTTTCGTAACTTCACGTGAGAGTTAAGTAAAGTAAACACTTCCTTCTGGCAGTTCTTCCTTTCTTTTTTCATGGCATCCATTTCTTTCTATACTTTTTAAATTTTACCATAACTTTATCTAGAGCGTTACAGATTCAATGAACTAAGAAACTCAACTACCAGAAACTATATACCTCCAATTTAAACTTCATTTATAAAATATCCAGTATTTATGTGATTCTGAAGTAGAATACGTTTCAGCTAGGCTAAATATATTGAAACTTAAACTCAATTTTTAATTTTGAAAATACCTAACGTATCTACATTTTTTATTTTTGATCTTGTTCTATTTAAAGCTAACTTCGAAAGAGATTTAGTCTGATATGCCCAAAATTAGCACGTTTTTGTTTGGATGAATAAGGATAATACACTTATGAAAATAAAGAATGTTTTTATGTGTTTTAACACTTATTCATATGCACTTTATCCCAGTCTTCCTCATTTGTTCAATGGTGAAAGATAGTAACAATAGTAGATTTCGATTAAGGAATGAGCTTCATTTTGGTGCATGGCATTTATTGGTATGAAGCACGCTTTTCAAGTCAATCGTATGAATTCTGCGCATTCACAAACTGCAAACACGACACAAAAGTTCGAAATCATCTGAGCTGAGTACCTCGCTAGACACTTCTTTCATGGCAGTCTTTTCTACGATCTGCTGATAAATCACTGAAGTTTTAGTTGTGTTTTTCAATATTTCTTTGGTACTCGAAAGACCTGAACGAGCTCAATCCCCATGATTTCGACATGCGACAGCTTTAAAGATACGTCGTCTACCCAACTATAGATAGATGGGTTTTCTGTCGCAAAAAGTTAGGAACTATCTCATACACGTCGTGGTAAAAGAAATATACCAATAATTATGTCTTTGTCACATCTTTTATGCCACGTGCTGCAAACGCATCGCGTCATCGCAAAACACCACCACTAAAGACATCGCAAAAACATCGTTTATGTTTCTATTTTAATATCAAACTATAAAGATAGCAGCTTCAAAGGTCAACTCACGGTATTCTTGATGTGTTTGGATCATTACCCCGCACGTAGGAAGAAATAGTGGGGGGACTGAGAAACTTGCCATGAGAATACTGTACTGCTGGACAGCAGAAACAAGGTGGACCTGTCTCCTCCTATTCCAGTTGGGAGATAGTAAAAGGCTGCTATCTTTATAGCCCCTTCTTCTACGGCCCAACACACCTAGTCAAAGGACAAGATAAAGAGAATCTTTCCTTGCCACTGTCCTGCTCCAGGCTAGTTTCTCTTCATTGCACGACGTACTAAGCACACATTTACCACATATCCGCTGTTCACTAATTGCACTCCATTATTCACTAATTGAACTGTTCTTCTTTCACGCTGCTAACAGCGTAAATATAATAGGGAGAAAATGGTAGTATTCCAGACATCTGAGCGTCGTACTTGGGTACCTATGTGATACTTATCAACACATCTTAAATACGTGGCTGTGCTACTTGGGGAAGTTCTTTTTAGTTTCGAAGTATCGTTTAGAGGCAATAGCATGATTAAATTTGCTCGATCGTCAATCCCTTGTTGAAATCACGTGATGCGCGATGTGTCGTCTTTCGCCGTCTTCTCAAGAAATCTTTCATACATAACACTGTTCTGAAACCCTGCTCACTCTCTTTTTTTGAAACACCTTATATTTCATATAGGTCTTCTACTGAAGTCTTTCATTAACAGATCGATGATATTTCACTAACGTACATCATATAGAATTCGACGTTATTTGTACATTGACGAATATAAACAACAAACGAATATAAACAACATAAAATCAACATCTACGGCGAATTTTAAATATGCTTAGTTTGAGCTAGAAATTGCATAATGTTAAATCAACATGGAAGAACTTTCGACGCTCTAACGAAATTCTTCAACAGTCTGATTACAGAAGGGTAATAAGATATCTGGAAAACAGAATTTAGAGCAGAAATAAAAATTCAAGCTAATACGAAAATAGGTTTACAGATGAATAAATATGGAATCGGCCTTGAAAAAGATACAATTGAAGTGAACGTTCTGAAGCTACTTGAGGAAATATGACTGAGGTGCGAACTTTTTACCATGCACTTTATTAGAAATACAAATGAACACCAATAACAACACATTTAAAAAATGTAAACAAAATGTCGTTTTATATTTTTGACCAATTTTATTTTATTTAAACATATGTTCATATGGATGCCTATATTCATTATAAATGTATTTACATGAGGACTTAAATGCGAGTAACGGCACTGCTATCATTAGATATTAGCGATGAAGAAACTAGCGCAGAGGCTATGCGCGGGTCCGCCAGTTGATATTTCCCTTCAAAACATTCTTCATTAAAAAATGAAACTTGAACCTTTAAATGTACTTTTAGAGATCTAGTATCTTTGGAATCTCCGTACTAAGTAGAGTTAAATCCTCATGTTTTTCGCTTAATAGAGCAGGAAACAACAGAAAATAGCATGGCATTGGTGAAGGATCCAATTTGAAAGACGAGTGATGCTGTAAGATTCGAAGGTTGCACAGAGTGAAAATTTTGGTAGAGTATGAGAGTTTTTCTTTCCCACTAATATAGGTAGTGGTAGAGTTTCTATGTCGGAATAATGTGTTTCTTGTACATATGTAGTCCGAACATGATGTCATTTGGCCCGTTTTTCGAATACGATTTCATCACTTCTGTAATAAAAGTTGCAAAGAATGAATTCTGAATTTATATATCGTCGGCTTACAAGTGAAATACACTAAGATCACAAAAACATAGTTCTGAGGAAACAGAGATAAAGTTCTACTTGCTACGTCTGTCAAGAAGAAATATAACCTTCATGCAAATAAGAAAAGGACTTAGAGGACTTCACCTATCTGGATCACCCCATTCTGTTCTGACTCTCATATCTTGAAAAGCTAAAAATATCATGTCTTGAAATTAACTTAGTGTGTTTCACTTGTAAACCGACGATATGATAGTTAATTGTTCAAGACCCAATTAGAGATTAAACCCCAAAACGGCAATAAATTACATTTTATGGTAATCCGATAAGTATCATGCGAGACAAGTTAGGTGACGGAAGTAAAATCTTCGCTTCCTATCTATTTTGTTTACTTGCACTCATACAAAAGTATAATGTTTATTTCCCTTCTGGTTTGATATAGCTACTGAAAATGTCTTGTTTAGTCGTTTTGGTAAGGCGAACCTTTCATGAAACAAATATTTATTCGGTTTACAAGTGAAAAACACCGAGTGTCAAAAAGTGAGTTCTGAGAAAGCGAATGGGGAAAATTCCACTCACTCAGGTTTGCTCACTAAATGTGTCACTCAAGAAGAAATCTAAACTTCATACAAAAAATGACTTAGTGGACTTCACCAATCTAAATATCACCGCATTCTGGTCTAGAATACCTAAAGCACTGAAATCTAAAAAATTTTGAGTGTTTCACTTGTAAACCAATGATGTTTGTCTTTAGTCTGTTTCACTTGTAAGCCGATTATACAGTGTCCTAAAAGTTCCCGTACTCCAAATTTAAAAAAATCATTTGCCCGTGTTTTTTTAATTATTTAATTTTATCGTCTGTTTATAATTTTATGGATTCTTTAATTTTTATCGTTTGGTTTTCTTCTCGCTCAAGTTGTGCGATAATAAAGTTCCATGTCATTTTGTTCTTCATTGCAAAATGAGTTTATCACGCATTCATAGAATTGCGCTGCTTGAGGCTTACTTTGAATATAAATCATATGAAAGATGTAAAGAATTTTGCCGACATAAATGGCGACATGGTTTCATTTAAGCGGTTATGTGAACGCGCAAAACTCCCGCATTTTAGCGACGACAAATCCCCATTCATTAATGCAAAAAACTTTACATTCTCAAAAAATTGGCGTTTGGTGTGCCGTATCACGCAAAAGGATTGTTGGGCTTCTGTTTTTCCAGTCAACTGTTGATGGCACTGTATACAGAGAACTCATCCAACAATTTGTTGCATTATTAGAAGTGAATGAACGAGATTCTTGGTTCCAACAAGACGGTGCAACCTGCCATACAAGTTATGTAACCATGGACATGCTTAAAAGATTTTTTGTCGATCGACTCATCTCCAGAAATCTTTGACCACTCGTTCCCCTGATCTGAGCATCCCTGACTTTTTTCTGTGGGGATATTTAAAGAACAAAGTTTATGAAGATAGTCCCCAAACAATAGATGATCTGAAAATTGCCATTACTCAAAGGATACAAGAAGTCATTCCCAGCATCTTGAAACGCGTTTCTAAAAATATGCGCAAACGACTTCAGCTTTGCTTCCAAGAAAGGGGCGGACATTTTGAACATTTATTATAAATGTGAGTTCAAATTTTTTTCCTACGTTAATGTTAAAAGTGCTTTTCACTATTAGCATAAAAATAATTGTTTTAAAGTTTGTTGTTTTTGTATAATAAATTCACGAATCGTCAGTACGGGAACTTTTAGGACACTCTGTATATATCTTTATTCAACAATTAACTTACACAAGTATATAAATCTTTCTGTTTTCCTTCATACAGTTACGATATACCTTTGGGGCCACGGTAGCCTGGTTGGAAGAGTAATGGATTAGCAACCGAAGGTTTGCAAGTTCGAAACTCGGTTCAACCAAAGACCGTTGTGTACATGGGGGCTGATGCACGGTAAATCGGTAGTGGCCTCAAATTTCCTCATGTTAGCAAGGTGTGGAAGTTTGAAGAGTGCGTTGCCAGCTCAGATATTGACCTGGTCATCTCACCATGGTTCAAAATTACGAGGTGTTTTCCACGGATTATTCCCTGTGGAATTGATCCCGGTTGGCGTAAATAGTCCATTGATTTGCTCCAGTGCGACGTTAATTAAACTACCTACTTCCTTAAAAAGCTAAAAATCTCATCTTGAAATTTTTGACTTCATGTGTTTCACATGTAAGCTAACGATATGATAGTTGATTGGTGAACGCCCAATTAGATTAAACTCCAAATGTCGCCAAAACGGCAATAAATTATATTTTAAGGTAACCCCGATATGTATCATGCTAGAGCATTTGGGTGACAAAAATTAAATATTCACTCTTTCGTTTGTTCGCACTCATACAAAAGTACAATGTTCAATTCCCTTCTGGTTTGATGTAGCTACAGAAAATGTCTTTTATAGTTGTTTTGGTAAGTCGGACCTTTCATGGAAACAAATATATATATTCGGATTACCAGTGAAATATACTAACTCAAAAACTAAGTTCTGAGAAAGCGAATAGGAGAAATTCCACTCACTTTGCTATACTTACTAAATGTATCTTTCAAGAAGAAATCTAACCTTCACACAAAAAATGAACACTTCACCAGTCTAAAGGTCATCACATTCTGATCTTGAAAAGCTAGAAAACTCAAATTTTCAACATTTTGACAGTGTGTTTCACTTGTGAGCCTATTATATGTATCTTCAATCTATATTTAACTTACACAAATGTATGTATTTCTCTTTTCCTTTATATAATTACGATACACCTTTATTACAGGCACAATGAAAAGATGTTTACCTCTTCAAATTTAAAAATCCATAACAAAATGTTAATGGTAATTAATTAACGTCACACTGAAGCTACACAACCGGGCTATTGTAGAATAAAACTTTTCAGATTTTATGGCCTCCTTTGAGTCTTGGGCCCTGGCACCATCGTATCAGCAACCTCTTCCTGTGTGGAGGCTCTGGAGATTACATAATCACAAATGAGTCTGAAATTCCATTTTAAAGAACAGTTTGGTTTCATCGCAACTTCATCAACCCGCACAGCTCAAATGTTCCCAAGAGCGGACATTTTGAGAGCCCTCTCGACCTTAATGAGCTTACGGAATTTATTTTCCGAAAATAGAGCATTTCCTGTGTTCCAAAACAGTATTCATTCAATTTTACTAACAAGACTTGGTAGCACATGTTGTATCTTTGAGACAGAATGGGTATTCCTGTAATTTAGAAATCAATAAATTGAAATAGACAGTAGCAGATTCGGCTTATAAATAACACGGTGGAATCAATGTGAGAATGAAGAGATCAAAGAAGCAGCGTGATAATGGAAGCGAGTCCCCTATCGCTTAAGCCTCTCTGCACATACCGGACTGTGAAGTTGAATATTTAATATTTAGCTATAGACGCGCGCGTGAATAAACTTGCTAAACACTATCCCTAAACTTCCAAGCTAGGCTATATTTTGTAATGCCTATAGTCGCTATTTAATATTATTGAGATGCAGATATACTCTTGCAAGCAGTAGTGTAGCCAGGATTCTGTTTTGGGATTAGGTTTGAAGTTAAAATTGGAATGTTTTTTAGATGACTAAGCTTCAAAGGGATTATTGAAAGGGCAAAACTCGAAAACACGGCATCGACTACTTGACGAATTGGATAGTATTTGAGGTTTACCCTTAAGGTTAAACTCAAGAACACGGTACCATCGTTAATTAGTATGCCACATGGTATCTCATTAATTGGAGTGTACTTGAGTTTAACTATGGGTAAGTACATACACATTGTGTAACATTGCTCGAGATACGTGCATATTATGTAAGTTACACATTGTAAGAGTCATATCTCTGTTGATACAAGTACACGAATAGTTCCGAGCATAGTATCTGCGTTAAAGTTTGTTTATTACTTATGTCTTATTGAGGGCAGATTTCATACCTTGAGACGAAAAATATGCTCTTCATTTTTCAATATTTTTTCATTCCTTGAAAATTTATTTTTTATTGCATCACTTTTCTAGAGGTGTAACATGTTAGCATTTTCATACATAATACCATTGCTTAATTCATGGGACGCAAAACAGAATGTAGAATTTTGTTTTCTTTTTGATTAATTCCATTCTCGTCGGAGTCTTAATACAGCTTATCTCGATCTTATACATTACATTCACCATCTTTTGCTCCTAAAATTGAATGAAAATTTTTAAAAGTAGAGGAGCTGATTGATAAACTTGGAGCATAAAAAAATTATATTTTGCTGTTATTTCCAACGATTACTAAGTCAAAATCATCATGATTTATGATGTAAGACGTATAAGAAAACCAACAGACATCAGAAAAGATGAATGATCAGTTGAGGTGTTTTTTAGTTATAGTAAGAACTTTTGTATCAAACTTTTATTCCTTTCTATACATTCAAAATATACAGGAATTTCTCGCTTTATAGTATAGGATTATACAGAAAGCGTCAAAATATACGAATGCTATATGAATCATTTTTATAGAATTTACTTTCCAATAAAATATCTTAAAAGTTGAGTGAGATCTAAAATAAACTAGGCACATAACCGACATATGACAGGATAACATTCATATGCGTATCCCGATGTTTGCGTCATGTATGTCGACCCAATGTGCAACTTACCAAAGATTTAATTTTTGATTAGTAGTTTCTAAATTATGGTGCTATTTCAGACATTCGTTTGTTACTTATGATTGAAATAAGTAAAATGTTGAACATCCAACTGCATTCTAAAATTCTACACTTTTATCACAATGAACATTAATTCTCGAAAACATTTTGTTTTGTCCAGTCATTTGTTTCCACAAAACAATTATTATTATTTGAATCAATATTTGAGTACTATTTGAATAAACATTAATATTCGAAAATATATTTTGCTCTGAAAATAACTAGTTCCCTCAATACAAGCAATGTTTCCTACAAAAAAATTAAACGCAATATTCAGCAAGTCCGCTAATCTAGATTATGCCTAACAATAACTGAAAAACATAAAATGAATTTATATTCACTTCCAAAGTTATACGTGTTAGGAACACAGGAAACGGCGAAATGAAAAAAATTAGAACATCGTGTATTTTTTATGAAACACCATTCCATACAACTCAATTTGGTCTGATCAAAATTAATAATCGCTTCGCTTTAACAAATCTCTAAAAACTTCGTGCAACGTTGAAATTAATATAAAAATAATTCGATACTTTACAACTTTTTTGAACAATTCCTCTCAAAAAAGTAAGCAGAAGTCTGGAATATACTTTAAAACCTTGATTTTCAGTGATTTTTCGATTCTTCATGAGCATAGAGGATTAAATCCATTTTTAACTTTAGTTTTCAAAGAAATCTGGGAAAATTAGACGTTTTTTTAGCTAAGCACCATCGTGAGTATTTTCGGAAATGAGAGATGTGTGGAAAAAGTCGAGAGCAATTTCGAGAAGTTAATTACTTTTATCGTAATTATGATCAAGAAAAGACAGAAGGTTCGAATTCTAATCTCGCGAGATCCAATTTAACGTGAAATAGTGGTAATTGATGTGTAATTATATTAATTAAGCGTGAGATAGTTCAAATTAATCGTTCTGTGCGAGTTAACAGCAGAAAAACGACAAACTTTAGAATTGAACCACGAACAATCTCGTGAGCTAATTTTTTTGTCCGAGGTCCACAAATTGGTTCATTCGAACAAGAATCACTAGCATGTTCTACGAGTTTCTAATTCGAATGATGTTTTTTAACTTGCGATTCGGAAATTAGATTAAAAATTTGGTAGCTGAAAAAGCAATTTTTGTTTCAGAACTCACATTAGTAGTAAAATAATGCTTCGAACCATACATAAATTTGACAGAATGAATTAGTCAGAAAAATATTGATGACTGCCTTCGAAAAAATGTTCCTTTCTTTCATTTGAACATCTTCAACTGGCTTGTTATCAGAAAGTTAACAGTATGTAGAATATGTTTTGTTCAAATTTCTATCAATTCATTTTCAGGGTGTTTCAAAGGGCCACGGTAGCCTGTTGGAATAGTGGATTAGCAACCGGAAGGTTGCGAGTTTCGAACTCGGTCCAACAAAGACCGTCGTATATGTGGGGGCTGGTGCACGTTAAATTTGTCTTGGCCTCAAACGTCCTTACGTTGGAGTGGTGTGGAAGCGGCTAGCGGAAACAGACGAGTCGCTGAGATTGTATTGTGAACAGTATACTACGACAGTATAACAGTATACCCCGACATACGTGATCCGAATCACTAAACGTTTGCACCCGATTTTGTATGAAACCAGAACATTACAAGACGATTCATGTGCACTTCTTCGATGGAAGAAGTTGAACATCAGATTGATCGTCATCTTACCGTGCTTCAAAATTACAAGGTGTTGCCCTTGGATCTTTCCATTCGGGATTCATCCCGGACCGTCACGAATAGCCTAAAAGTGTCCACGAAAGACCGGCAACTTTTTAACATTACGGCTAAGCATGTGTCGATGCTGTGTGGCGTGCTTTTCTATTGTGGTCATAAATATGAGCACCTACAGTGAAACTTCAAGTGCACTAGCGTCAAACTATAAAATTAGGGCTAATTAAATTGTTCATATGACCAGTCTTTCATTTCTGAACTGGCACATCCTAGTGGCGCTTGCTGACATACATCCTCGTATGATCTAAGTTTATATTCCTGTCTACCCTTAAAGTTTGTAGAAAAGCTTTGATACAACCAGCATTTCATTATTTAACATTTATGTTGCAGGAACAATTACCACTTAATTGAAATTTTACATTGCAATCGTGTAGATTAAATACTTCTATCGAACATACATGAATTATTTCTGTTTTGAACAGTTGCAACGAAATATTTTTAGAGCTGTCACCCCACTCTCCAAACTTCCACACCGCGCCTACGTGAGGACATTTTAACGCGCACCAGCCCCGGTATACACGGTCTTTGGCAGGATCGACTCCCAACCCTCTAATCCGTTGCTCTTCCAACTGGGTTACCGCGGCCCTGCAGTTTTCAAGTTAAGCTTGCAGAAATCTTATTACCAATTCAGTATCGTAATGCAATTAGACTTTTGGGTATAAAATAAATTTTTTTTAACTGCAATATAGATGTATTTTCTCATACGTTGTCTTGTACCTCAACGATAGCAGCGGTTTGTAATGTAAATGTTTCCTCACTCAATACAGAAAATATTTTTTCATATATCATTTTATTGTACTTTCTTATACACAGATCATGGCACAAAATAATGCATAAAAACTCCACAAGCAAACCCGTCATTTTCAAATAAGACAAAACATACAATACACCGGGAATATATTGACAACGCCTTTTGTACTTCAATCGCTAATTATTATATATTCCATTTTGTTTCAACCCATAGACAAGATTTGTAATAAAATTATGAGCAATATTTTTTATAAAAGTGGATATCGAAATGAGCAAACATTGGTGAAAGAAATAACGAAATGCTCTGCTATTCAGATGAGAATAAAAAAACTTCGTTACAAATGCAAATGTATGAGAATTGGATAGTTTCTGCTTTTCTATGCATTATTTATTACCTAGCGGAATGCCAAATTTATATAGGTAACCAATACTTGGTTGATGGTAAAAAGAAAGATATTTTTCTCATTGAACTGATATGCAATCATTCTAAGATAGATTAACTGAAAGCGGTCTGATCAAAATGTACTGTTGAACTAAGAGTTGGAGAAGTTAGTATGAAAGTAGATTAAGTCACTAATTGAAATTTATGGAGTTACATGTAATTTTATCTACTGCTGGTGGTTTTTCTTTGGGTTGAAATCTGCCCTATAATGGCCAGCCTCTGGTTTAAAAACCTGTCCCAAACTGGGCCAATTACGGGAAACAGAAATTTGTTTTTCCTACTTGGACCTTCATTCCCCTTGGAGGGAAGTTTTGTCTCAACAAGCTATCTCAACGTCAGCAAAGCTGACCAGATCTAGTAGCAAAATTGATCAGATCTTAGCATGATTATTGTATGAACTCTTGATTTTAATCATTTGATTTTGTTACCTTCAAAAAATATTAAAACATTTGCAGAACTGAGCACAGCACTAAACTTTCTCAATTGCTTATATCTACTGATGACAAAGTGTCGTTACTCACATTTCATATCTTATTTCAATCCATTTATAATGAATATAGCATCCATATTTGCATAGATGGCTTTCATACCTCTGAATGGAATAAAATTATCCAAAAATATATAGTATTTTGTTTACTTTTACTGATATTAATTCTTTTTCGTAATGAAATGCATGGCAAAAGCACACCTCAGTCAAGTTACGACAATTAGATTCGGAACTTCAATTTTCTTCTATTCCCTTGTTCGAAGACGATTCAACATTTTTTGACACTAAACTTATATTTTCATATTTTCTTTCCAGCACTGATTTCTATATTCCAGATTCCCCATTGCTTTCTGTAATTAGACTGATGAAGAATTTAATGAGTGGCAGGCTCTTCCGTTTAGTGAATTCTATGTATCAATAGTATGATGCTCCATAGCTCAAATCTCAAGATACATTTTAACTAAGCACAAAATAGGACAAAGAATCCTGTAAAGGTCGACTTTAAATTGTTTACGTCTATTGTTGCCTTTCACAGTAAACAAATACCATTGATTTCTGTGCAATGTACATTAGGAAAAGAAATATATATATATATAAATGAAAAATTTGGTCATTGTGATTTGCTCTATTTTTATACTTATATACAACCACAGAAAAAGCATAGTTGACATTAATTAAAATATTACAAACCAAGGACTCAATATTCAAAATAATCTACCTAAGGAGATTGCATAAGAGTTGAAGGCTCCAATAAAATGAATTTTTTTAATTTTAAATTACAATTATTTCAGTTTGATCAAAAGGAAATGTATTTATGGATAACTTTATAGCATCTAAAGTGACGAATATTGTATTTCTTGTTGCTTCGTTTCTTGATATAAGTGATAAGAAACTAATAACAGCATAAAGCAAGTTATAGTCTTAGACTCACGCCCTGAGAAAAATTTATACAGTGAAATTTCAAAAGTATTTCTCTCAATTGACTTGACATGCATTCATATATTTACAAACTTGATAAGGAAAAATGCAATTTCCAACAAAAACCTAAATAAATCTAAAACTACAGGTATATATGTGAATTAAAATTGGCAATGTTTTGTTTGATGCAGAGAACAAGATTAAATGTGTCAGTCAGAATAGGTTTGTCGGAATTCTTGTTGGTAATATAAAATAACTGCATTTGAAAGATCTTTCTTAACATTTTATCTAAGCTATAACATAATAAGCAAGTATTATATTCTTACATATATTCAAATATACTTAGCCACCTTGTAACTTTCATCTGAAAGATAAAAATTTCAGCTAATCCAAATTCTACCTGATTCTCTGAACAATCAGAGTATTTCATTTTGAAGCACAATGCTTATAAATTAAATTCATATGCTTAATAGAAATGATTTACAGAACAAATTGTTAAGTACAAATCAAAATGACGTTGTCTAGCATGTTTACATTGCAGATACTTGTATAAAAATTATATCATATATTGTTCTAGAAAGTGACAATATGTCACATTTTTGCTGTACAACATAAGAAACAATACTACAGATGAAATGAGGGTAGACATTAACTTCTTTCCATATTGTTGAAAGTGCATGAAAAATACATAAAATACTCTATATCCAAAACAACGATAACAATCTGTAAATTTCTCATCACACTGCTGTTTCCATTTTCCACATTCCACTTCATTCTCACATATAATACCTTAAAATATGGGGGAAAGTGCAACACAAAATATTCCTTTGAAAAAAATATGAAATATGCAATAAAAATTGCACATTCAAAGCAATTAAGCGATGTTTTACGAATAGTCTGCTGTTAGTTTGAAGGTACAGAAATTAAATGAGAATATATGATACATATATTCACACACTGAAACTAAATATTTTTAAGGAATAAAGAAAATGTTTATTTCTGATTCATTAGAGATTCTGTAATAATGTGTACTTTTAGTCATATAATATAACACACAAGTACATATTCAATAAATATAGCTATTTTATGATTCATTCAATACTTGCACATAACATAAAATCTTTTCAGTTCCTTTACTTTCAAAATACAAAAATGTGATCTTCGTTGGCACAGAAATGACTCCTATATGCAAATAAAATACAGAATTCTTCATACAACATTTGAAGTTAAAAATATACTTTCCAATATTTATCTGTAATCTGACAAAACATAGAAGCATTATTTACAAATAGGGGCGGATATGACATTCTTTACTTTTGATAATGGAACTTATACATTCAAGTATGCATTTAAACAGCTTTGAAGCTACATTCAGGGGATGAACAAAATGATAAGGACAGTTTTCATATCTTACATATGTACAAAACAATATTTTAAAGAACGAAAGATTAATAAGTACATAAATCAGATATTTTGACTTTTTTGTAAATTCATCTTTACTATGTGTATAATAGAAAAATAAATGCTGTTATTAAGAAAAAATTTTTAATAAAAATAAGTTTCTAATATACACCTAATGCTTGATTTCTCTATTGCCTCATAAAACAGCAATAGTTTGTTACCTCAAAATTTCTCTATAAACTTTTGAGATGATTCGTTCAATTCAGATTTACAGGTATGTGTTGCAATTATATCTAGCATCAAACGGATATGAATAAAAACTTTTTACTTAACAGCAAAGAATGATATAAATCAAACAACATATTCATTTCTTTCCAAATTTGATCAATGTTTATAAATGTATCCCTTTACAATTTATAATGATAAATTTTACTACAATCGGTAAACATATTTTTCATTATTTAAAATTTTTTAAATTTTGAATTTTACATAAGACAAATGTCGTATCTGCACATAAAATATTGGAAATACATTTAGTTTTTACTCTTATTTACTGTTTTTAACACCATTTACAACTCTTAAAATATACATCTTGTGTGATGTTGGCGATGAAAAATAACGTTTGATCAATGACAAATATTTTACATTACATAAATTATGAATCAAGCCTTTTCCTGATTATATTTCCTATTGATTATGTGGTTAACACACAATCAACAGATTTCATTTCACAGGAGTTTCAAATACTAACAATTAACACAATAGAACCACCTGCTTCACTCAATGCAAATTTAAATAAAATTTTCATTTTAACAATTAAACAACAAATCACTATACTTCACATATTTCAGTTTCCATTTTAGGCAATGGCTTTAAAATATACTTCAAAGGGCTATTAATTTCAGCTATTTTACTGGTACCTGAAGAATCCTTAGCATTGCAGTGCAACAACGGTGAGAATGGCTTATTCCTCGAAGTCAGACCATTTTGAAGCAATTTCATCTCACTTTTATTAGAAGGAGTGATATAGTTCTGGTCTATATCAGAGCAGATATCGCCAGGGAAAATAGACAAAGAGACATTTGATTCTGTAGCATTTGGCACAATGGATGCTTGGGGATCACATAAAGAGGACAGAGTTGAAAATGGTACATAGCCATTTCTCATAGCCCCAGGTGTTAACAACACTTCACTTGGCCTTGAGGGTTTCTCTGTGTTGGAGGTACAGTTTTTCTCCTTGAAGTTCAAACAAGACTCTTCTGAGACGTTTGGGGATGCAGAGACCCTTTCGTTGTGTCCGTTTGAGTGATTACAGCACTCTTCTGTCGACTTACTTTCAGTGGAACACACATCCGACATGGGCACTGCATTCAGACTACCAGAGGACGATGACATCCGACTGACATTTAAATCTCCAGTCTGGTTGGAATTCGTCAAAAGTTGGTTAAAAGTGCCTTGATTCAAGAAAGTTAGGTCTACCAAATCTTTCGAGGCTACGCATGGATTATTTGCAGCGCAAAGTAGGTTTACTTCAGGAAGATCACCCTGAAATTCATCAAGAGTTTCCGAAGAATTATCGTCCTCCACTGAATTTGTTGATGAAGAGAGGTTGTCAGTGTCTTTAATACTTCTCACTTCATTTATAGACACATACCCAGGAGATGGCGTATTAGAGGTAACGTTCACTTTTTGGGGTGCGCAAGCACTCACGTTATGCATTTCTGTTTGAGTGCACGAGAGTTGCTGTGGATGTTTCATGCGCTTTTCTGAATCCCGAATTGCATTGTTAGTTGGATATTTCTCTTTTGCGGGGGTGTTTTCCATTAGAGCAAGGCCAACAGTAAGGTTAATCTTTTCCATATCCAAGGCAAAACAATCTTGTTGGGTCACAAACCCAAATTTGGAATACCCAATTTCTTTATTCCTCTTGGCGATACCCAATATGTCACCACTACTTTTAGCTAGCCCCACTTTAGAATACGGAGGAAGGGAAGACAAATTTGGTTTCTTGGAACACTTTGCCTCAAACACAGAAGGTTCGCTGTTGGATAAGTTACAGCTGTAAAAAGCCAAAGGATTGATCTGACATGGAATACTTGATGTCATATTGCCAGAAATACCAAACTTGCTGTACGGCTGGTCGACTTTCAACACCATACCACTTACTAAACTATTGTACTTTTTCAGCTTTTCGCTTGGTACTTGGTTGGTCTTGGGTTGAGTTTCAGACAGAAGGTCTGGTGGATCGTACATTTCCATCAGAATGGGCATCGGGGGTTTGTAACCAGTCAGAACAGATTGCTCATTCAAGACTGAATCAGGTGATGAAGGGACTGCGGAATCTGATTCTGTTCCGCAGTCTGAGGAAAGGTGCAATCGTGTAGTAGTGTTGGAGGACATGCTACTGCATCCGCTGCTGTCTCCACTTGGCTTTCTGCCAAATTTAGTGCACTTTCCGTTTTTGAAAATCAACTAAAGAACATAAAATTAGTCGTTACAAACAATGCAGCATGCAAAATGCAACACACAAGCACTGAGAAAAAAGAACATATTCACATGCAGTCAAAAATTTCAGGATTGCCATTAAAACAATAAAAAGCTTTTAAAACAACAATATAAAATAATTAAACAAATTATTTAATCAAGGGAGAATCAATACATTTGTAAAAAATTGTTAAAATTTTATAAAGGATTAAAAAATAATTCATAATGAAAGCTATTGAGCAATGTGATAAAATTACTTCTGCATGTTAAAAAATTGTTATGAAAGATGTAGCAAATGAATTGCATGTATTACAAATAAATAACAAAATATAATTTGGGATCCTGATGGTTTTATGCAGATATATTTAAATTAGACAAAACAACTAAAATAATCAATGGAACAGAAGTATATAATTTTTAAAAGTATAAATATTAAAAAAATATATAATAAATACATAACTTTAAAAAAGAAAATTTGCTTAAAGTACGAAAACAAAATGAATTAAACCTTTAAATAAACCTTGCACTTTTTTTTAAATAAACAAAATCTAAAAATGAATACTAAATTCTAGTGAATAAAGTTGTTGATTACTTTCTAAATACATTAATATACATTTCTTCAAATCTGTACTTTTATTCATAGTAGGAAAATTGGGATCTTTTCCTTACACAACTTACTCATTTTATACTTAATAATTGGAATCTTTTGTAAGTGAATGCTGTACTGAAAATTACACCTATTTTATCTACTCATAAAAAGGAATATTTATAAATTATTGTATAGAGAAAAATAAAAAGTTATGGTTATCCATAAAGATATTTTCTTAATAAAACTAAAAATATTCTTGTAATTTCTCTCTACATCAAATTAAGATAACTGAAAATATTTTAATATAAGTTTTTAAGGGTAATTCAAACAATTTTATAACCTGGGTTTAATGACCAATAAAGATGTCATTCAATATGAAAAGATGTTCAGTACTTATATTTTGAACCAATATAAAATTATTTTTATTTTCTGGTAACATTTGTTTTGGTATTTTATAGGGTGAACTACACTATTATTACTCCATGAACAGAAGATATATTTTAAAAATTAGTCAGCTTCATTTAATTTTTGGAACTAAAATGATGAAATAAATTTAAAGGGCAGTAAATATTTTAAAGTGATGAAAATTTTTTAAAGTAATCAATAGATTTTGAATAAACTTTGCATTTGCAGCAACCAAAAAGTATTTATTCTTTTAATGTTCAATGATACACAAACCCTAGTACTTTAAATGGATTAACACTCAAATAAATATAAGAAAGATGCAAAAGAAAAATGTAAATTTAAAAAACTAGGAATGTTTTAATACTTGAAAGTTGCAAATTATTAGTATTATCAAGCTACTTGTACCTATATTTTGTTCGTATTCTCCTAACTAATGAGATGACTACTTCATATGATTACATTCTTATCAAAAATCATCATTCTTATCATTTTAGTTAGGGCTGTTACAAATAATAAAACCAGTCACATGAAATTTCAGTTGATTTTGGTATAAATTAATGTTATCAAATTATATTTTTCTACACTTCCTGTATATTCTATTCACTTTAAAAGAAAATTTTTCAAACAAATCAAATTTTCAATCTCTGGTAATAGCGAAATTTTTCTCCAATGCTTCATTTAAATATTGTGTTATGAGATTAAATTTAAAAGTGTGAGTGTTAAAATTTCATGTCAGCATGATGTTTAAATTATTCATACTCCAGCAATTTAGTTTCAAAATACAAGGAATCCAAAAGAAAATTTTCATTCCTTTCTCTGGAATTACCAATATATTTGCCTTCGTTATAAAATGCACAAGAATGCAATAGCTTTAATAAAATTAAAGAGTTTAAAAATAAGCCTTCCAGTTATGGAAGTGAAATACATGATGAGTATGTTAACTAAAACTATGGGATGTAGCGATTTTTAACTATTTTAAAAATGTTCAAGATTAAATACAGAATCCAAGACAAAACAGAAAGACTTGACTAAAAGAAAACTTCGAAAACGGAAAGTTTCACAACCAACCATATCAATCACTATGCACATCCTCGGTATATTCACTAGAATTTTCCCTCGCATGCCAGAAGGCCTGATTATGTTTCTCGGATCTTTTTATCTTTTAAATATTATGGACCCTAAGTAATGCACGCATTAAAAATCATAAATTAATAGATACTATGGTCTAATGAGTTCTAAGCATTATTTGCTTTAACCTTAGATTTATATACAATTCATTTCCTAGTGACACTTTGAATTTAAGAGTTTTCATACTTTTCGTTTCCATTCTGTTGGAACTTTGAGTATGCGTGTGATTGAAAATGGAAATAAAAATTAGAAGCTAATTCTCAACAGAAAATATGCAGCTTATCATTATTCATGAAAAGTCTAGATTATGGTGTAAAAAATACTGTTGTATGTCTTTATTGTTTTGGTATTTATCTTGTGTTGAGAAATTTCTAAGAAACTGTGGTTTACTGTATAGTATCTTAATATATCTATTCTTTACACAATATACGTTACATTTATTTAGAATAAATTGATTTAAAAGAGTCACAATATTAAAATCAAAGTTTTGGGAAATGCTATGAAATGTGATGCACAAAGAAATTCCCGATATTGTGTGGAGAACTGTGAGAGGAAAAATCAATAGTCTAAGAATCAAATAAGTTTGCATTCAAAATAAATAACACAATATAATTTACACAATTATTTAGCAGTGTACTAAAAATTAACACATGCATGCTTAAAAAAGTAATAAAAAGATAATGATATTTCATAGCATCATTGCAACATACATAGCAAAGTGCAATAAACATTGTAAAAACACAAAAGCTATCTAGCATTCACATTTATTTTTAATTCGCAGGCAGGATTGACAAGGAAATGTTAATAGAAAGTATTACAAATGTTTAGCATACAAAATACTGCATTCTATAACTATTTCTTTAAGGAAAGAATAAAAGGGAAAAGAAAGGGGAGGAAAGCCTACGAAAATTGAATGTGAGCGTAAATAATATTTTCGTTCCAAAGTGGAGCAGCTTTTAACACCTTTCTTTTAGCCCTGCGTATTACCTCATCTGTTGAAGAATTGCTGAATTGAGAGCTTCCCGATCCATGCCTGTTTTTGTTTTCACTTTCCTCAATGGCATAGGATAAATGCTCTATTTTGCCGTTAGGAATGTTTTGGGTTAATCCATTCTTGAAACTCTCATAATTATTCAGAGGATTCTATAAGAGAGACAGAAAGAAGACTACCCTCAATGCTAATAGCTAAACAGTTTCAAAATTGCATCTTAGATTTATATTTTTATATTGATATAATGTCAAAAAGCGTGTTGATCTATAGATGCAAAACAGTCATTGTACCCCTGAATAAATTTCATAGTAATAGAAATGAAAATTTGGGCAAAAAAAAGTTCCTCAAAGAACGTTAGTAATTTCTAAATATTTAGACATTCAGACTTACCTTTCTAAAATAGAATTATGTGTGTATCTCAGAAATTATTCTTTCCTTAGTCCTTAACTTAAAGGAAGGAATTAAAACTTACCAAAGAAATGGAATTTAAGAGATTAAAATAGATGAAAATGTATTATTCTTTAATGAAAGGATTCACATGTAACACTCATTTAAAACATAATGAATGGTAAAACAGAATTAAGCAATCCATTTGATCATAACATCATTTTAACCTCTTTTAAATAGTCAATCTATAAGCTAGGGGGGATGTAAGAAATCTGGATAATAGTGTGAATATAGTTGGAAGATTTTATGGAGTCCAATAAAAAATGACTTCAAAAATCAGTTTTAGTGAATTGAAAAACTAAATTTGTGCATCGAATTCCATATTTATCACACAATAATACAATGTTTTAAAAATATGAACATGTAACAGTGTCTTACATACCATTTCAGGTCCTTCTAATTCTTTAGGTAGTCTGACAGCAATATTTTTTACTTGGTGGATTTTTTCGCTCATCCTGTAATATGAAATAAAGTAAATCTTTCAAACAGCTTACAGGTAAAACATTTTAAATTCAAGTACTTAAAATATTGTAGAATAGATGTATGATTATATACATATATTCTAGAACAACCAAATCAGTTATGACAAAGGTTACACATTTTTATAAAGACAATGTAATTTAAGCACACAAAAATGTATACAAAATTACATGGCAGTAAAAATTTTTTCATGATTAGAATCTAATTTATTTTCCCAATTCTTGTCAATTATGTTTCCTAGTATATTACTAATTGGAAATTTAACATTTTATTCCCAAACCAAATGTGTTTTTTCTGTTTACTTATCAAACAAATTATTTTAAAACAAATCTTACCATTTCAATAATTTATAAGCAATGAGTAAAAAAAATGCAAGTGCAAGAGTTCCACCAATAGCCACTCCTATGATCATAGCCAAGCCTATGTATAGAAAGAAACACATTAAGCTACGAAAATTAGATTTTACAATACAGGAATAACTTTTAAAATAAATAGATATAATGAAGTTATAATATCAGTCAATTTTGAAAGATATAAATTATGTACAGATAATTGCTTTTACAAACAATAGAAATTCAAGAACAAAAACAATATATTTTCAGGATTAATTTTAAAAACACAAAGCCAGTAATAAGTGATTTCAAATTGTAGAATTAGTATTAACATCAAAATAATATAACAGGATAAATACATTTCACAATTTAAAAAGTTTTTGTCCAAAAATATGATAAGAAGCAAAAATAATTATCTCTAACTTTGCTCTGTATAACAAATAATTGTAAAAAATTATTACATGAATCCTTGAATTTCAGTTATTTTCATCATTTCTCATTTAACCTAGCATTAGTAACTGTTTTTTTAAACAAATGAGATCACAGTAAATCTGTGAGGTGCTCTGCGTTTTCTTTCCTAGTTACACAAGCATTAATTATTAAAAAAATACGTAGTACAACAAAAAATATATTACTTAAATATATAAATACATTTTTATAGTTGTTCTTTTCATTGCTTATTACTGGAACAAGTTAATGCGCACGTGTCAGGACCAGCGAGACTATAGGAGGGTTGAAGATTAAAAAACAATATTTTTTCACACATATTTACAAAATCAAAGCAGAGGATTACAAAGCATGCAATGTAAAATTACCTACTAGATAAAACTATCCAAGAGAAGTGTCATTCACTTTCAAAGAAATGTGTCTACAAGTGCACTGCAGCTCATAATAAACAATTGGTGCTGCAAAATTCTTTTGAAACCACTCACTGTCACTGCTTATGTCACAAGAGGTGTGGAAGACACACATCGATCTGATTGGTCACTGAGGACGAAACTTTTTTAACGCCAAGGGGAAAATCTATTTCAATCCATATGGTCTCATAAAAGGATGTTTATAAGAATTGTGACAGGAAGTAATAGGAAGAGTAGATAAGGGATCTAAAATAAAGCCAAGACTGGGTGAAGGCCTCTTTATAGGAAATACCAGTGAAACCAAGGTCAGAAAAGACAAGTCTATAGAACCAACAGCACTTTTCAATCAGAACACTTAGAATACTTTGCTGTTGATCAGAAAAAAAGGAATGGATTTTGAATTTTATGGCACAAGGTCCTAAACAGGACAAGCTGCACCACATCAGAAAAATAGATTCTTCAACAAGCAGGGTATGCGTCCGATGCTTGCCAAACTGATGTTTTAGCTGTGAATCAAAGTAAAATTCCCAAACGTGATCCCAAGCTTATGTTCTTGTTATATAGAAGGTATTTGGAGTCTGGTTGCTTTTACTGCAATTTATGTACTATAAACTACCTCTAGAATTTTAATTCAGAACCTACACATTACGTCAACTGTACACTACTATATAGTTAGATTCCTAATTCTTCCTTCCTCCTACAAAGACACGCCGTATTGAAGTAGAGATCAGCTATATGTCCCCTTTGCGAACTGGACGACCACCTCAAGGACTGCCCTAAAATTCCTGACAGTACAATTGATCAGCTGTCCGTCCCTTCGCGAAATGGACGATCACCTCAAGGACTGCCCTAAAATTCTTGACGGTATATTTGATCACCTATCTATCCCCTTCACGAACAGGACGACCATCTCAAGGACTGCCCCAAAATTCCTGACAGTACAAATTGATCAGCGATCCGTTCTCTTCACGAACCGGACGACAACTTCAAAGCTGCCTTAAAATTCCTGACAGTACAATTAATTACAAATACTGTAGATAGGGTTTTAAAGTCATATTTAATTACTCCAAACCTCTATTGGGCTGCTCATCGACTGAAATCCGAGAAGCCGAAGACCGACGTAGGATTAAGGAAAAAGCTTCCTTTATATTATACTTCAAGTTATGTAAAGAAAAGCATACAGCATTTTCAAGATTCAGAACTGACCATACCAAAGCAATTAAATATGTGGAAGGAAAAAAAGATTTGCTCTGACTGTCACAACTGTCAGAGTACCTGTCAACTAACATATCAAATGAATCGGCTAAAACACAAATGTGCTAATTCAGTATGAAACAGACATTGAAGATCTCGCCAAGAAATTCAAATTAAAAAAAAAACTAAATATTTTTTAAATAAGGTTTTCATGGCAATCTAGCAACCAGATTCCGATGTTTCTCTTTGATGGTTAACACGACTTGGCACCTAAACTTCGAAATTAGCATCCGATGAATAGCGTTACGATGAAACTCCGTAGGAATTGTAAATTCAACGTACCTTGAGACATTAAACAAGTTGTAGCTTTTGTAGAGTCTGAAAAGGGGCCATACAGAATGCTTCCATTTTTCTTATTGGCAGCTCGTACGTGAAATAAATAATTTATTCCTCCATCCAATAAGTTGGAACACTTAAACTCCACAAATGTTGAGAGGTTCTGATTGCCAACAATAGTCTGATTTATGGTATCATTCCCAGTTTCTTGCTGCCACTGAATGTCATAGTAGTCTGTGGGACCATTAGGAATCGCAGGAGCAGTCCAGGAGACTTTCAGATGAGTTTCGTTTACTGTTTCCACACGAGGAGGATCCATACTTCCAGGAACTAAATAAGGTTATTTGAAAATTACTAAAATTCACTTATTGGATGAATAAAATTTTAGAATCAATGCATAACAAGGTAAAGATAGTACATTTAGTGAAGTGCATCTTTAAAGTATCTATTCATTGAAAAATTGCACAAATTAGTTCATAGCTGTACAACTTCATAGGTTTCCATAATTCACTAAATGACAGCCTATTTGTGAAGCTCCCAGTGGGTAAGTGGAAGCTACTCCTAAGAGACAATCCCAAACATCCATGCACTTACAAATAGGGATTTGAACCTGGGAGCTACTGAGTGGCAAACACTCTGACCACTATAACCGTTAGATGGCGCCATATGGAAACAGTCAATCTATTCTTATGAATACTTTTCTTCACTTGTTTCAGATCATATCTCATTTGTATGGTCAGACTGTAAGAAACTAGCATATGTAAAGGTGATTAGTTACACTAGATAGCATACGAGCAAAAAATTTCAATTCAAATCATGGCGAATTTCGAAATCATACCCTTCACAGATACCTTTTATTCAACAGATTTTTTTAATTTGTCTCTTGGTAAGTTGTTTTTTATGTAAGAACCATATATGGTCAATCTGCGCCAAACGCAAGAGAGACAACACCAATCCAAATTTGACTAGTAAAATAAATTGTAGCAAATAATGATGAGACTTGAAATATTTTTGTAAATTTAGCCTGTAATTTATCCATCTCTTTGAAGTAATATCTGCAACTTCTTTTTCTAGAATATACACAAAAATATTTCAGTTAGATTACTTATTAACAAACAGAATCAATTAAGGAAAGACGTCTAGTGTTTGAGAGAGAGACTACTGTACATTTTAATTTCATAGTAAAGTATAGAAAGTATTTCCTCCTTACCTCCAACATCAGTCAAAATTGTAATGGGTGAAGATCTTGGTGAACAATGCAAATTCACACAGGCTTCGATGCTTACATTATAAAATGTAAATGGCTTCAGGTTAGTGATCAGAAAATGACAAGTTTTGCATGAAGATACATCGTTCATATGATGTCTGACTTCATTGTGGTAAATAAAGTAATGAGTTATTATTCCATTAGGTTCTACAGGAGGCATCCAACTGATGCGAAATGCAGAGTTGCTTTTCGAAATAAGTTTAACATTTTGAGGAGAATCAGATGGATCTGTCGGGAAAGCACAAATTACAAACGTACAATTTTCAGTTTAAATAAAGAAAATTATTATGTGTTATTATTGCTAGTTTTTATGTGACTACTAGAGTTTGAAACATTTTGAACAAGATATTAACCTCCAGATGATGTGATTTGAAACATGGGCTCAACATCTTCGCTGGGTTTGCTTTCCATGTTAAATGCTCGCAACTTCACACTGTAGTTTGTGAAGGGATGCAGATCCTCCAGAGTGTAGCTTTGCACATCTGAGCCAGCTACAACATCTAAAAATATACAGCTTATTAGTTGCACTACAATTCAAAAGGTAATCCTGAAAATTTATCACCTTCATTTACTTAAGGAAAGTCTAAGCAAAATGCTGAATGAATTGTGTAATTATAAACAATGAAAGTTAAGCACAAAGCAATACTTAGTCATTGTAAACAGTATTTTCTTTTCATATTTCACTTCTGTATATGGCAGAGAAATCAACATTATTTGATTATTCTTGAATGGCAATTATTGATATAAGCATTCCCCAATTTTGCCACTTACTTTAAATGTGTTTGATTTGAGCTATGGAGCTGTATAATATTGCTAAAACTGCATGGAAGAACTTGCCACTAATGAAATTCCTCAGCAGTCTGATTACAGAAGGCAATGAGAAATATGGAAGACAGAAATCAGTGTAGAAAAACAATGTGAGCGAACACGAAAATAGATTTGGTGTCAAAATCGCGTTTGAACAAGGGAATGGGATGTTCAGAATCTAATTGGGGTAACATGACTGAAATTTGAACTTGCACTTTCATTTGATCCTGCACTTTATTGTAAATAAGAATTAACACCTACAAGTAAAGTAAATTCTGCATTCACTTTTGGATAATTTTAATTTAATTCATTTGGAGGTATGAAATGTGAATATGGATGCTACATCGGTATAAATGGATTTAAGGAAAGTAGTTGAACTTATGTCACACTGGAGCAACTCAACGGGCTATTGGCAACAATCCAGGATCAATCCTGAGGGGAAAGATCAAAAGGCAAGGTCTTATAATTTTGACACATGAATTGGATTTAAGATATGAAATGTGAGTAATGACACTTTGCCATCAATAGATAGAAGCAATTAAGAAAGTTCAGCAGATGTTATGCACAAGTCTGCTAGTTAACTTTATATTTCAATTTAAAATAAACAGCATTTTCAGTTATTTTTAACCTTTTAAATCTATTAGTGTATTTGTTAATGATATATTCATTTTACTTAATCTTTCAGAAACAAGTGTCGCTGCTATTCATCAGAATAATTAAGGATTTCAACTAAACCATGCTGTTGTTCAGGCAGCTTTTGTCTGAAAACCTTCATAATGTAAAATACAATATGATGCTTAAGATATAATTGTTTATCTTCCCCATGCATCAAAACTCTTTTAATACGTTTTTAACATAGAATGCTTACTCCAGAAATTAAAAAATATACAAACATCTCTGCCTGAACTTATTATCCACCACCTTTAATGTAAGGGATGCTCTCAATTTTTACAATCATTCACAAAGACATGCACTATTGATGCCAAAAGTTACAAAATTTTCCTTACACACAAAATCAAGCTACAGATACACACATATTGCTGCCCTTGCTATAATAAGTAAAAAATGTCCATTTTTGGATAGGGTGACATTACAAAAATAACATCTAGTTTCTTACTAAACATTACATACAGCAGGCTAGTGGAAGACTGCCATTCAAACAAGGAATCTCTTAACCCTCCAAGGGGTTTTGACGAGATATCTTGTCCATCAAAATCTGGTCAGTCTTGCTACTGATGAAATACCTCATCAAGACAACCACCAGGAAGGTTAATGTCATCATAGTCAATGAAAACATTAACTTTTGATATTGAACAAATTATCTACTAGTGACAAAAAATAGCAATATTTAAGTTTTTAATATAAATCAGAAACAAAATATTTATCCGTATGTGCATTTTTACATAAAAACATTAAAAATATTCGCTTTAAAATGATGGAAAATGCAATACTTATGTGTATATCTTTAAAATTTTATAAATTGGTTGAAATAATTAGTAATAGCCATGCATAAAGTTAAAACTTACCTTTACAGTCACCACCTTGTGGACAATAAGTGATTACATAACGATCAATGACCGATTTCTGTGCCTCACAGTCAAGCTTCCAAATAACTCTTAAAGAGGTTGATGATGGTTCAATATGATTAATAGGAATCTGGCCTAAGGCTAGATAAACCAAAATATAAAAAATTACACAAATGAAACTCAGTGTTTTTTTAATAGACTACTCAAAAAATATTCCACTGCAAAGTGAATCATTTAATGAATAAAATAATTTTTAACTAAATTTCAAATTAGACTAATTTTAAAGAGTTCGAAATTTTGACATATTAACGAAGTAGCATGCATAGAGGAAGTTTGAATTTCTCTCAGAATATAGCAAAATGCATTTGCTTCTCTTTTCAAAACTAAAAACTATTCAAAGTTGTTAAATAAATGCATCATTAAACATATCTTTTATAAGTATCAATATCATGCCATTACATAATACATGCAAAAATGTTACAAAAAATTTTTTTGTACAGTTGGAGTCTAGAATGGCATGTCCAAGATATTAGAGATTTATACCAATTAATATACTCGTGTATTTAAATTCTAAAGCAATACGAAATAAAAGAGACTAAAATTTTGTAACTTTGTACTTAACAATTCTAATTCATAAATTGTCAACCTACAAGTGAAACAAATCTAAATAGTTCTGAGAAAATGAAAGGGTTGAGAATCCTACTCACTAAATGCGCTTCTTAAGCAGAAATTTTACCTTCATGAAAGGAAAAAAATTATTTAGTGGACTTCACTAGTCTAAAGATCATGTTCTGGTCTAGAAAAGTTTAAAAGTTTATATCTGAACATTTTTGAGTGTGTTTCACTTGTAAGCTGATGAAATATACAGTATTCAAAGATATTCAAGAATTATCTTCATCGCACACACTATTAAGCTATTTATGAGTTAACACAGAAAAGCAGGAAGTGTGATAAACCATGTCTTATTCTTAAAATCTGTCATGGTCTTAAAACTATATCTATAGTATATTAATGAGCTGTAATAATTCTATTTTACAGCTTTCAGTGTCCACTTCATTTGAACAAAATTGCTGTAGTTTGGAGGTTGTCAAATAATGATTAATAAATTCATGAATGTATTAAACAAAAAACAAGGGAATTAGTAAATATGATTGTTAATGAAAATATAGTCACTTACGTGCTTTACTCGGTACTATACAAGATGCCCACTGCATACCAGAACTTCTATTTCTGTGAGTGGCGGCTACAGCAAACTGAAAATTGGACATGACATCAGGCACATCGAGGGAAAATGTGTTATCCTTGAGAATGCTATTTGACCATTGGATGGGCTTATCACACTGACTTGGTTTCCGGCCTGAGCACCAGAAAACGGTAAAATTGTAATCATCCAAATCACCAGGTACAGACCAGGACAAATTATAGTATCCAAGCTCATGGGATATAGCTCTGATATCTTTTGGGACAGGAGCAACTGGAAAAGAAAATACAAATGTCTTTTATGTAATGAATAAATATTCTTAGTAAAACTTAGAAAAAACATAATTATAAAACATTAAAATCTGCTAGTTTTTTAAAAATGATTTACATATAAAAGAAAAATCTTGAATTCAAGGAAATAAAAAGTATTTTCCCAGTATTTGGTATTTCATCAATTTCAAAATACTGGGAAATTCTTTGAAAGGGCCCACTACTTCTAGGTAATAGATAAGAACAAGCAGTGATTGAAATGTTTGGCATTTTGTAATCCAATATTAAGTATGACTAAAACAAGTATAAAATTGTCCATTCTAAAAAGTTCAAGTAATACTACTGTGAGTGGGAGCAAGCGTTCCATGAATTTAAATTTTACTGCACCCATGCACCTGCTACTAGCATACTTGTAAACATTTTTGTGTCTTAATATTATAAATATTATGCATGTGCAAACTGTGATATTAATGAATGTATATTTTAACTACGCACATGCAAACTGTAACCATGATATGGAATGTGATAAAAAATAATTGGAATTTAGAAGAATTGGAAACTAGGTATAAGAGTTGACTAGCAGTCTTAGCAGTATGGTATCATCCTTAGTTTATTAATAAATGTTCTAAACTTTACCAACAAGTCTTTGCCTCCACGTGTGCAACCGAAAAGCTAATCTACAATTGTTTAATACAATCTCATTGATACTCATTGAGATCTCACCACACTAGATCCCGCAGCAGCTGGATCCCAATAAGTACTTTATTTAATTGCAACAACATAAAATGTAATAGTGAAAATATCTATTAAAGCATTTAAATTATGAATGCAATAATGGACGAAGGTGTTTTTATACATCCTATGTCCACAGTCGCTTTTACAAACATAAAGTGCCAAGTGGTCCTACACAAAACATTATTCATCACAGAGGGGAAATGAAGAAACAACGTTTCTAAGAACCAAGCATTGGAAATGATGTTCTCCAGTCATGTCCTCATGTCCATACAGTGAACAGGTCAGTGAGTTCGAAAGTCCAACACTGTACAAATGTGTCTGAAAGTTATCCTGTCACGATCCTAAAACAGGCAACCCTGATGGCTCTGGGGAAGTCACAGGGGGCACGCTTGTGTCTATATATAAGTGAAAAGAGATGTACTAGAAGGATGTAGTATGTTGCATAACATCAAATGTACTACATCCTTCTGCCATTCCCTTGTCTGGACTGAAAATGTGTTAAATCTTTTAGGCTTTTTAAAGTTTGGATAGGACTAATAACAGTACAATCTGCATAGATGCTCAATGTAAATAAAACAGTTTTATAAATATCTAAATAAGATAAAACATTAAACAGAAAACTTAAGGAAATTAGTTGCAACTTTCACTGCAATTATTTAAAATTAAAAGTCCCCTTTATGCTTTTATTGTTACTAAATTAAGGGCACAAATATTCAAATTGGAGTATATTTATGGGAAACGATAATGAATAGAAATATATTGGTAAAACTGCAGACTTACAAAAACTATGCATTCGATTTAGAAGAATCAGAGTTCGAAAAACAATTGTTAAAGGTATTTCATACTCACTTTTATTTCTTTCATCAATAAAAATTGTTTGATAATCAGCTGATATGCCCTCTTTGTTAGCAGAATAAATTAGGAAGTTATATGATGAGTCATTGCTCAAGTGTCCAATTTTGACGAAAGGTGTGTAAGAATTAACAAAATCAGTACTGATCAGTTGAGATAATTTACTTTCAGAGAACACAATATGGTAATGGAAATCTTCACCATTGAAAAATCTTGAGGAAACAGGCTAAAAAAATTGCAAAAATACCTAGTTATAGATTGAACAAATTAAAAACAGATTAAATGTGGGAAATCATAAGAATTTAATAATTGGAAAATTCTTGTTTAAAAAATTAAACAAAACAAATAATTAAAAAACTTGAATATAAAATATTTATTTTTACAAAATAATAAAATTCAATGTATTTATAATATCTAATAACTGAGAAAACATTACAAATACATTTCTTATGGATAGATAATTTTTCAGGCAGTAATCCAAACAATAGCTTAAATTAGAATTGGATTCATAGTAATTTACCTTCCAGTAAAGAGTAGTATTTCGATAATTTCCAAAATTATGTATGATAAAGGCTTCTGGGTTTATTTCAGGAGTAATATATGGCACTGAAAAATTGAAAGTGTGTAATTATAAGTGGTATAAAATAAGATCAAATTCTAAAAACTTTGAACAATAAAAATGAAGTATCATGATAATGTATACAGCCATTCCACTTTTATATACATGGTAATGATAAACAAATAAACATTAATTCTATATAAGGAAAAGATTCAAAGTTGATAATTTCATGAATAGAGAGACAGAATTTCACTCCAATTCTTTTACTAATATATTACTTCCCTTTTTATTCAATAAATTGAATACCTCAATTTGTAAAAATAAATTTAAGCATTTTCAAATCAAAGCATCAACAATTTTATTACAATGAAATATAATTCAACTTAAAATCATTACATATGCTTCTCCTAAAAATAGAGAGTAATCAATATGTATTTGAATCTATATGCTTTCAACCGGTGATTGAAGATTTTTCATTAAATAGCTACATCAGTTATTACTTAAAAAATATATATAACTATTGTTTTAATTAAAGTCAATGAGATAACATATTTAATTAAAATATGAAAAGTAGTAAAAGTTAATAAATCCAAAATATGATGTTTATGAATATAGAAAAGCCTGAAATTAATGTTTTTAAATAGATAGAAATCTGCATTAATATACTTGTATGATACATACCATCAGCATCAGTTTTAACAGTCAAAGAAACTATTGGACTCCACATATTTTCTTGAACAGTGTAGTTGGATCTACATCTCACAGAAATTTTGTAGCGAGAAAATGGAATCAAACCATCAAGTTTATAGCTGAATTCATCAACTCCAACATCAATAATCTAAAAAGCATTCATGAATTTTTATCATCTAGAAGTTATCGTGTGGATACAGGGGGTATATTGCACATAAGCTAACTGATTTTGGTTTATGTACTGTTGTTCATTGAAAATGTAATGCCAAGAAAGAGTCCTTGGATTATTGTGTTGAGAGAAAGAGGTTTGTCATGATATTGCTACACGCATTAGGCAAAATTTTAGCACAATATGTACACTTGGAGACAATGGACAGAAGAAGGTTCCATATAATGCACTGAGGGACCTGCAGCATCTATGGATGTCACACATGAAAGATTTGACTGTTATGCATAGCAAGTCAAAAAGCTAAGGTACAATTTATATTCACAATACTAACATAACAATGGAGGATGGTAACACATCAGGGGATGCCAGCCCACTCTGTTTGTTGCTGATGAGTGTTCGTTGCTCAGCATCCATTACTCCTTTACAACCTTGAACCCTAAATCATAAACATCAGAAGCTTCAATGGTGCCAGGAGTGAAGACACTGGAACACTGAATAGGAACAGATGTTTTCTGACAAGTATAGATTCAATCTCATAAACCATGGTCAGATTCTTGTACACACATACAGCAGGGAATCACATATGGAAGGATGAGTGCTATTGCAAAGCATCTCATGATCCCCAACTCCAAGAGTACGGTTTGGGGTGCTATTTCATTTTATTCACACTCTTGCTTTATATGGATCAGACACTATAAACAGTCAGTGGTACATAACAGATGTCTTAAAAGTGGTACATCACAGAAATCCTCCTGCAAACTCTCCCTAGAGCTATCTTTCAACAGGACAATGCTTGTCTCCAGAGTCACTTGAATTGTTTCAATGTTTCTTCTGTGACAAAAACAAATACCACTTCTTCCTTGACGATTTGTATCTCAGCAAACACATAGGATATGATTGTTTGAAAACGTATCCATGTCATCACCTGCAGTCACATCTAAAGAATTGCGAATGTGTGGTTTACATGGAACAACATTTCTCAGTCTTTCAAAATTTTTATTGGTCAATGTTGTGCCATATGCAAACAGATGTAACTGCTAAAGATGGACAAAAAATTGCTGATTTTACCATGTTTCTTTTGATTTATAGTCCTGTAATTTCAATTATGTATACATTGTACTGAAAGTCATCACTTAAATGGATTTCATTGCTGTAATTTGTCTTTCTTGGTGTATTTTCACTGAACAGCAGTATATTTTATAAATATCTAAGGTTTGGTCATGTATAAAATAATTAAAATTATATTTGTAACAGTGCAAATATCTGGTTACAACAATGTTTTAAACAGTAATGCACAAAAGTAAAATTTTTATCTGAAACCAAATAGAAATAGAAATATGAGATTGAAAGTGAGATACATCAGCTAGTTCCATTATTCTTATGCAGTGGTAATGTCATACAGTAATTTATTTATTTCATATGTACATTTGGAGCTATATTACAGAAGGAATTTAATGATATTTAACAATTGTATAAATATAAAAATAATGAAAGCATTTTTTGAAATATGAAATAGCTATTTTTAAAGAAAATTAAACAAAATTAAAATTAAAATCCTTTTAATTTCCATGCTAAACTTACAATTTTATCATTGGGATAGAGTTTAAGTTCCTCTAACCATAGTTGATAATGGAGAGTAGGTGTCTCAAGAATGCGTGTCATTTGTGGTGGAAGCCATTTAACTGTTATATTCGTTTTTCCAGTTTGTGCTGTTAGATGTTCTGGACTGTTTGGAATAACTACAAGAAATATCAGAAATTTCTAAGTAAATTTTCAGAGCATAGTAAATTCTTTAAAATACAAGATACATGTAAATGTTTTAATTATATTAAGATAATTTATTTAAAAAGTAAATATTGTAGAGATTGGTAGAAAACAAAAAAGCAGCACTTATATAACCATACTGTGAGATATGTAGATTTTAAGTACTTTCTCTAGCATATTTTAGTAATAGCACAATTATTGTATTAATAAATGCATTAAAGAATAGATCCGTATCTTATACAAATGTGAAATATTTTTTAATTTGGGGAAGAAATTAGTAAATTGTTTTGACAACTTCAAGAATATTTTAGTTTTAATTATTTGACTATCAGATTCAATAGTGGTTTCATCACATTTTGAATTACACAGGGCAGACAGATTTCAATAGAAATTAATTTGAGGAAACTGGTAACTCAAAACTACAGATTGTAAAAGTCATTTAAGATATTCCTATGTATTTTGTATGTTGCCTAAAACTATAAATTTCTGTCTAAATGTTACAAATAGCAAAATAAAATGCAGGTACTATCAAAATTCTATAATTTTGAATGGTTGCTTGATAGTTGGTTGGTCTTATTTTTAGTTATGAGTTTCTATGGAGCAAAGGCCTATTTGGCCAAAGTGTTCCAAACACAAGACAGATAACGTCATGCAATGGACATACACATATAAGAAAAATTTTACTGACACAGAAGACAGAAATACACTCAGGATAGAATCTAACTTGTGTGGCCTACAACTTGCAGGAATACTTGCTTGAACATATTCAAGCCATTTGAGTTATGCTTTTGTCTCTAATACAATTTTCAAATAGAAATTTTTCAACTTGAAAATAAAACTCCCATATTCACCTAAAGAAAGTCATAAAACTTAAAAGGAACAACAATTTGTAATAAGAGATGAATGGCAAATGTTAAATACCATTTTTCTCCAAAACAAATGTTCTGACCTGACTAGAAATAACTTACAGTTGGCTATGGTGTATTTAATACCTGGCTATTTGCACAATACAAGAAAGTGTCATCACTAACTGCATGGATAAATATTATTAAAGCATGAATCTGAAAAAAGAACAAAAACAAACCTATTTCAAAGTGGTCAAACTTAAACTCATTTTCAATGGTACCCAAAGTATTGTTTCCATGCACAAGGAATGTAAGATTTTTGTTCATTGTCTGATAGGGTGGTTCAGTGTCATCTCTCCACTGACAAAAGGTGTTGTTATTGGGTTTGGGACAATTTTGAAGCGTACTGTAAAAATAAATAGAACAAGCATTATGTTAATAAATAAGGAAACTAAAGTAAAAGTGAAGAAATAGTATGTTAGATATTTTTAAAGACCTATTTTAAATACTTACTTTTGAAAAAGGAATATCTTCTGCAAAGAATAGTTAGTTCGCACGTTGTTAGGTTCTATATCCCATGTGCATGTTAAATTATCAAAATTCTTACTGATGCATTTGAAGTTGCTCACATTTTTTGGTGGATCTGCAAAATAAAATGAGTTGCACAATTGAAGTTGCATTACTATAATACAATGTACACTACCCACAATAAAAGTGCAAAATGCGGATTATAAATTCCTCTTTTTTATTACCAAACACGAGCAAATGTAGTTCATTGGTTTTCTTCATTTGCTTTTGGAAAAATTATCCAAAGATTAAAACTCCATGATTATTTTTTGCAGCTTTCAGAAAGATTTCTTCAAAAACTTACCTAACTTTTGAAACACTAATCCAAAACCAATTTATCTTAGTAACACATGTAACTTGCTTCAGAGATCTATGGTACATAAATTAATTTAAAAGGTGTTTATTGATTCCATGATATGATCTAGCTATTTGAATAGGTACAGGTATTTTTAACCCTCTGAGGGGTACATGTTCTGAGAGAGGTACATATATCAGTTCTTCAACTTGCAGTCTTCCCTTGATGATTTCTAAACAGTTTTTACTTTCCTGACCAATATTTTTTAGATTCTTTCAACAGAAATGGCTATTTAATCATTTCATGCATGAAGGGGAGGGGTGTAAAAGCAATACTCCATTCCTTGGAAATCTCGTAAGGGTTAAAAAATACCTAACTTTATTTCTGAATAAAATGAGACAAAATAATTGAGACTATATCATGATAATTCATAATTCTTTAAGGTAATTTTTCCTGATATTCTGCTTGAGATTTAGTTCACAATGATAAGCATTTGCAGTAAATGTCACCCTTTCAAAATTGAAACTAATACAAAACAACGGACCAGTAGGACAAACAACTGATCCACCTCTGATGAATTTTTATTGGAGATGAATTGTCGAGAGAAATGAACGCACTGAGGATAATTGATGCTTTTTATTTCCAAGTTTTATTAATAATGGTAGACAATGTGAACCAGGTAACTAAGTAAATTTCTTAAATGTTCTGAACTGGAAACTTACAGAAAGAATTGAAAATTTAAAGTTAAGTTTATGATAACTTTGATAAATGTTTTCAGCTAAATCAAACTAAGTTACTTTAGAGGTCAACAGCATGCTGAAATTATAAATCAGCAAGCATTTCATAAATATGTTCTATCATTCATAAACTCTTTTCTATGAATAACATGTAATAAAAATTCATGAAATATTTATTTTCTTTTTCCAAGGTTACTATACAATTTTATTTACTTTCTCCAGGGGATGAGAAGGATCTCCTAAGTTGTCAGTGATCCAGCAGATATTTAAACCAGCACTTGTATTGACCATAGTAGCATGACATTCATAACACATTTGGTTTTGCCATTGCTAGCAGTATTTTGGAGACAAATCTTTTAATCGACTGAGGCCATACCATTAAATAGGATTTTACCCAACTTTTCATTTATATACATAGAAATATATTATATACTATAAGCTAATGATATCTATATATCATTGGCTTACAAGTGAAACACACCATCAAAATTTTTGAGATATAAGTTTTTTAACTTTTCTAAACCAGAATGTGATCTTAGATGAAGTCCACTAATTTCTTCTTTGCATGAATGCTAGATTTCTTCTTAAGAAACATGCTTAGAGTGAAGTATAAGGAGTAGAATATTTCTCCCTTCGTTTTCTCATAACTATTTTGTAGACTTAGTGTTTTTACCTAACTTTGTGTTTTCTATTTGTAAGCCAAAGATTGTGCCCAGTAAAAGATACAATCGAATACTGATATTTACATGGCATAAAAAGACGAAAAATCTTAATAACACTGATGCTAAGCTAACAATATATCAACTATATCAACACATAAAAATATTTAATATGTATTTTATTTACTAATAATAAATATGTTGAAGATGCATTAAATAATAAATGAACATAGGATAAATTCAACTTACACCCAACATAAACATTTGTGCTACACACAAGATGTTTACTGTTATCTGGTAAAACCATTTGACAATGATAAAATCCAGAATCATCCACTTTGGCATTTGGTATACGCAACTGAGCTGTTAGAGCATCTGTTTGATGAACATAGCTGGAGAGCAACTGGTTGTCGCTGTCTTTTTTGAAGATCAAATAGGAAGAATTGACAGGAATATTTATTTTTGGCAACCTTGCAGCTTTCAGACTACAATCAACAACTAACTCAGATCCAACAAGTAGATCGTAATCCGGTGTTGTGTCTGAAACGTTTAAAATAATTTTATTAGCAATACATACATTTTAATTCACATTGCAATTGACAAAAATTTAGATTTAACCCTTACAAATAATGCTTTTGGGCGCACCAATCAAAATTCACCATATGTTTTATGTTTCTGCTGTGGGTAGTTCTTAGCAGTGGGTTGACTGATAATTCATTTTTATTATACCTGCTACTAAGATGGCATATGGTTTTAGTTTTACAGCATAAGATCCAAAAATGAAAAAGCTAGGGAGAATGGCATAGGAAGAAACCCTAATCTAGGTACTATTAGTAGTACCTAGTAATAGGGCTTAGTAACTAGGTACTACTAGTAATTTAGTAACTACTAGCAGTACCTAGTAATAAAGCATAGTAGTAATAATTGAAAGCTTTCAGTTATTAACTTAAATGTCTGACAGAATTTACAGCTTTCTTGTTTTATTATACAAAATGTAAGGCAATTATTTTTTATGAAATTTTACGGTTGTAAATAGGAAAAGAATGGAATACAAGCAGCTTATTTAAATAACCAGAACTGGTGTAGCTAAAATCAACAGCTTCTGAATATTTAAAAATGTAAGGAAAACATAAACTTAAAAAAGTTGCATAACAAAGTAGAAAAGTGTTCTTAGATAAATGAGTTTCAACCAGCATAACAGCTGCAGCATCACAATACATTTTAATTCAGAATATTTTGAGTGCGTCAACAAATGAAAAATCAATGAATTATGTGTTATAAAAGTAAATAACAATCTTACAATTTCTATCTGATGTCAACATTCATAGTTCTCTCAAATTTGCATGAACAATGGAAATTAATAATTGTTATTCTTTTTAGAATCAATCATGTTAACTGTTTCATTTTTAAATGATTATTTGCTTAGACAGAGGTATATGACCAAAATGATGTGATCCCCAAAAAATGTTTTTGAAAAAGAATGATCCAATCCAGTTAGCCGGGTAAGTTTAATTCTACCATTGACAAAATGAGTTACCATGGTAACAGAACAGGGTTTAATAATCAGATTTCTTCTTCTGTACTTTTTAACTTTTTATGCAAAATAATAATTTTCGCTCCATCAATAGCTCACGATTGAAGAAATCAGAATGCAATAGATACTGATCCCAAGTATTCCACATTAATTTATGAGAGGCTTTTCTTCAAAGCTAAATATACGTATACGTGGTTTTGTGGTAAAACGTATTTCCTGTACGTATTTCGTATTGGGTAACCGGAAGTGAAATTCTCATCTTCCAGTGGTCGTTTGATTGCGCTGAATATCACTCTCGTAGCTTTCAATTCAAGAATTTAATGCATGAGCCAATTAGAAGAATTTTCAGTGCAACTATAAACAAACTAAAGGAGAAGAAAAAATACTTCCGAAAAGAACTTTCTTGATTTATCATTTTTTTATTCACGTTTGCTTGGAATTAATTTTTACAGCGATATGTGAAATTGCATTTGATATAGTCGGTCAAGTTATTCCACAAGTTACGAAAGAGGTTATCAAAACACTAGTGTCCTCTGTATTCAGTTCTACAAAATAGCATTCTGATTTTCATAGCAAGGATGTTTTCCCATTACTTTTTCAATATACAAATTACTTTCAACTTTCCGAAAATAGAAGCCAGAAAAAATCATTAAAGGCTCAAGCTAGCAAAGGACCAATTCAATAAAATTTTTAATATCGTTTGTTATCGAGGTTTTTGTTCTTTAATATGTGGTTTGCAATATTCGAATACAGAATATTTCGTCCGAGAATCCTAAAGGTTTCTGTATGAACAGGATACAAATGTTTAACAAAATAATTGACTTTTAACTTAACACTACACCCGAAAGATGGCAGCACCACATGACTTAGGATAATGACATTGCATCATTCTAAGCGAAGACACAATGCACTCGTAATCATAACACTAGTGTTATTTAACAATTTGTGCATAAATCTATTAAAGAATGAAATGCCATGTGTAATGGATGACTGTTTTCTCCTTTTCAATATTTGTACAATCGGAAACATTGAACTCAGTGGATGACCGCTCTATCAAACTTCTTTTCACGAAGTTTCTTGACATTTACGAGACACATTTTACCAATTGTGCACACATAAACTCATATTTAAAGAACACTTGAAAAAATTGGAGCAATAAGAAAACTAGCTATTTAAAGAGGATCAATAAATTCGATCGGAGCTATTTCAGTTGAACGCTCATTTGTTGCAGTTACAGACAATATTATTCTCCGAAAATGTACTAATATCAATAAATCGCGAAAATCATCATATTTTAGCTTGACAATTCGATACCCAATCACGAAATATGGATCCAACATTTGTTCTAAAAGCAGTGTTTTTGAATTGTCATCCAGACAAATGTCACAAGCTAATATCTAGTAAGCGAAGTGCAAACACACCCGCATCTTTTAGGGAAAATTATCACCCTTCTTTCATGTACTATTATAACATCCATTATTAAAAACGTTTTCACTTCTAACAAAAGAATCTCATACACTGAGATTTCGGAAAGAACTGACCACTGCCCTTCAAACACTTTTCAACATTAAATCCACTTAGTGTTTTTTGACGTTCAGTTCATTTTCAAACAACCATTATTTGAAGATAAATTTCATTCAATCGGATTGAATCCTCGAAGAATCCACCAATTCTTCAAGAATTTCTCATTGCACTGCATTAAACATACTACATGCATGGATCCCTTATAATAAACCTATTCAGCAAGACATTCGTATTCTACACTCACCTCCATATTCCGGAGAACCAGGTCCCCAGCAGGTTCTCGACGTTTGGAAAAGAGTACATAAGAGCAAGACCCAAATGCAAGAGCTTCCGCACCAGTTCATTCCAGATGAAGAGTGGTCAAATGCTAAGTTCAAGGTTTCGACTACGTTCAACACAAACCCTAAGTCCGCGTAGAACTGATTCAGTCACATGTCATGAAGAGTTTGGATTCGCCGAGATCTTATTTTCTTCGTGTGCAGCATTGCCCTTTACTGCCCTCAAAATCATCTTCCTACAAAAAATAGGTTGTGTTAAAAATTACATGATAGGACATAGTCTGATAGTATAAAACTGCAAGTACTTTGAAGTCTAAGCAAGTCCAACTTGAAATTACTTCAAGCAGAAATTATTCGTTCGCTTAGAGCAGAAACTCGTGAACTGACATTTTTATAAAATGAGTTTTTTGACACTAAATGCTTATTTTCACAACGAGAACTATATCGTAAAATTTGTTATCTGGCTATAGCTAGTCTATAGTTTTAGCTAGCTATAGCTATAAATAGCTAGTCTTTAACCTTTCAAGTGGTTCCGACGAGATATCTCGTCCATCACGATCTGAACAAGTGGCGGATGGCGATATAGCTCATCATGAAGATAATGCCGATTTTTTTATTATGACGAGATTAAGACCTGGTCAGTTTTCTTCTAATGACGAGATATCTCGTTCATCAAGATCTGATCAATATTTTTCTAATCACGAAATACCTCGTCGAGACGTCAGTTAAGAACATATTCTTAAAGGACACTGAAATTATTTCAAATGTTCTCAAAAATATCATGAATGATATATGTTTAAAAACCAAAGTTCGATAATTTATAATAATATATATGATGTAGAATAATATATTAAGTAGGAGACAAGTTAGTTAGATTTAAATCGTACATTTCAATGCATATGCAGAAGTTAACTAATACTGAAGGGTAAATAAATTTTAATGTTCATAAAAATGGGTTCATGAGTCACGAAAAATTCTCATCATCAATATCTATAAATCTCAAAATAGATCCAATATTCCTAAATCAAGTCCACATATGAAATTTATATGGTTTACTAAAATTTATTATTCGTATATAATTTTAACAAATCCGATTTAACATTTTTTAAAATTTCCAACCCAGTTGGCCATTAGGCACAAATCCTTCAGTCCTTACCACACACAAATACAAAAGAATTAAAATATCGAATACATCAAGTGCAAAATACAGTAAATAAAAATATAAAAAGCCAGGGTAGCCAAAGGTCCCTGAGAATGAACTATCATTAAAACTTTCAATCTGATTTAACAAATGAAGTAGAATTCTGAGAATAGTGAAATATTAATCCCAGAATAGTGAGTTTTAAAATCACATTAAATAACTTACTTTGATTGACTGGTCTCTGTTTTGTAAGGTAAACTTTTAATTGGTGCCTTGAAAAAAATATATACTAAAGCATATAGAACGAATTGTATACACACGGGATCAATGATATGTAGCATTCACTTCCTTCGCACTGTGTCAAGCAATAAAAGTGGCAATACTTGACTTACGGAAAAATTATTTTTGAAGGACCCACGGAACAAACGTCTTGCTATCATATGTGTTTCATTTTCATGATGGTCAAAAACACTTCAGAGCCCAATCACAAAACAATGCACCTAATTTCGAACGTGAGTCGAATGCGCCATTAAAATCGCTTCTTCGAATCTGTTGGCATCGATACACTGTCCGATCCCATTCAAAACTTGTTTAGTCGGAACTGTTTACGGAACTTATCAAATCGGTTCGTTTTGCTCAAAGCTATCGCTCCTTTCACTTCCCTTCCTTACCAGAAATATTTTTCGTGCAATGAATACAACCTCCATTTCCATTTCCCAGTCTAGCTTCAGGGAGAATGCAAAGTTTGTAACAGCTGTCAGGGACAGGTTAGAAGTTAATTTCATAAGCGTGGTTTCACGATAGCATGAGTACCACACTTTCTACTATGTTCCTTCTTTGAGTAATATCCAGCTAGTATAAGCAATATTTAGATAACAATTTGTATTTACGTGAAAGCTTTGGAAGAGTTTACGAGAAGCTTGTTCAAAATTGTAGTGTGCAAAATGTGAAAAGATATAATTGAGGTTTTGTTAAAGAGATGTAGTACAAGATTTGAATAAAAACTGTTTTCCATTCAAATTTTTTTTCAAATTCTCATCAAGAGGAATACTCACAAATTTTCGTTTGTCCAACTTTTGTCCTAAGTAAACCTCTTATTTTAGGACATAAATAAGTTTGGCGTACCTAGTTTCAAAAATAGTTACTTATTTACCTCATGTCACAAAAATTCTTGAAAGCTAGATAGCATAAACTATCGAATAGAGAATTTTCAAATGCACTCCAATTTCGTGATCGTAACTGAATGATATTTCGGCACATTTTTTGACATCACATCATTTCCCTTTCAAAAACAAGAATTACGCTTTTCAGTTTCAATGCTTTGTGACAAAAATAATAGAGTAAAAGATTATAGAAACTGGTATTAAAATGTGAAATCAAGAGAGCGTTAAAAAATAAAGACATTTGTCGTTCTTTCTTATCCCAGCGTAAAAAAATTACACTAAGTCAATGAGTCTGTGCAAAAGAAGTTTTTGAGCAATGGGCAGATAGGTTCTTAAAAACGTATTCATGTATAGCTCCAATGCAATTCAGGATGTGTGAGGGAGAGGCTGGTAATAAGCTGCACTTTATACAGGTAGGAAAGGATTTCAGGCCATCAAAGAATATCATCTTTTTCAAATGGCCAGGTCGGAGTCTGGCAAGCATAGAGAAAGTTTTCCGGGGAAAATTTAAGACAAGCTGCTCCCCTGGTGTTTAACTGAGGTACCAGTGATGAAAAGGTACTGGAGATGATCTGTGCAATTGCTTTTTAAGTACGGAGAGGTGGTCGTCCTCTGGGATTTTTGCACAAGTCCATGACATGGGTAGAGCGCGTCTCCTATTGATCATAAGATACATTTGACGTAAAGGGAAAGAACATTTAAAAAAGAGAATAAGACATTAATATGATAATTCTAAGCTAGAAGGTTTTTGAGATGTTTAGAACGCATTTAATTTTTTGAAAAATTTTATTGAATTCAAACAGCGCTTCGTTCATTTTTCTTTTTAATCACAGTTCTATAGAGTATCATTTTCATTCGCAAGACTTACCTTCCTTAGCCACTGATCCACTTAGCACGCGACTAATAAGAGACATTTCTACATTTTTAACACACAAATACTGTCTGTCTACCACAATAACTAATCCAGACACAAAACCTGCCTCTATCTGTCGCCATAGAAATGGAACTAATCCCATTTTCCATAGGAAAGGCTTGATGAGATGCATTCAAGTTTGTCGCTTGATGCACTTGATGAAAATTTATTTGCCAAGATGTTTACTTTTCGCCGAGAATATCTACACAAGCAAACTGCCCTTTTCCGCCGCCAATAATCGCGAAAAACGAAAGAAAATTAAGTTATTCCTGACCGTCACCCCTACTCAGAATGAAAGGGCTATGTTCCTATAGCGACCGACACCTTCGGAACTTGGTGTCGAGTGCAGATCTCGTGGTAAAGCGACAGTGATAAGGCCATGGAATGCAAAGATTTACTTCTGCAGTATTCTCCCATTGGCACTAGGAACTTCCTCAAAATTAAAACCTCATTTCTCACAAACCATTTTATTTTTTCCGACAAAAAAGCATTACAAAGGATCAACAGGTCACAACAATGTTAAGATGTAACTTTGCTTAGCCAGACAACTGTCCTGATAATATTCGATAAATAAAACCCAATTTTAAGGACAAATGAGCATGTCTTTGATGAAGGGAGACGCATGGAATGAGAGTTCCATGAGAAATCAAAGATTGACTTTAGCAGTATTTTCGCACTGTCACTAGGAACTTCCTCCACAATAAAGCTTCGTATAACACCTCACTTCATCAATCATTTCATTTTTACGACAAGAAAAACACAACAAAGGATCAACAGGTCTGAACAGTCTATAGGTAACTTTGCTAAAACGGACAACTGTCCTGGTAATATTCGATAAATAAAACCCAATTTTAAGGATAAATGAGAATGTCTCTAAGGACGAGGGAGAGACACATGAATTGAGGCAATGCCATGGGAATTCAAAGGTGGACTTTAGCAGTATTTTCACACTGCCACTAGGAACTTTCTCCACTATAAAGTCTTGTAAAATACCTCATTTCACCAACCATAAAAATAACATAACAAAGGATCAACAGGTTATAACAAAGTTAAGAGATACCTTTGTTCAACCGGACAACTGTCCTGATAATATGCGATAAATAAAACCCAATTTTAAGGATAAATGAGAATGTCTTTAAGGAAGGGAGAAGCATGAAATGAGATACAGGCGCCTCTTTCAGGAGCAGTTACCTAATTCAAGTGACGGCCTACTTCCTCCTCGCGGTGCTAATGATTTCAGAATAGTTTCCTTGACATACGCACTAGGTCTCCACCATTGTTGTTTTCAGAGATGCATTAATCAAAGAAAATTGCTCCCCTAACGAGAACATTAGCCGATAAAAAAATTATCGCGTATTCCTTAGGCATACTAAAGAATTGCTTCTCATTCTGTCACTCATTCTTCAATCTGTCTCAATTAATACGGGTCGTTTTTGTTTTCTCAGATTTTTATCACCCACACACCAAGAGCCCTGATATTCATTTTTTCACCCGTTTGATAAACTTGTAACTGCAGTAGAACTTTGATTATACAAGCTTCGATTAACTGAAAGTCCGTGTTATCCGAGACTAATTTTATTCTGAGCTTTTCTTCTTTTTAACTTTAACCCTCATGGTGGTTCTCTCGACGAGGTAAATCGTCATTAGAAAAGCTGACCATATCTTGGTGGACGAGATATCTCGTCAAAAGAAAACTGAGCAGATCTTGATCTCGTCATCATAAAAAAATCTGCCATATCTTTATGGCGAGATATCTTGTCATTAGCAAAATTGGTCAGATCGTGATGGATGAGATATCTCGTCGGAACCACTTGGAGAGTGAAATAAAACTTCGAGCACGAGTGTACGCACTTTGACCAGAGGAGAGGAAGTACTGCGAAACAGAAAACTTTTAAGGAGTTTTTCCAAAATAGTTTAAAAGGTACGTTACTCACGTCCAGATTTATTACAAAATTATCAAATAAATGATGATGTTTCTGCTTCGTAACACAAATCTGAGCACAAATTATTCTTAATCCTCCTGGTGGTTGACGGGGTATCTCGTCATTATCAATGCTGACCCGATCTTGATGTACGAGATATCCCGTCATTAGAAGATGGTTGATTGGTTATTTGGGTTTTTTATGGCGCAAGGGCTATATTTGGCCATGCTCACAAGACAACATCAATTAATAGACACACACAAGGAAAGTTAGACACACACATCAATTAATAGACGTACACACACAAGGAAAGTTTTACTGACACAGAAGAGAGAAATACACCCAGGGAGGAATTAAACTTGACAAGGAAGTCATTAGAAGAAAACTGACCAGATCTTGATCTCGTCATCATCAAAATATCAGCAATACCTTGATGACTGGATATCTCGTCATTAGAGAGAGAGAGTAAACCTGGTGGTCAGATTTTATGGACGAGATATTTAGTCGAAACCACTTGGAGGGAAGCTTCTTGCCTTATACATCTTTCAGTAGACTTAGCAGTGACATGTAGTGCAATAATTTTTCTCAGAATTTCGAATAGGCTGTTTTGTGTTACTACGTCCGTATTCACAAATACAACGGACTTTTGATTTATCTGCACTGATGACTATTGAATGAATGAAGCTATTTGTAGAAAAAGCTTTGAAAAGTGCTTAACTGCGCTTCCCACAACTTGTGTGAGACTGCATTCTCCCAGCTCACAAACTTAAAATCTATGTTAAGGAACAGAATTGAAGTCGCGAGAGTTAATTTTGAAATTATCAGACATTAAGCCAAATATTGCTGAGCTAATCTCTAAAAAGTACCTTCATTATATTATCCAAGTTTCTGGTTATCCGAGGTGGCTCACATTACCTGAGGTAATCAAGGTTCTACTGTATGTTCATTTCTCACTAGGCAATTCATACCAGACCTTAAGTTAGTTTTACGTTAGACTATAAAAATCAAATTGCTTAAATGTGTTTGGTTCAAGTACGCGGAGGCATCGATCTTCTAATGAAATAGACAAAGCGTGGGGGCGGAGTCGTTGTCGTAACATCTCAAATGTGTACGTCATGTGAGCTTACGAAACTACTTGGATCGATTTTAAATCACTTTGGACAAACACTAATTAATAATTCGTCCCACATTAGGATTCTTGTTTTATCCCATAACCATTCAAACCGAGCGATCGGAAGAAGAAACATGAATTGAGAAGTAACATGTGCACACATGCTCCGTCTATTCCATGACTAGGTCGATGCGTGGAAAGACCACATCTGACGTTATCAACTTCAACTTCTAGAAACCCCATTGTCGATGCCAATTTCCATTTAACGGTCGCGCGTGCAGTAATCGCGACACCTATCTCACGTCAAAGGATTGTGTCAAAGAACTGGGCAAGAGAAGCAGGAAAGGGTGGACAAAAAGTGAACTGTCACAGTGGAAGGCGAATACGTTAAAGGTATCGAGTTGATTCGGTTCCCGGACCCAGCAGGAAATACGTCGGAACAGCGTTGTCGGACCTGAACCGGAAGAAGTGATAACCAGATAGGAAGTGCTTCCTGATAGAAGAACTCCGAGAAAGCCCGGCTTTGATGAGTATTCACTGTCTTCTGATGAGACGTAGAAGAAATATAAATTCTCTTGTCTAGATATCTTCTGTGAATGGGTAAAACCCTTTACAGACCCGAAATACACGATTACAATGGTATTACGAAACAGCTTTAAGTACTGTATAAAAATGATAAGAATACTGTTGAAGATACTGTTGCAATAGCTTGTATTACTGAGACTACCCCCTATGCTTGTCTCCCCAAATTCTCGGGGCAGGGGTAGCCCAGTTGGAAGAGTAACGAATTAGCAAGCGTGGTTTGCGAATTCGAAACTAGGTCCAACCAAAGACGGTCGTGTCACAGGGGCTGGTGCACGTTAAATCTGTCTTGGCCGCAAATGTCCTTACGTTGGTGTGGTGTGGAAGTTCGGAGAGTGGGGTGCCAGCTCAGATGTTGCCTCGTTATCTGACAATGGTTCAAAATTACGTGTTGTTGTCCTAGGATCTTTCCCTTCGGGGTTTATCCCGGATCATCGTCAATAGCCCGTTGTGTTGCTCCAGTGCGACGTTAATTAACTATCTACCTACCTCCCAAATTCTCATCAAAACACATGTGTGTCTATTTTTCTTTGAATAGAAGGCACTTCTGAAGTTATTTCAAAGTTATAAACATTAAAAATCTCTCAATATTTATTCATGAATGCCCTTATGCACGGAACTAATGTTTCGAGCAAACGATAGCAAAGTGGAGCTTGATAGTGAAACTCTCAAGTATAGTAACTGTGATCACAGCATTTTAAAATAAGATACATTCAGGATTTAATCAATGGCAAAACCTCCAAACAGCTAACAAGGGAAGACAAGGAAGGAAATAAAATTATAACCCGCCTTAATAGATAACATAACACGATCATCAATTACGTAATTATGAATTTACATATAAGTGTGATATTTTCAACAATTCGTTATTTCACATATACAATTGAGGAGTGAAAATATCTATATCAAGCATTTGCAAATGACATATACAATATTACATCCATTATCCCAAAGTTCGGTAACACCTTTATAGTCTGGTACCTTAACACTAGAAAGACGGACTGGGCCTGTGTGTGGCCCTCCAGCTTTTTGTCGGTCTGTAACAAATGAATTGAGTATGCTGTTATTTTATTAATTTTACCCCACCAAGTGTTTCGAAGAGACATCTCGTTCAATATCTGGCCAATTTTGCAAAGGACAAGATATCTCATCGAGACAAAATTACCCTATTACTCGAAGGGGAATGAAGATTCAAGTATGAAAAACAAATTGTCTCTAGCCCAGAACTAGTGACGGTGGAATATGTTTTTGCACCAGGGTCTGGCCATCACAGAGCGAAGATAAACCACCTGGAAGGTTAATTATTTGGTCCACGCTTATTGTGTATTGAATTATTTTGGCCTGGATGGAGCCATAGAACCAGAGATATAGGAGCATATAACCTAGAAAGACGGGTTGAGCCATTATGGCCCCTATGATATTTCGCAATGACACCGCGAAATTCTTCCTGCTTGGAAATTATATTTAAAATGGCAATGACATTTAAAGTAGTTTGACAGTATTTTCTCCCCTTTACATTCTGTGTTTACTAACGTTACGTTCCCCTCCTAAGCTGTGAACATAGACATGGAACACTGTGTTTTGGCAGCAGTCTGTCGTCTGACTAGTAATTCTTTTTCTAAACGTTTGGAATGTCTGACACCTCACTCACATGGAATAAGAACATGGTCAGTGTGATATAAATTTTCAATTTGAAGCTATCATCTGCTACCTAATATATATAATCTGGGCAATTTAATCTAACGCTCTATAAGAACTTGGGGTCACACTCACCCCCTCCGTCTCTCTAGATATAAGGCATCTTTCTAGTTTATCCATCCCATCTGAATTTCCGAAGAGTTTCATACGTCGCGTAACATTCTCCTGAAATAATTACCTACTTGTTGGACAATGTAAGTGATTTTATTTTGCAAACAGTTACAAAAGTCCTCTAATTAGAATTATCTATTTTTTAAATACCCCACTTATGTCTACTTCTATCGAAATATTATACCTGATGGATGGTTTAATTTGCAATAAGTGGTCAGTTATCAACAAATAAAAATTGTGTGAAATTTTGGCATCTGATGGTTGGTTGGTGGATTTTATGGCGTAAGGCCATATTTGGCCATGCTGAGCCAAACACAAGGCAGACAAAAATGGACACAGAAGAGAGAAATACACCCAGGAAGGAACTGACAGGAAACGAACGTGCACCACTTACAACTCGCAGGTTGCTAGCGAAGTGGGCAAACCCAATAAATCAGAATTTCATGGGGACATCTAAAAAGCGATCAGTTTTGTAGGTACCTATAATTATGATCATAAAAAGTTTCGACAGAACAAAGTATTTCACATCTATACTTTTAATTGTGAAAGCAAAGGATAAGAAAGGGAACTTAGCAACACAAAATGCATAAATATAGTTTCCGATAGAAGGCCGCAGTTAGATAATAGACGAAAAGAGATAAATGCAATTCGTATACAAGACATTTTAGAGAAGGAGGATTTTTGAAATTCGTAAGTACACAGTAATTTAATTTACATCTTTTCTAACTGGGGTGTACATTTGATGCAAGAAAATTACTCTATCCTTTCATTTTTTGAAAGAATGGAATGCAACAAGTTTTCATTTCCTTAGGCAGTTGAGCAATTCAGGGAAATAACATGGAAAAAATATGAATTGAATATTTTAAAGGAATTGATTTTACGCCTAATAAAAATTTTAATTTTGATTTTCAGGAAAAAAAGATATTGCAAAATTTCGTTATATATTATTTTAAAATGCAATTTCAGGGCAATGTTTTCGACTTCACCTATTCTACACGATAGTTTTTGGAATGTGAACTCATATTTAGTTTCATAACAAAAAGTGTGGTTCTTTTAGTTGTGAAGATATGGAGGACCCACATTAAATATAGTTGTCTCAAACGTACCATGACTCAAATGTACCAAGAAATGACCATGATTTACTGAGAAAATGATCCACCCTTGTTTTTTTTTTTAAATACTATAATTCAACAAAATATCAAAAGCATCAATGTACGAGTAACTCTGATTTGCCTAAAATTTCTAACCAAGATCCAAGATAAACTGAACCTAATCGCAAGTGTACTCTTCAGTCACTAAAAAATAAATTAATGCATTATTTTATAAAGAAATAAACCTATCTATCAGCAGGTACATAAAATAGCATAAGCAGCAGCAGCAGTCAAATATGGCCCTTGCGCCATAACAACCCAAATCAACCACTTTAATAGATAAGCAGATAAGAACCTTAGTCGAATAGGAAGAAAAATGCAGACTTCAAAAACGACTTATAAAGATTTCGTTATTAGTCGTCGGTTTTGTAATTTTATTTCCGATTTGAGTAATGTTTTCATCTGTTCATCTATTTACTGCAACTTCAGGCTTTGCTGTTTTTATTCAGTCATCTTTGTCTCTTGTGAGTTTTTCGGTTATCTGATTAGTGTGGTAAACAAGTAGTTGAATTTACGTCGTACTAGAGACACAAAGGGCTATTGGACTAGGTCCGGAATCAATCACGAAGGGAAAGACCCAAGAACACCTCGTAATTTTGAACCAATGTCAGATGACGAGGCGCATCTGCCACCTGAGCTGGCATCCTCATTCTCCAAGAGAATTAGACATCTTAATAACCTCCTTTTTGTTAAACAGCAAACGTTTTAAAATTTTACCGAACTTCGTCAGGCTTTCCTGCAATCTATCTCCTTCACATCGCATATCGAAGGCCATATTCAACTCTGCAATGTTCATACTTCAATCTTATGCGCAAGCCTTGCGTTAGAGTATTTCTAAAATGGACATTGAACTTTTTATGACCTCCATTTTGGTCTCGCTCAACATCTTTATCAGTTTTTGAAGCGTTTCCATTTTTTACAAACACTTTAATAGTATAGGTAGTAGTTGAATTTACGTCGCACAGAAACGACATAGCGGGTTATTGGAGACGTTTGGTATCAATCTCAAAGGAAAAGATCCGAAGACAACTCCTCGTAATTTTAAATCACTATCAGATAACGAGATCAATATCTGAACTGGCACCCCAATCTCCAAACTTTCATACCATGCCAACGCAAAGACATTTGAGGCCATGACAGTTGGTTGGTTTTGGATTTTATGGCGCAAAGGCCATATTTGACCAAGCTGCGTCAAACATTGGATAGACAATGTCAAATTATTGTGAAAAGAATGGATGGAGAGGAGAAAAAGTATATGCGACCCCCATGTTTATCAGACGCTAAACTCCATGGGGAAAGAATAGATCACTATGGTACCTCGGGTTCGTGAAGCCAGTACACACCTAAAGATGTGTCTCTAACGGCCCTCTGTGTGGCCACGATAGATTTAATGTGTACAAGCCCCACGTGTACGACGGTGTTTGATTGGATCGAGTTTTCGAACTCGCAACCTTTCTGTTGCTTTTAAAACCGGGCTATCACGGTCCCTTTAACAGTATCAACCAAAATAACATTTACCATTTTGAATTTATGAGAATTTAAACGTTCCGCCATTACCCAATCGAGTGTGATCAGAATGTTTCCACTTTTAAAAGTCAGAAGAATGTTTCCACTTGTAAAATTTGCATCGCAAATCGAGACAGAAGCTTACATTAATGTAGCAATGTATGTTAAGTATCACTCTTAAGTGTCCACAGTACCGTTTGGTCATCGCTTTTTGATAAGGCGGGCTCAAAATAAATTTATCTTCCAGTCGCATCGTGTTTTCGATTATCACAAGGTCGCTTTCTTTTTATTATTTGTGGTCCCTGTAGTTCTTGACCACTGCGTTAGTCGAGGCAGCGGAAGTCTTCCTAGTGCGATCTCAAGTTCCGCTTTCTTTATATAGCAAAGCTCCATGTGGCTTTTTGTGGCTTTTTAGCTGCAACATATTCTTTTGTCACTATATATATTTAGAAGTGATAAGTGCGTGTTTATACGTAATCCTAATTGCTCATTTCCTGATAAGTTCAAGAGAGTAAATGATTCAAGTCAGTGGGACAGACATAGTGGAAATAATTATAATATTTACAGAGTATACTGAATAACGTCATTTTTATTGTGAATATTCATGTGGCTTGCGTGAGTTGTAAATTCTCGATCCAAAAAATATTTCAAAATAATTATAAATATTTTTGAAATTAAAAGTTCAACTACATTATAAAAATAAAAAAATATAAGCCTAATTGTAAGAGAGTAAATGGTTCAAGTCACCAGCGTTTATTAATAATTTAACAAGGCACTATTCCAAAGTTGTTTAAGTCAGTGCTGATTACTTTTTATTTGAGTTCATGCAGTTAATAAAAATTCTTTTGTTGAAGCAATCGTTTTTAGAAATACAATTTCATCCTATTCCTCTATAAGTTCTTAGTCAAAACACAAAAGCTGAAATATATTATAACAAATGGTTTCTTAAAGAGGTTTTAAACAGATGACGCGTTCGCACATATAAACTGCCAATTTTTTACTACGGTAAAAAAAGTTCTACTCTGTTGGGTGTTCAAAATAGGTTAATTTCTTTTTAATTAGCATTCCTTAGCAGTGTCTGGTATTTTACCCTTCCAAAAGGAATAATGCGATTGTGCGTAAAGGAGAAAGGAATGTTCAGTTGACACCCTTTAATGTTGGTGGGTATTTTTGTTAAATTTTAATCTTCAAACAGAATAGTCTAATTTTCTATCATCAGCCTTCAAGCAACTCCAACGTCTCAAGTTTGGCATTCGAAAATTATCTTAAGATGAATTTTGTTACAAAGATGACACCAGATAGTCAAAATTACACTGAAAGTATTAGGTTGCCATCTAATATACTCATTCAACCCCATAAGTTCAATGGATTTCAATACAATGAAAATTCTATATATTTGTTACTATAACGTGTATCCTGTCTTTATTGGCAATTCAAGACCAGTAAGCGTAAGCCGGTCTATATTTATTACTGTATTTTAGGAAATATTTATAAACAAATTACATTTATTCGTAATAACATTTTTTATGGAACAGCTATTATATTTTTCTTTTACTGGTGTGTTGTCACTCAGTCAGTAAAAATATTGTGCTGTCACATAGCAAACAAATACATTCAATAAAAATAGATAAATTTAATAATGAAGCTTTTAATGTACAAACAAAGATTCATGAATATCATTTGACAAAAAAATACAAGACATTTTGCTCATAAACATGTTTGACGACATATGTACTCACAGCATTTCATTTAGTTCATTGAAATTAGACTAATCATTTGACTAAAGTAATTGAAATTTTTTAATAAATCAATTTGTTAAAAAATCAATTTATTCCACTGCCCAATTCAGCAGTACGTGTGAAAGGCAGTACAACTTTGTCTTCCGAAAAGTACTTCATGGTGGAGATAGGTTACACTGCTATATTTGCTACTTTGTAGCGTTCTAAGTTCCCCCACAGTATTCCATATCTCCCAGACCCCAAATTTGAACGTGTTAATTAAAGTGCCCCGATTTTAAATTAATATAAGATTACTAAGTAATAAATGTTACGTTCATTACTTACCATGCTACTATACTGTAAGTACTTTGTAGTGGTGGCTAAGTTCACCACAGAGTAAATAGAAGAATAAATATGGAGGAAATCATCTGTATTTCGTAGATTTATGCTGAACTAATTCCTAGCACATAAACAGTTTTCAAAATTAAAAAAATATATATTTTATGAAGCAGGTAGATAGGTATTTTAATTAACGTCACACTGGAGCAACACAACGGGCTATTGGTGACGGTCCGGGATCAATCTCAAAAAGAAAGATCCAAGAACACCACCACGTAATTGTGAACCACGGTCAGATGATGAATTATTTTATGAAAAATACTCATTGAACAATTGTCTATTGAACTATCCAATCCTAGAGAAAATCCCTTAGGCGCTCACCAAGCGTGTTTGATGGGTGATCCGCCTCTACTAAATATAGAGAAACCACAAGTCCGAGGGAACTTTATAAGAGCAAAAAATCAATTTCTGAAACAGTCTCAATATTTGGACACAACGTTATATTTCTTGACGCAAAACACTTTATATATTCCGCTCGATCGAACTTTTTCACACCTTTTTCTAAGCATTACGCGTGGTCTTTTTCTTACACGCGAGACCAATGATGGATGGGACGTCATGTCAGACTAGATGTAGACTGCAGACAAGACAGTCCGACCAGGATCGCTTACCTCTTCCAAAACTGGATAGATTTTATCTCCTCGACACCCCTAACCGTCTAGTTTAACTATTGTTTCAAAGCCTCAACATCTAAATGTTTTTCGAGAGCCATTTTTTTCTAATTATTCCATAAGATTGATCGAACGCTCATCGAGACGAGGAGGCTGTGAACCCGGATTGCAGAGACCAGGTGGCATGGACCGAGGGGAGAATGGAACTGCAAAGTCACTGTGCGTTGTCTTTTTCGTGCTGTTCTTTAAAATCTTCACGCGCAGAATGGTTTGTTTCCAGTAAGGGAGATCCATGCGATTAGCATATATTCGAGACATGCGAGGATTTGACGTTTAATTATCTTGAGAAAGATGGAAAGCACAGTACCAGTGTGTGTAGTATGCAGATGGATCAGCCTTGTCTTCTCAGAGAAAGAGATAATGGAGAATTGGCATAAAAGGTGAAAGGATCATACTCGTAATTTGTTTAGATTTTAATAAGGTACGTCGAATCTGCGTACCCTTCTCGTTGCAATGCAGTTAAGTTAGCCATTTTTTCCTCGTCAACATGTCGTGTTCATCGACCTAATGATGTAGACGGAGCATGCGCGCCCAGCTTCATGCTATTTATGCCGATCGCTCGGTTTGATGATGCGTCAAGTGGTTGTGGGAAAAGAATTTTCCCTCGTAATCATGTCATGTTCATCGATCTAATGAAATAGTCGGAACATACGCGCGCAGTTTCGTATTATTTGTGCCGATCGCTCGGTTTGATGTGTCAAGTGGTTGTGGGAAAAAGGATGATTCCTAAATTACTGGTGAAGTGATTATCCACCGTGATCACAAACACTAGTATGCTCTTCGATAGCTAATTGGCTGTCGATTCGCAAGCCCACTTGATTTACCCTTGATCTTACAATAGTGATTCCACCCACATGCTCTGTTTATTTCATTAGGTCGAGGATCATGTTCGGAAATATGTGCAACATTTCAGGAAAGAAACATTAGTGACGTTAACATTACAACGTGCCGCCTAACTGGTACAGTGGTCATAGCGTTTGTCCATCACCCAGTAGATCCGGGGTTCGAATCTCGGCTTGCAAACGTATGAATGTTGGTAATTGTGCCTATTAGCAGCGATACACCCCCTGGGTTCTCCATCAGTTTGCACCTTGTAGTGTCAAAAAGGCTGTTAAAAATGTTAAAGCAGGAAGATGTATTAATTTTACTACCTACCGTAAAAGTCCTAATTCACTGCTTATATTTCTTGGAGTATGTAATCTCGAGGAAAACTACCCTAATACAATTTGATTAAAAATTCAGTATACATATAATTTATCTAAATTTATTCGAATAATTTTTTTTATGCACGGCCAATTTAACATTACTTTTTGCCACTACAATTGCGGATTTGTGAACCACCTTGCGTTAACAGGGTGCACCACGGAGGTGGGTTCACGTTACACCTCACATACATACCACGCATTCTAGGCATAACCGTTACCACCGAGATAACAAGGCCAGACCGCTGTGACGTTTCTATCACGTGACTCGCTTACTAGTAGTCATAACAAACATCGCCGCATGGTCGGCTACATGTGGATTACCTTTAATGTAGCTTAAGAAATTAGGGTTTTGTGTACTATTTTACCGGAAAGAAAGTGCAGCTGCAGTTAAATATTGTTATATAACATTTGTGGAACATTACAGTGTCAAGGTGTTAAAGGCTTTCGTCAAACAACACGTTTAACGTGTGTCCAGACCGATTTCTTTAGGCTTAACCACGAGGCTATCCAAAATGCCTTTTAGATGCTGTGTACCTACTTGCTCTGGAAATTATAGACATGGTGATGCACCAAAAGTGGCGGTTTTCTCCTTTCCTGAGGATAAAAATATTAGAAAAAGATGGCTCAGGGCGATTCCACGAGCTGACTTTACACCATCAAAACGCAGCAAAGTCTGCGAACTTCATTTTCAAAACGATGATATCGTCCGGAATGTATCGAAATTCAACAAAAAACTGGTGAGTGTTCTACCTTTTCCATGAAACGTCTCCGTTTGAAAATTGGTGCTATACCAAGTATATTTCCGAATTGCCCTAAAGATCTCTCGAAAACTTGTCCCACCGTTCGTAAAATCAGGGAAGATAAAATTCGTGAAACTGAGGAATCCAATTTATTGAGAGCTATCAACGAAAGCAAATCTGACTTTATTGCTCATCATGAATCTATTTCTTTTCAAAATTTTAATAGGCTACTAGAAATTCTGGATTCATTACCCTATAAACAAAATTGGTTTAAACTAATTGAGGAGTCAAAAGTTACTTTTTTCAAAATTTGTTTTAATCCAGGACCTGCAACAAATTACACTGTTGTAATACATTCAAATCTGAAAATGGAAACATTTATATGGCCAAGAAATTTCTGTAGATAACAATCAAATCAAAACACCCTGTCACGTTAATATTTGGAAATTATTGAAAATTGTTTGAATTTATAAATGAAAAATTCTTCAGCCAACTATGATAATAATCGCTTCAATTGCTTTTACAGTTCAATTGCTTTAATTTCCCATTTTTACAGATTTAATGATGAAGAAAACATTAATTGGATTTCTTTAGACTTTCTTTTTGATTTATGGTCGCATTTGAGAAACTATGATATTGGGCTGTATTAAGCTTGATTGACGTATGTATTTTAGTTAATAAAAGTCATAAGCGAGTTTTTCACTATTTTTTAATTGAATTTACGATATAATTTTGGCTGGTTTTTTAATAAGTTATTGCTTTTACTATTTACGCACACTCTCTGTTATCGTTAGTAAATAAGGAAGAAAGACGCGAGGGTGTGGAAGTTTCATTCTGAGATTATCATAGTTTTGACTAGGGATAAACCATACTTACAAACTGCTATAATAATTTGCAATAACGTATAACAATATTTTCCTGTGGTCTCGACGTATATAGAATATATTATGTATCGTTGTAGACAGATTTCACTGTATTAGGCTTTGAATATTCCAATACGGCGGTGGTCGTTCGTATCGCACGTATGACTACTAGGGAGACGCCATGACGGCAGCGGTCAGGCCTTGTTATCTCGGTGGTAACGGCATAACCCGTTTATAGATGCCACATTACAGACGAAAAAATATCTATGCCTTATTCCAGATTCGAACCAGGAATCTTTCGACCCAGAATCCAGCACTATGACCACTAAACCGATGAGTCGGCTTGTCCACATAATATATATAAAGGAACTTTCGTTCATTCCTCCTGGAAGCAATACCACGGCCCTCACATCTGCTTTCTGGGTCCCAATTCCAAGTTAGATGACGGGCTATCTCATTAAGTTAAAATTGTTTATTCCAAGTCCCTTTTGTTTAACTTTACAAAATGCAAGTTTTTACTTCTGCACACCTCCTCAATAGCCCGTTGTGTTGCTCCAGTGCGACATTAATTCAACTTTCTACCTACCTACACACTTCTATAATTTATTATATAAAAAGATTTATTAATGTTAAAAATAGAAAAATCCTCCTATCGATATAGAACTTACCACAATTTTTTTATTTTTACACATTAGTTTGCCATGAAAAAAGGCAAATAACTATTCTGCAAGTTTATTGCATCAAGCTAAAATGACTTTCTGAGTAAAAAGTAGGTAGTTGAATTTACATCGCACGGGAGCAACACAAAGGATTATTGGTAACGCGCCAGTATCGCTCTAGTCACCATAGCCCGCCATACGTTGGATCAAATGTGGGGAAAGATCCTAGGACAACTCGTAATTTTGAACCACGGTCAGATGACGAGGTCAACACCTGAGCTGGCACCCCACTCTTCAAACTTCGACAGCATGCCAACGTGGAGACATTTGAGGTCACGATAGATTTAACGTGCACCAGCCCTCACGTACATGACGGTCTTTGAATAGATAGGGTTTTCCAACTCACAACTCTCCAGTTGCTAATCCGGACTCTACCATCTGTGCTACCGCGACCCTTCTATATAAAAGAAAAATTCATCTAAATATAAATGTGTTACGAATAGGTAAATGTGCATGGAACGAAATACTGGTTGATTGGAATGTTAATTACTTCAAAATTTATGATACCCACAAATAATTTTTAACGACATTTAATTGTAAAAGCATTCCCCGAAAGAATTTTCGACGATATCCATTTGATATGGGTTGGCCGGGTCTAGTTAGTTCTCGTGGAGCAAAAAAAAATTATAGAGCGACGAAATAACCGATTTCATACGATGGAATATTTATGACAAAATTTTATTTCACAATCTTTAAACACTAAATTTATTTTATTTCTTCGAGATACAAAAGCTTCAGAAAAATAGTCGAATTTTTTTAACTTGATAGCTGTTTAAGGAGTACTTTTACTCTATTCTTCCTGTATGGTGCAGCACATTACAGAAGGTTAATGTAGACATATTGATTCCGAATCCAGTTTAAGAACCACATTAACCAAGAAGTGTCAAGATGTGATACCTATCAGAGAGCAATTATATAAATACTTATTAAGGTTATTGTAGACCTGTTAATTCCGCATCTAGTTGAAAGGACCCAGTTTAAGGAACATTAAACAAAACATCGTAAGTCATGATGTGGCACCAAAGATCAACAATCAAAGCACTTACCATTAAGGCTATTGTAGACCTATTGATTCCCAACATTTATTCAAATAATTCAATTTAAGAACTTCAGAAAACAAATTGCACAATATTTAACAGTGAACCTACTAGAGATCAACAGTTTAGTTACTTATCATTTACGTTATTGTCGACCTGTTGAATCCCAACATTAATTCGAAGAATTCAGTTTAAGAACCACATTAAACGAAACGCAAGTCATGATGTGGCCACCCATCAGAGAGCAGCAGTCTGGAGCACTTATCATGTCTTTTAGAATCCAAGCACAGATTAAATTAGATGCGGATCCTTCCGTTTTATTTCCCCACTTCCATTTAGTTGTGGCACTCAAACAGATTATCATCCGAGGACCGTAAAGCATTTAAGGCCGAGGGATATGGTAACTGATGATGAGAAGCTTTTAGCACCAGCATCGTTACTTGCTTCTTGCGGGGGAGTTATTGATGGTGAAAAGGAAAGGCTTTTATTCCTTAGACACTGACACTTGAGGAAGAGAAAAGAAGGGTTGTAAGCACTTTTTCTTTTTCCAAGAACACCCCTGGTGCGGGAAATGTATTAATGGTGATACAACTGAAAAAGTTATCTCCATTCGTTCATCGTTAATCTTCTGAGAGATTTACACGCATAATTCTACCTTACCACCTGCAATCTTCCCGGTATGACTTCTAACCAATTTTAAACTTGATCAATAGAATCTTTCCAAAGCATTCTATTTGAAAGAAATGAGCAATAGAATATTTCCAAAGGATTACATTCTACGGAATGGGCCAATAGAATCGTTGAATTCTATTCCAAGCAAAGGACATATAGAATGGTATCAAAGGATTCCATTCCAAGGAAATAAGCAATAGAATATTTCCAAAGCATTCCATTCTTACGAAAGTAGCAATAGAATTATTTCAAAGTATTGTGTTCAAAGGAAAGGAGTAATAAAATCTTTCCAAGGAATTCTATTCTATGAAAAGAACAATAAAATATTTCAAAATGATTCCAATCCAAGGAGACCAAAAGAATCTTTCCAAAGATTCTATTCTACAGAATGAGTCAATTGAATCGTTCCGAATAATTCCATTCCAAGTAAAGGACAAATAGAATCCTTCCAAAGAATTATATTCTAAGGAAAGGACCAATAGAATATTTCTAAAGATTAGCAGAACCTATGGATTCTTAAGAAAGATGTGGTTATTAGACATTAAGTGTTCTGTGAGGGGTAAAACAACACTACACTACTCTGAAATCTCGCGATGCTCGGAGGGTTAAGTATGATGAAAGATTGAAGAGAGCAATGGATTGCAATATACATACTATTTGTTGTCAAATCTTCAAATTGTTTCGTTTTAAGACGTTATTTTTCTTCCTTCTTCATTGACTCGACAACCTAGTGTGAGCCTTGGCCTTCTCGATGATTTTGTTCCATCTTGACTGGTTATCAACAATAGTTCTCTAGTTCTGGGTAGGAAATGGTCAAGTCATTGTCTACACAATCAATCCATCTAATCTATATAAGGATGATGTATCCAAATACGATTTGGTTTCGGTTTGTCGTTCTACGGTAATTTTTTGCTAGACGAGGGTTAATTAGTCTGGGATATACAGAGCGCAAGTAGTGAAGCGAAATCTTCAAAGTTTATATTGAACCAATTAAGACTAACTATTTCAGTAGTTTTTAAATATTCCATTTATACCATACGCATTCCTATTTGTTTAAACCTACCATTGATGTAGTTTTAAAAAATCCTTTCCAATGCTATTTCATGGAGTCGCACTTGCCCCACATGATGGGCCAAGCGCATACCATGGACTGTTTTCCTGTTTTTAATGTGATAGTATTGAGAGTGGGGAAGAGCATATCATTACATTCATGCTCTTCTTTGATCTGCGCAACTTCCCTGACGAAATTCTAAACACTCTAGTGGTGAAACTAATCTATAGGACTCTTTCGAGAATTTCCAGAACATTCCCTACTTTAACCAGACACGTTTTAGTCCCTGGACACGCTTACCGGGCCCCGTCATATGACCTGGTACTTAAGTACATAGTCTACCCTGGTGTTGGAGCCCAGAATACAAATATGAAGCCCTGAATATAGAATCTATTTTCTTTCGTTATTCCTACAATTTTTTCAACACAGGTTATAGCACGCACATGAAATCCAAGAATTCAAATATGAGGCCCTGAGTATAGAATCTATTTGCTTTCTCGTTATTCCTAAAATTTTCCAACACAGGTTCTACGACGCACACGAAAACCTTTAATAAAATATCTTGTGTTCATCATATCCAAATTAATTGAACTCCAAATTTTGATATGTTCTTTAGTATTTGAATCCTTACAGAGAGTAAAAGTCTACGACGTCCGCAAAAACCTTTAATAAAAGATCTTGTATTCGCCTCAATCGAATTAATTGAACACCAAATTTTGTTATGTTCTTCAGTTTCTAAATCCTTACAAAGGGTTAAAAAGTTCTTTCTAAAATCCAACAGTAATTACAACTTTAATTGCATAACAATCCAAAATTTTGTTTTCTTTGCTTTTCTAAAGTTTTGAGAGCGTCTAGAAATACCTTTTTTCCAAATTGACAGTTTTTATACCTTTTTATATTTATTTTTTACCATTGCTTGCTAAAAATCCATAGTGTGTATATGTCTATTTAGTCTATGTTGTTTGCCGCAGCTTGGCCAAATATGGCCCTTGTGCACAAAACACAACTTAATCAGCTATCTAGAAACCAAGTGTATTCCCAATTTTAATTACATAGCAGAGTCTAGATAATTTCCTTTGATATGAAGCGTTTCAAGAGCGTCTTACAGTAGTATTTTACACTTCAATAGATGCATTGGTAAACTTAATTAGCACAATGTAAGCCGATAAATGACACCACTACCATTCTACTCAATAATGAACGCTACAAAAAATTCGGCTTTCAATTAATAACCCCAAGTTGCGGAATTCAGGAAGTGAATTCGCGTGACACCCCTTTTGGGAGCAGCAATTTTTCTTGAGAGCAACGATCGTTTACATTTCCAGATTGTTTTTAAGGTTAAGTTGTGGACTACGGGACAGGATAAAAGTGACTTTGTCTCGCCTTCAGCTACAACAGAATTGATAATGGTTGTGAAAGCCAATAAAGTTGACAGACCGGATTTGGACGGTAGTCGTTTAATTGACAAGGCAAGTTGTGTCACCTTCTGAAGCGAATGGCAAGTGAGCTCTGAAACAGCCATTTGCACGTGATAAACTAGTATAGTTCATTGTGATTGTTTTTATACAAGCGTTCGTGCTATGCGCGTCGCGAGCTTCACTTTTATTATTTGTAAGAATTCAAAAACTGAAGAAAATACTAAATTCGGAGTTCAATTAATTTGGATGCGATGAATACTAAGTATTTTATTAAAGGACTTTGTGTGCGTCGCAGACTTTATGTAAGGATCAAAAAACTGAATATAACAAAATTTGGAGTTCAATTAATTTGAATATGGTGAATATAAGATCATTTTATTAAAGATGTTGTAGACTTTTACTCTTTGTAAAACTGAAGAACATAAAATTTGGAATTCAATAAATTTGGATTTGGTGAATACAAGAACTTTGCGGGCGTCGTAGATTATTTGGATCCATATTTGACTAAGCTAAGTTAAACAAAATAAAGTAAATAGACATACACATACAATTTCTTTTTAAAAAACAACGGTAAAAAATAAATATATAAAGTATAAACTGCCACTAATGTAGTAATAAAAAGTATTGCTAGACGTTCTCAAAACTTTAGAAAAACTGTGCATTGCTATGCAATTGAAGTTGGGAATACTCTTGGTTTTTATATGGTTGGTTGGGTTGGGCTTAATGGACAAGGGCCATATTTAGCCAAGTCACGCCAAACAATATAAAGTAAATAGACATACACACACAGTGCCTTTTTAGAAAGTAATGGTAAAAATATATAAGGTATAAACTGTCACTTTGTAAAAAGAGGTACTGCTATACTCTCAAAACTTTAGGAAAACTAAGAAAACAAAATTTTGTGTACTACTACGCAATTAAAGTTATGAATACTTTTGATTTGTTTCGAAAGTAACGGTAAAATTTTAACATAGTATTTACGGTATAAACTGTCCCTTTTACTAGTCTAAGAAACTGTAATTAAAGAAAACAAATAAGAATCGATTAATGGAAGATCATGAAGCAGAGCATTAGTCAAGACTGATTTAAACATTCATTCAGCTTTACAAAACGAACGTAAAGAAACTGCAAATTTTAAAAACGAAAGATTGTTTATCATGTCAAAAGTACCAATCCATATGCTTAAAACATTTTTAAAAATTCAAATGCTGCCTAAGAAGAGCAGAGGAACTGTTCAAGACATCACTTTCTTTTGAGATTTTGTGAGTGAACACTTTCAAAAGTAATTAAACATTCAGTGAAACAAAAATTCAAAAAATCAACTGATTTCGAGTTAGCTCGGTACAATCATTGTTTTATTAAATCGGGCACGAATTCTTTAAAAATCGCCAACACGACTTCAATATAATTAGCATTTTCTGTCTTTTTATGCAATATAAATAATATCTATTCAGTTGTACCTTTTAAAATATTTATCGCCGCTTACAAGTGAAACACACTGTCTAAAAAGCAGTTCTGAGAAAACGAGGGAGGGGAAAATTCTACTCACTAAGTGTGTTTCTCAAAAAGAAAAACAACCTTCATGCCAATTAAAAATGACTTAGTTGCTTTCTTCAGTCTAAAGATCACCATATTCTGCTTTAGAAAAGCTTAAAAACTCATATTTTGAAATTTTTGACTGTGTTTCACTTGCAAATAGACGATACGTTACTTTAAAAACTCCTTTATAAAGTGACATCGAAACATTTTTCATACTTGAGACACAATGGAGTTACGTTTATTTCATAGGGTGAACTCTGCGTGATTTCACAATTTTGTACAGCATATGAAATAAAATTTCAGTTTCTCTATCAAAATTACTGACCAGGAAATATTCGCCAGAATTATAAATGGACCGAATTTAGGAATGGTACACAAATATATTTACTTCCCCTCTGACTTTTATGTATTCGTGAACAAGGTACAATAGCTAAAGAAGGATGCCTGTTAGGAAACTAAAATTTTACTGCGATAAAAAATAGCAAGTTTTTATATTGTATTCCTTCGTTAAAAATATATGTAGACGGATGAAACTGAAAAGTTGAAACTAAGTTAAAGAATGCTACATCTTCTCACATTTGATCATCACTATGCTCAAATGAGAACAGATACAAAACAGAATCGAGGTTCATCTTTCAAACCAGATGTTCAGCTATCAAAACCGTTTGTTTAAGAATGGAAGATCTTTTGTTTCTTTCATTGTACTTCGAAGCCATTAATTAGAATTAAATAAATAAACCACCGATCTGTTAGAAGTCAGTTCCGGTTTCCATGCTCACAACTATTACTCGGAGATAGAGGAATCATTAGAGCATCACAACAGGTCTAGTGATACTCAATATAATTCACTAGAAAGAAATGTTATATAAGTCAGCCTCCCGGATATATGCAACGCTGTATTAGCTTGAGAGGCACGTCTTTTTACACACCAATGAATCTCGGCAGTTTCTTTAAGCCTATAGCGTTTAGTATGTTTTAAAAATAAGTATTCTTAGATTGAAGTTCCACAATGCTTTCGTTTATGGTTGATACATCCATTTCAAAGCAAATACTGTAGATTGAAATGTGTGTTTATGTACAGCCATCAACATGATATACAGGGTTATTATACTGTGGCTCCGACGAGAAGACAGTCGACCTTGTATCAGTCGAATTTTGAACAGGTGTTGGTAAGTAGGTAGTTGAATTAACGTCGCACTGGAGCAACGCAGCGGGCTAGTGACGGTCTTGGATCAATCCCGAAGGGAAATATTCAAGGACAGCACCTCGCAATTTTGAACCGCAGTAAGATGACGATTGAAAAGATATGAAAGCGAGTTAGGAGAAGGTTGCCGTCCGCAAAAGTATGAATGGTGATCGCAGGGGATGTTTCTCCCTCTGCCAACTGTCACTGCTAATCGCTTTCGGTACCGAATGGTAAACTTAGAACCCGAATCCGCGCTAAACACGCAAGTCTCGGAAGCGCTTTGCTTACGTACCACCAGTCCCCTAATTTAACTAACCAGTCCCCTAATTTAATCAAAATCACGTGACTCAACTACCTTCTTTCGGGCGTCGCACTAAACCAATGTTTCATCGGATATCAAAACACTTTATTTCGCAAAGTATATTACACATAAAACAACTAGTCTTACGTGAAAAGAACTAGAAATAGTTCACATAATACAACAAATTTTCGATGCGTGCTCCTATTGCTACACGACACACGTTCATTCGGTATATTAAAGTTTGGTCCACACCTTTCCCCGCTGATGGTAATCAAGACTGCAGTTATGCTGTCCCGGAGCTCATCCGATGTTGATGGCAATGGGGGCACGTCAACAGTGACTTTAACAAACCCCAAAAGGAAAAACAATCAGGGAGTAAGGTCGGAGACCTGGGTGGCCATCTAAACAGTGTAATGTCATCCCCACCTGTACTGTAAACCCTTTGTAGGGTCGGTACCCAATGATGGAGTTGAGTACACTTGCGAGTCCCTTGAGGAAATACATTTTTGTTTGAATGCGGTTTAATTTTATGTCCACTGTCTACCCTAAAGTGTTGAAACACCTTTCACATAAACGAAATTATTTATTTCACGAAAAATATAGAACGTCATTTTTCCTTCAAAAGAACAATTCTATTACTACTTGTTGTTTTTAGTACAATGCATATTCTTTCAAATTTTAGATTCTCTGCACTTTTTCAAAGGCCAATAAACATGCTCGGGCGTCCTTCAGGGAAGTACTTCTGCGCATGTCCGCCACCGGGCGTAACCATTTTTCTCGCGCGGCTCCTAATTCCCGCGAAAGTACGGATTTAAAACCCATATCACAACACCTCACGGCCTTTCAAGCGCACGGGCCAATCAAAGTCGGACAACGGGGAAGAGATAGCACCAATCCACTGCACTTACAAAAGAGAGACGAGTTCTGACTCTTCCAGAAACGTGACAGTGATGCTTAATCGGTTGGTAACAACATAACTGTCTGGCTGGAAATTAATGATGCGCTCGGGGCCACGAGAAATGTGAAGTCGACGTGATGGACACCCCCCCCCCCTTTTAGTTCCTTCTATCACGGGGAATGAGGAATAGGGAGGGTTGGAACGAGTCTTAAGAACTCGTTCCCTTAATTCAATGCCGGCCTTGCGAGATACTTTCAAAAATACTTTGGTGCGCAATGCTCGGCTTGAAATCAGACACTGACCCCTTTTGCACCAGATATGCTTCCTTTCGGAATTGATCCCGGACCACCGTCAATAGTCCGTTGTATTGCTACAGTGCGATGTAAATTCAACTATCATCAGGTATGGGGTTGGGAAATGTCTCTTGCTCGAATACAGTAAAACCTCGTACTAAATAGAGCTCAATGAAACAGAACACTGCAACATTATTGCTTCCTTGAAGTGCAACTCTCGTAACCGACGAGGGGGAAAATGTGTCGCATACAGTACGTAGCTTAACATTCACAACAGAGGATACCAAGATATGCTAACTTTCGAAATTGAGCTATATTCTGTCTTGTGTTTGGCGCACCTTGTCCGCTTTTGGACCTTGCGCCATAAAACCCAAAACAACCAAAACAACTGATCCCGGACCACCGCCAATAGCCAGTTGAGTTGCTGCAATGCGATGTAAATTCAACTATCGTCAGCACCAGGTATGAGACTTGGGAGATGTCTCTTTCTCGAGTACAGTAAAAGCGCCGTACTAAATACAGCTCAATGAAACAGAACACTGCAACATTATCGTTTCTTTCAAGTGCAACCCTTATAAATGACGAAGGGAGAAAATGTTTCGCATGAGGTACGTAGCTTAATTCACAACAGAGGATGCCAAGATTTAATTTGTTAAGCGTAAATAAAAGAGGTGGTTCGATTTTTTTTAACTTGCAGATGTATATCACGTCAGTCAATATAGGTAGGTATTTTATTAACCACACTGGAGCTACACAATGGGCTATTCGTCAGTTAAGGAAACCTCTCGAACTATGTCAGAAATGTCAGTAAGTGGTTTATGCCCTTAACTTGGAGGGTTGTGAAGGGTTGGTTGCCTGGGGTTTTATAGTGCAAGGTCCAATAACTGACAAGCTGCGCCAAGCACAGGATAAAATAATAAAAAGGAAAATATTATAAAAAATAGAGATATCAAGTCAAGCGCCAGATAGGAAATTCAAAAAAATATACTTTGGTCAGCATAAAAACGAAATAAAAATATAAACTCTAAATATGAATCTAATTTGTCTTGTGAAAGGAGTTTTGGTTTTAAACAAAGGTACGAGTAATCTTCTTCGTAGGATAATTGGCTTATAAATATTTATAAATTTTCATCTGATATCAAAATATTACTCAACAAATTTCAACCCCAACAAAACATTCGATAAATCGAACACAAGGAACAAAAAAATATTGTAGCTCAAAACAAGGGACTATGCAGCAAACGGGCATGAATTTTATCTGAAGTTCCAAGCGCAGCAGACAGAAGACAGTCATCTGTCTCGAAGCGTGATTCGGTGACAGAGTCCTCTTAGATTATGAGCAAGGATAACTAAGCATAACATCTGAAATGAAGCTTGCATGAATGGGAGAGAGGGTTAAGGGATAAGGTGTACCTATCGCGCATGACCAACACCACTACCCAATCAGATACAGCATCACGAAACGTCAAGACAATCGAGCATAAGCCGCGTGGTTCGGTAACAACGAGGTTCGCAGAGTTGCAACGATAGAGGGTGTAGGAAAGACGAAAATGATACCTACCTTTAGACTGCACTAAGCTTTAGATATAGGAGCCATTATCAAATGCGTGAATTTAAACCGATAATCACAATATCATCACGGGAATCTGGGCCACAGCCTAGTGTACACTGAGGAGAGATAATACTGTCAGTAATGAAAGGCGAAATGAATATGGAAAATTCGGTATCCTGACTCAGAATTATTTTTGGTCTGGTGAACCAATGCGTCTCCCTATTCTCTATTCCAAAAACCATCATCTGCTAACATAACACATATTTGCAAGAGATGGATACATAAGTTGTAAAATTGATATTACTTCCCGCAAAACAAGTCAAAAATCAATTTATACGGAAAGTATCTCAAATACCGTCATTATAGGATAGTGCTGTGCAAAGATCTGGTTACTGACATGGCCTGAAATGGTGGAAAAGACTCTAGGTTTTATTATTGGAAGGGAAAGAAACTTGATTTATTTCTTGCGCCCACTCAACAGGTTATCAATCACAGTTTATAAAAAAGTAACTAATTTTGATTCGCATGTTCAAATTTTTATATGAAACTATATTTTTTAGAATAAATGGTAACGAAAAGCTGTTTATAAAAACTAAACGTGCCATGGCATCAGGGCTAAGTATTTACTGTCAAAAACTCCAATTTCAACCTATGCACAACTCACACAGGTAAGTGGGTAGTTGGATTCACGTCGCACACAGCGGACTATTGGTGACAATCCTGGATCAATTCCAACGCGAAGGATCCTAGGACATCTCGTAATTTTGAATCACGGTTAAATGAGGAGGCCAACACCTGAGCTGACAATTCACTTTCCAAACTTCCACACCACGCCAACGTTAGGACATTTGACAAGCACAAGGCTATGGAGAAATAAACTCACATGTGTATATTTTTAAAGCTTTTAATTAAAAATGACTGGGTATTTTGAAAACCATCTGCTGTTTCGTCCAATTTCATGTTCAACACATTCTTGTAAAAAGGCCTTTTTAAGTCTTCTGACCAAAAAGAGGGCAGGGGCCTGACTCTCTATTATCAACCCCCTTCAGTGCCCTTTTATAGAATTTATTGCCAGTTGTTCTGAAATGGATAAGGTAATTTTCGCCTAGACAATGAAAAGGACAATTAAAAATTAATTATCTCTATCTTGATTTCTTGTCTAAGAATGAAGTAGAACATGAAAGTCAGTAGTATTCTCCAGCAGTGTAGCGTGATATTTACAACTGGGGATACCAAGATTGAATTTGCTTTACATTGAACGATGCACGAATAAAAGGCGTGTCTCGACTTTTTTTCTCCGCAGCTGTAGATCTACAGTCAACGAACCCTGGTACTATGACTATAGAAAAACAGCTAGGGATTTTTGCCAGCAACTTTGAAGGATTGTGAAGTGCATTAGCTTTAAACGATGGTAAACGTTAGCAAGATAATTGGAGTACAAAAATCGCCCTAAAAATTCAATAAATTTTCTTCTAGTATCAAAATGTAACTCACGATAAAATTACACTAACAAAACATTTAGATAAAAAAGTCACCAGGACTAAGATAATATTGTCTGCAACTCTGCAGTTAGACATCTGCCAAAAATTGAGTGAATCCCTATGTTAACCCTTTCAAGCAGACTTTGATTAATCCACTTGGTGAAGTGCCTGCAAAAATTTCTTTTCGATTGGCACTGAATGTATTTGAGCGAAGTCTAGTTTGAAGTCTAATGATCTTGATCGAAAGATAGCGGTACTATTGAGCAACTGTCATGTGGTTATAAAAAAAGCTATGCAATTAGCCTGGGAAGTGTAATTTCGCGGTGAAACCACTTTACTTGAAAGGGAAAGGCGAAAATAAAAAATTTATAGCTATTCGGAGTTTTGTTTAGTCTTTTAAATATCAAATTATTAGCTAAAATTGCGCATTTTCCGTCTCTATGATAAAGATTACTGTCACTTTTCTAACTAAAAATGCTGACAGGCAAAAAAGCTAAACTGATTCCTGTAAGTGTTATGTTCAGAAACATGAAGCACGAGTTCACTGCTTCAGACATTAACCCAAGTCCAAACTCATCTTTAAAACAATCCCATTAAAGCAATATAACAAGTTCTGGAATATCTCTTTCGGCTACTTCAATCCATTAGCAATTATCCATAAATATGGCATACATGAATATTTTATCCTTTGACAACGTTACAGATGAATGTATTTTGACTTAGTTACGTAGGCTACTTGACGGGAAGGAGGCACAAATCTTCAGAATTCGCTTAGTACACAATTTCAATAAACATTCATTTTATAGAGAGATATATGAAAGGAAACCTTTAATCATATAGAGACAATTTTCTGTAACGAAAAAATATTTGTCAGATTCGATTGAAATGAATGTATTATTCAGAAGGGAATAAGTAATTATTAAGCGGAGCGGCTCATTATCTCGACTCCTATTTTCTTTCTAGATTAAATGTTCTTTCCAGCTGACTATACTTGATGTCAACTTGATTTGATTAATACAGGTAGATAGTTGAATTAACGTCGCACTGGAGCAACACAATGGGCTATTGGCGACGGTCTGGGAAAGATCCGAGGACAGTACCTCTTAACTTTGAATCATAGTCAAATAACGAGGTCGCATCTGAAATGGCACCCCACTCCCCAAACACCACGCCAACGTGAGGACATTTCAGGCTATGACAGATTTAACATGCACCAACCCACACGTTCGACTATCTTTGGTTGGATCTAGTTTCGAACTCAGAACTGTCCGTTTGCAAATCCTCTACTTTTCCAAACGAACTACCTCGGCCAATCTTGAAGTTAAAGGTCGGAGGACAATATCTCATAATTTTGAACCACGGTCAGATGACGAGAGGATACCTAAGCTGGCACCCCACCCTCTAAACTTCCACACACCCCAACGTGAGGACATTATTTTTTTTCTTTCGTTTTCGCTATCATGGTTTTCATAAGAGTAAAATGAACGAGCCCTACCTCCTTTAGGAGGTGCTAACGCAGCGGACATGTCATTTATTGAAGATATTATGAAGTAATATTCAGAAAATAAAAAAACATGTCATTACATGAAAAGTTACAAAACATTAAAAATAAACATGTCATTTCTTTATATAGAGTGTAATTTTTTTCCTTTTTTCTGAAATAAATGTGTAATGTCTGTCGGAAGGATTCACTTAGTAGTGTGATATACTTTTCCCGTAAAGTTAAATATAGAGGGCGCCTTTGTTTTGGCAACCTTTTTTGGAACGTATGGCAAAATTTGGGTGGCAGCGATGAAACAAATAAACTTTACAGGAAGTATTTTTTTCTTCTTTCTGCATGTCGTTACACGATGAACATTAACTATAAATAATTACTTCATACTGTGGTCAATTTCGTTGCAGGACTAAGATATAACATCAGCGATTCTCAAGAACATACGTCATTCACTTGTCAACTGAACTTTGATCCATTTATTGAGGCGTTGACATGGAAAAGCATGTAAATCACAAAACTAAATTTTAAGGGACAAGCAAAAAACGTTTGTGAGCCTGTTAAAAAGGAATTGTATCTGTATAAATCAAAAGAGCTGCAGAAACGAAACTATTTCTTCTAGCGACTTACTGGCTTTACCAAGCCACTGGCATGAATTCTTATTATCTTATCCGCCAAAAAACTAATTTTCGATTTTTTTGTGACTTACATGCTTTTCCATGTCAACGCCTCAATTGTAGCTCAATATTTATGAGCACTAAAATAATAAGTAAAAAATATTTTGGTGCTGTTGATTTCAATTTGTCGCAGCTTATGTACTGTGCTTGATTTTTCCGTTAATGCAATAAATACAAACAATTAAAAAAACATATCGAACTTCATACTGAAGATTCAAGAACAGAAATAGACTTTCAAGAGAAAAACAAGCTTAAATCCATTATTTTTTAACGGTAAAATAACAGTATAGAAATACGACAATGGTAAAACAACGTGCACAACTGCAATTTTGGTATATTTACATTAATTATAAATCTATTTATTTATAATTGATGTTTGTATAATTTATAAATATTTACATCATAAATTTACTATATTTTACACCGAATAGAAGTTCGGTTCGTGAAAAATTCGAATATTTCCATGGTAAGTTTCCAATGGTAAGATTATTTTAGGAGCTGTCTTTTCCCTACTGGATATCAAATACTCAAAACACCAATACTTCAATATGCTATGCTTTTGTTTACAAGTGAAACACACAGTCGAAAAACATACGTAGTTCTGAGAAAACTAAAGAAAAATAATTTGATTCACCAAGCTAAACTCACTAAATGTATTTCAGAAGAAATTTAACCCTTCAATTTACGAAAAATTGTCTTGGTAGAGTCACATTATGGTCTAGAAAAGCAAAAAACTTGATATCGTGAAATTGTTTATATAGTGTGTTTCATTTGTAAGCCTACGATATCGTCAGTTTCTTATAAATAAAAATCAAGACTGGCTTAAGAAGTCTAATAATTATCGGATCGTTAGACCAACGTTTGATTCAACGACGCGTTGCGAATAAAATAAATTATAGCTAACTTCAAATAGTAAGATTTACAGAAATAATTTTTCTTGAAACTTTCCAGTGTCAAACGTTTATTGAATTGGCTATTCCCTCAACACCAGTAAACAAACTCGTGTTTCCACAATAAAATAGTATAAGAATCAACAAGTACTTCACGGAACTAGGGGCGTCTAAATATTCTCTCTCTCCTGAGTCATTTATAAACTTTCTAAAAATTTTAACATCGCTTAAAAGAAAAAGTTTGCGAGGTTAGTAGTCAACATGTAACTCAAACCATCATATTTGCAATAGATACTCCATAGCATATATTTTAAGAATATTAGACATTCGAATATTTCTAAATGCAGAAGTAATGGAATACTTGTGAATCCAGGGCGAAACAGTCGGAAGAAAAATTTGAACATACATCTGATTTCAATTTTTATTTATATTATAATGTTCTACATAACACTTCGAATCTTTAAAATGAATGTAGGGTGATCTATGTTAATAACCGAGAATATATGTTCTGTAGGGAACACAGAAAGGGTTAGAGGTTTGTGTTAACCTTTCACTGCATACCGCATCGTATTTAAAATGTCAATTATTTTGCGTTTGATATTTAAGCCTCCAAATGGTCTCGACGAGATATCTCATCCATCAAGATCTGACCAATTTTGCTAAATACGAGATACCTCGTCATCAAGATATTGCCGATTTTTTGGTGATGACGAGAACAAGATCTGGTAAGTTTTCTTTTAATAAAGATATCTCGTCCATCAAGATCTATGCAGTTTTTCTAATGACAAGACACATCGTCGAGACAACCACCAGGAGGGTTAATAGAAAATGTTTCTCCCACTGATACATGCATCAATTTAAAAACATAAGAAACTTTTAAATTATTGTTATTTTTGGAAATGGAAAACAGCACAAGTCTAATCTCTAACTGAACAGAAGGCCATTGTTTCAATTCTGTTGTTACAAATCACGTTCGTCAAGGTCCAACCTAGACCAAGTCTAAAAGATCATGCTTTGCAAGTCGCACAGTGACAACCAATTGTTCATCTAGGAGCTGTCCCACAGAGATGCGATACAATCTTGCCAGAACAGTCTGGTAGTCTTGCACCTTTAAAGTGCACAGTCCGACTCTCAAAGTGTTCACTAAATTGTTAGTGTTTATAAGTAGTTTTAGGACTTTAATGGTTCAATGTCTCTATTCCTACAGCTAATGTAACAACCTGAATCATTAATGCAAGGGTTCCTTCAACGTGGGGTACAATCATGAGAGCACAAAGTCGCTGGATCTAGTACTGTCTGTCTACCATGAGAACGTGATAGTCAAATATTTGTTACCCTTTCACAACTTATTTATGTGAAACTGGTTTTTCACTTTTGACTGCTTTAAAAAATAAAACACAGGAACAGGTTGGATATTGAAGATGGCGACTCTACCTTACCAAGATAATCCTAACAATTGATTAACAAGCACAACCATCCCATTGATTATCCAGTAAAATGTTTATAATTTTATACTATTTGTTAGTCATTTGTATGCTTATAGATATACGTAATTCTCGAATACAAAATTTAATGCGTATATGTTTTAGTTTTATTCACCTTTATTATGTACCTATAGTTTTATCTTTCTATACAAGGGGTGGTTACATACACATTTCCAAGGGTTACGTGAAGCATGGAAAACTGAAAATCATTGCATTAATGTTCTACGCATTTAAGTTTTTTTACAAACTAGAGTATAAATTTTGATAAATAAATAAAAATACGTTTAACTATGTTATTATCGAAGTTTTACTTTGCCGTATACCTGTTATATATGAACATATAATACCAAAGTGTAAATTCTTATTCGAAATTAAAAATAATAAAGCAGAGTTAACAACTATTATCGTTTAGGAACATATAGAAATCACAGAAAAATAGGAGTACACGTAGGAGTCCTTAATACGTACAAATTCTTTAATAAACTAATGATGGCGCCATTAGTCAAGAAACATTCCTGGTTGTCTGGTTGAAAGAACTTTTTCAGAACTTATAAGAGATCACAAAAATAGGAAAAGTAGGAATTCCAGATACGTATAAATTCATTACTAAATTTATGAGGGTTCCATTAATCAAGAAATATTCTTGCTTGAAAATGTTTCTTTTAGTTGAAAGAACTGCTACACTTGAAAGATGTTATCGCTTCAGGACTAATAGAGATCAAAGGAAATAGGAATACACGTAGTAGTTCTCAATACATATCTCTTTCATAAATTTATGAGGTTTCCATTAATCAAGAAACATTCTTGGTTGTCTTGGAAATTCTTCTTTTAGTTGAAAGACTACTGTACTTAAATATTACGATTCAATCTGCGCCCGTACCATTTCGCTAGACAAGTTCTCCTTTTATTCTCGATTGTTAACCTTAAATTTTATTATTATTACGTCATAAATTATATCATTTTTATAGTAGCAGGCTTTAGTACCGTCTAGCGTCGAAGCGTATGGTAACTTTCAGAGTTTACAGAAACACTGTTCGAAAGTTAGCATAATAAAGCAAGCCTGTTTAGTAAATTTTAGTGAAATATTTAACAACTAACAATTGGGATTAACAGACACATTTTCATTTTATTGAAAGAATATTTTGATTTTATTTTAATGTAAATAACGTATTTTTGCTTATCAGGTTCATTTTTATCAGAAAAGAATAATTTAAGTGTCAAAAACAAATTATAAAAAGTAGAGGAAATAGGTGATTGTGAGGAAATATTTATAAAATTTATATTATTATTATTTGGTAACACTTCTGCTTTTCAAAAAAGATTTAACAAAATTAAAGAATCCAAAAGCAATTTTTAGAATATAAGAATGTAATACTTTTAAAGTTAAGACGCAATAATTAGAGAAATTAATCAACAGGTTTTTTCATTTATTCAAAATCATTTTTATGAGAGAAGCCATCCCGAAGGTTTCACGAAATCTCAAAAAATGTAACATGTACGTATTTGAATTGGTTCCAAACTTTTCCATTTCTACGAAAATGATATTATCCCTATTCTGAACTAGATACAAAGAATCAATTAAATGAAAATCAAAGAAAATTTCAAAAGCTTAATTGAGTGCGTTTATTTTCAAAATCAAATTTCATTCTAGAACAGAAAATTAAAGAACACAAACAATTGTTGGAATGTAAGGATTTAACACAAGTAATTTTAAGACTTAATTTTAAAAAATTATCAATTTTTTTCCTCATAATTTCAATTATTATATTATTTTGATTCAAAATAAATGTTTAAACATTTATTTTTATGTCAATTCTGATGTTGCTCTTCGAGGGGGAGAAATTTTTCTCCACTTCAGTGCAAGATAGAAAATGCTCTCGTACTAAATAAAACTTTCTCTGTTCAGGAGACAAGTTTATAGCGTTTCATATTCGAGTCATATTTTGAGTGATTTGATTTTGACATTTTTGTTATTTTTTCGTACATTGAAATTAATTAACAAATCATTATGGAATATTAATACATAAAAATCAAATTTTAATATCAATCCACAAACGATATTGTACACAATAAATAAAATGAAAAACAAAAGTTAAGCTTCAAAAAACTTACTTTCAGAGCGCCAAAACAATGATATTATCCAAGGGTGTATTGTGAAAAAATTAAGAGAGTTTTACCACATACTTATCCCACTGAGGTAAAAGAGCACAATAATACGAGGATCTTGTTTACATTCCATCACGACACACACGATGAGCTTAGGGTTAGCGCAATTAGAGCACTGCCGTCGCCAAGCAGGTAGCCAAGAAGAGCGATAACCGAGTTCTAATGCAAGTGATACGGTTCAGAGAAAAGCGAGATAAAACGTCTGAATTCTCGCTTTGGACGTTGTACGGTGTGTCCTCTGCTTGAACTCGTTTCTTTTTTTCCGGATTAAAAATGATCGGTTTTTAAGCTCCGATGCTAGTAAGCAATCAGGACGAGTTGTGGTTTTGTTTTCCAGCAACAACTGGAGTAATTTGTTTTGTTCAAGTTCTAAGAAGGGAATAAAATGTTACTTTTCAAAATTTATGATAGATTCTAATGTGAAGGCGATTGTTTCGATTTCAACGAATTTAATTTCAACTCAAATTTGGTTTCAAGTTATTTGGTTTACTTTCTGACCAAAACAAAGCTCTAATATTTATATTTTTAAATTGTATTGTTTGCAGTTTGAGTTATTTTATTTTCCATGTTTTCGTTAGATGTTTAGATTATATACATTATTTTGTTTACGTTTAAGTTTAACTTCGATTTATACACGGTATTAAAGTTAGATACACTCATTATATAATTGTAGGTTACACAAAAAGATTTTAGTGAAACACATTCTCACATAAACTGGTATATATAAAAGTAATCATTTATTTCAAACGGGTTTTTTAAAGTTTGTTTCAATAAACTCAAATGAATGTATAATTTAAAATTTTTGAATAATTTATATACTGTTCTTCAAAAATCAAACTTGAAATTCATTATTTAAAAGAATAGACTAATTACACGGTTTATCTAATGAATGCTCCGACTCCAATACAGTGATTTGGTTACTTTTCATTCATTTCATTTAGATGGACTGATTCCTTGATCAACAGAGTAATATCATCGCATAATTCTATATTCTTTAATATGGATATATATTTTAGATGCATTTCATATTTTCATTCAATATAAAAAGTGAATTCTAAAAGTGTTAATATCGATCTCCACAAATAGTTCCAACTTCATAATAGTGTCTGAAATTGAGTTCCTAAGAATAAATGATGATACACTACAGAAATATAGAGATTCCATTAATATTTCCTGAATTCGAATTTAATTTTTCCTCATTTTTTACTTGACTCGGGAATGGAAAGGAAAACTTTCAAACGATGACCCCAATTAAAGCTGAACTTGCAAATTTAAGAGACCTCTTCAGCTGGTTTTACACGAAAATCTCTCAGATTAGCAAACACTCATTGATAACAGCTTGATGCACAACAGCGTGGCTGAATTGACGTCATGACAATGTGGTCGCTCAGTCGAAACTTCCTTATTGATGGGAAATTAGCAATCAAACGGAGGATTTATATATTTCGAAACAAATGGAGAGTGACTAAAGTTGCACTTGACTATTAATTGTCATTTTCAAAGAAAGACGTAGTTAAGCATTTGATAACAAGAAAAAAAATCAAAATCAAGAATTTTAATTTAACATCGAGGTCTTTTAGTCGAAACTTAGTTTTGTTTATTCGATTCAAATGGAATGAATCATATACTTATTGCTAAATTTAAGCTTTCTCGGCTTTAGTTATGTGTATTCTTTCAATTGAATTAGAATTATTCAATCTTTTAGAATTGTTACATCCTTTAGAATTATCCAATCTTTTAGAATTATTCAATCTTTTAGAATTGTTACATCCTTTAGAATTATCCAATCTTTTAGAATTATTCAATCCATTAGAATGATTAAATCCGGTTTTAAAGTCAATTTTTCCAACATATAGTTAGGTCCACGGTAGCTCGGTTGGAAGAGTAATGGATTAGCAATCGGAGCGTTGCGAGTTCGAAACTCGGTCCAACCAAAGACCATCGTGTACGTGGGGGCTGGTGCACGTTAAATATGTCGTGGCCTCAAATGTCCTCACATTGGCGTTTTGTGGATGTTTGTAAAGTGGTACTGTCTGACAGTGGTTCATGGTGTGGAAGTTTGGAGAGTGGGGCGCCAGCTCAGGTATTGCTCTCGTCACCTGATCGGGTTCAAAATTACGTGGTGTCCTCGGATCTTTCACTTTGGGATTCGTCGCCAATAGCCCGTTGTGTTACTCCAGTGTGACGTTAATTAATTACCATTACCAACACATAATTAAGATAAATGTTACAAGAGCTATATATAATTTTAAACGGAAATACAAAAACTGTAGAATGTTATACATCTGACATCAAATGTCACTCTTATGATCTTCACCAATGATAAATTACTTTGCACCCCATGCGTCTTTAAGTCTGTTTATTGCTCACCTGCAAAGGGACTGTGGCGAACCATCGGCACCGCGGTCGATACTGTGGAAGGAATTATGCTATATTGCCAAATCATGATACCCAAGTTTAATTTCCACTCCCGTGAAAAGAGGGTCCTGCATGCGCTTGTTGGCGAGAACTCGTTAGATTCTCCCCGTATTGGACTTTCCCCATATCTCTAATGACCTGAATTGGTCAGGACATAGGAATTATCCTCCAATTAGAAAAGGTAAAATACTATACGTAAAGGATTTATATGATATAAGAAGTGTTTTTACCACTTTTTTTACCACTCCTTGTGGGGGTTTAGACGAGATATCTCGTCCCTCAAGACCAGACTAATTTTGTTAACGACATATATATATAAAAATCGGTAATACCTTAATGATGAGATACCTCGTCATCAAGATATTGCCACTTTTTTATGATGATGAGATAACTCGTCATCAAGATATTGCCACTTTTTTATGATGACGAGATCAAGGTCTGGTCATTTTTTCCAATGACGAGATATCTCGTCAATCAAGATCTGACCAATTTTGCAGATGATGAGATATCTCGTCATCAAGATATTGCCGATTTTTTTATGATGACAAGATCTGGTCAGTTTTTTTCCTAATGACGAGTTATCTTGTCCATCATGGTTGGTTGGTTTTGGGTTTTATGGCGCAAGGGCCATATTTGTCCAAGCTGCGCCAAACAACAACGAGGGAGAAAAAAAGTTAAAAGCAGAAGGGTAGGTGAGGGTAGAAGAGAGGGGAACACAGATCACTCGGAACCTCGGTGTTGAGATGCCCCTACACACCTAAAGAAGTGCCCCTGGGTTTTTTAAATCATGACCTGGTCAGTTTTACTAAAGACGAGATAACTCGTCGAGACAAACAGGAGGGTTAAAATAAATTCTCAGATCAAAATATTCATTTTACGTATTTGATTTCTTTAAAGTGGTCGATGAAAAGAGCTGACTTTGTTGCAATGTTAATCTACCCACTCTTACCTTAAAAACTCATACTAATAACGCATTCACGATGTGGACAGATGAACAACCACGCATTTCCCTTGATTGTCAATGCAAGCAATTTTTCCAATTCCATCCTTATCAAAGGGCTGTCTAAGAAGTCGATGATATCGAAGCTGTCTTATGAATGTAGTCAGTAGACTGACACTTAAGAATGTGGAAAATTTTAATTGATTTGTACCCCTCTATGTCTCTCAATCTAGAAGTTTTCCTTTTCATGAATATTTATGAATTAATTTTGCGTGGAAAGAATGTCCAGAAATTTCTGTTGGTTAAAATGTTTTTGGTTCGCTTGAACTCAGTAGACAAAATATTTTTTGAAATTTAAATTGTACTTGTCAACAGTATATATACGACTCTGAAATTCTACTCGTAAAGAAAAAAAATTAAACCAAATCAGGAATTTAATTTTAACCTATTCATTTATGGGGATCGGTTGAAAGCTGTTACAAACTCTCTCTCTAATCATACCGCTTTCGCAATTCCCATTTTATAACTTGACTTCATAAATTAGCGTAATTTTAAATGTTCAAACATTTCTTTAAAAATTTTAAAGCGAAAAATGTGGTATAAAGGAAAGGTTACAAAATCATATAACCAAATATTAATAATTTCATAATAAAGTACCCGACAGAATTTACGCAAAAATAAATATTTTTTTAAAAACCAAAAGATAATGACATAAATAGGCATTTGAACGAGTCAACCATTTTGAAGGAAATTAATTCAAACTAAAACAAATTACTCTTCCAGAATTGTGAAGCAACAATACAACTTCTTACGGCAGTTCGCGGTACGAAAAGCAAAAGAAAGTGGAGCAGCTAAGCGCAACTATGTGATTTAAAACTCATTTGTAATTCCACAAAATCTCATGAACTTAAAGAAAAATACGAAAATTCAATTCACCGGGAAATCTTAACACTGTTTCTTTGCAGACAAAACAGTCTTCGCTGAGGTCAAAGCTAATATCAGTAATTGCCCACTGATATAAGGAAAAACAGAAGACGGATATTTTTTTGCACAGACCAGCTCTCCATTCGTCATTTTCTTTATTCAAATTGTCTTTATTTTTTAGTAACCTCTATTATCTCAGACGCTGACTTCCTCTTCTCGCTACGTGAACTTCTTTTACCTCCTGATACGAAATCGGGAATAACTTAAATTTGCACCTTGCATTTATCATAGAGCATGGCCCGCACGACACCAGAGCTATTAAAATCGAATCAGCCGACCAACCTCGTCGGGAAGCTTTATCATGGCCCCTCCCTAAATACCGTGGATTAGTCTGATTGTGAAAGGGTGAAAAAATATCCTCACATTTTTACCCTATAGTGCCGTGTTAAAATTCAGCACTTACTCTTTTCGTTGCCAACTTCAGGAGAGAAAAAGTCGTTCGCCTTTCTTTTATTTGAACTGATGAAGGATAGATGAACTTTCCAGATCCTGTCGGGCATCAAATGCAAGATTGAATTTCATGCATACCACAGATGGAAAAGTTACCGAGGTAATTATTAAGAATTAGAGGTTTCGATTTTCTGTTGTAGCTGTTAATCTGCATGACATCCAGGACGTTAATTTGAGATCGCTGTTTATAGCTGTACGTGAATAATAAATTAGCCATGACACAATGGGACAAGACGACCAAATAGTATTCTATTTGCGATACATTTTGTTGCAATTAAATTACACTACCTTAAAATTAAAATTAAATAAATGAGTTTCCCTATTTTGAATTTAATAAATTCAAGTTAAGGAAACTCGTAGCACAATCCGCGATTCGGTTTGGGGGTAGTTGTATTAAAGTCGCACTGGAGCAACACAACGGGTTATTGGCGACGGTCAGGGATCAATCCCGAAGGGAAGATCAGAGGAGAACACCTCGTAATTTTGAATCACGCTCAGATGACGAGGCAACACCTGACCCCACTTTTCAAACTTCCACACCACGCCAACGATTCGGTTTTAGAAGACATTCCAAGTGAGTGTTAAGTTGATGGATTAACAGATATATACGGGCGTTTTAAAATAGCTTACATTTTAACGAGAGATAAGACACTAAAACAAACCAAACGTTTTCGTCTAAGGATGCATGCCAGTCACCCTCGGTATATGGCTAGGTCGGCGAAGAAGCAACAATAAATTTAAAACGGAGTGGTCGTAATTGGAAATATTTACCAAGTCCCGATGCAGAAGTTTTGCCAGCTGCATCATTCAGATTAACCCTCCTGGTGGTTATCTCGATGGGTATCTCGTATTAGCAAAACTTATCAGATTTTGATGGGCGAGATATCTCGTCATTAGAAAAATTGACCAGATCTTGATATCGTCAACATAAAAAAATCATTAGTACTAATGTGACGAGGTATCACGTCATTAGCAAAATTGGTTAGATCTTGATGGACGAGAACCACTTGGAGGGTTGAATCCTTGGAAACATCTAAATAATAAAATACAATTTACAAATACTAAAACACTAAACAGTAGTTGGATTCTAAAGGTGCCGGGAGTAGTGGACAATTTGGTGCAAAGCTGTCCTTATTTCGGTTGTGTTGAAACGGAAACTAAAAAAATAGGTACGATATCAACAAGTATTTTCCTTTTGATTCTAAATAAAAATCGCGAAGAAAAATAATAAATAGAATAAAATGCTTTTGATAATAGGCCCGTACTAAAATCTTAAAAAAATGCTATGTATCACGTTGGATTTCCATTTAGAATGTAATTTAACGATAACATTACGCTATACAACTTAAACCTCTTGGTAGTTGCCTCGACGAGGCATCTCGTCATTAACTTTCTGACCAGATCTGGATGGACGAGAAATCTCGTCATTAGAAGAAAATTGAATAGATCTTAATCTCATCATAAAAAAATCGGCAATATTTTGACGATGATTTTGATGACGAGAAATCTCGTCGAAACCATCTGGAGGGTAAAAACACATGTTTTATTGGTATTTATCACAATTTATAAGGAAGATAGATTTATACTCAAATGATCACTTCTTTGGGGTACTTATGCGCAACATTATACATGAAACTGACAAACAGAATTATTTTCTTGATCGAAATTTTACAAAGATATTTCCAATTAAGATATATTTCAACCCTAAACTGAAACTTAAAATACATAAGAAAATATTTATGAGTTGAAAATTGCAAATATCACAACCTCTTCTATAACGATTTGGCCACTATACTGCAGTAATGCTTTGTAGGTTAGCTCCTTTCGCATTGTTTGTCGCACAGCATATTCTTCCTTTAACAACACGAATAATCATACAAATCTTTACTATATTCACCTCAGAAATATTTTACACGGCTTAATACAGGCACAGTCAAAATACTTAACTATGCACTTCGAAAACAATAAAATAGCTGCCCACATTATCGTAACTACTAATACCAGGCGTAAACAGTCTAACTTTCAAAGCTTATAAGCTTTACGGTTCTAATAGACTGAATAAATTTCCAATACTTTTTATCATGATCGACGACTTTTATAGCTGGTCTCTACCTGAAGGAACTTTGACAAACATTGAGATTCCCATGCTTTCTAGAATGAGTTTGTCACTAATGAAAAAGGACAGCTATATTTGACAATAAATTATATCGAAAACAATTTCTTAATTCTGAACATCACGAGATATCCCAGTAATGTAATATTGCTTCAACCCTATATCATATTTAATGACTTAATAACCACATATATTGGTGGAAAGAATTCTGTAAAAGATTCTATTGGTCAAGAAGGTCAAAACTGATTTCGAAGTCATGCAGGTTGTCTAAAGTATTTATGCATGCGTAACCGTCAGATGGTTAACTATTAGGATGCTAAATGTTAAATTAATGCATACTAAATATCAAATGAATGCATACTAAATATCAAATGAATGCATACTAACTGAATGAATTCCTACTAAATACTGAAGGTCAAAACTGATTTCAAAGTCATGCAGGTTGTCGAACGTATTTATGAATGCGTACCCCTTAGAGGTTAACTATTGGGATGCTTAACACTTAGAACAAAACGCATTAGAAAATACAACTGAATAAAAATATAATTTTAGGCAATTATAAGTGCCATGCAGTTAAGTGCGTATGAAAATCATCACAATAAGATGTCGAACAGAAAAAATATGTCACCGGCTTAGAGCAGAAACTCATAAACTGGCATTTTTTCTTGCTTATATAATAAATTCTTGTTTTCAAAATAATGAGAAATGCATAGTCATATTGAAATCTATTTAAAAGATACATAACACTATCAAAATGCTCATACCTTTTATTTTTTAGCTAAGAAATAATAGTGACTTTGGACAGGTGTTGTAAAAATATTTTTGTTTGATAATGGGTTTCTGCTATAAGCTGATGATATATCGATTGCCTATGTGAATAGACATAAATGGAAAATTTTCATCTTAAATTTTTAAAATATCCACTGAATAGATGTATATTTGCACAAATTTAGACAAGAAAATTTAGGAAAAAGCTGTCCTACAACTTTCATTGAGATACTTCTCCAAGATATTAATGCGTCACAAACATAAATCACGATTTGAAAAACAAACAAAAACTAGGTGAAATTATAATTAAGTCTCTGGTATAAAGGCCATTTTGATATCAAGTCCGATAACGTTACAACTGATATGTGACGAAATTTCGGAGAAAATGCTGATGCTTTTCTTGATACGCAAAGTAATGATGTTGCATTCTCCGTCACAGATACGTTCCGAGATGTTGCATCTAACTTTAATCTGCCATTCACCAATATCGCTCATGGCTACTGTTATCATTCAGATTTCAGATAACAACTGTTTCATATTTAATTAAATATTTGAATGAAATTTTCTTAATAACATATAGAAACGAAAATTTTCCCTATGCAACACTCTAAAGTTCAATGTCGAATTTAAAATTAGAAGAAAGTATTTGAGAAGTCTTGGAGTCAATAAATAATGAAGTATTTGAACACAAGAAAAAGTTATCTAGAATTAGATGAAATATTTTATTGCTATTTATGATAAAACATTATTTATTTCTGTTATTTTATCGTTACTTAAGTTTCAGTTTAAAATACTTATTACTTAAATTCTATTATAGAACAATTTTCAATGCAATAAGATGATTTTTCAATTATATATAATATTCAATCATATAAGAATAAAAATAATTTTCAGGTGCTATAGAATTTAAAAATAGCTGACGCCTTAAAGAATTTTGAAGACTTAATATCTAATAGAATGAGATAAAATCAATAAGAGTAAAAAATTCTATTTAGCTTTGGTTGGTGAAACAAAAAGTTCCATTATTTGTCGTTGTGTTGCTCCAGTGCGATGTAAATTCAATACCTACCTACCCAATTTTTGTACTCAATTTAATCGATTGTTGATGCTATTGACGTAAAAGCGTCAACTAACCAATCAGGGCCTAAACTTAGGATTGAAAAAACCGTTCAGCTTTCACCTCCGAATTTTTAAATTCTGGTAATGTTTAACCGTCCTCGTAGTTTATCTTCGCTCTGAAAATTGCTTTGTACTGGCCAGATTCTGATGCAAAATCTCTTCCTATTTGGATTTTTATTAACCCTTGGAGTGATTGGGCAGTTTTGTTTCGACGATGCATCTCGTCATTAACAAAACTCATCAGATCTTTTTGGACGAGGTATCTCGTAATTGACAAATTTGACCAGATCTTGATGAACGAGGAATTTCGTCAAAATCACTTGGAGGGTTAACTCCTCCTCCTGAGATGACCATCCATTCTCATTGGAACCCTGCCCCCTACGCTTCTGCTTCTTCCCAAGTCCTGCTGATCTTATAAATTCTACGTAACTCATCACCGTTCAGTACAACACCAACTTCTAAAGGAGATAGAGGTCCCTAAACCTAGGTTCTCTGGATCACGCACCCTTACTGTATCGGAGGGTTAAACGAAATTCTTTTAAAAGATAATATTACTAAGTAGTGAAAGAGACGACAATTTTACGGCAATGGATTTAGTTACAGACATGCGATCAATTCATCTTTATCTTCAGCTCACAAATCCTTAGTGAAATCCACTTCTGCGACAGATGAAGATAACGGATTTGTTAGTTCTGTTATGAAAGACAAAATCTGAGTAATCCTATTGCTGAAACAGGGTTGCACTTTCTGGAGATAAGGGGGAAACGAGAGCCTTGAAAGAAGTTCAATGTCACAGTCATTACTTCCGAATTCAGTGAAACGGTCCGACTGCAAAGTAATAAATACGCAAACAAAAGCATTGACCACGATTGTTCCGGTAAAATACCCTGACCTTCTGTCTGGATTCTCGCATGCACTTCGAAAGAAAGGGACGAGAAAAGTGATGTTGAATCATAGGAAATGAATAGCTTAGAAGTGTAATATCAAGCAAAAGAAAAAACTTAATCTTTGAACACGGTGTTTTTAGTCACAGACAACTACACTGAGGGCTGAAATTAAGTCTAATGCAAGTGGTAAATATTCAACCATGATTCCACTTTCTAAATTTCATTCCTGATTTCCTTTAACCCACCTGATGGTTGCCTCAACGAGGTAGCTCGTCATTAGAAAAACTGACCAGATCTTGACGGACGATATATCTCGTCCATCAAGATCTCATGGTCTCTTGTCATTAAAAGAAAACTGACCACATCTTGATAACGCCCTAATAAAACATCGGTAACATATTGATGAAGAGATTTCTCATTATTAGCAAAATTGGTCAGATCTTGAAGGAAGAGATATCTCGTCGAAATCACTTGGAAAGGTAAAAGTAAGTTAAGTTTATCCGAGATAAACGAATAGTAACGAAACTCAAACTCTATGAGATCGTTATAAAATCGATCTACTAGTGAAATGGACGGTTCTTGTGAGCGCAGCTTCATGTTATTTCTCCCGATCTCTCGGTTTGAAGATCTGCGGGCGGAAGTCACGTGTTTTTCGAAGAAAGAAGGAATCCTAATGTAGGATTATTTATTGACTAGTAAATGTGTTTACCAAGCGTGATTAAAAACACTAGTTTTTCTCTTTATTTCACAAAAAAAGCCAATCGACCCGAGTTAATTCCCAAGCCCACGTGATCAATACTTCTGAGATCTGATGACAGCGATTCTGTCCGCATGTTCCATATATTTCATTAGAAGATCGATGCTTTATAATGTTACATTTTGAAAATTGATTTACTACAGAGAAAATGAATAAATATATCGATTCAAAATCATTTTAATCATAAAAATGCTTAATTGTAGAAGAAATAAAAGTTATGCAACTAATACTTTATGAAAGGACAACAAACTTAAGATTCTAGATAACATTCATACTACCCCCATTGAAGAATCTGTTTCTAAAACTTCATTCAAAATTATCGGAAAGGTATTTAATTATTGATAAGTATTTTAAATGATCGGATAGTAAAAGTTATGAATAAAAAAATTTAAATATTTTTTACTTATGATTTGTAAAAACAACAACTATCCCGTGTTTGAAGCAGTTTTTTTTAGAAAAAGATAAAAAAAGATAAACATGGCAAAACGTTCATTGAACCAGAATTGTATCAGATGCAAAACCCAAGTTTTTTTTATCTAAGTGAAACTCGGGACATGATGGATAGATAATACAGATTGCAATAATGCTTTCTCTCTAAATTGGGTACATCGGAATGAACAACGTAAACCGCTCATTGAACAATATAAACAATTCATAAGATCCTATTTCTAAGTGATTAACTATGCCATCAAATCTATATAAATAAGAATGGAATGTTTGTTTGTACATTGAATATTTTCGATCCATTTCACGTTTTCTATCCGTTTTGGACCCTTCTCATGTAAAAAATCTCTCTCTCTCTCTCGCTCTCTGAATATATTTTCATAAAACTTTTCATACTGTGAGTACTTACATTAATTTAGTGACTGAACTTGGTTGCGTTAGTCTTTCTGTCCGTCTTCCCGTTCTACGCCTGATTTTGTGTCTGTGTGTTTGCACAAGTATCACACAAAATTTATCAAACTTATTTTAATGCAATGTTCAATATTTTATACTTTGTATTCTAGTTTAGTGAATACGTTATTTTACATTCCTTTGCTTACATATTTAGATATGTTTCATGCTAAGACATCTCAGTGACTATACTTAAATCAACCATAATTTGGTAGTTTTGGGTAGCTGGAAGTTATATTGAGTATTGCAATTACCTGAATTGCTTTTTACCAGTGCCTCTGAAAAATCAATTATTTTCCCCAAAACTGTTTTAACGGAATTTAAATTCTAATACTTTTTATTTATTTTGAGCCTTATTTTTTCTTTACGAAATATAAAAAAATTCTGAATATTTGGGACAGACAATAAAGAAAATAATACATTATAAATAAAATATACAGAACAAGACCTTTTAAAATAGGACTGGTAGCTAGTATGGCAACCTTGGCATTTTTGTAATCGTTTGCTTTTTTAAATTTGTGTCTGTTATATTTCAAGTCTGCATTTTGTAGAAGTATTTCTGGATTTTCAATTTTATGTTTTTCGTTCAATAACTGTAATTCTGCTAGTTAAAGATGTAATGAAAAACAGCTCAAGGCTTTCGAATACAATACGAAGAAAAAATCCCATACAAACTGAAAAAGAAAACTGATAATTTTGTAAAGAAAAAAGCATAGCCACAAAGAAAATCAAGCTTACTACAAACTACAAAAACATTATGTTTAATTGCAATACAATTAGCCAAGGATGTATTTAAAGAATTTGTTTTATTTGCTCCATGAGTTATGGGTCAACAAATTGGACCTTTCACACAAGTGAGATGGAGATAAATTACAGTAGTTCTATTTATTTTCCTTTAAGTAAACTTTACTTACACCTCCTTGATATTTACACTATATTCTAAATACTTAAGCCTTTTTGTTTACATTGTACGCAAGAGACATAAATACTGGACAGGTGCGTCATTTAACATAAAGTTCTGTTCTATAATTGAAATAAAATCAAAGCATAATAAAACACTGGTCATAACCATAACAGATCATTGTGACTCATACTAACGGAACGTTGTTCAAACAATTTTTATGTCAGAAACATTCCATGAGTATAGCCTTCAATTCTCAATTCTTTAATGCGTTGCTCTCTAATGCTCTCTTTTCTCATCTAAATTTCGAAACTCTTCCCATCTAACTTAGTCAGTTTTTGTATGAATATGCCATCTTAGTTATTTACCCATTTAACAACACGCGCAGTTAGCAAATTACTTCGAGTATGAAGTAATTTGCTCACATATATGTGAGAATACATATGATATTTTACAATTCTCATAAAAAGCTAATCCATTCTTATATTACTCTAATAGTAATAATTCTTAACTTTATATTCTAATAGTAACGATTCTTAACATAGATTCTAATAGTAATCATTCTTTATATCATGTTCTAATAATAACAATAATTCAAAACTTTATATTCTAATAGTTCCTTTATTTATACCCGAATAGTAATAATTCATTCTTTATATTATTATAGTAATAATTCTTAATTTTATATTCTGATACTAATAATTCATGACCTTATATTTTAATAGTAATAATTCATAACTTTATTTTTAATAGTAATTATTCTTTATTTGTACCCGCGAATAGAAATAATTATTCATTTATATTCGAATAATAATAATTCTTCATTTATATTCGAATAGTAATAATTTTTAACTTTATGTTCTAATAATAATAATTTAGGACTTTATATTCTAATGGTAGTAATTTTTAATTTTCTATTTTAATACTTATAATTAATGACTTAAAATTCTAATAGTAATAATTCTTAATGTAAACAGTACAGATGCGCGTGTTGCAACTGAAAAGGGTGAATAATAAAAAATATTTTCGTTCAACAATCCCTCTATGCAAATTATATTTTTATGCATATCTTTATGATGAAATGAAACATTTATTTGCAGTTTAAACCTTAAAAACCAGTTCTTCGATAAAGAAATATAAGTACTGAATTAGATATCAGTTGAATTTCTTTAGAAAATGTATTCCTATCAAATACGAATAACTTACAATTGTGGTATAATGTAATCGAGAATAAATTTGATAGCTTTCAAATGTTAAAATTTAACAAAAATTTCGTGATATTGAATATGATAATCCTGTACAGCAAACAAAATGTCCATTAAACGTTTCAGATTATATATAGATGGTTCTAAATAATTGTTTATTATAATATCGAAAATACTCACAATGAATAATGGAATAAAAAGTAAAAAGGGTAATATTTTAGATATAATCAAAATATTAAATTTTTATTCATTCGTTTACGAGGCAAAAACAAAAATTCTTCGGTTAAATTTAAGATCATCCAAGTAGAAAGAACTAAAATAGTAGCTATGTTCGCTATGAAATGGGGAGCAAATTGTATTTTGTTTTACAGGTGTATTATAGAATGAGAAATTAAACTTACAGTATTTATAGCAAAATTGAGTTTTCTTTCAGTGTCCTTTTTATCATGCTTCTGTTTTAAGCATGCAGAGTAATGAACGCTCAAGAGTGGAAATTCACCAGAAGAATCTTAAGTTCCACTTTCATCTGAAAAAAATAATATTTTCTTGATTAGGTTATCATACACTTGTTTCAAGCATACACGAAAAGTAGAAACATTATTTCAGGGAATTATTCATTACAATATTTTTCGTTCATAGCGTTCTGAACATACAATGGTGTATTTAAACAAAACAAAATATTAAAAAACGTAAGTACACAGTTGCGAATTAGCAATAAATAATTGAATAATCATACTACAAATCGCGGGGTTCAATTTATACGACGGTAATCTCGATAAATGCCGTTATTCTAAGATTTACTGACATCAATAGTCACTTTTGATAACATTGAAAAACAATAAAAAATACACTTTAAAATTCAGTATACATTTGGTATCTAGTATTTACAAGAACTAGTTCTTGTAAGTACTAGATACCGAATTTAAGACAAGTGCAAAATAAAATTACAAGGTTTTATTTCATAATATTAAACAAAACAGCTAGATCCATGAATACGAACACGCTCAAAAAGGCCAATACCAAATAAAAAAATATGTAGGTAGGTAGATAATTAAAGTCGCACTGAAGCAACACAACAGGCTACAGTTCAGGATCAGGCAAGAAGGGAAAGATCCAATGCAGCCTCGTAATTTCGTACCACGGTCAGATGACCAGAACAAACCTGAGCTGGCACCCCACTCTCCAAACTTCCACACCACGCCAACATGAAGATATTTGAGGCCACGACAGATTTAACTTGCACCAGCCTTCTTGCATACGACGGTCTTTGACTGGACCGAGTTTTGAACTCGCAACCCTCCGGTTGATAATCCGTTGCTCTTCCAACCTGGTCACGCTGCCCGAAATTCTTGGAGATCTTCTCATGCCAGATCAACACAGGCTTGAACATGACTTAGGTAGTCTTGTTCAGTGTTACATTTTAGATAAATTGGAAATGCCTTATGGTCCTGAACGAAGGATAGAGATCGGATGTGCCTGCCCACAAGTCTAGAAAGAGCAGTGTGACAATTTTCTATCACCAATACATTTGAGCGAGATTTCATTGTGGTCTCTGTAGTTTCAGATACGAGATGGCGAGGCTCTACAAATTTTAGACGTGGTTCAAAATTCCGAGTTATTGTTGTCCTCAGTTGGATGCTAAGCAACCGGAGGGTTGCAAGTTCGAAACTCGGTCCAGCAGAAGACAGTCGTTGAATGTTGAATCTGCCGTGTCCTCAAATATTCTCACGTTGGCGTGGTGTAGAAGTTTGGAGAGTGGGGTGCAAGCTCAAGTGTTGCCTCGACATCTGACCGTGGTTCAAAATTACGTAGTGTTGTAATCGGATCTTTACCTTTGGGATTGATCACCAATAGCCCGTTGTGTTGCTCCAGTGTGACGTTAACTAAAAATACCTACCTTTCTCTTCGGGTTTGATCCCATAGACCGTGGCCAATAGCCCGTTGTGTCGATCCAGTGCGACGTTAATTAACTACCTACTTACCTACCTCGGGATGTGATTGGGGGCAGATGCTCGCATAGGACGGCCTATGTAGTACTAATAATGCCCATTGTGAACCATAACATTTATTTTAAAACAAGTAAAGAATACTGCAAGGCATTTCTTCAAACAAAAGGAGATCTGAATATGCATGACATCAAACAAACCAGTATAGCAGGTAGAGTGAACGGATAAATTTCCATCTATCACTCTACCTTTTGAATACCTCTACTGGCTTCGAAGTAATTTTTTGGAACCAAATGTAAAAGATAAGAAGGCAGTTTTTTTTTCAGCCTATGAACATGGTAGAAACAACTAGCATAAATATGTCATGGGAAGAACGCTATCATATTTATGTCTGTTTCCAATTAGAGCTACTTGAAGTTTAACGATTTTTTAGAATAATCTTCTAACCTTAACCTTGACATTTTAAAGGTTAGAACCTTGAAAACTACCTTCGAATTCCAACACTTGATGCAGGATTTGAAACATTTTAATGGTTGTCTAAATGCAAGATTACATGGGAATTGAATATAAATCAGTGTGATCACACATTACTGTCAACTTTCTTAACTTAAAATAATGACATAATTTCAACACATGTTCCCTTCCCACTTTATTTTTATAATATTCCCGTTAGAAGTAAAGAGGGAAATTGTATGTTGTAGCAGCATACATTACAAGACATCAATCTATACAACTAGAATCACGTCAAATGTTAAGATATATTGCCTCAAGTTCGGAAATATGTATGGCAGTTTTCGCTGACACATGTTTCGGGAGGTGGGAAAGTTTTGTAGTGGTCGCATAGAGAGAAATGTATCAACTATTACAATAATGCATAATATTAGAATAATCTGACGTAAAACCAGATAGACAACTAACATTTTAACAATCATTCATAAAAAAAATCATGGGTCTATTGGTTTTAAATACTGAAAGTATGTTATCAGCATTGGAGTACACTGTTACAGATATGACTGTCACCTTTCGGAACAATGCAGTTACTGTCATGAAAGTTAAATTAGCCCTTGCATTACAAGAGTATGAAAGGGATGTTGAGTGAAAACAAACCATTGAAGTTTTATTTCCTTTTACCCAAATACTCTCGCATGATACACATCAGCGTTACCTTACCCCTCCGAGTGGTTTCGACGAGATCTGACCAATTTTGCTAATAACAAAATATATCGTCATCAAGATACTTGCTATTTTTTGAAAACGAGACCAAGATCTTATCAGTTTTCTTCCAATGACGAGATATCTCGTCCATTAAGAATTGGTAAATTTGTTCTAATGTCAATATATTTTGGTGTCATTAATATTATGACTTGATTTTAACATATTTAATTAATAAATAAGAATTTGTATAGCATGTACTGTTTATTTTACCGCCAGAACTCTATTTTTTCTCTTTCAAAACCTTAAATTGTTATATCACTAATGAGGCTAATCTCTCCCTTTGGGATTGATCCTGGACCGTAGCCAACAGCTTGCTGCGTTGCGCCAGTGAGATGTAAATTCAACTGCCTTCTTACATAGCTTAATGTCAAGTTTAAATAGTTTATAATCCATTTAACACATATCTAAATATTTTACCCCCGATATTAAGGTGAAAAATAAGGATCACTATTGGCTTACGCCGGTCCTCATATGCCCTGATTAATTTTTTAACTCTCCAAGTGGTTTCGACAAGATATCTCGTCCATGAATATCTGATCAATTTCGCTAAGGACTGATATCTCGTCATCAAGATAATGCCAATTTTTCGATGATGACGAAATCAAGATTTGGTCAGCTTTCTTCTAACGACGAGAAACCTCGTTCATCAAGATCTGGTTTTGTCAGTTTGACGAGATACTTCGCGAGACAACCACCAGAACGGTAATTCTCAAGGAGCTTGGGAAAAGGTTTAATTTTCAAGGGGGTACTTGGTCTGAAAAGTTTGGAAACCACTGGTGTAGATAGTGAAAAAAGGTCACGATCGATGAAAGTGACAGTGACACGAAGTTAGCAACTATCGAGATTTGTCCATATCCTCTGTATCGCATCTGTTTGCAGATGATAAACGATGATAAGTATTCCCTATCCGGGATGCAGTCTACATGCCCAACCCCAGCTATTTATCTCTCAAAACGAGCTTTTCCTCAGTGGCCCAACTTTATCTGTCTTGTGGATGTTTTGCAAAACCTCGATAGATGACTTGTAAAACAGAGTGATAAACCTTCATCAGATATTGTATACACGGAACCATTCTTTTCTAAGTGAGGAGATTCTATTTCAATAAAGAACGTGACATAGAAATGGGCATTATTTGTTTATTGTCGAATAGCAACAACGGATATACGTATATCTAAACAATATAAAATCGACCATTACGGGATTCATTTGCCAATTTCGCCTTTTAGTTTATATATGCTTAATGTGAGCTATGGAGCTGAATAATATTGCTAAAAGCAAACGGAACAGCTCTCCAATGAAATTCTTCAGCAGTCTTATTCTGGAAAGCAGTAAAAAATCCGTAAGTTGGAAATCAGCGCAGAAAAGAAAGTATGAGTAAATATAGGTTTAGCGTCAAAATATTCCGAATCGCCGTTGAACAAGGGAATGGAAGGAAATTGAAGTTCAGAACCTAATTGTGGTAACATGACCAAGTTGTGCTGTTTGCCATACATTTCATTGGAAATGACACCAGTAAAAGTAAAAGAAATGCTGTTACATATTTTTGAATAATTTTTATTACATTTAGAAGTATGAAATCCATTTATGCGAATATAAATGCTATACTCCTTTTAAATGAATAGAAATAAGATATGAAATGTGAGTAGCGACACTTTGCCATCAATAGATATAAAGAACTAAGAAAGTTTAGCTCAGATACCATGCGCGAGTAAAATTTTTAAGCTCCGCTTTATTAATTATTTGAAATTTATAAGTCCTATAGAATCCAATCGAAATATATAAAGATTGCTATTCATAGTTCATCGAAATTAATATTTTTCGAATATTAAATGTTTAATAAATTTAATCATTCCCTATGTCCTCCATTTATTCAACCCATATTCACAGAAGAACGCGTTTACCACTCATTTTGCACTCACAAGAGTAGTTTTGATGTAGGAAACAATTGGGTACATATGGTAGGTAAGTAGTTGAGCATTGGAGAAACACAGAGGGCTATTGGTGGTGGTCCGAGATCCATCCCGAACGAGTATAGAATATCTATACATCTTAAGAATCATGAATATTTTTGGAATCAAACTGATCAAATATTAGTTGCTTTTGATATCGGTATCAGTTTAAAGTTTTTCTTTTAAATAAAACTGAAAACATCCAAAGCGAAAGGAAACATAAAGTTGAACGATGCATATAATGGGTATATTATATATTTTGAAAACTTAAGGGGATCATCGTGTCTCTCACTTTTTTGCATGACAATGCAGAAAACAGTATTATTTGCTTTAATGCTTCGTGTGTCAAATGCAACCTATAACCTTATGTACGGCTTCAAGGCTTCAAAAGTGTTACAGGACAGACATTTTGAACGTTCTTGTTTTTGACTTAGATGGCAAATAAATGCAAATAAAAAAAATCATAACTTTACATTCATTGTAATAAGATTTAGCAATGAAATTAGCTAAAAAAAGAAAAATATATATATTTTACAAAATTCTTTTGATTTCCTTCTAAAACCGATTTTGTTAAATTTATTTTAGCCAAATACTTAAATTATTACTTCATGAGTAAATTAATTATTAATATAAAAGACTGTAAATTTAGTGTTGTTAAGGGGACCGGTGCAGTTCTATCTCCGTAATGTTAAAATGGTCATATTTTAAGGAACATTTTCTCAGAATCTTTTATGTGTATTGACTTGAATTTTTTATACAGGTTATGAAGACACTTTTAAACACTTTAACACAGGGATTTTTAAAAAACTTAAAATTTGAAATTTTGAGAATTTTTTTTCTGACTCCAATTTTTTTTTTTAAATGACCATTTTTCATCCTTTTTAACACTCAAAATGAACTTTTCTGAGCAGATAGAAAAAAATGCCTGCGTTAAAATATGTTATAGGGTATGTTACACTTGTAAAACAATTTTTTTTATATTTGCTTGAATAGACTTTGAAAAAATGGTACTTTTATGGAAAAAATACTCATTTTGAGATATTGAAATTTTAAGCATAAAATTGACCCTACCTCAAAATTTTCCAGCTCCATAATCTGTATCATCGCATATATTATTTATATATGCGCATTATATATTATTATGCATATATTATTATATATTATCGCATATATTATATATTATTTACTTTTGCATCTTTTTGCAATTGTACTTAAGGTACGAAAGCTTCTTTCGGCATACATAAGTCGTTCATTGTCACCTTGCTTCATTGCACGACGCATGTTCACTCCAGGTTCAATACCCAGTTTTTCTAAAACTTTACACCGACTGATGTTTCCTTCATTAAACGTGCACACAGCATCATATACACCAAATTTTAGGCATGTAATTCTAACAAAAACATTTTTTGGCACTCTTGACCAAACAGAGTTAAAACTCTCATTACAATTTTGTGTCCTGCCATGAAGACAGCGTTCCAAAAGTTGAGGATCAGATATATAGCAAAATAGATACAAAATAAAATAGATAAATTAAATAGTGTGGCTTGGTAAATTAGGCTTTCTAATGGGCTTCTCGTTTTGGGCGTTTGTTCAAGACATGTAAACAAAGATGGAAGCCCTTTAAATGACAAAAACTGACGTACAAGTATTTTTCAAAAAATTATTTAAAATACTTCTACTCAACGTATTTCCATAAATAATGTATCATTTTAAGCAGAATTGTATAAAGATTTATTTAAATTCATTAAAAAAAATCGAAATTTTGAATTCTCTAAGAACCAGTGTAGGAGCTTTTAACCTTTAAATTACCTCGTACATGGTTTATTACGCCTAACCAATAATATTCGTACAAAAGTATGAATTGTTATAAATTGGTTCGTAACTACCATGATTCAATTTTAATAGTCTTAATTTAACAAATCCGCAGAAACAAAGAAATAAAATAGAATCAATGCTACTTTGACAAAATAAAAAGTTACTATATACGACTAATAAAATGCTTTAAATTCAAACTTGCTATACAGTGTATTGTAAATAGCTCATTGTTAAAAGAACAGCTACCACCCTTCCAAGCCTGATTTCTTGACCGTAAAAACAGTTTTCATATACTTGCTTACAAATAAAAAGCATTGGTAGAACAATCGTGTCATCAAGAATGAAACAAAATTAGACACGTGTCCATGAATTTCGTTATCACCATCATGATTGCTTTCCTTATGAAATTATCCATACGAGAACACATGTTGCTTCACATCCTTAAATGGGTTGCATTGTATAGACATTGATTAGTTTTGATTTGTCGCGGAAATGCGCCAACGGTTGCTTTTTATTGCAAGTCTGTAATCAAATCAGAAAGTGACATAAGCAACGAAACTCCACCGAGTCTACGGATCTTTCCCTTCGGGATTGATCCCGGAATGTCGCTAAAAGCACATTGTCTTGCTTCAGAGCGACGTTAATTCCACTATCTACCTATCCAACGAGTCTGATCCCATCTTCTCGAAAAAAGCAATAGCAAAACGAATCCGGAACAAAGGGTTCGATAGACATCAGATTTATTAGTACTAATTAGTCAAGGGAATTAGTTTTCCTAGAAACAGCTTTTTTCAACGTCTAAGCAAATATTGTTGAAGTTCGATATTCCTTAAAATAGATCAAAGCGATTAAAGATAAAAACCTTTCATTATCAAGGCTGAAATATGTAATATATCTGAAAATGCACAAAACAACAAAAGTTGTATAATAAGAGATTGCTATTCGAAATTTCCACTTTTGCTTAAACCCATCTATGCATTTCAGTACAAATTATGAGAGGCTTTTTCTGTCAAACTGCATGGTAGGTGAAGGTAGTGTTTCTGTCGTGGAACGTGTTTCATGTACTTAATCCGAACGTGCATCACTTGGCTTGTTTTTCTAATACGATTTCCAAGTTCGAAAGACCATGTTGACCAAGTCCCATAGCAACCAACTCCTGATCATTCAGGAGCTGTCCAATAGGTTCTAGTACATTCTAAAATGTGAGAAGTTGCTGGGATAATGGAGAATAAACAAGTTGCATAGTTCTTAGCTTCTCTCACAAAGTTTTAAAATTTCGTAATTTTTCTAATGGTGACACTAGTTTATTTTGATCTCATTGCGATTGAGAAGTGAACAAAAAATGTTCCTATAGTACATGAAGAGGCTCAGCTCATCATTTTGTCTCTAGAATCCCAATAGAGCTTGGAGAGGCTCCGGGAAGAGGTTGTTGAGAAGAGTCCAGGCCTGGGCACACGAAGAGGCGATTCCTCATCCACTCTGGAATTTGTAATTCTGTAAATTGTTCATTCCCTGGAGAAATATATTCCCATTCCCTCCAGGTGTGCTGCAAGGCAATCATGTCCAATTTTTCTGTTGCTGTACTCCTTAGTCTAGGTATAACTTAGACCGTCCAAAGGATCGTGTCAAACAAGTCACATAGCAATCAACTCCTGGTCATGCAAGATCTGTCCCATAGACACCAGTACATTATAAAATGTGAGAAGTTCCTGGGATTGTGGAGAATTGATAGGTTGGATAGTTCTTAGCTCCTCTCACAAAAGTCATGTCCAGTGTTTCTGTTTTTAGTCTTGTCAAAATAGTCTGGTAGACTTGAATCCTTAAAAAGTAGTGACAGTTTAGGACACTACGAAGAATTGACCACTTCTACATCTAAAATGCGCCACTGTTTCTTTTCTTGAGTGAACATAATATAAAAGCTATAGAAAACACTAAAAGGGCTGGTACGGGAGGATATCCTTAAGAGGTAGGCATCATGAGTTGCTGCCCTCGATGACACCAGTTCTGGCGACACCGCTTTGCACTTACGATTAGTAAGGCAAACCACATTTCTCTCTAGCTATTAAATCCACGGAAACTTAATGCTTTTAATGCAAATAAATCGAGAAAAGATTAAGTAAATGCTAGTTTTAAGTCGTAGTTTATTGTTTTTCGAATGCCAGGGCTAATCTTAATTCGACTTCAACATTCAAAATCGAGAAAATGCATAATAAACACATAAATAACGGATTACATTGTTTTAAGAATATTTCGTATTAAACATTAATATTCTCTACCCACGACCTCATTTCGTGCGGTTGTGCTTAAGGCAAAGTGATTCTTTTCACGGTTATTTCACAGATAAACTAAGACGATCTTCTAAAAGTAGGATACATTTCAATCTAAACTAGGTATTCTCCGATTGTACATTTTGCTTAAGGGCTTTAAATTATCACTACCATTATTCATACAAACTATAGTTTTGAATAAATGTTTCAACTTTGCCCCTTCTTATTTTAAGGAAGATAGTTGAATTTACGTCTCACTGGAGTAACACAATGGGCTATCGGTGACGGTCTGGGATTAATCCGGAAGAGAAAGTTCCGAGGACAACGCCTCGTAATTTTGAACCACGGTCGACTAGATCAACACCTGAGCTGGAACCCCACTTCCCAAACTTCCACACCACCCTAACGTGAGGACATTTGAGGTCACGACAGCTTTAACGTGAACCATCTCCCAAGTACACGACTGACATTCTTTGTATCGAGTTTCGAACTCGCAACTTAACGGTGGCTAATATGCAACTCTAACCAACTAGGCTATCGCGGCCCTCTTATTAGAACGATAAAAAAATTAGTATTTCTTGGTTCTGATTAATTGTTTACTTATATTTATGTAAGTATTATAAATACTGCAAAAATAATTTTCACTTTATGTAGTTTAATTGTTGGCCTATAATCAAGTTTTGTTACAGTAAAGTAGCTTTCGAAACTTGCTAAAAGGTGGTACACGATAATCTCAAATGCATATTAAAGTTGCAAGCATATAAGAAATGTGAAACATTTACCGTTTCAAATCATGTCGTGAACAATTCCATTTCAAACTGACTGTCTCACATCTTACTACGAATGTGATTGCTTGCTAACTTCCACGAACAATTACACCAAGCCTTAGTTTTAGTAAAAACTATATTAAAAATCGGGAGTTATCGAACGACCCTGAATCAAAACTCTTTCATCTCACCTGTAACGCAACTGAAACACAAAGATAACCGACTTCCCTCTAGACAGAAGTTTCTGTTGCTTTAAAAAGGAACTATGTTATTAGATTCGCGAATGGAGAATCGACGGAACAGTACAGCTTATAACTATCAATGTTTAATTACAATAATCGATTTGCTCCAGTTAAGTGGTGGTGGTTTTGAGATAGAAGAGAAGTAAGCAGCTAAATTAATTAATACATATTTGTTTCTTTTGGCCATGAATTAACTAGGTTATGTTGTTTTTGACCTATTGAAGTCATCCAGTTGATTTTCGATATGCTAATAGCAAATCTTCAATCCATAAGAAGTTATTTAATTTATTATTTTAGGTGCATTTTGTGATGCACATGTTGTGGCTCAATGGGTTTGCACGTTACACTAGCAACCTCTTGAGTTGTATGCGGTGCAAGTTCGATTCCTCTCTGGGTTTATTTCCTTCTGTGTCAGTAAACTTTCCTTCTTTCCATTTACTAATTCCACTTACTTGACGTTGTTTCGCTCAGCTTGACCAAATATATGGCCCTACGTCATAAGAATTCCAAACCAGCACGTACATGTTTGAGATCAAAAAAGCATCGGTTGGTTAGTTGAGTCTTATGGCAAAGAGCCACATTTGGTCAAGCTGCGCCAAACATGAGATACTCAACGTCAAGTTCAAGACATACACCCACAAGGAAAGTTTTACTACTCAAGAGATATACACCCAGGGATAAAGCAATCGAACCTGCGTCGCCTACAATTACCACAAATCGAAATGCATTTGATTCAAAGGGTCGTGGTAGTCACACGGATTAGCAACCGGAGGGTTGCAAGTTCGAAACTCGATCCAACCGAAGACCTTCGTCTTCGTGGGGAAGGCTGGTGCGCGTTAAATTTTACCTCAAATGTCCTCACGTTGGCGCGGTGCAGAAGTTTGCAGAGTGGGTTAGCCAGCTCAGGAGTTAATCTCGTCATCTGATCGTGGTTCAAAATTACGAGGTGTTGTCCTTGGATCTTTCTCTTGATTGATCCCAGACTGTCGCCAATAGCCCGTTTTATTGCTCCAGAATGACGTAGGTTCAACTACCGACCTGCCTACAATTTGATTCAAAATTGCATATTGGCTTCTGCTTGGCGTTGCGAGAAATCGTGGTTTTTCCGGAATGAGGGAAGTCTCCAATACGTAATTTCCTGTTTCATCGTTTCTTATCAATTCGTTTACTGAAATTTTACGCAGTGATTTCGTTCAGACCACGAATATTGATGCGATGAAATATACCAAACACAATCAAACCCGAATTCGTGGAATTTTCGCAATTTATTTCTTTAAATTTCAGTTATGATATTGATCTTTTGCACGTAGTGTTCTCATAAATTAAATAAGCCGTTAGACATAACACCGATAAAAAAATTAAACATTGATAGTAAAACTAGAATGTGAATGGTACTTCATCCTATTGCGTCGGTCCCTTAGGGATTTTAGCTTCGCCATTATTCAGTACTTGAAATCATATAAGCGTTTCAGATTGCCTTAATTTTTTTATGAAAGCCTGTGGATCTGTTTTTCATGTGTCTGTTCGCCGTGTGTTTAAAACAAATTTTACATTAAAATGAAATTAACGTAACACTTCAAAACCAAAAAGGCTTTGAAAATGTTTTTCATACATTTGATTAAAAATATTTTTTAACCTTCCTGATGGTTTTCTCGCCTAGGTATCTCGTCATTAACAAAACTGGCCAGATCTTGATGGACGAGATATTTCGCCCATCAAGATCTCGTCGTCTCTCATCATCAGAAGAAAACTGACCAGATCTTGATCTCGACATCATCAAAAAATCGAAAATATCTTGATGACGACTTATCTCGACATTGAAAAATCAGTCAAATATTGATGGACGAGATATCTCGTCGAGACGACCTGGAGGGTTAATGCCCGACCACTGACTTCTTAGGCCTTCGGCACTACAAGGGGTTAGCTTGTGTCTATTTGTGAAAGATCACCTTGTGTGTAAGCCGCCTTTACACATAACAGAGAATCATCAACATCAATGAGCTTACAAACCGAGACCTACTGAGTGAAAGACAATTGGCTTAGTTGAGTTTTATGGCGCATGAGCCATATTTGACCATGCTGCATCAAACGCAAGACAGACAACATCAAGTAATGGACATACACACACAATGAAAGTTTTAATAACGCAGGAGAGAAATACACCCATGGAGGAATCGGACCTGCGCCGCCAACAACTCGCAGGTCGCTAATAACCCGTTGTGGTGCTTCAGCGCGATGTTAATTAAAAGGCCTACCTACAACTTGCAGGTTGCTAGAGTAGTGGGCAAACCCACTGGGCCAAGATGGCCCCAGTGGCATACAAATAAAAACAGACATAAATTAATAATTGAATTAGGTATATAATGTATTGCTTTATGATCCATGTATTTTTGAGACAATATATCGGGGGCTCTATTTGAAAACATTTTTTAAATACTTTCAAATTATTTTAAATGTACATCATTATAGTATATTAACCTAATTATAGAAAAGGGTGAGAGATACTGTTCTTCTCTATTGTTTGAACATTAAACAAGTTCTACCGTGCAATATAGTAGGTTCAAATAAGTGGATTGCATGGTTAAAAACTTATTTATTTACAAAATTCTACGTACATTAACAGAGGACGTGGCTCTGAAATAACGCTTCCATGCGTCCATACAAAATTTGAGGTTAAGGCATACAGCTAGTCGAAGAAATCTTAACAAGAACAGTTCTAGTAAAGAATACAAATTATAAAGATATCGTTTTAAATGTTGCCACAACTGGCGTCTAAAGGATAAAAACAGAAATAATTAAACTGCAAACGATTCTTATTTCTTCGCGAGCCAAGATATCAATGCGCTCGAGCAAACGATAATCGTTTGGCCTTCGCGCACAAACACCAAGTGCTTTCCATAAAACAATTCCAGTGGAATTTAAAATAACCGTCTCAAATCAGTAATAAACACCCTGAAACTTCTAAACTCTTTCGTTTTACATTGGCATTGGTTGCATCTCACAGATCGCAACTTGAAAGCAAAAAGTTATTCTACAAGACTATTTACCAATTACGGCTGATGCTTAACATTGCACTTCGATCTCTTCAGGTTATTGGCTCTGCGAGGAGCTCTCAGAAAGAAAAATGAGTAAGGCAAAGTCTGCACGCAATGTTCAGCCATCTTCAGTATAAATATTGATTCACTCAGTATGACAATAAACTTCAATAACTCAATACGTATATCGAGAAATTGCTTTATAAATAAATGTCGTCCTACAATACGTCATGTAACTGAATTTCCTCTTAATTGATATGACAAATGTCAGGCTTTGACGTTACCAGCAATCCATAAACTCATTTATAACGACATTTGGCATATATCGATTTTCAAACTAAAACTTGAGATTTTTAAAATGAACTATTGATTTCTTCACCAGTGATAAGAATGACTAAAATATTGATGAATTAGGAGTTAAATTAATATATTAACTGAGTTAAAAAAAACTATATTGGACAATACAACCAGGTAAAGGTAGCTTTTTCGCGACACCTTCTGAAAGCATTCATTCCAATAGAGCAATTACGATGAGAATCGTGAAACAATTGTCTATATAAGTGTTCAGTAATAATTTTTCAGAGATTATATAGGACTGTAAAAAATACTTAAAAATCTCAAGTATATATATATATAGAGTTAGTTCATCATTCAGAATAAATCTCAGAATTCGACATAGGAATGATAGGGTACTCAGATGTTTAATACTCTTGAAAGATAAGATACTCAAATGTTTTGGCCATCGTAGATATCAAGGAAAGCTAACAATTGCACGATTTTTTATAGGAATTTTAACCATTTACACTGCTAAAGACTATTTTAAATATTTATTAGCATTATTCAATCTGATGAAGAACTGGTTGCGTTATTCTCTGATGTAGGGAAAGGAAATGATGAAAGGAACGAGTCTTCAAGACTAAATATTTGACTAATTTGGTAAGACTTTACGTGATAGCTCTATCAAGAGAGTACATAAAAATATTCCCGATTTCATATACAAGGAGAATGAGTAATTCCGATTCCAAATACACGGGAAAATAAGCATGGTGTCGAAATGCTATACTATCTTCTCAATTCATCGATTGCATGTCTTCGCAAATAAAACACAAAATTCGAACTATTAGTACCATGCATAAAATGCTTTATCGTAGATTTATATGTTCCGTGCCAGTTTTAGCAAGGGTCCTTGGATTTAAGTTAAGAATCAATGTTATATGTGATCTTAACCCCCTGGTGGTTGTCTTAACGAAGTATCTCGTCATTAGCAAAGCTCATCAGATCTTGATGGACGAGATATCTCGTCATTAGAAGAAAACCTATCTTGATCTCGTCATCATTAAAGAGTCGGCAATATCTGGATGACGAGATATCTCGTCATTGGCAAATTCGTCCAGATCTTGGACGAGATAACTCGTCAAAACCTCTTGGAGGGTTAAGAGGTTTTAATATTTTATATTTCATTCAAATATTTATCACCTTTCACCACCACCTTAATTGAATAATATCTTTGCATCAGCGAGCATAAATAATTTCCTAATCAACAGCATTTTAAGTCTTTACTGATCACCAAGGTCCTGACGAATAATCAATATGTCATTTCTATTTTATGAGATAATACTTCAGAACTTTATAGTTGACATTTTAATCCTCTTGTACGAGATTAATTCTGAATAATCTCTCCTAACACATCGGAATACGAGATCAGACCAAGGCCCATAAATAGTGATGGCTGAATTGCTTAATTTTCAAACATTTTGGAATTTCTATTCATTAAAATCTACCGCGAATTCCATTTTCTAACAAGATGTTTACAATACTTCAGAAGTATGAGAACATTTTCGTAAGGTAAAATAGGAATTTTATCTTATGAAAATTCTCATTTTAGTAAGATAATTAGTAATTAATAATTTTCGTAAGATAAGGTTTTTTTATTTACCAAAACGGGAATTTTCAAAATGTAAAAAGATAAAGTTTATGATGAGGCTAGAAGTTGAAATTGTACATGATCATAACGTGACCCTAAGGGTCATAATGCACACTGAAGGCAACAAATATCATTTTTCTCGAATAGCTATTCTACTCCTTTTTACATAATAAGTATCAGGTTTTGCAAATACAGCTAGTCAATGCTTTGTTACCATATCAAACGCATATTAGAGTTTATCCCTCCTGGTGGTTGTCTTGACGAGGTATCTCGTCATTAGCAAAACTGATCAGATCTTGATGGACGAGATCTTTCGTCATTAGAAAAAAACTGACCAGATCTTGATTTCGTCATCATAAAAATAGGCAGTATCTTGATGACGAGATATCTCGGCATTAGCAAATTTGTCAGATCTTGATGTACAATATATCTCGTCTAAACCACTTGGACAGTTAAGCGAATTGTATGTAGTATGTAAAAACTATAGAACATCATACAAAATACAAATGCAAAATAGCATACTCGAAATTTAAAAAATCGTTATATAAAAGTAACGTAATGTAAAAAATCTAAAATGAACGTTTTTGAAAAGTAAAAAAGCGTTTAGGAAATGTAGGGAAGCTTAACCCTCCAAGGGTTTCCACGAGGTATCTCGTCAAGCTCGCTGTTTTTATAATGACGAGATCGAGATCTTTTCAGCTTTTTCTAAAGACGAGATATCTCGTCCATCAAGGTCTAGTTAGTTTTGCTAGAGATGAGATACCTTGTCAAGGCAACCACCAGGAGGGTTAATAGAAACTAAAGACTTGACTACCTGTCAAAAATTCAGAATTTCAGTCTATAAATATTTCAAGTCTAGTCTTTTCATATTCATTTCGTATTGAACAGCATTTTAGGTTCTGATTTTGATTTTAATTTCTTCAAATCGCTGAATATAATACGAAATAACACGTGTTCCATTTAAATTTCATAATTAACAAGACTTAAAGGCTAGAATAAGCTACTGGTTGAAGTATATGAAAAAATATATTCATAAGTTATTAAATGTTAAGGTATATTCCAGTAATAGCTTGGCCGACATATATGAAAGGAATCGTGCCATGGAGATGTTCTACAGACCCCTCTCTACTAAATAGGAAACAGTAAACCATTTCTACGAATTGTAGTTTTCCTGTAGCGCTTAGGAAAACAGAAGCCATATCTGAAACAGAAATACTTTGACCATGATGAACGCACATTTTATTTTCCTGTTTCTAAGAATACAAGAAAGGAACACCTTTCAAGGCAGTGCTTTTAACTGCCCAGCAGAAAAATAACGGAATAGATAGTTCCTGAACACGAGTATTTTATACCTTCTTGTTTGTTTAACGAAGAATTCGTAGTAAACCCTTAAAAGTCCAGGACAAATAAAGCATTATCAATCATATAAAATATTGACATATCGATAATACTGCTCAAAAATCGTTTTAAAGATAAAGTATTATACTACGAATATGTCTGGGTTGGAAAATGTCAACACGTCTTTTCACTTCGAAGAGTACTTAACGGCTGTAAGATTCCAGAGTGGATTTAACCAGTGAAAAAACTTTTCTGGGAACTACTTTAAGAATTTATGAACATTTTTGAAGGACGGCTTTAGCATCGCTTTTCAAATCTTTTCATTCTTTAACATAAGCTCTAAATGACAGATAGAAAAGCATTTTGAGAAAGGTAGAATAACAGATTCATATCAGCTTTCATAAGGCAAATATGTACTTTCAATTCTTGTTTAAACTCGCAAATTCAATAGAGTATTCAAACTTACTTAAAAAGACAGATTCTTGAGTGATATATTTCTTTAACAATAGAACAGGAAAGTGTGACAGAGGCTAATTTTTATTTAGACATTAATGATATAAACAAATTCCAAGAATTTTTTCATGCTGACATTTTTGTGGAACATCTGTTAATTCATTATTTCAATATCTTTTCTAAAGAACATGAGAGTTTTTCAGTGTAAACAAACGTCTGCGAAGATTTTACTTCTGTTGTCCAAATGCTCTAGCATGTACATATATAAGCAATATAACTAATATAATACTAATTTAGAACTCTAATGTCCATTACATAGCATGGGTACTAAAGGGTCTTTAAGGCCACCTCGGGGGATAATTATGTCTCTTCAATTCTAAATATTTGAAAACAACTTATTTTTAATAGTCTCAAGTCATGCCTTGTTAGACAGCGTATTCTTTCTATTTCTTATAGGAAAAGACTCTTGTGGTAAACCACAAAGACGCTTGATCGTTGGATCAACGTAACTATTCAAAATTTGAACAAATTTTTTTAGTACAGTAAAACCTTAATTATCTAAGCTCCGATGAACCGAGTGTCCATGTTATCCGTACCTAATTTTATACCGAGTATTTTTAAGATTTAAATAAAGCTTCGAGCACGGATGTTCGCACTTTGTCCAAAGAGGTGAGAAAGTGCTGTGAAACAGAACACCGGTAGGGACTTTTTCAAGAGTTTAAAAGGTAAGTAACTCACGTCCAAATTTATTGGAAAATCATCACAATATATAACGTTACAAATCTGAGTGTACATTATTCTTAACCCTTGCTTTATGTAGCTCTTCAGTAACAGCATGTACTAACATGTAGAATAGTAAATTTGTTCTGTATTTCATATAGGCTGTTTTGGTGTTACTACGTCCATATTACCCGAGTTTCTGGTTATTTGAATTGATCTCGGCCTGCATAGCCTCTAATAATCAAAGTTATACTGAATATTTAAATACCTATGAGGTCTGCTAACCCTCCAGTCGGTTGTCTCGACGGGTATCTCCTCATTAGCAAAACTGGACAGATATCTTGATGGCGGAGATATCTTGGGGATAAACTGACTTAATGACTCTTGATCTCGTCATCATCAAAAAATCGACAATATCTTGATGACGAGCTACCTCGTTATAGCCAAATTAATCAGACCTTTATGGACGAGATATCTCGTTAAAACCATTTGGAGGATTAAAGAGAACTAAGATTTAAGAACTAAGAACTAAGAATACAAATTTCAAGTGTTCGCGCTTGTTTCTTTTAGAAAAGGTACATCAACGTGACAAGAAGGTCAAGTGTAAAATCTTACTTTCAGTATTTTTTCTTATATTTAAGTAAAATATTTCTGACAATATTTTCAAGACTGTAAAAAAAAATGCATCAATTCTTAATGCTTGGAAATACCAACTTTATGCAAAGCTAAACAAATTCAAATCGATTTTTTATATTCTTATAATTACTTTAACGTTTCAGCAAATTCATTTGTAAACCTATTTCAATATCTTCTTTCTTAAAAATGAAAAAAGCGTTTCCCAATATCAGCTTTCATTTTCTACAAAAATCTGTTTCGAGCAAAAACAAGGTTTGGTAGTGTCCGATGAAAATATTGACAAATGCGAATATTGACTTTCCACAATTTTATTTGCAGGTTTTACAGATTTGGCAAAACAAAGCAATTAAAGAATCAAGTTCATTGACATTTCCTTTCTAGAAGCAAACTGCACGTGTCGACATAGACAGCGTCTAGACACTTGGAAGCGCTGAAGGAAACCATTTTCATGTTCCCCTGATCCTCCGATGCTGGTTACCTTTTAAAATATGTAACACACGAAAGGAAACAACGGTCGGCCCTCACGCTAGCGTTAGTGAAACAGACTCAAAGAAGTTCACCTAGACTGAACTAGACACTCAATCCTAAAGAGTGCATTAAGACTAAACGGAGTGGTGTGGTTTTATAGGTATATATAAGAATGTGCCTCAGAAGTGGTAAACGGGCAATTATATAATTATATAATAATGTTGAAGGTAGCAGGAAGTAATGAATCTATGTCACGCTTGTCCCAAACGTAAGTCGAAAAAAGAGTTTCTCGTCACACGGGCAAAGCATATTTGGAGAAATTCTGCACATAACTAAAATTCTTTTGTTAACCCTCCAAGTGGATAACCCTCCAACAAGATATCTCGTTGAGACAACCACTAGGAGAGTTAAAAAAGAATATTGTAAACAGCCTTTGCTAAACATGTCCCAGACTAGCTCGATTCTTTCCCGACGTCTGATACCTTCTTTTTACAAATGAAACACACTTAGTCAAAATTTATAAGATGAATCATCTTTTCAAAACCAAAATGTGGGGGAAAAGTCCACTAAGTAATTTTTCCTTTGCATGAAGGTTAGATTTTTCTTGAAAAATACGCCTAGTGAGTAAAGCTTAGGATGTAGAATTCTTTCCCCTTCCTTTTCTCAGAACTATGCTTTTTGACTTAGTGTTCTCTTGTAAGCGGACGATGACTTCTTTGTTCGTATATCGCCTGCTTACAAGTGAAACACATTAAGTCAAAATTTACAAGGTACGTGTGTTTTAGCTTTTCAAAACCAGAATGTGGGGGTGAAGTCCACTAAGTTATTTGTTTTTTGCATAAAATTTAGATTTCTTCTTGAGAGTAATTAGATTCCTTCTAAACTTTCTCTTGGATTATTCTTAGATTTCATCTTAGTGAGTAAAGCTTAGTGCTTAAAATTCTTTCCCGTTCCTTTTTTCAGAACTATGCCTTTTGACTTACTGTGTTTCACTTATAAACCGATGATGACTTTGTTCATTATGCAGCCTCTCCAATACAGCCTTCCTAGTTCATGTAATTCGATTATTGATTCCTTCGTAATTAGACCACCTTATGCATCCTATTATACTAGTGGTGATTATATTAACCATCAGGCCAGTGGAAATACAAAACATTTCTTCCTAATTACACAATTGAATGATTGGAGAAAAGTAATTTATTGTTTGTAACATGAACATAATTTTTAAACAAACAATTCGATCTTTTTTATTAAAAATTTGTCATATACAGAGAATATAAGTAATTAAAGATGATCGATATTTTTTCCAAATGGATAACTGTTTTAGGATTATTAAGTAAAAGTAAGAATGATAATTTTTCTGTTATAATCTTGCATCTCTGGTGTTATCAAAACATTAATTAGATTTTAAAATATGTTAATTCGACTTTCACACACATGGTGTATTTTTGTGAATAGAAATAAAACTTGCTTTCGAAAATGACGGAGTGAGATGCCAGCTCAGATGTAACCTCGTCATTTGACTGTGGTTCAAATTTAAGTGGTAATGTTCTCGGATCTTTCCCTTCAGGTTTGATCCCGGACCATCACCAATAGTCCGTCGTGTTGCTCTAGTTCGACGTTAATTAAATACATAGCAAGAATGTGTGAATGTATGTGAGGTGTAACGTAACCCACCACCCGTGGTGCACCAGAGTAACGCTTAGTTCACAAATTTAGGCCTAGTAGCGCAAGAACAATTAAATTTAATTGGTCGGGCACTAGTAAAAACAAATTTACATAATCATGAATCTAATAATAAAATTATTTCGGATGTTTTTGTCCACAATGGGATGTTTAACTTGCGCCATTTTTTCTCGTTTGAAACAACAAGGGGGATTTTTGTACTGATGTTTGTTCTTGTTTAACTAAATCAAATTTATTTTATTAAAATATTTTACCTTTGAATTATTTAATTTACCTTCAATTTTATGACCAATTCTTGTTAATTTGTTTTAAATAAATCTCAAATTGAAAAATAACTGTTCCAAAGCTATATTATTATAGATGAAATTGGTGACTTCCCTCTTTTTCACAATTTTTGTTCATTGGCTTTGAATGAAGTTAAATTTTAAAAACTGTTACAAAGGTATACAATTAAATATCAAATCATCTAAAACGCAAACATCAACACTATCATCTCTTTATCTCGTACCTTTCCCTTAGGGATCGATCCCGGACCGTCACCAATAACCCGTTGTGTTGCTCCAGTGTGACGTTAATTAACTACCTACCCTACCTCTTTCTATCCGATCCTCTCCAGAGGACAAAATTTTATTTTTGCATACTTCTCACACTCTTATTTATATGACTAGTCATAACACTGCTGACATTGATCAAACCACAAGAAAATAAATGTCAATATTACATTTTGTTCACTTCCACAGCTTAATGAAAACTTATTAAATATTCCAATCAAAAATTTCAATTTCAAAGAAATCAGCAAGTCCAATGTTTGAAAATATATTCCCGTAAACATTCCAAGCGATAATTCTGTCTTTCAAACTGTCTTCTTTCTAGGAAAACCAGGACTGGAAAGAGAAAGGATAACAATAATGTCCTCACTTCAATCCAAGTGTCACACGTTGTCAAACCTTCACCCACCTGTTCAGTAATTCAGTTACGTTATGCCCTTGAAAGCTCAGCATTTCCTTGAAAGAAAAGAGATGTCTACGAAGGATGTTTCTTTCATGACAATTACGGTTGCAGAGAAAGGAACATTGGAGATAAAGAGAGATTAATTATAATCCTCTTTGTGTTGCTTGTTGTTATATAAATCTCTGCATAAAATGGAAGATAACGTCACAAGCCAATAAAGACAGAAAATTATTGAATTTTCGTTCTCTTTCCTATTTAACAGACAAAAGGACTAAGTTGGACTTCCGTCAAGCTTATATTATTATTATTTTATTTTTAACAGATAGCCCTTATTAAAGAAAAAATATATGTATTCGTAACATATGAGAGGCATTTTCTGTCAAACTAAATATAAGTGGCAGTAGTGTTTCTGTGGTGATACGTGTTTCCTGTACGCATTCCGAACCTGACGTCAATTGGCTTGCTTTTCGAATATGATTTCATCACTTCGCCATTTGAAATTACAAAGAATAAATTCCGAATTGAAATCAGATAGTTGATTGGTCAACGCCGATGACATTAAACGCCCAACGTTGCCCAAACGGCGATCGACTACATTTTAAGGTAACCCCGATATGCATCATGCCAGAGTCTAGGAAGCTAGTCGAATTAACGCCGCATTGAAGCAACACGACGGGCTATTGGCAACGGTGCAGGATCAATCCCAAAGAGAAAAATCCTAAGACAATACCTCGTCATTTTGAACCACGATAAGATGACGAAGAAGATCTCACTCTCCAAGCTTCTACATCACGCGCAAGTAAACACGTTTGACCACGACAGATTTAAAGTGCACCAGCACACACGTATACGACGGTTAATGGTTGGATCGAGTTTCGAACTCGCAATCCTCCGGTTGCTAATCCGCTATTCTTCCAACCAGGCTATCGCAACCCCGCGAGAGTATTTGGACCAGTAGAAGTATAATCTCCGCACACCTTCTGGTTTGTTCGTTCACACTGAAAATCTCTCTCATGCCATGTTCCAAAGGAAACTTAATGGGGTAAACCACAAGATTCATAATAAGAAAGTATTTCGTTTAAAACTCTGATCCTTTAGAGTTCGTGCATAAGAGCCGCTTTACAGCACGCATCATGGCATATGCAAACACCTGCTCCGACCACCTCAAAATAGCGTGGCTCAGGAACATTGCTTCTTACAAGGGATTGAGGATCAATATTATTGGCATGATGACATTCAGACTCATCAGGACTTGATAATCCTAAGACTTACTTTTGACATGGATGTTGTATTATTATTATATAATATATGTACATATAATATATGGCATAACATTCTGGATGACATGCCAACGAGGTTGGTTACATGTTCAGTTCATACCATCCACTCATATAAATTGGTATAGCGTCTCACGACACTAGGCGCGTGTGTGTGCTGTATTGTGCATGTAGTTATCTATCTTTAAGTCTTTTTTCTAATTTGTGAAAAGTATGGGTTTATGAGATTGGAAATATATTGTGCGGTAATGTGATGCGATAAAATGTTGATCCTGATTTTATTATAAGATAACAGATGTTACAAATCCTTAAGGGAATATAGGATCAAAAATCACATTTTAATTAGTAAAACCCAAGGCGTCAACTTCACGATATCCTCCCAAATTTACAAACCTGAGAGTTGTAGGTGGTACAGGTTTGATTCCTATAATTTACACTAGGTGACCTACTCCTCAGTGTAAGTAAAAATTTCCTTGTGTGTGTATGTCCATCACTTGAAGTTGTCTATTTTGTGTTTGGCGCAGCTTGGCCTAAACTGGCCCTTGCGCTATAAAAACCAAATTAACTAACCCAAAATTTTAAATCTCTCCATTGACATTTGTATGGAACTAGCTTTCAGAAATAATCATTTTGATATTAAACGCAGAATATTAGTTTAGATCACAGTGCAGTTTTTCCATGCTTGATGCACGGAATCCGCATATTTTGCTAAACTTAAAATAAATTTGCCATTGGAATATGGAAAGTTAGTTACAGAAATCAAAGGGATGATTAAAGTGTTCATCAAGTCCTTTCTATCTAGATTGATAATTTCCAAGCGGTTCAAGAAAAAATTGACTCTTCATTTAAAGCACTTAGGAACAGGCTGAATTGGACCTGGAACCCTGGACTTCGCCAAAACCCCTCCAATGCGACGTAAATTCACATACCAACCTATTCATTCATAAAAATAGTCGGCATAATTTTTCCTTCTTAGGTTTCGTAGAAATTTGAATCAGTCTACTCGGCCTTTCTGAAACCTGAAAACATGCATAAATTAAGCAACCCTTCTCCTTTATTTACATCACTTTAAACTGCGATAAGCACGTTCAGAAGCACTTCGGTTTAACATACCATGCCTATATGCTTTGAACATAATTCCTCTTCAGCGGGTAGCTGGCGGTAATGGAAGTGTCAAGAATCAAGATGGACGAGTACTTAAAAGACTGGATGGCAAATAATTGAGTCGGTGCGTCTGATATCTGCTAGATAAAGAATGTAGTTAAGACGCATGCTCCCCTTGAATACAAACAACCAAATGATGAATGGAATCGATACATGATCGTGATAAGCATCTGTGTTAAGTCAGGAAACCCTAACGTGTATAGGTTTTACACAGCAGAAGTTTTCTTAAATTACTACTTCGATTCATCATTGCGACAGCAACTTCATGAATAAACAATTGCATTTTTTCAAGGTGTAGGTATAGTTTAAGTATTTCTTGATAGAGATTTACAGGTTAAGTAAAATTAAATCAATAATTCTACTTTTGCACTGATGAATTGCGGAATCTATGGAAAAGAGGTTTTAAGTGTCCAATATTTATTTAATAGGGCCATCATATTCTCAGGCTATTCGTTTCATTTCACTAGCGTATATTTCACGCTAGCGCATATTTCACTAGGTATATTACGAATCGCAGATATTTTCATAATAATTTTACTTAACTCTCGAAGTGGTTTCGACGAGATATCTCATCCATCAATCTGACCAATTTTGCTAATGACGAGATATCTCATCATCAAGATATTGCCGATTTTTCTATGATGACGAAATTAAGATCTGGTCAGTTTTCTTCCAATGACGAGATATCTCGTCCATCAAGATCTGGTCAATTTTTTTAATGATGAGATATCTCATCGAGACAACCACCAGGAGGGTTAAAAGAGCTTTCTCACATATCAGTATAGAAATAAAACATAAAATATACAGATATCGATAGATTGACATGTGAAAAGTGTATGTTTTGAGAGCGCATCCAGCGAAACGTGTTAGCTCCCACCAATCTGAAATAGATGGAGAATGTGCGCGCAGCTTCGTGCAATTTCTCCCGATCGCTTGGTTTGAAGTTCTCGTGGTGAATGTCACGTAGTAATCCTAATATAGGCTTAGTTGCCGAGCGTGATTAAAAACACTAGTTTGCTTCGATCATCAACCTTCTAATGAAATAGACAGAACATGTGGGCGGAGTCGTTGTCATAAGATCTCTGAAGGATAAATCATATGGGCTTACTAATCGACGTAGCCAATTGTCTATCGAAGCACAAACTAGTGTTTGTGAACACGGTGGATAATCACTTTAAGCACTCAATAATTTAGGATTCCTGCTTTTTCCTACAACCATGAGATATATATCTACGAACCGAGCAAGCGTAACAAATATAATGAAGCTGCGTGCACATGCTCCGTCTATTTCATTAGAAGATCGATGGCTTCGATAGACAATCGGCTCAAATAAATTCCCAAGTTCAAGTGACTACTTCTGAGATCTCGCGAGAACAACTTCGGTCACATGCTCCGTTGGAAAAATATTGGTAATTAATTAACGTCGCTGGAGAACACACAAGAGGCTATTGGCGACGGTCCGGAATCAATCCCCAATTAATAACTACGAATTGCAACAATAAGTATTTCGAACAGCAAAAAAATAGTTTTACTCAGTTATTACTTTTCAATGTTATATTTTATATGCCATTTTGTCAGTATATGTTTTATTGTGTACGAGAATCGATAAAAAAGTTTTAAGGCTTGAATTCCAATCCCATATGGAGAGCTTGCATGCAAAAGCAAATTAACTTTAAATGAAAATGAAGAAAATGCGATTATTTAAGATTTTTCTCTGCTTTTGATTGAAACTGTCGTTTTAACAACAGATCTGACTGGCGGATTTGACTATATATAAATTCACATAGAACTAAAACATATAATACTACTCTCTGCATTGTACAAATTTTTAAGAGGATTTGCCTGGTATAGGATTAAAACTCTTCAAAGGGAACAGTGTTTATGACAGGTATTTTCAGAGCAAACAAACCAGACGGTCTGCAAAGATTTTACTTCTGTCCCGTATGATACATATCGGGGTTACCTTAAAATGTACTTTACCTCCGTTTCGACAACGTTTACCTCTTAATTTAACTGTCATTGGTATATATATATATATATATATATATATATATATATATATATGAGATACCTGGAGGGTTAAGAGTTCGAAACTCGATCCAACCACAGACCGTTGTGCACGTTAAATCTGTCAAATACCATACGATGACGTGGTGTGGAAGTCTGGAAAGTAGCCAGCTCAGATGTTGACCTCGTCTCCTGACCACTCAAAATTGTCCACGCATTTATCCCGGATCGTTGCTATAGCCCGTTGCGTTGCTCCATTGCGACGTAAATTTACCTACCAGCTGGAATTTGTTCTTCAGAAATTTCAATGGCAAAGTTCTAAAATCGTATTTGAAAAACAAACCACTGGGGTCAGGTTTGGAATAGTAGGTATAGGAAAAACGTAGTCGCAGAAGCACTATCACCACCTATATTTATTTTGACAGAAAACGCTTATCTTAATGTTGATTCATCGTCCAATATTTGCGAAAGGAAAAGTAGTTCCAAGAATCGCATTACTTTTTTACTCAGAGAAAATATTAATCCGTGATATTTTTACCAAGGAAAGAGTAAGTTTAGAGCAAATGGCTTTTCGTTGGTTATTACACAACGCATTTGCGCGAGTAGCAGCGGACGCAGGCCCAGCAAAAGCAGGCATGGATTAGTTGCCATGTGTCGCAACCCCCAAGCACCAGACGTCACTTTCGAATCCTCAGTCAAAACAGATTAAAGCACACACAGAGAAAGAGAGAGAAATCAAGAAACAGAGACACCGACGACTCTTGAGCAAACATCTGTCGATTGCCGCGACACGGTGGGCGTATTTCCTCCAACAAAGAAAGAAAAAATATCAGAGCGATAACTTCTCCAACGCCCTGACGAATAATATATCGAGTAGTTGGCTTGCCTACCTGCCTCGACTCTTCACAATGCTTTTATTCCATTAGTTCACAAAACCCATCAGTGGTATTTATTCTTCCAGTTATGTCAGACGGGCGTCATCTCTCAAAGAACGAGGGGGAAATGAGACGCTCGAAAAGGGTTTTAATGGGATAGAGTTGTCTTCAGCAAGGGAGGGAGGGCACTGGTTATGGAGGTTTTGTCTAACTATGCAGATCTTATTTACCCGGATGGAAATCACAGTGATTAAGGCTTACTTTTGACACTCTTGCCTCGTAAGGTCATGGAAGGGTTGAAGGGAGACCACGCGCTGACTATTAAAGTCCATTGAGAAGGATTAAGAGGAGGGTTCCGAATAGTTTTCTTGAGTGAATAACACGAACGCGTCATAAAATAGGTGGAAAGGTACACATGTTACTGGGGGAAGACTGCTAAATGAATCAAGATAGAGTAAAAATGGGAAGCATGCTTTTATATATTTCAATAACGTACGAGTCTCAGAAGTCGACGTTATTTGTCTATTGTCGAATGGCAAAAAAAGGATATAAAGGGACAAGGAAGGGCTGAAAGAAAACAACGTGCAAACTAAAAGTCCACTCAGAAGGATTAAAAGGAGGGTTTCAAGTAGTCCTATTGAGTGAATAACACGAACACGTCATAAAAATAGATGGAAAGGTACCCATGTTACCACAAGGCAGTGGTAAATAAACTTCAAAGCGTAAAAATGGTTGGTTGTTTTCACGTTTTACGGCGAAAGGGCCAAATTTGGACAAGCAGCGTAAAAATGAACATGGAAAGCTTAATTTTAGGTTTCACTAACGTACGAGGCGCAGAAGTCAACGTTATTTGTTAATTGTCGAATGGCATCAAAGTATAAGGGTCATTCCATGTCAAACTGCACAGTCCACAACCCGACCACCTCCGATTTTTTCCAAACTCGGCTAATTTGTTTCGCAGTCATATATTAGAAATTTTGGAAATTTTTAGATTTCAACTTGCAATATTTTTTATGTATATTAATTTCAAGTTTGAAAAATTGGGCAATTTTTCCTGATTTTAGACTCACTAAATCTCCTTTACCATTCTCTCTCCCCCTGGACCTAATTGTCCAATCATACTGAATGAAAGCTTATTCTGTAGAAAAATGTACACCCTTTCTAATGACGTTTCATGTGACCTTTTAAGTGACCTTTTCAATTTCAAGGTCATTCAATTTGACCTACAATTACAAGAAATTTTTTAATTTTTTTTTCTAAAAATTATATTGAAAAGTAACCTATTATCTTTCCTTTCTGAAAGTTTCATAGTGAGACACACATGGGTTCGTAGTTAAAAAATATTCGAAGTAAATAGAAGTATGTAATAAGTACCCATAAACACCTGTATCTTTTGACCTGTTTGTCCAATCGAGATGAAAGGGCTTATTTCAAAGAAATGATGCCTTCATGATACAATGAGCAACCTTTCTGATTTTAAGGTAACTCCTAGTGTCATGTAATATATCATTAGAAAGGTTACCTTGAAGGTTTTGAAATTCAAGTCTTTGACTTTAAATTTTAAAAAAAGTATTTCATTATTTATTTTTTCCTAAAATATATCATCATGTAATATATCATTAGAAAGATTATGCGCTTTTATATGAATTAAGCCCTCTTTCATCTCTATTGGACAAACAGGTCAAAAGATACAGGTGTTTATGGATATTGATTACATACTTCTATTTATTTCGAATATCTTTTAACTATGAACCCATGCGTGTCTCACTATGAAACTTTCAGAAAGCAAAGATAAATAGTATTCTTCTAACATATAATTTTTAGAAAAAAAAATAAAAAAAAATACACTTTTTGTAATTGTAGGTCAAAGGTCAAATTGAATGACCTTGAAGTTGAAAGGGTCACTTTAAAGGTCATATGATACATCATTAGAAAGGGTGTACATTTTTCTACTAAATAAGCTAGCTCTCATTCAATATGATTGGACAATTAGTTCCAGAGAGAGAGAGAATCTAAAATCTGGAAAAATTGCCCAATCTTTCAAACTTGAAATTAATATACATAAAAAGATATTGCAAGTTGAAAGCTAAAAATTTCCAGAATTCCTTATATATGGCTAGGAAACAGATTAATCGAGTTTGAAAAAAATCTGAGGGGGTCGGGTCGAAAATGACCCTTTTATGTTCGGTTTCACATGGAATGAACCCATAAAGGGATACGGAAGGGTTGAGAAGATAGGCAACGCGCTGAATATTAGTCTATTTAAAAGGATTAAGAGGAGGGTTCCGAATAGTTCTCTTGAGTAAATAACATGATTGTGTCATAAAATGGGTGGAAAGGTACACATGTTACTGGGGGACTACAGTGCTAAATGAACAAAGATAGAGTAAAAATGGAAATAGAAAGCTTGCTTTTATATAATTCAATAACGTACGAGTCTCAGAAGTCGACGTTATTTGTTTATTGTCGAATGGTAACAACGGATAAAAAAGGACAACGAAGGGTTGAATGAAAGCAACGTGTTGACTGGTACATTTATTAAAGTCCATTTGCAAGTTAGGTAAGTAGTTAATTAACGTCGCACTGAAGCAACACAATTGGCTATTGGGACACGGTCCGGAATCAAACCCGAAGGGAAAGATACAAGAATAACGCCTCCTAATTTTAACCACGGTCAGATGACGAGGTCAACACTTGAGCTTGCACCCCACTCTCCAAACTTCCACACCACGCCAACGTGAGGACGTTTGAGGCCACGACATATTTAACGTGTGCCAGCCCACGTGTACACGACGGTCCGGGTTTCGAACTAGCAACCCTCCGGTAGATAATCAGTTGCTCTTCCAACTGGTCTACCACGGCCCCCATTTAAAAGGATTAAAATATATTGTTTAATATCATTGTATACATTTCAGTAAAGTACGTGGCGCAGAAATTAACGTTATTTATTTGACGTATCGCAACCACGATATAAACAATCTAAAATAATTTTGTCAATCATATATCGATTGCTAAGGGATTCATTCGTCAATTTTGCCGCATTGTTTAAATGTTTTACTTGAGCAATGGAGCTACATAATATTGCTAAAACTACAAGGAAGAACTCGCCACTCTAATGAAATTTTACAGCAATCTGATTACAGAAGGCAAAGAGAAATCTAGAAGATAGAAATCAGGGCAGAAAAGAAAGTATGATCAGGTTTAGCGTCAAAAAATACCGAATCGTCTTTGAACAAGGGAATGAAAGGAAATTGAAGTTGATAATCTAATTGTGGTAACATGACTGAGGTGTGCCTTTGTCACATATTTCATTGGAAATGACACCAGTAAAAGTAAAAGAAATACTGTTACATATTTTTGAATAATTTTATTTCATTTAGAGGTATGAAATCGATTTATGAGAATATAAATACTATATTCATTTTAAATGGATAGAAACAAGATATGAAATGTTATTAGAAACAATTTGAGATCAATAGATATAAGCAATTAAGAAAGTTTAGCGCAGATACCATGCGCGAGTCATAGATTTTTTTAAGCTTTGCTTTATTAATAATTTGAAATTTATGAGTCCTATTGAATCCAGTTCAATCGAAATATATGAAGATTGTTATTCATAGTTCATTGAAATTAATATTTTTTCGAATATTAAATGTTTAATAAATTTAATAATTCCCTATGTCCTCCATTTATTCAATCCATATTCACAGGACACGTTTACCACTCATTTTACACCGGCAAAAGTCGTTTTGATGTAGGAAATAATTGTGTGCATGTGGGGAAGGGAAATAGTTGAGCAATAGAGAAACACAAGGGGCTATAGTCGACGGTCCGGGATCGATCCCGAATGGGTATAAAGGAATATCTATACATCTTAAGAATCATGAATATGTTTTGGAATCAAACTGATCAGATATTAGTTTCTTTTGATATCGGTATCAGAGAGAGTTTAAAGTTTTTCTTTTAAATAAAAATTAATCCATCCAAAGCGAAAGGAAACATAACGTTGAATGCATGTAAGAGGTATATTATTGCAAAAAAAAGTATTAATACCAGTGAATGCAAACAAAATGCGGTTATATATTTATGAATAATTTTATTTAGAGATTTAATTTGATTTTTGTCATGTATTTTATTGGAAATAAGAATTAACACCAGTAAAATAAATGAAATGCTGTTATATATTTTTGGGTAATTATGTTTCGTTTAGAGGTATGAAATCATTTTAAGTGAATATGAATGCTATATTCCAAATGTATGAATTCAAATAAGATATGAAATGCGAGTAACGACACTTTGCCATCAATAAATTTACGCTATTAAGAACGTTTAGCGGGATGCTATGCGCGGGTCTGCTAGTTGATTTAAAAATTAATTTAATGGGTTTAATGAATTCCAAAACATTTCAGTACATTCGTTATAAACACTTAGTCATTGATAAAAAAATTGCCCTGGTGTTAATTTGTAATTCCACTTCAATGATTTTTGTACTTAGTGTCTGGTAAGGAATGTGATTAAAATTTGCTATAGTTTCATTTACCAATAAAAGATAGCTTAATATAATTTTTTCCGCTCAGTTTAGAATAGTTATTTAGCCTGTTATTGAACAACATATATCTAGTTCCAGTTCCAAGACATTATATTGGTTAGCATTTATTCGAGTTATTCATTGGTTGTAAAAGTACCTTAAGTATCACATGTCTGCAATTAAAAAGTTATTTTTGTTTCGTTATGTGATTTTAATGTAATTGAATGCAGAATTCGAAAATCAAGAAAATAGCCCATTTTTTTCTATCAAGTCAAGATTTTTGACAGAGAATATAGTATTTGCAATTATTCACTCTTCATTTTAAGGTCTTTGATATACAAATATATTCTTATATAGCTCTGTTTACATAATATTAAATTATACAATTTAGAGAATGCAAATAATTTAATAGAAAAGCCTATGCATGCATTTATTAGCTGTTGGATTGCATTGTATGTTGGAGTTTTATGGGTTAAGGTCCAAAAACGGACATTTAAAAATTAGTAGTCTAAGACAAAGAAAAAAGATAGATTTAAAAATGTAAAATGTATAAATGATAATAAAAATATTCAAACAATAGTCACAGATGATAAAACAAGATCATCAACTGCAGCATAACTAATGAAACTGAAGAATTTAATTTACATATGTATAAAATTTCCAGTATGAAATTTAAGAGATGGAAAAAATTAGATGAGGTTTAAAAAACGAACTGAACGTGAAACGCGAAAAGGTTTGAATGGGGATTTTCCCCAATAAAATCTCGCAGATTTAAAATTGTACTAAAAATTTGATACGTTGACGATTAAAAAATAGACAATTAAAATGTGATAAACAGAACAGTAGAGCATGAATTGCAAATGGGTGCGCTCTTTCCTAGTAAAAGATGACGATGGGTGAATCGCGTGTGTCCAATGCGAAGGCGAGTCAGTTTGACATCCGTCCTCCGCATTGGAGGCACTGGCCATTGATGAATGATGGGTTTTATAGATTGTAATTTGTTGGTGACTTGCAAGTTGACTCTTGCCACAAGGAGTCGGCGAACTTCTTTGTGGACATCTTGATGTCACTAAGAGGAACGGCTTGCTGTAATGAACGGAAGCTGCCTTCGCAGCACTGCCTTCGCAGCACTGCCAGCAAGGTCGTTACATCTTATGCCCACGTGACTAGGGACCCAACGAAACAGAATATCGAAACCCTTGTTCTGCAAGGTACAGAAGATGGTAAAAATTTCTGACACAGCAGGATGGCAAGTGATGGTATATTGCCCCATCTGTTATAAGACACTCGTGTTGTCAGTGTAAATGCAGAACTCACGGTGGATACTAGAGCATATCTGCTGAAGGGCGAAATAAATTGCCACCGCTTCAGCAGTGTATACGGAGCAGGAACTATGAATCCCGTAACTATAGATAGTGTTGGGGAAAACGATTCAGCAGCCTACATAATCTCCTCCTTTAGATCCATCCGTGAAAACTGGTAAATAGGTGCCAAACTGACAACGGTGTAAGTGGTATATTTGTTGGAATATTGCTGGAGCAGTGTAAGGCTACGTACGGAGAGACGGGGTTGGTATAATTCAGAGATGGAAAGTCTCATGGTGGAAAACGAAAGATTTCATTTTGTTGGGGGCACAATATCACTAAGGTAAGAATCGTTAATGATGGAACTTTTCCTCTGAATAAAAGTTTAATGCAAGAGGAACGAGGGTTGTAAAGTCGATTCAAACCTGAGGCAAGAGTCATGAGCTTCAAGGAATGGGATGAAAATGATTTGATCTTGTAATAATAGTTGATGGACAACTTCTACCGTCGAAGGTCAAGTGGTAGATGGTGACATTCCACGTAGAGACTGGAGACGTGCGAACGGAGTAATGAATTTGAGTAAATTGGTTGCATTTGCTGTATCATATGCAATACATCCGTAGTCAATGCGAGACAAGATGACATGTTGATACACACGGAGTAAAGATGTTCGGTCTGCTCCCCAAGATGTATTCAAGAATACCTTTAAGATGTAAAGTGATTTCTCGCACTTCTTTCTCAGATAGAAAATGTGAGGCAGGAAGGTGAGTTTTTTGTCGAAGACTACTCCGAGGAATTTCATCTCGTTGACTACGGGAATTTGCGAATTCCTGATGTTAATTGAAGGGTCTGGATGCAGACCTAGCTTCCTACAGAAATGAACACAGTAGGTCTTGCTTGAAGACTGCGTGTGACCGTTTTGATCGCACCACGTAACCAAGTTGTTAACAGCGGTCTGCTGTCGTTCAATCAAGCGTATATCCGATCCCTGGCAGGATATCTGCAAGTCATCAACGTATAACATTTCATGAACAGATGGTTGAAGAGTATGGATGATGCTACTAAAATGAAGAATAAAAAGGGTAACACTTAAAATGCTCCCCGAAGGACACCCTCAGCTTGGATAAAATTATCAGATGTGCAATGCAGACTCTAAAATTCCAGGCTCTTTTAAAATTTTGTAAAATATTTTATTGTATAAAAATGGGAAGATTTACCTTTAAACCAAATTCGAATATACGTCAGAGAATACTGTGTTGCCACGTACAATCATATGCCTTCTCTACGGAAAAGTCTCGATACAGACAGTTGGCTGCTTTCGCTTTCCTCCACAACTGCTTGCTCGATGTTGATGATGTGATAGAAGAGACGTATCTAGTCTAAGAATCTCTCTGGCTCTGACATCTCAACCTTATGAGCAAATGCCTTGGCCTGTTTAAAAGTAATCAAGTTGGTAGTAGTTGGGCATCTCCGAAATATGTTCTATAACTTCCTTTGCTTTTTGTAAGCAGATTGGCAGGCTTGGTTCCACCATGGTTTACATAGTCTGTGTGGCATAGAGGAACTCTTTGAAATGGTCACGTTGGCAGTTTCTTTAATTATATCGGTGACATTTTTTACTGCCTCATTTATATCATCACATTTTACTATTGTTTCCGTAACCATTGCAAGTTGTGATAATGCAACTCAATTCACTCGATGGTACAAGTAGGTAGGTGGATGTTGTCTCACTCTACTGCTACTTACTTGCTAGACGAAAAGGGGAAGTGATCACTATTGTGTAAATCACTCCCAATTACAAAACTCAACAACGGCATAAGAGGAGAACAAATAGCCGTCTAGTGAATGGAATGTCCCTAGTGGGTTCATAAAAGTATGTCTTCTCGTCGGTATTGAGTAAACAGACTGATCAGAGATAAACAGTTCGATATGTTGACCTCGACGTTTCGTACTTTCATTTACCCACAAGGTATTGTGACCATTAAAGTCACAGAGTAGTATAAAAGGGGCTGGAAGTTGGTTTACCAGCCTGCTTAGTTTCTCTTGTTGAATGACATCATGCGGTAGCAGGTATAGACAGTAGACTGTAACAAGGGAATGCAAATGGATTCGCACTGGCACAGTCTGCAAAGATGTGTGTAGTGAAACTACACTGCTGGAATAATCATGTGAAATGAAAATACACACGCCTCCAGACACTGTAGTACTAGAATCCACATCTTTACGAACACAACTATGCCCTCTAATTTTTGAAGAATGTTGTGGTTTCAAGAATGTCTCTTGAAGGGCCACGCATGCTGGGTGGTAGAAGGATATAAGTTCCTTCACGTCATCTTTCTTAGACCGGAAACCATGACAGTTCCACGAAATAAAGGAAGTTATTGTTTACAAGGGGGTTAGGTTTACCCTGCCCTGGAGGTTCATGAATAAGTCTGTATTTCCATATCTGTGTCGTCCTCAGAAAAATCGGACGCATGGACGCTTCATTCTATTTATCCGGCTGCGAGCCGAGTATGGAAAGGGTCTTCGCATCTCAACGTATTATGATACGACGAACATCAACTACGTGCTGATCACGAAGATTTTCCAGCGTTTCTTCTTCTGGTGAATACAAAGATCTGGTTCAGAAATGACGCCACGAGATGTATTAAGTGAAAAGTGGGGAGTAACTGTAACAGTGAATGAGCCAGGAGTTTTTGCGTTGATTAGTGAATGTACATCATTTAAGACTTCTACCAGGAGATCCCCGGGACGAAGTTTTTAAGAGACTTTATGGTGCCTAAAAAAGATTGAAATGTTTTGTGAATCAAGAACGGCGGAATGGAAGAAAAAGAGTTTTGAATTGGGTTTGCAAGTTGTTCAAGAGTTTTATTAAGAAAAAGCGAGCATTAGGTAGATTTACTTTCATTTGTTGCTCCCTCGGAGAAGGATAATTTTTATTGTAATTATTCACTATAATGATAAAGAGAATTTCAGAAACCGACTGTACCATCCACCAGTCTTACAAGGGGATGTAAACAACTGCACCGGTGCTAGTCGGTAATTATACGCGCACGGCGATCCTGAAACAGCCTCCATCCTTTGCGAGGTGTACAGTGAGTGGCCGATTGCTTAGCCCTAGCCGACGACGTCCAATCGACCTGCCAATTGATGTACACGGGACCCACATATACCTCCCGTTTACCTGAAGCTGGGGCCAAAGCAGTGTGTTGGGTCAGTATATCACCCCTCAACTGCCAGGATCCCCTTTTCCAGGACTCCACACGCTGCAAACACGTGGGTGATATAATCCCCAGGAGGAGCTGAAAGCAACAGAGTGGCGAAAAGCTTCTCAAGGGGAGCCCTCACCTCCGAAGACGAAGGAGGAAGAAAAAGCAAAATGCAGAAGGGGAGGGGAAAATGAAAGGGAGGGAAGATCACTCAGGTACCCCGGGGTTGTGAAGCCTATACACACCTAAAGGTATGCCCCTGAGGTCATTTATTAGCGGTAACAGAGTATAACTGAGTCATAGTACAGCAAGTGTTCGAACAGGAACGTTCCACAATCAATTTTATTCTCTGGGTAAGACAAAAACATTTCAATGTCACCCTTGCAGTTCAATTGTGCAAATAATATTCCTTTCAGTAAAAAATTTTATGTTGGTTAATTAAAAATTTTGAACTTAATATCGAGTGTTATGTAATGTTTTAATGTGGTAGAAAGTGTGTTATTCAGAAGCAGGACATAAATGAGTTCGTGAAAGAGGCTCTTGTGTGGAACTAGATAGGTAACTGAATTCATGTCGCACTGAAGCAACATAACGGGCTGTTGGTGACGGTCTGGGGTCAGTACCAAAAGGAAAGATCCGAGGACCCGACCTCGTATTTTTGAACAACGGTCGAATGGCGAGGTTAACATCTGAGTTGGTACCCCACTCTCCAATCTTCCACACCACGCCAACATGAAAACACTAGAGTCCACGACAGATTTAACGGTCACCAGCCCCCAAGTACGCGACTGTCTTTGGTTGGATCGAGTTTCGAACTAGCATCCGTTTCGTCTGCTAATCCGTGACTTTACAAACTGGGCTACCACGGGAAGTGTAAAACTCGGTGTTGAAGAAAAACAGTGGGCTCGACATAAAATCTGCTGTTTGTATTGAAGAATTTTGTATTGCTTTTGGTATTGCAGGGAACCAAAGAAACACAGGGATGACTGTTATTTTTGCTCATGCGAAATACACTACATTAACTAAAAGAGTAAGAATAACATTTTCTAAAGGAATCTTCAATCTGCTATTAGACCTGCACCACATGGAACTAATATTTCAATGCCTACAAATCTAGATTCCACAGTTTGCGAATTAGAATAGATTTCTGAATGTGATAATGAAGAATTAATTCTTAAGCACTCAATTAATGAGCCCCGACACGCAATTCAAAGCAAACTAAAATATTTAGTATGAAATCTTGATCTTTCTAAAGATGTAGCGGAGCTTATGGGTTCTCAATACAAAGTATCCATATTTTCTGAGAGTGTGACAGAACAGTATAAATATACATTGGGTTCAAAAGAAATGACCATCACAGGCATGCCCTACAGCCTTGGTACCAAGAATGTAATACAGCCGAGTTGGTTAACCCAGAGAAAATACTATTACCACCCCTTCATATCAAGCGTGGACAGATGAAACAGTTCGTCAAGGCCTTATCTAAGGATACTTGAGTACCTAATTAATAAGTTTCCAGCCTTATCTGACGCGATATTGGGAGGAGAGAATATTTATTAGAGCAAATATTAGGAAACATATCTGATTCAGGGTTCAAAGTGGTCATGAATGTCAGAGAGCGTGGCTCTTGTATTTAATTCAAGAAGGTGAGCTTTGAGTGAAGATCAGAGCAAAAGATTCTAGCAAGATATTAAGGATATGGAAATGAGGCACCAAGCACACTGGGATGCTAGCACAATGGAGGATTGCAGTTGGGTGATTCACAGAGATGTCTCTTATCCAGTATATAAAATAAAAAACCAAGTGGGAAAAGTAACACATTTTATGCAAGATATTAATCAATTTAATACTGTTTCTCTTTTAGACATGAAAAAGCAACAATGCAATTGACAAAAAGAGAAAAAAATGATAATTTGAATATTACATTTTTCACCAAATGTATTGAATACCGATTTTGTGCAAAAATGTGACGTGATAGATACGTTAGAAAAACATTTTTTACTATGTTTATGTGTGAAGTTAAAATATCTAAAAATTTTCCAACTTTTCTAAACTTAAATTTTGAAGATTTGTGTTATTGATAGACTAGACTCGTTTGCGCGTGTTTAAATGGGAAATGTAGGGACTATTATTGAAGTGGTAGTATGACTGGTAGGTACTTGTATTACTGGTAGGTGGTCAGGGACTGGATGGTTCACCCTAGCACAATTTAATATTTTGAAGGTAATCACTGCTTCAGGTAACTGAAGAATCGACACAATGCTATCTACAGTCAATTACATAAAACATAGGTAAAAACAACATGTTTTTAACAAACATTTTGGAATATGAGTACCGATCATCTTAAAACAGTTCTCTGGATAATTTTTGTTTAAAATATTTTGAAAAACATCGTGATACAACATGATATAAATTATGACAATAAAAATTAAAACCATGCCATTTGTCAATAAACAATGACAAATTACATCTTACTTATATGCATTAAAATATAAAACACACTTTATATTATTCGATATAAGAATCAGTGTATATCCTGAGCACCTATATAAAATCTACAAATCTATATATCTAAACTGAAAATGAATGAAATTTTTTCTGATATTTTGATTACACTTTTCAATTTTATCATTATACATCTTAAATAAGACAGTAGTGAAATGGGTTTCAAGAAAAGAAATTTTATAATCAAGTAGATTGATTAGTCTGCCACCGAAATCAATAAACTTTTAAACATGCTTATTATTAACAAAAATAACAATATATATGCATATTAATGTTAATCTTACTTTGAAAATGTTTTCTTCTTAACGCACAGCATAACTGCATATTGGTAAACAAAATATTACTCGACCATAGATTATTAACGAAAGGAAGTTGGTTCGTTGGGTTCTATGGCGCAGGGGCCATATTTGACTATGCTGCGCCAAGCACAAGAGAAACAACATCAAGTGATAAACACACGGAAGAAAAGTTACAGGAATTGAACTTGAACCGTCAACAGCTCGCTAATGAAAGTAAGAACATGAGTGTTGAACATAAATGTTATGGAAACGAATGTCCAAGCTCTTTTGAAAGGGGAAAGTAAAACCCTGACGTATATAAAAAATATTCTGAAATCTTCACATTTTGTTTCTTTTCTAGAAACTGAGTCACCTTGAAGAACAAAACGAACATTTCACAACATGCATAAAATATCGATACTACACATGACCTAAAATCGAACTTTCGAGAAACGTGTTTCTCTCAATTTGGAAAGACAAACGCAATTCCCGAATTCGGTTCTCAAAACGCAATTTGGGGAAGCACCCGTAACCGACACTTCTCTTTCGAGCTGTGTCGCGATGATCAGCGGCATTTCGGCATTTCTTCATCTTCAGATGTGCAAATATTAGCGATTGTTTCTCCTAAGGCCACAATTCTCTACTTTGACCTGGATTTGGTGAAGCAATCGAATCCTGTTTCGTCGTAAGTCTCCATGTTAACCCGTTCCACAATGCAAGAACGCCTGTCCTTGCTATGACCTTGATATTCTATAGGATACATAGCCATGCGCTTGAATCGCAAGTTGGATATTAAAGGAAGACCTAGTAACCTTCGCATTGAAAAGCAGTGTTGTAATATGACTAGCGTAAGTCTCTGATATACTAGCGTTTTCTCTTCGATTTGCGAATTTCCACATGGCTTCTTAATCATAGTTCCAACGACCAAACGTGCTCGTTGAAATATATGAATGGGTAGGTAGGTAGGTATTTTAATTAACGTCCCACTGGAGCAACACTACAGGCTATTATATATGAATGGGAAAAGAAATGTTAAACAAGAAAATAATTCCTTGTGGTCTTTTCTATGCTATTATAAATTTTAAATTTGTGTAGATCATTTGCTAAAATTTAGAGGGATTGGCAACCGGAGGGTTGCGAGATCGAAACTCTCCAACCAAAGACCGTCGTGTACAAAGGGGGCTGGTGCACGTTAAATCTGTCGTGACCTCAGATGTCCTCATGTTGGTGTGGAAGTTTGGAGAGTGAGTGCCAGCTCAGGTATTGACTTCGTCACCTGACCGCGGTTCAAAATTACGAGTGTTTGTCTTCGGATCTTTCTATTCAGGATTGGTCCCGGACCGTCGCCGGTGGCCCGTTGGGTTGCTCTCTTAAAATGTAAAGAACGTGACACACTCCCCAACTGCACTGCTGACCCCAGTAAACTTGTATTCATCTTTTCTTCCTTTTCATATTTATTGCTGGTCAAATATGGCCCTTGCGCCATAAAAACCCAATAAACCAACCAACCATATTTAATTGCACATCTTAATGTTATAAATACATAGAATTGACTTCTTTAACTACACAAAACAATAGACTACAGAAAAACTTTTCACATTTCCTAGGTTTCCTCGAGCCCATGTAATATAGTACCGGCAACCTCTTTATGTAAGTATCCTGAAGCATCAAATGTTTAAAACCTTTCTAATAAGAGTTTCCTTGGGTGCTATTTGAAACTATTTCTCATAAGATCAAATTTTGATAAGTGAATCACTTAATGGACACAATTAAAAGTATGTACGCAAACAGCCACGATCTTTAATGTAGTGATGATATTCATCACATAAAGTAAAATCTTTAACTTTAAGGACATAAAACGGTTATTTTTCTCTGGGCTTATTTCTATAAAATTTTATTTAAAAATTGTTTTAATATCAGAAATAATGGTTCAAATAGTTGTTAAAAAAATTCCACGGAAATTCTTTACATATATAAAAAATGGAATTTCACACCTCAGATTTTTGTAAACAAAATCAAGGGTACTGATTTAATTTACAAAACAATTTAAAGACTGAAATTTTGGGGTTTGTGCTAATTTCATGGTTGGTTTATTTTTATGGCGCAAGGGCTAGGTGTGGCTTAGCTGCACTTGCAATGTCTTTCGACAAGAGAACACTCATACATAAAGAAAGTTTTACAGATACAGAAGAAATAAATACACCTAGGGTAGTTACAGGAATTGAACTTGCATCTCCTACAGCTTGCAGACTGTTAGGACACTTGAGAAATGGACCAGAGTTACGGCGGCCCCTGTGCCAATTTGGTTGTTTGGTTTTATGGCGCAATGGCCATATTTGGAAGCTGTACCAAGCACAAGACATACAACATCAAGTAATGGACATACACGCACAATGAAAGTTTTTACTGACACAGAAGAGAGAAGTGTACACAGGAATAGAAGCCGACAGGAATCGTAATTGTACCATCTACAACTTGCATGTTGCAGGTGTGGTGGTACAATTGGTGGCATGTTGCAGGTGTGGTGGTAGTTTAAAAGCCACACTTTAAAAATTCCTAAGCTAATTGAGCAACGATTTTTTTCGGGTAACCATGTGACAGGAGCTTTATAGAACCGCCATCTGTCACCAATAACGTAAAATGTTTTCTTAACAACGGTCCATTTACGACGATGCGCTTTCAACGACGTTGATATGTATAGCACCTGACCGTTTTTCAATTAAACCCGAAAGGACTGGTAAAACCAGACGATCAGTTAGCGGCGCAACAACACTGCATCAACTCTGGCGTGTGCTTGCGCAGGATAAAAAGACTTAGAATTCTAAAAAGAAATTAATTAATCAAATGATTTTTTTATACTTGTGTGTGCATCTTTGTTTTCTGTTGAAATACAACCTTTTAACACAAAAGTGGAAGTTGTCATTTATTCTTCACTAAACTAAGACTGCACATTCAACGGCTAATCGACTAGAAATTTTAACCTGTACTTCACCAAGTTCATTCAATAATAATAAGTGATTTTTGTAGAAAAAAGTGAATAAAAGGTTGTTTAGGGTGAGTTTTTTTTTCTTGATTCAATTCATTACGTTCTTAAATAAGTACCTCTTCAAGCAGTTTGAAAATCTTTTTACATTTTCTCAAAATTACGTGGCTTGGAATCAATAAACATAAGCCAATTTTATAGCTGGAAACCATTTAAGTCATAACAAATACGTATACAAAATTTCATTTAAAAGTTATAAGGTTATTTATATTCTGTGCCTGAAAGGGTTAACTTATAATTTTCTTAAGAAAGTTAAAATTATATCTTTAAACTTGGGATAAGTAGATTATTTGTATCAACTATATTATATTGTGAACTCAAATTCGAAGGTTTGTCGCTCTGCGGTCGGTTTTCGCTACACCAGGGTTAAATATACAGGTACCTAAAGTTAATGCCAAACCACTACGAACGACTATGCCTACTCCAGAATTTGAATCCCTAATCTATTGAACCGAGGGCCAGATGCTTAACCCTCCTGGTGGTTGTCTCGACGAGATATCTCGTCACTAGCAAAATTCACCACATCTTGATGGACGAGGTAACTCATCGAAACCATTTGAAGGATTAACATTCGACTAACAACGATTACAAAGAAATATCGGTCATAAAGTCAATTTTTGCAAATGGATAAAAGAGAGAGTGCCAAGTTTAATTTTGTAGAATACATGTTTCGTTGTTATCCGCTCTTTGGAGAAAATAATTGTACGTCCATCTAAAAAAAATTGAAAACTCCACGTGTAGTTTTCATTCCCCATTAGGTTTGAAGCACATTTTAATGAAGCAAATCGAATTCGTACGCAAATAAGTCATTACACAGAAATGGTTTCCTTTCTTTTTTTCCACAGGCATCGTGTTTTGCAGTCATTATTGGCTCCGAACAGAATTTAAATTGCGCATGTTTTTCCAGAATTTCAAACAACTTAAAAACTTAATTAAGCTCAAGGACACTTACGAGTGCAATAATATTTCTCAAGGGGCTAAGCGGAAAATACGTCTTGACTAATACATGAAGATTAAAGATGCCGTTTTTTGAAGTAATATATGCGTATAACAAGTGCGTAATTATGAATGCCGCCCCCGAAGATGTTTTTTAAATACTTTTTCTTCTTACTTCCCAGCAGATGTAGACCCCTGTTGCCGCCTCGTATTTTTCAAAAAAATAAGATGTGGTTCTGAACAAGGAACACTCTGTTCAACTCCGATTTTGGTTGTTTTCGATTCCAATTAGTAAATGATTTGTCTCCCTTTGGAGACACTTTTTCGTGTTTCCTCATTACCATAGACAGTCCCAACGTGACGTTACCATAGTCACTCCAACTCTAGACCTGAAATATAAGTAGACTGAGCATTGCTATTGAGAGGAGTTTCAAAACGTGAGACCAGCATGTCGACTAGTAGTCACGTGACTTCTCTGCGATAAATTGGCTTGGTTGGCCTATTTGATACCTTATTGCCTCATTTGGCGATGTAACATCTTAAAACAGGGTAGGTGTGTGAATCCGCATTTCTATAGTGGCGGCAAAAGTAGTGAAATCTCCAGTCTACAACTATCGGATGATCAATCAATCAATGGACCAATGGATGATGAATTAATGTATGGGTATCTCCTCCCGTCTGGTAGACCAGTCAGATGACGAATGTTAGGTTCCACCCAGCAGACAAAAACAGTCTTGTCACGTTACTACTAATCTTGATCACATTATCCTAGGCAGATAAAAAGGTTATCGTTGCTCATTATAATCGTATATTTCCTGTATGCTCCCAACCATGTGCCGGGACGGTGGTGGCTCAATGGGTTTTCCCACTGCGCTAGCAATCTGCGAGTTGTAGGCGGTTTAAGTTTGATTCCTCTAACTTACCCTGTGCATATTTTTCTCTTTTATGTCCCTAAATATTTTGTGTTTGTGTGTGCCCATTACTTGAAGTTGTCTATCTTGCGTTTGGCACAGTTTGAACAAATGTCGCCCTTACACCATAAGAATCTAACCAACCAACCCAAGAATATGTCGAAGCATGTTCTTTTAATATTTTAATATGCTCTTAAAATAATGTATTACTAAGAATGATCTGATTTGCTCCTCTGCATTACTATGCTAATCAGGGGCTACAATTTAAAATGGATTCGATACCAATGCGAACATTCATCCAAGGACTGGGTTTCAAACCTAGGGTGTGCCAAGGGCTAGAGTGCTGATAATTTCTGCATGTAAGTTTATTTTAAGCCAAATTTGTTACAAGATCCACAATTAGAAGAACTTTCCAGAAATTTCTTTAGATAACACTCTCTTATGGTCAGGTATCTCCATGGGAAGAGTATCTCAAGAAAATGTACTGCGCCTTTGATATGCAAGTTATATTTATAAAGCAGAAATAATTTTAATTCAAAAACAAAGGTAATTTAACCTTACGGCAACAGAGGACTAACTCACATTTCACGAAAGCGAAGAAATGAAGTCGTACTCTGAAGACACTCATTAAGGGAATACACCATATGATAGTTTATTGCAATAGATTCAATAGATGCATAGTGATAACAAAGGGTTAGCCCCATTTCTAGGACTAATAGAAGGCTCCTTATTGCATCAATAAAATATTTTTGGGTTAATCCTTTATTGCATTGAGATCTTTCTGTCCTCAATAATGTGTTTTCGATGGATTTGACATTTGAAAGAGTAACTTCAACAGATTACTCAAGCTATAAGCACTCGATACTTTTAGGACTGAATGCCCAAATGATTTGCTTTGGTCAGTCACTCCAAGGTAATGTGTTTACTTGATTATAAACTATTAAAACAGGATCTATGACTTTAAATAGACCTAGAAATCTTATGAACATCCATGCGGAGATCGAATTCCAATCCTTTACTCAGGTCCTTCCACATCTGCAGTCAGGTACCCTGTAACAGTTTAGATGAAGGGACCCATTAACGGTTTAGCAGTTACGGGTTTACTTCGAAATGTTACCTACAACCCTGCTGAGATCGAAATCTAATCCATTACCAAGGTCCCTCCACATCTACAGTTAGGTACCCACTAACAGTTTAGATCAAGAGACCCATTAACAGTTAAGCTGTTACGGGTTCAAGTAGACTTAGAAATGCTATCCACATCTATACGGAGATCGAATTCCAATCCTTTACCTAAGTCACTCCACATCTGCAGTCAGGTACCCTGTAACAGTTTAGATGAAGGGACCCATTAACAGTTTAGCAGTTACGGTTTTAAGTTGACTTCGAAATGCTGCCTACAACCCTGCTGAGATCGAAATCCAATCCATTACCAAGGTCCCTCCACATCTACAGTTAGGTACCCACTAACAGTTTAGATCAAGAGACCCATTAACAGTTAAGCTGTTACGGGTTCAAGTAGACTTAGAAATGCTATCGACATCTATGCGGAGATCGAATTCCAATCCTTTACCTAAGTCCCTTCATATATGCAGACATGGTCGCAGTACAGTTTACATGAAGGAATCTGCAGTAGCAGTTTAGGTAAAGTATCCAGAAACAGCTTTTATGATGTATCCCGTTACCAGTTCACAGGAAGCTATACCAGTTTAGATGACAGGTCCCTCACTAAGTTGAAAATGCGTATTACAAGTAGCAATGTCTAACTGGTACAAATGCGATTTTTTCCTATCTTTCCTTGGTGCATTTTTACAGGTTGATAATAAATGCAATGAAAAGGTTCATAAATTTTTAACTGGTGAAACAGATTGCACATCACAGTATAAAAAGTGTTTTGCATTTTCCTATCCCGCCTTAGGATACCGGCCTCCCTAACAATTCATACTTTTACCTACCATTACATCTAAAACAACAAACGTTTAGATAATACATTAATCCATGACTTTTTCGTGAATGCTTCAAATGAGCATTCACGAAATTAAAAAATGCCAAATTAATTTAAAATGCCAAAGCTTTCCACCTTACTTCTATTGTAGTTTTCAAGACTTTTTTAAACTTTTTCAACTCCAATTATATTTGACTCATGCCATAATATGTCAAGGAAAATTTGAGAACCGCGATGCAATATTTAAAAATTTATAATTGCTATAAGGAAAAACGATCTGATACTCGAGGAAATAGAATGAAGTAAATAAATCACGTCTGAATATATTATCCACGCTCACCAATTTAAAAGATAATCAAAGATCATGGGTCAAATAATCAAACAATATTCACTTGATACCGGTAGGGTAGGTAGTTAACTAACGTCGCACTGGAGCTATGCTATGGCGTGCAACGTGCTATGGCGACGATCCGGGATCAATCCCAAAGGGAAAGATCAAAGGACAAAGCCTCGTAATTTCGAACCACGGTCAGCTAAGTGTTCTTATATGAACTTAAAAACACGATTAACAACTAATAATGAAGCATATTAGCTGACACCCTTCTCTCCAAACTTCCACACACGCCAACGTGAAGACATTTGAGGTCATGACAGATTTAACGTGCACCAAAGTCCACGGACACGATGGTCTTTGGTTGGATCGAGTTTCGAACTCGTAACCCTCCGGTTGCTAAGACGTGACTCTACCAACTGGGCCACAGCCGCCCTTAAAGTATGAAGGTAAGTACGTAGTTGAATTGAGGCTATCAGAGCAAGAGTGGCCTAACCCACAAAAACCCGAAAATGGCAAAATAATTATTTTTGACACCTACAGTGCACTCTCTTGTCACTTAATGCGTTTGCAATTTTGATTTTAACCCTCCTCAAATATTATGGATAAATAAAAATATATGAAAAATGGTGCAAAGAAAATTGCATTTATCTCCATTGGGTATGTTGGTGGTAAGGCCACTCTTGCTGTGATAGCCTCAATTAAGGCCATACTGCAGCAACACTAGGAGTTATTAAATTATGAAAGAATTTCCATTTAAAGAATTAAAATCTTGCTTCTCCATACATAAACGTTAGAAAACATACTCTTGTCACTTTAAAACGTGCATTGCAAATAAAAATAATCGTGAAATCACCTGATCAGTTTTTAAGGCGGAAGAATAGAGTACATCTACAAAGATGTCATCAAGTGGTAATTAGACGGGAAGGTTAACTATAGCACAAAGGAGTGTAGGTTGAGGTTTGGTTTGAAGGTCAAAGGGGGGAAAGAATACACCCCCTCTCCTAGGATATATTTAGTATTATGAATTTCATAAAAAAATGTAATCTGAACAGAACTGCAATCACTAATTCTCACAACACTAAGAACCAGGGGGAAAGTATATTCGTTTAAAAATATCGAAAAAATCGAAAACACATCGAATTAAATTCGCTTCAGTGTGTATTTTTGATTGTTTTAAACATTTGAAATATTTTGGGGAAGTCTCTACTTCATCATCTAGGTACACGAGATATTTTTCTCGTTTTGCCCAGTCTCTTCCCATTCAGTCACCTAGCGCATAGATGAATTTTGCTTACTCTAGCAACCGAATACTAAATGCGCATTTTGTTGGCAAACACGAAAATTTGTCAATTTTTGCACAATTTTTCTATTTATGCTCGGCTCTCTGTTGCCTAGTTGATGGAGTCACTGGTTTACGAAAATAGAGTTGCAAGTTCGAAACTCGATCCAACCTAAGACCGTCGAGCATGTGGAGACTGGTTCGTGTTAAATCCGTCGTGGCCTCAGCTGTCATAACTTTGGCGTGGTGTGGAAGTTTGGAGAGTGGGGCACCAGCTCAGGTGTTGCCCTCGTCATCTGACCGTGGTTTGGAGTTACGAGGTGTTGTCCTCTGATCTTCCCTTTCGAGATCGATCCCGACAGTCACCGATAGCCCATTGTGTTGCTCCTCTAAATTCAACTACTTACTATCATCTACTCTATTGTCATCTAAATTCATTTACTACCATCTACTTATAAGCTTAACAGAACTTCGATTCATATCAAGTAAGAGCTAACTCCAGTATTTTTGTATTAAGATTATTTTAGGCGTGCTCGGCCCCCGAATTATGAAGTTATTTGAGAGGAGAATACAATGAAACTCAACAAGACAGAAAATCTTGCATCTTAGCTTCGAACCAGCATTTAATAACTTTACTACACACAAAAACTACTTACCAATTGTAACCGCTCAAGTCATAGTTAATATATAACAATCATAATAAGAGTTAATAATATGTGTTTTATTGAAATGAAATAGAAATCAGTGGCAGTTAATTCGTGTGTCTTAATCCCTTCAAACATAGAATATCTAGGTCAAAGTTATGTACCGGCAGAAATTTCTTTTCGATTAGCCGTTGAATGAATGCATTTGAACAAATTTTAAGCTATCAAAACTGATAGCAGTACTCTGAAGCACTTGTTACGGGGTTACCCGAAGAGACTGCTATGCAATTAACCTCGGAATTTGTAGTGCGGTTTCGCGGAGAAATAACTTTAAAAAGGGTTGATTATTCGAAATTTTAAGAAACTTTTTCTTAATGGCCAGATCGTACTTCTCAAGAAAAGTGGCACAAAGATACTCTTTCCCAAATAATAAATTCGAAATTTTAGAAACTTTTTCTTAATGGCCAGATCGTACTTCTCAAGAAAATTGGCACAAAGATACTCTTTCCCAAATAATAAATTCGAAATTTTAAGAAACTTTTTCTTAATGGCCAGATCGTACCTTCTCAAGAAAAGTGGCACAAAGATACTCTTCCCCAAATAATAAACGATTCAACGCTCTGCTACTTCCCGTCTTCCCGGCATGACTTCTAACCGGTTTTGACCATTCTGGCCAACAGAATCTTTGCGGGAAAAGCAATTACTTGCTATACAACTCGGAAATCTTCGCAACTCAAAGAAACCATGAAAATCAAACCAGGAAGTGTGCGACACATGTTCAGATTCCACACGAATTTAAAGTAGATAAATAAAATTGAATTTAATATTTCCAAAATATTCTACTGTATCTCCTAAAATATTTACTTTTTTGAGTTGTCACTTCCCTCGAGATGATGCAACATCTGGTTTTTCACACCATCACATCAATGGTCCAGCTCCCTATGTAAGCTTCTTAAAATCTTCAATGTAATGTGATTACGACTTTTCATACATTGTAGCATTTACTAAATCACAACACGTACACGGAAAATAAACAAAGATGGAAGGTCAACGGTGAGAAAAGTAATTTCCGACTCATCCATACAAGCACAGCAGATTTCCAGCAAAAGTTTGATCCTATCATCAAAGCTTGCACACCACTGTAATGACCTTTTTTTATAAAAAGTGTTACCTTGATTCAACCATTATGCAGATAACAGGAAAGGCTAACGATAATCCATCAGCATCATAATTCTAGCACTAGTTCAAAGGCGAATTTCGTAATGAGAAAACACGTGCACGTAAATTAACACAGATTGTGCAGTCATTAATGGCAAAGGTTTGGTATTTATATTCGCTTTTTTAATAAGGTTTTCTTACCTAGCGAAAAACATTGAATGCAATTAATATTAAAAATTAAAGTACTGGTTGGTTAGTCGGTCGGTTGGGTGAGGTTTATCCCTATAGTGCTAGATAAATTCTACATCAAGACATGTAGGTGATGAAAAATTTTCCAGCTATTGTAGTGCGGTTGGAGAAGATTAATTGACTATTGACATCCTCTCTACATCATATCCTACATTGATACAATGTAGGATATTATATAGAAGGAATGGCTCTTTTTTTTCATTTGGTGTTCTGTGGGAAAGACTTGGTACCACCCACGAGGGTCGTATGTTTTAGTTGTCCAGTGCGCAGTCTTGCCAACGCGAATAAAACCTTTTCGACATCTAAAAGCTCTCCTGGAGATTTTCTCATGCACCAATGATGGGTACGAACAATTTTCCTATACTTGAAGGTGCAATTGCTAGACTACCGTGATTGAGGATAGTTTAAAACCTAAATTGCTGAAGAATGAAGAAATGTATAGAAAATATCGAAGTCATTTTAATTCTAAACGAATGAAAGCTACATATGTTCAGCATTGACGGCAAGAGAGTTTTATGAATATTTGATTTTAATAAGGTTTTTATACCATAAATTTCACTGCAAATATACTGTAAAACACTCATAGATGTAGTAATAAGTCCTTCTCATAACACGAAATATAATTAGCAGATGAGCATTGCCATTGAAAGGAGCTTCAAAAAGTGTGATCAACATGTGGACTAGTACTCACGTGACTGCTCTGTAAAATAATCACTTGGTTGGCCGATTTGGTATCTTATCGCCTCGTTTGGCGATGTAATATTGTATGACAGAGTAAGTGTGTGAATGCGCATTTCTATAAAGGGGATATATGTGGTGAAATCTTCAAAATACTACAATCGATCAATCAATAGACCAATCAATGAATGTTAGGGTTCCATCGAGCAGACGAAAGCAGTCTAAGAGTCACGTTACTACTAGTTTTTGTCATATGATCCTGGGTGCATAAAAAGGTTACCATTGCTCATTCTATTTTGCATTTCCTATTGTTACTACGCTTTTATGATCGTTCTCCAGTCCAGAAAACTACGGAGTTACTGGAATCGCGCCACCGAAACCTTGTATGTTGCTATCGCAGTAGGCCATTTGGGCGCCACGTAAAATTCCTGTTGTACAAAAAAGCGCCGTGAACCGAAGAATTTTGGGAACTTCTAAATTATGTTCTATACAAACTGAAAAAATGCTTTACTTTTGAATTGTATTTGGTGATTGAGAAGAACGAAGTTCATTGTCACTATGCAACAGCTTTCTCTATCAGGTTGTTCTCGCTCATATAACTCTTATAGCGCCAGCAACGAAATTTCCCGTACTGCAATATACTCCTAAATGTAGTTATCAAGTCCTCCTACGACGCTATTTCTGATTGTTCTCTAGTCCAGAAAACTACTAAGCTGTTCATTTATGTGACAGTAAAGACCAAACAGTAAAATTATAGCGCATTGTTCCCAAAGTCATCTAGCGCATGTATTGGCGGTTTTCAAACGTTTTGAGTCCTTTCGGTAAAGAATGAAACGGTTTTATGTCCACCCAATACTAAAATACCCCTGAAGGAAGAAGTTTATAAAATACGCATTTCAAGCTCAGTGTGAAATTGTAACCATGAGATGTCAACGAGTGCGAGAGGTTGAGAACGTGTTGGCTTATTATGGCGGATATTTATAGTTTCTACGCATGCAGAGAATGCTAGGAAGTACTATTCGCTTCACGCCTATCTCAAATATAATATCATTGTTTCAATGTTTTATTTTGAAGGAAGATGGTGAAAATAAGTGGTGAGTGGTGATAAAGATTGTGCTAAAAGTGCTGACGGATCTTTGAATTGGAATTTTCGTCAAGTAGAAGGAAATTTTTAAAATGAAACTTTTTCAAAGATAAAAATATATCCATGCTATCACCAAAGCTAGGATTTACATAAAAATATTGTGAGAAATTTTCATTTTAAAAAAAATTTGAGTCAAATCAAAATTCTACTTCACTTTTTACACTTACACTTTATTACAAACTACAATTTTTGTAACAATTACATTATTAAAATGCATTTTTGGTGCTGATTTTAACAGTCTACTTGATTCAAAATTTGAGGATTTTATGTTTTTAACCCACCTGGTGGTTATCGCGACGAGGTATCTCGTCGTTAGCAAAACTGACGAGATCTTGTTTGACAAGATATCTCGTCATTAGAAGAAAACACGATCACGATCATTAGAAGAAAACTGACCAGATCTTGATCTCTTCATCATAAAAAAATCCAGAATATCCTGATGACGAGATATCTCGCCATTAGCAAAATTGATCAGATCTTGATGGACGAGATATCTCGTCGAAACCACTTGGAGAGTAAAGAAAAATGTCTTTATCTCTCTGAAGGATTCGCAAGCCTATATCCATTCTGTAACCTGCAGTTTTCCCTCTATGACTTCTTACCATTTTTGACTTTCTTGTGACCAATAAAATTAGTTTCTAAGAACGAAATGTCTGTTTCTCTGAAGGGTTCGTACGCGTATGTTCATTTTCTGTAATCTTCAGTCTCGCCTCCATGACTTCTCACCAATTTTGACTTTCTTCACCAATAGAACCTTTTCTACGATTCTTTCCACCAATAGAGTGTAGCGTCTTCACGCTATGTGGTGGGAAATCGTATAAATGAGTACTAATGGTTGTACTGCTTTCTGGATTATTTAATAACAAAGAAATATCTCCAGTTACATGAAATATGTACAGTACAGGAAACAAATTTGCCCGCAACGGGACTTAAAGGCGGTACCCTTTCTGGGACCTCTGAGAGACACTCCCAACACCGTTGAAGTTCTAGCGTCGTCTGCCTTCATCCTCCCCGGACTCGGGTCGGCAAAAGGCGGTGGGGGACGTCCTCTCGTCCTCCATTGGTCAAAGTTCTCCTCCTGGTGGATTTTTCTTTTTTTTTCTCATGAGTTCCAGAATGTTCGGGCGCCGCCGAGACGAACTGTCCCCGAATTCCTTCAAAACCCTGGGAGCGTCGGCAGAGATGAAGGGGCTTCGGTTCCCATTCACCTTTTGTGCCCCGGCACCGAACCATGGCTGCTGGGCTGATCGGCGCCTCCATAGTCTGAAAGGGGAGAGGAACACTCCGGGAAAAGGAGTGTAAGATGCTTCGTCACAACTGGTAGTTATTTAGTCATTATGTGTGTCGTGGGGAAACAGTGCTATGCACTTACTACTCGGAAATTTCGTGACGCTCAGAGGGTTAAAATAGAACACTGTATTTTAGCATTTTGCTTTACAAGAAAATCCCAAAAAGTTATAAAGGTCATAAAGCTGACCACGCTCTTGTTGTTGCCATTCTTTATGAAAAGAAAATTTACAATAAAGTTCAAATTTTATTTAATTCTCACATGACGCACTCTAATGTGAGAAAATATTTATTTTCAATATATTACCAGACTCGCGCAAACCCTCTGAGCTAAACTTTCTCTATTGCTTATATTTACTGATGGCAAAGTGTCGTTACCCACATTTCATACCTTATTTCAATCGCTTCATAATGAATATAACATCTGTATTCACAACATAAATGGATTTCATACCTCTAAATGAAAGATAATTACCCAAAAATATATAACAGCATTTCGTTTATTTTTACTGGTGTTAATTCTTATTTCCAATAAAATACATGACAAAAATCACACCTCAATCATGTTAACACAATTAGATTCTAAACGTCTATTTCAGTGGTTCTTAACCTGGGGTGTGTGTGCATCCCTGGGGGTACGAGAAGGCATTTCCAGGGGTGCGAGAGAAGTTTCGATGGAGTACAATGATTTAATAAAAGATGATCTTATTGAAATACGAGCCAATGCACATATTCAAATGGAATTTGAAATCTGGACTTGGAACAATTCTGGTGTACACAGTTAGAGCCTTATCCACAGCTGGCAAAAGCAGCATTGTAGACACTTTTACAATTTACCACCACCTACCTGTGTGAAATGGGATTTTCATCACTTTTGCACATAAAAACAAAAGCTAGAAATCGCTTAAATGCAAGTAATGATTTATGCGTGGCTCTTTCAAAAAAAGGAGCCTCATTTCAAAAGTATTATTATAAATAAACAACGTAGCCATTAAAAATTGAGATATTGTTTTATATGTATATGTAAATGTATGAGTTTATTTTTCAATGAATAACTTATCTTGCAGTAGAAGTAATTTCCTAAACAAAGAAAGTAGAAACACATTTTTCAAGGGGGTGCGAGAACTTATTTTTAGATTCAAAGGGGTGCCGATCACTAAAAAGGTTAAGAACCACTGATCTATTTCAATTTCATCCCATTCATTTGTTCAAGGGCGATTTGGCATATTTTTGGCACTAAACCTATTTCCGTCCATATTTCCTTTCCTGCGTTGATTGCTATCTTTCAGATTTCTCATTTGTTCTGTAATCAGACTGCTAAAAAAATCCATTAGTGGCGAGCTCTTCCGTGTAGTTTTAGCAGTATTATGCCCTACTCCATAGCTAAAATATAGCATTTCATCTAAGCAACGTAAATGACGAATGAATTCCGTAACAGTAGTAAGAAATTTACTACCAGGAACAAAGTTTTAGGAGAAATTAAAGAGAATTAAGGAAATTAAAGAATTGAGGTGAACCCACGAACTTTATCAAGGGGAGTAAAGGGGGAGTTACTTTAAAAATTAGACATTTTAAGTATTTTTAACTTAAGAAAAACCACGAAAACTCAAAATAACCTTGAAAAAAAAATTAAAAACTTTCAGAAAACAGCGAAAATTTAAAACAGTACAAAATAGTAATATAATCTGAAACCATCGGATACAGAAATATAGTACTGAGTGAGAGAGAGAGCCCTATTCTGTTGCACCAACTGTTGGAAAACAGCTGCCAATGTAACAGGAAAAATCAAAAGAAATTTGAAAAATATTGATATAGTGAAATATAGGGCGTTCTCTGGTGGAAGAAAAAATAAAACAAAATATAGATATAATGAAATAGGGCGCCCTCTAGTGGTAGAAGAAAAAAACGAAAAGTATAATTATTGTGAAATAGGGCGCCCTCTGATGGAAATATCTATGCCAATGTAACAAAATAGTGAAATATATATGTATTTCACTATATAAATATTTTTTCAAATTTCTTCTGATTTTGTTTCATTGGTTGTTTTCCAACAGTTGGATTCAACAGAATAATAAAAGTCATATATATACACTCATATCCAAAAGTGAAACATTATTCAAACATTCACCTTGCAGCCCTGGTCAACGCCTTCCTTCAAAATGAATCAGTGGCCTGCCAACTCTCCTGATCTGAATCCTATAGAGCATGTGTGGGATATGCTCAGGAGACATATTGCACCCTCCGCCACCCACCAAGCACCGTTCCGGAATTGAAAACTGCTCTCCGTGAGGCTTGGAACTGTTTGAGCACACAACTCATCCATAACAAAGACATCGATACTATGGGAAATCGTTGTGCAGCATGCGTGGCTACCAGAAGTTCTCACACACCGTAATAAACTTCAGCATCACATTGTTTTAATCATTCTGTTTCAATAAAGTTGACACTCGTATTGTGACCCTTTTTCTTTCAACCTTTTCTTTGGATAATAAAAGTCATTATTATCCTTGTTTTGCATTGTTTTCTTCTCCTATCTCCCTATTACACCCGCATACCGCGTTTCCTTCCATTCCGATGTAGATTTTCTCAAATATTCACATAAACAGCAATTATGCTTAACTTTCGGACATGAGTGTATGTAATATACGACCACTACTGTTTATTAAAGCAACCGAATAAGTCTAAAGTGAAGGTGATGGTAATTAATTAACGTAGTTCGGGAGCAACACAACGGGTTATGAACAAGTCTGAGGAGTTAATGAAGTGAAACATCGAGACCTGGTGGTTACTTGCGGTTCTTTGAACTTCAACCAACATGCCTAAATTTAGTGAGCACAAGAGGAAGTAAAAGCGGTCTTATTTCTTATACATCACGTGTCCAATAGGCCATCAGCTTAATGGACTAAAAAGGACGTTCTTGTTTGTGTACTCTATATACGAGGGAGTAAGCGACCCGCTGACACAACACGAAAGGTCACTCAATCACTTATTTCAATCATTAAAAAGGCACTCAAACTGAGATATGAGTCGCCCTTCTGGCTGATTTATTTCGTAATGGTTAAGCTTTTTTTTTACAAAACAGAACGTTGCATCAAAAAGTTAGATTGTCGAATGAATAATTTATAGGAACAGGGCAGTGAGTGAATCAGTATTCCTTTTAAAACAGGTTTTATGGTATGGTAGCAATTGTGTTTGAAACATCTACGGATTGAAGTTGGGACGAGTTCGTGGTTGAAATGATGCACCTTTACATTTTTTTGAATCATCAATCAGAAAGAGAATTTCCAAGTCGTTTAAATACAGTTATTGCTTTAAATTACGACCATTAGCAGTTGCTAAAGCCGAATAAATGGCAATAGTTAACAAGGGATTTTCCTTGTATTCAATTTATGAGAATTCAAATAATTAAACGCAAAAACAATGAACATGAACTGGTTGATATTGTAAAGCCTCTTTGAAAACTAAAGTAAAGACGAAAACAAAGCAACAATTCGGTGAATTCAGTTTCACATAAACGATCCTCCCATTCACAAGACAATGAACTCACGGTTTTATATACTATACTGTACGCATTGTGAACAACATTCCTACAAACTAAAAACGATTCAAAAAGATTGAATCGGAAAAATGAGTTTCTCATTGCAAGAAAATTGCTTTTTCATACTCTTAATACGTATCTTAAACTTAAACATTAATTTATTGGAAAAGTTAATTACGGTGTTACATTTAAAATTATAATGTGTTTACACCAAATCAAAAAAAAATATTGTTTATGACTGAAAAAAACTCAAAAATTATTAAAAGAATAATCATCCATATGAAAATAGCTACACATAAATGACGAATTTTATATTTACATATGGGAAGCAAAGATATAGTTCTGTACTTTGTAAAATGTCGACAATGTCGATTTTGCAGGTTCGGGATAACACCTGATTTAGTAATTATTTAGTAATACAGCGTACAAAAATACTATACAATGTTTTGATTCTTTCAAAATGTATAAACAGAGACACTTGCGCTTTTTCTATTATTACTTTCATTACCTTGAACTGATTTATGAACATAAATATAAATCGTCGAATTTGGGCATTCGTTCTTTTCTACCAAGGTAGAGACGTTGTTGTTAACGTCGCACTGGAGCAACACAACGGGCTATTGACGACGGTCCGGGATCAATCCCAAGGAAACGATACGAGAACATCATGTAATTTTGAATCACAGTCATATGACGAGAACAACACCTGAGCTGGCATCTCACTCTCCAAACTTCCACATCATGCCAACGTGAGGAAATTTGAAACCACGACAGATGTACCGTGCACCAGCAGATTCAACGTGCACTTTGGCTGAACCGAGTTTCGAACTTTTGTGAAATTGTGTGAACAACTTGTGATATTTCGCTTATTAATTTCAAGTTTGTTTTGCAGTTTAAAAGGCGATTGTTTCTAAAAGAAACTAATTCTCCAACTTAGAGTTCCAATATCATTAATTCTTTAGATGGACATTATATCAATTGTTTTTGATGGTCTGGTCATACTTTCCAAAGCAGTAATTTTCGTTTTCCTGGTGATCTTAGATACCGGGAATAGATGGTTAAATCACACATGTTGCATTAGACAATCAACAATCCTTAAATCACTGGTTTGCTTTTACAATTACTATTTGCGCGAATACGTATTCACAAAATGGTTCAACTTCAGTCTTTATTAAAATTATTTAGACAAATAAATACTTCTGGGATTGTTTGGATTTGTAGACGGAACACATTTTGACAAGTATTAGTCTATTGAAGAAAGAAACCTGCATCGATTTCACGTAATCGTTTCCTTTTATCCTTTTGACATACATACGAGTAAGTTTCCTGATTTTGATAAAAGACAATAGGTCTTTGCGTGCGGCTGTTTGGGGCAGAAAACATTAAAGTGTCAAAACATCAAAGATTAAAGTTCGAGACATATACCATAAGCATTCAGCTATCCTTGAGCAAGTATTTACAGGATGTCAAAACGAATTTATATCAGATATTATCCACTGTTTCTGAACATCCTATGGGTTTTTTCTTGCGCATTCAATATCAATTCAATATCGCGCATGCACTTTTCGATTGCATTCAATATTTCAGGAAAACTGATTATGTTCAATTCGAAGATAAGTAGTAGCTTAAAATAATGATAAAAGCTAATACCTGATAGAGGAAAGCTAATAGTGGCGTTTCTTCGTTAACACTCGGTAGTCTCGAATTAGCAAGCGGAGGGTTGTGAGTTTCAAACTCGATCCAATCAAAGACCGTCGTGTACATGAGGGCTGGTGCACGTTAAATCTATCGTGGCCTCAAATGTCCTCACGTTGGCGTGGTGTGGAAGTTTGGAAAAGTGATGTGCCAGCTCAGACGTTGACCTCGTCATATGACCGTGGTTCAAAATTACGAGATGTCCTCGCCTCTTACCCTTCGAAGTTGATCCCGGATTAGGGTTTGACCGTCTCCAATAGCCTGTTGTGTTGCTTCAATGCGACGTAAATTCAACTACCAACTAGCTTCATTATCACTAAAAAAGTGATACGTTTAAAATCTTTAAAAGTTTCGCTGGGTTTAAAGTTAAAAAAATTACATTCACTTCAAATATCGTCAAGTACACAATTATTCGCCGAGCAATTGGTCAAGTGTACAGGGCACTGCCTTCTGAATCGGAAGGTTTCTGGTTCGAATTCGGAGTAAGGCATGAATTTTTGTTCGTCCTGAATGAATGTGAAGCCTCTCTCTATAAACGGGTTGTTCCTAGAATGCATGGTAAAATGTGAAGTGAACCCTCCCCTCCTCATGGTGCACCAGAATAAGGCGAAGTGGCTCACAAATCCGACTTTGGAATGCAATGATGCAAATGTTTAATTAATTGGAAAGGCACTGGATTAATTGGCATGTCACTGGGAAAAAAATAGTCAACTAGAGCCAGAAAGTTATGTACCCTACTTGTAAGAATCGAATTGCTGAATTTAATACCTCATGAAAAGACGTAAAAAAGACATCTATAATCCACAACTGTTTAAGTTTGAGAAGAGAATTTTAATGAGATAACAAGACAAATAATAAGGAACTACTAAAAAATATTTGATAAATATGCAGGTAGTTATAATTGTATTAAAAAATGGCAGTTAAACGCAACAACATACTTCGTTTAAAAATATAATTTTTATATTTTCTATATTCTTACCTCCGTTTCCATATAACATTGGAATTGTACCGTCAGCAAACTGGAGATTTCGTTTCACAGACGGAGACAAAATTCAGACTGCAAAACAAAATACTTTAGATCGTATTTTAAAATTATATTAAGATTTTTTACGGAAAATCTTTACCAACAATTCCACATGAAAACTATGCATGCATGTTCGGTAAAAGTCAATATTCCGAACTTTTTCCAATAAAAAAATTTTGCATTAGAAAAAAGGCTTTTTGTTAACATTTATCACCTTATATGAAAGTATTTTGCACATACCAAAATTTGTTATTTTTCGTTTTCTATGGTGCAGGGGTGGGCCCACGTACGTTTCACCTTATACCTAGAGCAGGGATCACCAAACCTTTTTGACCGTCGACGCCTTCAAAAGATTCTTGACTTATTATCGACCTCTCTAATTTATATTACGTAATTATAGTAGGACAAGCAAAATAGACGCTTAAGTGAGTTTAAATTGTTTATTTTATAGTTACAGTGTTTATTGTATGCATAATATAGTACATATTATAATGGTTTAACGTCAAAAGGATAAGTTTTTTTAACGTCCTTCTTAACATTACATATTGGATAGGAGGGATAAATATTCTATGAAATTTAATTTAGATAACAAAAAATAAAAATAATACAATCTTTTCAAAAGATTCTTTTTTAATTAAAGGACCAAAAGTATACTTCAAAAGATTCTTCTCTAATCAAAGGACCGATAGAATTTGTACAAAGTGTTCTATTTTAAGGGAAAGGACTGATATAATATACTGCTGGCCATCAAAAATTCAATACAATGAAAGACAAGAGATATCAAAACCATATTTATTATACAAGTAACATAAAGCACTAGGATAAAATTACAGCTACGTTCGATTTACGGAACGCGAAGAAATCAGTATTTTGTGTGTCCGCCATAGGCGGCAATAACTGCCGCTACACGTCTCGTCATTGATAGAAAGGTGCTTTTGATGTGTATTTGGCGTATGTCAGTCAGTGCTGCTGCCATATGTTGCAAAAGTTCATCTGGCGTAGCCTCGAGTGGTCTGCGTGGGCCAATCGTTTGACTAGCATCGACCAGACGTATTCGAAGGGCGACAGATCTGGTGAACGAGCGTGACATAGAAGTGAAACCTGGTGGAAATTAAGAAATTGTACGTTGCATGTCACGTGTGGTCTTGCATTATCCTGTTAAAACTGGCTGCAAGAAAGGCCGGAAGATCACCTTGCCGTCGGAGACGTTGCCGAGGGTGTAGGTCTATTAAATACTACTATTTCGTTATTATAACTTCAATTTTAATAAGTACATAAGTTTGAGATTTATTTCTTGCTATACAGTTACAATTCTTACCATTGGTAAAATAAAGTTTCAAATCGTAGCAGTATTACAAACACATTTAAAGATCAGTGAGAAAGATGTTTGGTTTGTTGGATTTTATGGCGCAAGGGCCATGTTTTGCGCCAAACACAAGACACACAACGTTAAGTAGTGGAAATACATACACAAAGAAAATTTTACTGATACAGAAGAGGGAAATACACCCAGAGTAAGTTACAGTACTCGATCCTACGCTGTATACAACCGCAGTGGCCAAACCCATTGAGCCATAGTGGCCCCGAAAGAAGGAAGGATTATGTAAGTAGTAATGAGATGTCATCAAGTAAAAATGTGTTCTCCCACACGAGGGAAAACATCAACAAGGGTCGAACACGAAGTATATAATTCGCGCACACATGGCTTTAATATACCAAAATCCCTAATCGCCCCACTAAGTGTACAGCAAAATGTGTGTTCATATTTTGATCCTCCTTAAGCAATCCATCATATAGTCCATCCTGTATTTGAACAACTAATTGTGTGTTATAAACTGAATCGAATTGGATTCTCCTTTTATCCTCACCCTTTTGATCATATTACCTCATCTCCACATGTTTCATCTACTTTTTGTGTGACACATAGGTTGATGAACGTGGTCATGCCTCCGTAGCATACGTACCTCATCACGATGCAAAATAAAATATCACACTGCGTGCAGTAACAGACATCACGTATTCTCGCTTTCCGTCTCCCCTTGTTTGAAGTGTTTGAAATACTGATCTGACATCGCAGTCCGTTCAGAACCTCAAAATAACCTCAACTGTAATGACTATAATGGTTCGAAGCTCGGATAATAGCTCGGTCAAGGTATCAAATCAATTTTGGGGCCGCGGTAGCCGGGTTAGAGTAGCTGATTAGCAATCGGAGAGTTGCTAGTTCGAAACTCTATCCTACCAAAGACCGTCGTGTACGTGCAGGCTGGTGCACGTTGAATCTGTCGTGGCCTCAAATATGTCCTCACGTTGGCGTGGTGTGGAAGTTTGGAGACGGGGTGCCCTCTCAGATGTTAACCTCGTCATATGACCGTGGTATATTACGAGGTGTCCTCGGATCCTTTCTTTCGTAATAGATCCCCGATAGTGAAGCCCGTTGTTGGCTTCACTGCGAGATTTAACTATCTACCGACCTTAAATCAATGTTAAAGCAGAAAAATACATGAATGTAATTAAAATTATAAAGATGACTTTTAACTTCTTTTACCTATAGACAATGATAATTGTTTGCGGATGTCATCTTTGCGAAAATACCTTGCAGGAAAATGGAAGCGCATGTAGCAAACTTACAGGTTTCTATATTCCAAAATTATCGCCAATTGGCGATTTAAACGATTATTGCCAATTGGTGCTGGTACATTTTCTTGAGTCAAACCATCTCTACGTACTATTTTCAAATAGTTTCACCATTGGTATTCAAAATAAAAACGCAAGCCTAAATTTCATTTTGATAAGAACAGGAAATCCCTAATTTAGAGTGGGGTTCAACAGAAATCATATGTTGGCAACAAAACAGTTCCTGGAAATCCGTCTTGTTGGGCAGTCATCCCTCTCCGAGGTTTTTCTCCTTTTTTTACAGGAACTGTCTCGATTCACAAAAGAAATTGACAGAAAGATTTGTTTATTTTGATTTCGAAAGTGAATAAAAACGCAAGCCTAAATTTCATTTTGATAAAAACAGAAAATCCCTAATTTACAGTGGGGTTCAACAGAAATCATATGTTGGCAACAAAACAGTTCCGGAAATCCGTCTTGTTGGGCAGAGTCATACCTCTCCGAGGTTTTTCTCTTTTTTTACAGGAACTGTCTCGATTCACAAAAGAAATTGACAGAAAGAAAGAGTTGTTTATTTTGATTTCGAAAGTGAGCACGAGAAACGCGCGCACGATTCCGAAAAAGAAATCGGTCAACCAAGTTAATAGAGGAAGCAGAAAGTTCCGCGTATGCGTTTACGATGGGAGTTTTCTTTGAAAATAGCTCTGTAGTAACCACAGTTGTTGAGAGTAACGTGCTGGGTTCGTTTTTCTAAGGTCAACGTTACCAGAGACGTAAACGAATGTAGTCGTAAATAGTAGCCATGTGAATTGTCTTTTTTTGCCACGATTTCCGAAATGATAGAGGAAGACGGCACGAAACGATATTGAACTTTCTAAAACCTTGTTCGTATAGATGATTACTGTGTGTGTGTCTGAGTTTCATAGCTTTATATGAAATTTGGAGAGTCCCAACATTACAAATCTGGTACCATATAAACCACTCCATAGCCTTGCTCAAATATGCGGGGGACAGAAAAAGTAGGAAGAAATTAACGTTGAACTTGAGCAACACAACGGGCTATTGGCGGCTGTCCGGAATCAATCCCGAAGGGAAAGAACCAAGGACAATCCCTTATAATTTTGAACCAAGGTCAGATGATGATAACAACACCTGAGTTGATACCCCACTCTCCAAACTTCCACGCCAGCGTGAGGACATTTGAGGCCACAACATATTTAACGTACCAGCCCCCATGTACACAACGGTCTTTGGCTGGACCTAGTTTCGAACTCCGGATGCTAATCCGTTGGTCTTCCAAATGGGCATTAAACTTTCGAACACATTGTTCGTGACTATAATTTTTATGGATGCAGAATTAGATTTAATGCCATTTAGAAGTTGCTGCTTAAATTTCTTTAGCTTACAGATAACAGAAATTGAATTTAAGTCAACTACAGAACTTATCATTCCAAGCGTTAAATCCAAAAACGATAACACACTATAATTTGTATCGGTGCAGAATTAGAGTTAATACAATTTGGAACTTGCTCCTTAAATTTCTATAAGTTTAAAGATAACAGAAATTGAATTTAGGTACAACTACAAAACTTTAGAGTATATTTTATTGATGCCTACATCTTTAGTCGTGGATTCTACCGTTTGAAACGCAGAGAATTGGTTTGGATTTTGTGTTTTATGGAGCACGGTCCGAAAGCGGACAAGTTGCGCCAATAAGAAAACTTCTACTTGTGCAAATGTAGAATCTTAGAGCATCTAATCCCACTAAAAGAGTACCTTTGAAAGAACTCCCGAACTTTTTCCCGACTCAGCAGTAGTCCTGAAAAAGCCCATTTTGCAACAGATATGCAACTTCATCAAAGAAAATCCACCAGAGGATGTCATTTTCGTGCTGCTCACGATCTAGAGGTAAAGAAAAAATACCAGATCTATCTGCAAAGTATATGGAGGAGTCTTTATACTTTATAAAAAGATTAAATTTTTTAAACTTTTCTCAATACTCATAGAATTCAGAAATGACGGGGGAAATTTCAAATAATTTTCCAAATATTTAGAAAAAGGAATATACCAAAAAATAGTCTGACAAAAATATAAAATAATCGCTAGTGCTTAAGTTTTAAAAAGTAATGAGTAACCATAATTATTAGTAGAAAATGTTTCCAAACAAGACTTAATGGCAGTCTTGAAAGTTCAATTTAACTATGAAGACGCAGTCAACTATCTTCAAGTTTAGTCAGCACAGTTTTCCCCTTATTCTTAGCACAAAGTATTTTTCTTCTTCGGTAGTTTACAAGTTACACTGAAAAACGTCTCGGTGAAAAGTGTTATGGTGAAAGTTTAGGTACCATTTTGTGGTGTTTGATTACGAATTCTCACTCGTGCCTTTGACATAGTTTAAAAAATCGACATCTAGAAAAGCATTTAGATGAAAACACCTAAAGTTGCCTGTTTGTGCCTTTGGCATGGTATTATTTCTTATTATTCTATGATTATATTTTCTTAGTTTTCTTGGTCTTATCTTTCAACTTACTCTTAATGGCTTGTCTCAGGTCATTTTTTGCTACCCGATGACTAAGTAGAGCGGGAACTACGACCTAATTCCGATCCACTATCAACATTCTTGCTAGACTAGGATTCAAGCTCAGACCGGTTGTACCGAATGCCTTTCACCACAGATGTGAAATATAAGGATACTGAGTATTAATATTGAGGGGAGCTTCAAAAAGTGTGACCAACATGTCGACTATTAGACATATGACCGGTCTGTTAAAAATTGGAATTGGTTGGCCGTTTTGGCATCTTACCGCCTCGTTTGGCGGTATAACATCTTATGACAGTGAATGCGCATTTCAATAAAGTGGCGACAAAAATGGTGAAATCACCAGTCTTCTACTATATCGCACGGACCAATCAGATAATGAATCTATGGATAAACTTGGACTAATCAGATGTTTCCTACTTAGATGTTGAAACTAGTGCTAACGTGACCCTTAGACGAAAGAAGTCTGAGGGTCACGTTAGCACTAGTTTTGGTCACATGATCATGGGCACATAAAAAAGTTGACATTGCTCACTCTACTTTTATATTTCCTTTATGCAGTGCACTGGTCACTCGGCTACCAGATAGTTCCCTCTAAATGATAAAAGATTAAGCAATTCAAACTTAAATCGAACTATGACGACTAAAGGAACATCTTATAGTGTTAAACATTCGCCAATGTTAGCGTCTACAAACATTGACGAATGTTGTGACTGACTAACTACGTAGTATCTTAAGATTGTTGCCATGGAGAATTCACAATCAAGTCGTCAGAGAGAGCTTCAAGAATTCGAAATATGTCTCGAAAAAACCAAAAACGTACGACCCCCAAAGTGTTAACAATGACAAAGTGGTTTCCAAGGCAACAATAAATGAAATCCGAAACACAGCAACTCGGCGAATGTATGTCTGGTTTAGAACACGGCTCATTGTGTGTTACGAGAAAAAAAATCGATCTCGTTCTTTTCGGACGAAGCAAATGAAGGTCTCGGTCACTAAGGATTAGGTCCCGTATTATTTAAGTAAATCAATTTCACTTAACCAGACAGTTTAATTTGTAGAACGTAAGAGACGGCATTTAATATTTTTCAAGCATCAAACTATGGAGTTTCGTGGAAAAGGTTCCACTTGTCAAAATGGTTCTTTAAATTTGATTTTCTTGAATACCACTGTAAAAATTCTCAAGATGAAAACTACTTTAACAAATTAATACGTTCTCTTGGTAATGGCTTCTTTCATCCTGCGACTAAATGAAATAACCGAGCACCTCTACCGAATTATGAGTATTTATGAGTAGATTCCCATGTGGCGCATAAACTGAACTAGTGAAATTTTCTGCTTCCTTTGGAAAGCCTCAATAAAACTATTGAGTATAAGAGGCTTTTTCTGTCAAGCTAAACATAAGTGACGCTAGTATTTCTGCGGTGATCGATACGTGTTTCCTATATATTCTGAAATGACGTCAATTGACTTGTTTTTCGAATACGATTTCAACACTTCGCCAATAAAAATCCAAAAGAATAAATTTTGAATTGAAATATGACAATCGATTGATCAATAACAAGTAGGTTAAACGCCATACGTTGCCAAAACGGCGATAAACTACATTTTAAGGTAACCCCGATTATCATGCGAGAGTATTTGTACAGAAGTAAAATTTTCGCAGACCGTCTGGTTTGTTTTATACTGAAAATCCCTCTCATATGGAAGTAAACAAATCACGATATAAGTTTTAACTCTATCGCTTTTGCAAATAAAATGTACACAAAAGAAGAAACCATACTAAAAACTGTAAAGGGGAAATTGTTTTGGGTGTATTAAAAATTAAGTTTATTAATAATAAGTTTAGTAATTGTTATTCCATACATAATTACCCATTCTTAACAAGTTCTAAAAAATGTTTATGAACGTTTGAAAGAAGCTTAAGGAACTGCTTGCTCTGTTTTAAATCAATTGTAGTATGCCATACTTTATTTTATAATTTTTGTAATTATTTTGAACTCGTAACTTCTTAGATAATTATTTTACGATTGGAGGTACGAAAATAGGTTGAATATCTGCCTCGAATTTGTCGCAGTTTACAAGTCGTGTGTGTTAGCATCATTCATCAATTTTATGAAACATTACCCAAACAGGATCAGTTTCGGCGTAGCTTTCTTTTTAGCTGTTTCAACAGGTATTCTGAAAAGTTAACCTTTTTTTTTATTCGCCTTCATTCTTATACAAGGGGAAATAATTTCTTCAATAAGTTGAAGTCAACTGAGGAATAAAATTGTCTTGAGCTTTGATGGATAAAATACGTGTTCTTATTTCACATGTCCTTACAGGACCTTTCATCGTAGTAATCAGTGTTCGAACATTGGAAAAATAAACACTTCTCAAAAAACGTCCCCAATATCCCAATGTATCAGGATAAATTTTCGAAAACGTAAAATAAAATTCTAAGAATAAAAAAAAAAGAAACTTCTTGTATATGATGTTTAATTATCTTTCGTTTAAAATATCCGTGCATGTTAGTGCTCAAGAAAGTTTGATACAGCAAATCAATTGTTGCCATATAGCTTAATTAAGAACAAATTTAAATATTCATTATTACGATAAGCAAGAAGCTGTTTAATTTTAATTGAATCTGACACTTGAAAGACAAAAGTGATCGAGCTTGCAATATCAAATTAAACAGTTTAAGTTCCCAAGCATCAAAATGAGCCTAATACATTATAAAAACCAATATTTAAAAACTAAACTTTCAATTTTCTGATTGCCTGAAGTATATGCAGCGATTATCACCCCTTCAAGCCGAAACATCATGTAATTGGATTTTAATTGACACTTATTAACCTGAACAATCTATTTGAGGGTATTTTTAACCTTGCTTAAAAATTTTGTGTAGGAAACTACATTAATACATTAATGTCTTCTGAAACCCACGTGTGAGAACCGAGCCCAATCAATCACTAGGAAACGATGAAATATGAAGAATCGGCCATGTAACCTTCAGAAATATTCATGAAGATTCGGGTTGGATGATGAATATTCAATGTTGGATTGTTTGACCACCGTATAAAACTAATACTTCATAGCTTTCACCATAAAATGTCGTTATTGCGTAATTATTTATGTAGAAAGTTGTTTGAAGAGGATAGAATATATGATTGACTACAAAAAACAATTTTCCCTTATTAATGGCACTCAGGATTACTACTTCCTTAATTATTTGAATATTATGCAAGCAAAAGCAATCATCTGGTTCAAAGTTCCGTTCTTGATCTTTAAGGGAACAAAAAATTTTGATAGATATGTTGGTACTTCAGAGTGGTATTGGAGCCGGTAAATTTTTTTCTCAGTTAGTAACTGAAATGAGCGAGCATTTTTAGTTGTGCAACATCTTGTATTTCAAGTCTGAGGGTTTCTGTTTCCTCCCCACATCCATAGTAGAGTGATGGGAATGTATTTTATCCGCTTAATTGATTGTCTACTCAAATGGACTTTCAAAGAGAAAGATGTTTCGATCCCAATTTCTTCAACCATAAAATGAATTACAAGCTAGATGACTTTGACTGCAAATTTTACATAATCGATAAATCTGTTGATGGGCGTACAGTCGAGATGACAGATGTTTTCAACCTTGCGGTCCTGACGGAAACAAGAATCGTTTAATTCCATGTCCATGTTTTCTTTAACTGGGTGGGTTCCATCAACCAAAATGATATAAACAGAGCATGTGGGGGAAGTCGCTGTCGTGAGATCTCAGAAGGGTAAGTCACGTGGGTAAAGAATCGACTTGGGACGATTGGTTATCGCAGCGCAGACTGGTGTTTTAAATCGCACTGGATAAACACATCAACCAATCGATAAGTACTTCCATATCAGAATTCATGCTTTTTCCCATAACCACGTGACAGATCTTCAAACCGAACGACCGGAAGAAATAACGTCTGTTTCATTAGAATGTCGATACTGGGTTCACGTTACACCTCACAAACATACCACACATTCTAAGCACAACTTGCTCATAGAGAGGTCACATTCATTCTAGACGGACAAATATTCATGCCTTACCTCGGATTCGAACAGGAACCTTTCGATCTGGCCATCCTGATGGTTGTTTAGACAAAGTATCTCGTCCTTTGCAAAACTGATCAGATCTAGATGGAAGAGTTATCTCATCATTACAAAAAAACTGACCAGATCTTGATCTCGTCATCATCAAAAAATCGGCAGTATCTTGATGAACGAGGAATGCCGTCGAAAACACTTGTAGGGTTAAAAGCCAGCACCCTGACAGATATTCATACTGTAACGTACTGAGATTGAATACAATGGTAACAAAGCAAATTAAGAGCAAACGTCAATATAGTATTTACTAACAGTAATTTCAGCAGCTACAGGGTTAATCGGGGCTGTGGTTAAAATGCATAGGTACTAAGGATAGTAAGGTTTCTGTCCCTCGATTTCATTCGGAGTAAACGATTATTAACCTCAACTATTAATAATCCGTCTCTATTATTAACCTTAACCCACCTGGTGGTTTATCTTCTTATCGAAAACTGCCCTCTAGTGGCTAGGCCCTGGCGCAAAAACCTGCTCCAAGCTGTCATTCAGTTCTAGGCAAGGAACATAAGTTGTTTTCCTCTCTCTCTGCTTGTATCTTCATTACCCTTGAAGTAATAGGACAGTTATGTCTCGAAGCGATATCTCGTTATTTGCAAAATTGATCAGATCTTGACGAGATATCTCGTCGAAACCACTTGGAGGGAAAACTAAACGCAAATCTCAGCGACTCCTTTGTCCAAAAATTGCATTTAAACTAAATGCATTTTTTATTTCAATTGAAGGGCTTCTGGCAGCACAATGATAAGCCTTTTCAAATTTTCCAGTCTAGCAATCTTCAAGTTTTACAAAATTTCCAAAAGTATAATGGTTTCTCCACTGTTCAAAAGGTCTTGTTATCTGAAACTTTCAAGTCTTGGGCATTCCTTCATACAATCAGAAATTCTTTCGATCGTTTGGAATATTTTGTATTTAATTGTCTTCATTACGGAACATATTTCTGTGACATCTGGGCAAGGGATAATTTGTTTTTCCTACATTGATTTCATTCCTCTTGAAGTAATCAGACCGTTTTTATCTCGACGAGGTATATCGTCCTTAGCAAAACTGACCAAATCTTGGACGAGATATCTCGTCGCACGGTTAAATTTACGGATATACATAAAATTGGACCTGAGGAGAGAGTTCATAACAAATCATGGAGAGCGAATATCCTTCAACCACCCGGTCGTTCAAGAGAAAAGGCTGTGGCTGCTTTTAGACTATGATGATAGCCTCGCCGGCCATCAAAATCGATTTGGAATTTTGAACTGTCTCACGTGTCCCCTTTGTCAATTGAACAGTGCTGACCATCTCATCCCTTGTTCGACCTTGACTGGAAGAACTATTTACTCTCATTATTGAGAGCTCAGACTTTTAGTCCTCAAAGTTTTTTAATAGCTTTTTCTCTCTCAGTTCCATTTCTCTGGTTTTAATATTCTTTTGTATTGTGTTCCGTATTTATATGCTGTTGGTGCCTTTTATTCATTGAGTCTGTGATGTTTGTTGACAGTGCTTGCTGTATTGGAAATTTCAAACAAAGGTGTTCATGTAATCGAAATTTATCCTATTCCGTATTGATTAGAACTATTTACTCTCATTATTAAGAATCAAGACTTTTTGTCCTCAAAGTTTTTTTAATAGCTTTTTCTCTGGCTTGATATTCTTTTGTATTGCATTCTGCATTTAGTTGCTGTTGTGCCTTTTATTGTGCATTAAGTCTAAAGATGTATGTCTACAGTGCCTGCTATATTGAAAATTTTAAACTAAGTTATTCATGTAATCGAAATTTATCCTATTCGATATTAGCTGGAAGAACTATTTACTCTCCTTATAGAGAATCAAGACTTTTTGTCCTCAAAGTTTTTTAATCGCGTTTTACTATTATAGTTTTATTTCTCTAGTTTAATGTTCTTTTCTGTTGTGTTTTTTATAGTGCATTCAATATAAGGATGTTTGTTTACAGTGCCTGAAGTATTGGAAATTTTAAGCTGTTCGTATGAACAAAATTTATCCTCCATTTGCCGCTTGCCTTTTGCAACAAACAAGATCCCCGTGCATCTAAGACGTTTTCTTTCCAAGTTACCCACACATTAATTATACAGTTTTATTTAAAAACAAGTAGTATATTTTAGGACATACTAAAAAATATCTTTCTGAAAAACTGCAACTTTAAAAAAACACATCGTTACAGTTGTATTGAGGCCGTGGTAGCCCAGTTGGAAGAGTAGCGGATTAGCAACCGGACAGTTGCGATTTCGAAACTCGATCCAACCAAAGAGCGTCGTGCGCGTTAAATCTGTCATGGTCTCAAATGTCCTCAAGTTGGCGTGGTGTAGAAGATTGGAGAGTGGAGTGTCAGCTCAGATGTGATCTCGTCATCTGACCGTGGTTCAAAATTACGAGGTGACCTCGGATCTTACCCTTCGGGATTGATCCCCGACCGTCGCCAATACCCCGTTGTGTTACTCCAGTGCGACGTTAATTAACTACTTATCCTACAGTTATTGTTTTCATTAAAAAACACTGAAAAAGTTGCATTGCAACTGTCAGGACCAGTGCGACTAATGGTGGGTTAATGCATGAAAATGCGATAAACCGAGCCCCGTGGGTCCTTCTGCATAGGTCTCTCAACCAGTCCACATAGACGTCCATAAAATCCAGCAGATAGGTAGGGTAGGAAGTTAACATCACACTGGAGCAACACAACGGCCTATTAGCGGCGGTCCGGGATCAATCCCGAAGGAAAAGAATCGAGGACAACACCACATAATTTTGAACCACTATATCAGATGACGAGGTCAACACGCTCCAGCGTGAGGACATTTGAGGCCATGACAGATTTAACGTTCGCAAGTCCCCGCGCACATGATGATCTTTTGTTGAATCGAGAGTTTCGAACTCGCAACCCTCCGGTTGTTAATCCGTTACTATTCCAACTGGGCTACCGTGGGCCAGGAAAATGCATCCAAAGAACCGATTAAGTCCGGCGTATTTGGAAAGTCGCTCTTTCCCTCCGGGAGGCTTTTATATTAAATAATACGGATTGTGGAAGCTGTGCAACAACAGATAAATAGCTGACAGGGCCGGTGACCTTTAATAAATTTTTTGCACGACTCCCACGACGGCGGTCCACCCTCGGAAAATCACTCTGGCAGACGATATCGCCCACGGTGCACACCGTTAACGGTTGCTTCAGGGACATCAGCCCTCTGACTTTATTTGATGGCTGGGATTGGGCAACAACCGCTTTACGACGAGGCGCTATACGGCGATATTTGAATCGTGTTGTCTAAGCAAAGGGCGCTGACACTTTATGTACGAAAGAGGAGGGGTGGAAATCATACGACATTGGAATAGTTGGGGGTAGAAATCAGGACACTATTTCCAAGCTGTAAAAGCAAAAAATTATTGTCCAACTAAACATCATTCTGCGGATCAACTTGACAGGCTACTGTATTCCCCCGAATAAAAATACATGGTGTTTATAAATCTGTAACCTGGGTAGAAAAGGGACCAATTTCTGTTTTGCATGTTTTTGATAACACCCTGATTTAGTAATTTTATTTTTTAATTTTAAACAGAGTATAAAAATACTTTCCAATGTTATGATTCTTCCACAATATATTGACAGGAGGACGTCTGCACTTTTCTATTAAAAATTCCGCTAACATGAAGTGATTTGTGGCCATAACTCAAAATCATCAAATTTGGACATTGGCCCTTTTTCTACCAAGGTACAGAAATAAAAGATGTATTACATTCACTCATCCTACATCAATTTATCAATGCGTACTTTTCTTTGCTCCTACAAATTTTTAAATGTACTTCAATAATGGCTGAATCATGTTTACATTGGAAATTTTCTTAATTCTTTTTGAAAAGCAAAAAAGCATAAGGTATTTGCAGAAAGAGATTTATCTTCCAATATCGGAAAATTTTGTGTTTTGTTTACGAAACAGCCCCTGATTCGATTCCGCCTTGGGTGTATTTCTCCATTTTTGTCAGTAAAACTTTCCTTGTGACTGTATATCCATGTACATCAACACAAAGTTGTTATTCAACAGTTACTATTTCAAATTTAGCTATTATTCCTATCTAACAAATTTTCTTCTCACGTTTGTGCTAAGATTTTAATACGAATTATAAGCTTAAAAGTAATGACTTTATTTTCACTTATAAAAGGTTTTTGCGATCGTCTAGAAATAAGCTAGACTGCTCGATGAGAATATTTCTGTTGTCTCGATGCTCCATGGAGGAAAATTAGCGCTTGTTTTAGACTATTGACCATGCACGATTGCTTACCTTTTTAAATTGGAATTGTAGATTCTCCAATATGTTAGTTTTGTGGCTCTGGACAAGTTATAGCAGCTGAACTCATAGACGCGCGCACTACACTTAGAGGTTTTAGTTGTGTAGTTCAGAAGTATTGATTGGTTGGCTGGTTGTTTTGACATTTTATGGCACAAGGGCCATATTGGGCCATATTTGGCCAAGTTGTGCCGAATACAAGTCAACGTTAAGTGAACAATGTCGTGAAAGGGGGAAGAGATATTGGGAAACGGAGCAGTAGGATGAAAGCAGTAAAAGATAGCTTGGGTATCCGATAGCTCGACCTCCGTGTTTACTAAAGGCAGTAAATCCTATCAGAAAAAAATATTACTAGAGTACTTCGGGTCCATGAAGCATATACAACCCATAGAGGAAATATAAAAAGTAGAGTGGGCAGTGCTTTTATGTGCCAATCATATGACCTAAACTAGTAATAGTAACGTGACACTTAGACTGCTTTCGTGTGCTGTGTGGAACCTAACATTTATATCATCTGATTAGTCCACGAGATGGGAGAAGATGTCCATCCATTGATTCATCATCTGATTGGTCCATTGATCATCTGATAGTTTGGGGGTTTCATCACTTTTGTCGCTACTCTATAGAAACGCGGATTCACGCTTACCCTGCATTAAGAGGTTGCATCGCCAAACGAGGTGACAAGATGCCAAATAGGCCAACAAAGTCAAGTTTCCACCTAGCAGTCACGTTCGAATCAAGTTTCCACCTAGCAGTCAACACACGGACTACTAATCCGAATGTTGGTCAGACTTTTGAAGCTCCTCTCAAAAGCAATGTTCAGTCTATTTATGTTTCACGTCTGTGGCACACACCTAAAAGAGATGTGTCCCTGAGGGCTCACTATTGAAGAGCTGGTGGACTAATAATATGAGAGCTAATGTGTCCGGAATTTGTAAACAATATTTTTCATATATATATTTCCACCCGTGCCAACTAGAGGAAATTATTGAAGAGCCCAATTTAAAATTACTAAATGAAACATTTTTCTGTTTCGTAAGGGTGCTCCCTTTCGCGAATTCAGAAAAGTGATCACGAATAGGATAACTATGGTTATACACTGCATACGAAAAGAGAAAACGGTCGCAACATACACAAAAGGAAGAAATCACCGTAATTCCTGTTTACATTTGGCGGTGTTCGAAATATAAACTCATTCACGGCTCATTGCTAAGGAGGAAAAAACCTTGAAAACATTCATTTCTGCAAGTGGTTTCAAGCGCAAGCGCGTGTGGAGTGGAGTTAGAGCAGAGCTGTGTGCGATAGAATAATTACTTATGAAAACTACCTACCTGTCTAGGTGAAAAACTGATAACAAAAAATCAAGGTAGTTGTTACACGAGTGGTGCCTGAATTCCCCATACAGAGAACTGATTTCCAGGTTTTTTCGTCTTCTAACCTTCCAAGTAGTTGCTACGAGATATCTCGTCAATCAAGATCTGTCCAATTTTGCTATTGGAGAGATACCTCGTCATCAAGATATTGCCGATTTTTGGTTGACAAGCTCCAAGATCTGGTCAATTTTCTTCTAATGTACAATCTCGTCCATCAAGATCTGGTTAATTTTGCTTATGACGAGATACATCATCGAGATAACCACCAGGAGTATTAATTGTAAAGGGTAATTATTTTCAGTTGAAAAAGTACGAATTCATTTGAAGGGAGCTTTCTTCTCTACTTTTCTAGTCAACAAGCAATTTCCACAGTAGCGTATGTAGATGTGCGAATGAAAAAATTTGGATAACTATCATGCTCCTTCCCCCCCCCCAAAGATAAGACTAAATTTAAACTAGATAATTTTATTAAAGAAATTAATTCGCAGTTGTGAGTCAATTCGTGGGTCTGCTCCCTGTTACAGGAGACAGTTCGACTTAGAGTTCTTTATATTATAGTGGTCACGGCCATAAAAAACATGTCTTCACGATAATCGACCGGGCTGAGGATAAAAGCTACGAGAGTTTGGGAAAGTATTTACATTTGGCGCTGAAAGCAATATTCAAATGATAGGGTTCAAAGGGAGTGGTACAAAGAAGAAACCAAAGACTAAATGAACATTCCGCCGAAATAAAAGGTAAAAAGTGTAGGCATGACACGTTTTTTGACAAATTTTCATTATAATGTAAATTTTTGTCTGTTTTCGTAAAAGGTTTTTGAGAACGAAAACAAAAAGAACTTCATTTAGAAACGGAAATCACATTAACCTATAAATATCCAAATGATAAAAGAAAAAAGATGTTATTGTTTTAAGATTCTAGTTTTTAAAAATATTGTAAAGTTCATAATTTTGCATCTTTCAAATTTTGAGTACTTACATGAATATTTAGTAAGATGTGATACACTACGCATCAAATCAATCAAAAATGCATTCATATAATATGCTTGATTTACGCGTCATTTCACTCGTAATCTTCCATAAATCCTCACATGATATGAAATAATAGATAAAATTACTAATATGGTATCTCAATAGACAGAGTAATAATCATCTTTTCTTTCAGTGAACTTGGAACAAGTTATTTTAATACTTCGAATAAATAATCTTTAAAGACATGAAAAAGATAGTTAATTAATGTCGCACTGGAGCAACACAACGGCCTATTGACGACGGTCCGGGATCAATCCCGAAGGGAAAGATCAAGGATAACGCCTAGTAATTTTGAACCACGGACATGAAAAAGGAATTTCACATTGTCTCCGAAATCTGCTTCAGGCAATTAAAGATAGGTAATATTTTCTTTTGGTATTCATTCTGGGGCTGCCGTGGCTCAATGGATTTGCCCACAATGCATAGCTCCCTGTAGTTGTAGGCGGCACAGGTTTGATTCCTGTGTACTTATTGATGTATTTTACTTACTGAATGTATTTCTCCTTTATCAGTATAAACTTTCCTTGTGTGTGCGGATATCCATTATTTCACGTTGTATGCCTTGTGTTTAGTGCAACTTGTCCAAATAAGGCACTAGCGCCATAAAACCCAACAAAGCAATCTTATAGTGTTCAAAATAGTGATATTTTTCTTTAGTAACTCGAGAGAACTTTTGAATAATCATGAGTAGAATTGGTGAAACTTTTTCTATTTGGATAAATTATACAGAAATAAAATCTGACTGAGAAAACTGCAATGATTTGAATAACTATGCTACTCGAATAAAGTGTCAAGAGCTTGAATTTCTAAAATCACTCTTAGCCTTTGATTATGATTAGCGGTTTATAAATATTACTTTCATTTCATATAAAATTGTACATCCCTTATACCTCAACTCTTGTCGAGGTATTGTGTCATCAACAATTCACGAAGTACAAATATCCTCTTCAATCAATATCGTAATGGTTTAACGTATATTATCTTCCGTGAAAAGTGTACCGAACTTTTAATCGGTCCATGCCAAGAAACCAAATAACAATACCATGATGTTCTTTATGCAGTGAAAATACACTACCATAGATAGTCAACATACAGAAAGAACCGAAGCAAAAACAGAAAAAAACGGTTGCATTTTCTAAGAAATGTCGAAATAAACGTGAACAACAGCTGTGTAACTTATATAACGACAATAAGTAACTGAGACTCGTAAAAATGGCGTGCAGTGTTCCAATTTTCTTTCAACCAACCAAGGTCTGAGAAACTCTTCGGGAAAAGCGAATTAACGGACAGACTTTTTCAGAGAACTTATAAAAGTCAATTCAGAAGAAACTAGCGCGAATGAGGTCGCCATCCATTCGGAGTCGGATGCAGAGCCTACATTTCTTGGGTAGTAGTTTGCGGAAAAACAATTTGCTTGTAAAACCCTACAATTGAAGTAGTGTTCACATTCCAAATATGTCGAGGTCACTTTTTATTTGTGGTCTTTAACAGGAAAGTTCAAATCTTAAGCTGATGCATTAGGGAACCGTTTTTTATTTAGTTTCGTTCATTTTCAACAAGCTTATTTTATTATTACACGACAGTTGACTAAATTATATACTTACCAAACTTCCCCTTGTTTGACCGGGATTGTCCCTGTTTGAAGAACCTGTCCCGGGGGCCCGTCTAGTCTGTCTTTAAGTCCCAGTCATTCCAGAAAAAATGAAATATTGTTAAATCTACTATAAACTTTGAATTGTTTGACGAATATGTGGTTGCCAAGCATTTCAATCTTGAAATTGTGAGGAACCGAGAACCTCTGAAGAGAAATGGACTCAACCATTCGATCATTCCAAGGATCAGTTCATTTGTTCCCTGAATCTCGGCATTTGATGAAATACACTTTTTATCGTTTTAAGGTAGGTTCTATTCAAGAATCTATCTCAAAAGTGGGTATTTTAGCAAGACGCTTGAAAGTCAGTGCAAATTTGTGCAAAAGTATTCCATAATAGAGCACTGCTATATACTGCTGTACTGTAAGTTAATTTTTGTAGAGGTGGCTAAGTTCACTACAATACTCCCCCCACCAGAATTTAGCAGTGGCTGAATTTGATAAAGGCTATAGCCAGATGGATTACCGATTGCGTGAGACCGTGAGATGTATTAAGATCACGGGTGTACTTCCGTATGCGTGGCCATGCAATGGGTGATTGCGACCTTTAACTGTCATGTGTTGCCTTTAGCAGTCGATTGTGATCCTGTGTGGAGTGAAGTCTAGGCAGCAACGAAGAGTAAAGCCGTGATAGGAACAGAAGCAGTGTCTGTTATCACAGAGCTTCAGACGGTAGCCGTAAGTGATTGACATCTCATTGTCAATACAACTGCTCACCGTGAACCATTCATCAAAGTGCGTGCCGATTGTTTCGAACCCCTTGTTGTTTATTGCCGATTGTTTTTTGAAAGTGCGCGTGTTTATAATCACGTCTGGGTCACCAATTCAGCAAGACGTGTGCAAGGCAGTGCAGTTTTGTCTACCCAAAAGTAGTTCATGGTGGAGATAGATTACACAGTTATATTTACTACTGTATTGTCAGTTGATTGCTGTAGTGGTGGCTAAGTTCACCACAGTATTACGTATCTTCCCAACCCCGAACTTAAACCTCTTGATCAAAATGCCCCGATTTCAAAATAATATAAGCTTACTCAGTGATAAATGTTGCGTTCATACTCAAACACCAAAGGAAATCTCAGACCGTACAATCTCAGACCGTAATTCAAAGTACTACTTTCACGTGATATATAAACACAAACCCCCCCCCCCATACTTTAAAACACTAAGAAATAAAAATTACTCGCATCAGGAAGTAATCCTAACCATCAAAACCAAAACAGATGCCTTAATTCGATCGCTTTTTTCCTACTTGTTCAGACGAAGATGGAACACCGAATTGGGAAGAACCTAATTAGATCTGATTAACTGCTGACCCACATAAAGCTACCAGCTCTAGCCAATTCCAAGACAATTCCAATGGTTTTTAATTAAATGCAATGTTAAACCAACATATACATCAATCAAGCAAAAGCAACTAACATGGCTATACCAAATACAGTTCAAAAACCATCATTAATCAAGTTATTCTAAATCTCATGACTACCACAACGAAATTCAATTTGCTTTTTCCCTGTTAACCAAACATCCTCACGTGTTCGTGGGGTGGAAGTATAGAGAGTGGGGTGTCAGCTCAGGTGTTGACCTGATCATCTGGACGTGGTTTAAATTATGAGGTGTCCTCGGATCTTTCCCTTCGTGATTGATTCCGGATCGTCGTCAGTAGCCCGTTGTGTTGCTCCAGTGTGACGTAAATTCAACCACCTACCCTTTTAACCAATATACAATAAAGTTTTCTATTTTTAACTGCATAAACTGACACCACATCTCTTAGCAACTACTAAATAACCCAAAAGTCCTTTAAGATGTTATGTTATGTTAAGATGTTATGTGCGCTACAAGGTTTTTCTAACCTTTTAAAGCTTCGGTTATTATCAGAAAAAAAATTTCTTAATACAATGTTAAAAATTCTTTTATACTATATTATGTATAAAATTTCAGTAAAGTTTTTCCTCATTTCTGCACGTATATAAAAGGAAAAGTTCGGCAATGGAATGATTTGAATATTATTCTGCAAGATATTTTTAATTTTCTTAATAGCTCTAAGAGATTAGTTACCAACGTTTCTATAATCGGGAAAAACAATCGCAATAACTAGGTTAGATTACTTTTTAATTATTTTGTTTTTAGATTAATATTCGTAGGTACCTTTCAAATTAACCTTCGTAGGTACCTGTGTAGTAATGCCCAGAGAGAGAAACTAAATCATCCGTCGTCTTTCTCGTAAGAGTGTTTTAGGTACTTAGGTAATTCAATTAACTTCTCACTGGAACAACACAACGGGCTATTGGTGACAATCGTGTATCAATCACGAAGATAAATATCCGAGGACAGCACCTCGTAGATATCAACCACGGTCAGATATCGAGGTCTGAGCTGGCACCCCATTCTCCAAACTACCACACCCCGAAAACGTAGGTAGGTAGTTGAATTAACGTCCCACTATAGCAACACAATGGGCTATTGGCGACGGTCCGGGGTCAGTTCCAAAGTGAAAGATGCGAGCACAACACCTCGTAATTTTGAACCATGGTCAAATGACGAGGTCAACGCCTGAGCTGGCACTCCACTCTCCGAACTTCCACACCACTCCACGTGAGGACATTTGGGGGTACGAGAAATTGAACATGCACTAGTCCCTACGTACACGACGTTCTTTAGTTGGATCGAGTTTCGAACCCGCAACCCTCAGATTGCTAATACGCGACTCTACCAACTGGGCTATTGCGGCCCCTATAAACACAATGGGGCCATTCCATATGGGGACAACTGGTGGGTATTGCATCATAGTCAGATTTTTTAAAACTTTTTACCATAAATAGACATGACAATGAAACCCATAGATCTCAATTATTTAAATATTTGTCCAATATTGGCTGAGATACAAGAATTTAAAAATTGGTCGATTTCACAAAATGGTGGCCATCTTGGATTTGCCAGACTGTGTATAAATGGCTCTAACTTGAGAAATAATTGTTCAAATTTAGTAAATTTGGTACCAAATGAAAGCCATTTTTTCAAGAGTGTATACAAACTACAATGGACAAACTACAAAAACAATGGACATTTTACATTTTTGTGGATTTTTTTGCATGTAAAGTGAAAAAATCAATTTTAAAAACAGTCGACTTAAAGGACTATAGCCTTTATAGAAGTATTAACTAACATGTGTACTTAATCTGACAAAAATTCAGAGGAAAAATTTTCGGTTTGAACAATTATCTCTCAAGTTAGAGCCATTTATACACAGTGTGGCAAATCCAAGATGGCCGCCATTTTGTGAAATCGACCAATTTTAAATTCCTGTATCTCGGATAATATTGGACTAAATATTTAAAAGATTGAGATTTATAGGTTTCACTGCGATGTCTATCTATGGTATTGGTATTGGTATTTTTCAATTAACGTCACACTGGAGCAACACAATGGGCTATTGGTGACGGTCCGGGATCAATCCCAAAGGGAAAGATCCGAGGACAACACCACGTAATTTTGAACCACGGTCAGATGACGAGGCAACACCTGAGCTGGCACCCCACTCTCCAAACTTCCACACCACACCAACGTGAGGACGTTTGAGGCCACGACAGATTTAACGTGCACCAGCCCCCTTTGTACACGACGGTGTTTGGCTGGATTCGAACTCGCAACCCTTCGGTTGCTAGTCCGTTACTCTTCCAACCGGGCCACCGCGGCCCGTCTATCTATGGGGGGGGGGAATTTCAATTAACGTCACACTGGAGCAACACAATGGGCTATTGGTGACGGTCCGGGATCAATCCCAAAGGGAAAGATCCGAGGACAACACCACGTAATTTTGAACCACGGTCAGATGACGAGGCAACACCTGAGCTGGCACCCCACTCTCCAAACTTCCACACCACGCCAACGTGAGGACGTTTGAGGCCACGACAGATTTAACGTGCACCAGCCCCCTTTGTACACGACGGTGTTTGGCTGGATTCGAACTCGCAACCCTTCGGTTGCTAGTCCGTTACTCTTCCAACCGGGCCACCGCGGCCCGTCTATCTATGGTAAAAATTTGAAAAAAATCCATGACTATGGTGCAACAACTTTTTCCCAAAATGGGTGTTTTAAGTTTTTAATTAGTTTAGGTTTATAGTTTTTAATTAGAGAACAGACTGCATGGTAGGTAAGTAGGTAGTTGATTAAAGTCACACTGAACCAACACAGTGGGCTATTGGCGACGGTCCGGGATCAATCCCCAAGGGAAAGATCCGAGGGCAAAACAGACTGATTATAACAATACAAAAATTTTTCGCGCTTCCCAGGGCTTCAGTTTATACCTCGAATCGTGATACTATGATACCGCCGACTCTATCCGTATGGAAGATCTCATCTAATCTTTAAAATAAACCGCAGTTCTATCACCTATGGCGATCGCCATACATGGTTTATAACTGTATGGACTTCTCCAAGGTCATCTGCCTTCTCACCAGAGCCGTATTATATCAGTACAATGAATCCCAAATCACCTTAGCGATGGTAAACAAACAATTTTCGGCCGCATTTCCTCGTCCCCAACTCCAACAATGCAAGCGAAAGGACCTCCGGTGTATTTTGACAAGTCATTGTTCACAAAAATGTAGGAAACTCAGTCATCTCCCATAAATCTGGTGAAAATTCTGACTCCCGTTGCACGCTTGGGAAACGATGTAGAAATATGGAAAGATAATTTCTTCTTTTATTGCCGTTCGCTAATTTATCGCAGCATCGCGCACTGCGCACGTTTGTGGTACGTTCACTCATGCGACGAGGCCAACGCTGTTTCGCTTTCGATGGCCAAATGCCGTGCCCGTGAAACGTACGCTGCCTGAACCCGAAATGTTGCAGGATCTGAAACAACCGGGGACGTTTCAGAGGTATTGGCTGCCGACGTGCGTCTACACCCTATTTTTCGAGGAACTCTTGATGTTACAGATAAATTTATATTATTATATGCATCTAGACATTTTTTTTGATATTCTTTCAATAAATGGACAGATAACGGATACCTGAAAATTTTATGAGACTTCTCGATTATTAATTGGTAGGTACGTAGTTAATTAACCTCGCACTGGAGCAATGGATCATTCTAAACTGTGTTAAACTGTTACATATATTTCCGTTGCTAAATGAATGTCTGAAGTGGTTTTAGCTTGATCAGCACCAACTTTCTAAATCAAATCTCTATGGATCCAGTATGAAGTTACAGCTATTTCTAGGGCAGTTCCTGAGGGATGTGATTTGAATTTATACATAGTCAGGGAAAAATAGGGACGGACAACTTAAAATAAAAATTTTCAATAACAAAAATAAAGGCGGCTACAGGAACTTTCTAGCGATAAACTCAAATATTACTGCATGATTACAAATAAATGAAGCTCAAGTGAAAGTTCGCCATCTGAGAGTTGTTCAAAATTACGCGGTGTTGTCCTTGAATCTTTCCAGGGCCGCCATAGCCAGTTGGAAGAGTAACGTATTAGCAACTAAAGAGTTCCGAATTCGAAACTAGGTCGAACCAAAGACCGTCGTGTGCATGGGGGCTGGTGCACGTTAAATCTGTAGTGGCCTCAAATGTCCTCACGTTGGCGTGATGTGGAAGATTGGAGAGTGGGGTGTCAGCTCAGGCGCTGCATCCCATCTGGTTCAAAATTACGAGGTGTTGTCTTGGATCTCTCCCTTAGGGATTGATCCCGGACCGTCGCCAAGAGCCCGTTGAATCTTGTATTCCCCAAGTGAAAATACGAAAACCGTGAAAAGCATTCCATAGCACAAGCTTGGGAAATGATGTAGCCACCTGAACCCGAAGTGCTATTGAATAAAAGAGTCACGCCCTAATGGAGTATTTTCGATTTTGTGAAGGGGCCGCGGTTGCCTTGTTGGTAGAGTCGAGGATTAGCAACCGGAGGGTTGCTAGTTCGATAATCGATTCAATCAAAGACCGTTGTGTATGTGGGGCTCGTTAAATCGGACGTGGCCTCAAATGTCCTCACTTTGGCGTGATGTGGAAATTAGGAGAGTGGGGTGCCAGCTCAGGTGTTGACACCTCGTCATCTGGCCGTGGTTTAAAATGACGCGGTGTTGTCCTCGAATCTTTCAATTTTGGATCGATCGCGGACCGTCGCTTATAATTTTTACTTTTGACCTGAGAAATAAGTTTCCCTTTAAACGGCCTTACCGCAAACAGATTTATATCAGTTGGTGAGTTTCTGCTGGAAACCTGCGATTTAAATAAGCTTCATCGAATAACTTCATGGCCGTGTTAGATCAATTCGCAGTCGGGCATTGAAGTTCGAAACACGATCCAACTAAAGACCGTCGTGTATGTGATGACTGGTTGCGCATTAAAACTGTCGTGGCCTCAAACGTCCTCACGTTGAAGTGGCGTGGAAGTTCGTAGGGTGGGGTGCCAGTTCAGGTGTTGACCTCGTCACCTGAACCGTGGTTTTCAAAGTTACGGTGTTGTCCTAAGATCCTTCCCTTCGTGATTGATCCCGGATTGTCTCCAACGGCCCGTCGTACCGCTTCAGTGCGAAGTAAATTCAACTATCTACCAATCAGTGTAACTTCAGTCCCAAAACTTCATTTAAAAAGCTGCTATTTCAAGGTTAATCTGACTCAAATGAAAGAGTGCATCAGTGACTCTCGCTTCGAACACATTTTCCCAAGAACTTGCAATAACCATCTCGACTTTCTTCCCCCATCATTTTTCAATGTGATTTATGTCCAGATTCGGGCCATCCTCAACGGCGTGGGACACCAATACACGCGGCTCGTGCTCTGTCTCAGTCCCCAGATCTCCTTTAATTACAACTTTCCCGAAAGCGTTAATAGCTTTCTGTGAATTCTGCCTACGAACCCTGTGATTAGAGGAATGGTTACTTTGGAAGTCGAAGTTGTTATCAGTCGCGATGTTCGAAACCGCAAAAGGGCGGGTGTGAGAGAGAGGGGACGCCCTATCGGAGTATCTGAACGAAAAAATGCCTCTTTTGGAACGTAGGTTGTCTTGCGAAAGAAGTCTTGTTTGATTGTATTTCATTAACTAGACCGGTTCAGGTGATTCGACGAACTTCCTGCGTACGGTACAAGCTAATTTTGAATCGCAATGCCAGCCTCTTCCAAACGTTGTGTGTTCTATGTCCATTTCTTGATATTGTCTGTCTTGTCTGGCACGGCATGGCCAAATACGGCCCTTGTGTCATACAAACTCAACTAGCCTCTTTCAAACACTTTTGGTCCACACCTTTTATCTGAACGTAAATCTCAGTGGCACCTTTGTAGAAAATTGTAATTAAATTGAATAAATATAAAACTAATTTATTTTAATCAATTGTATTAAATTAATTTCAGCTTAATTTTTTTATTTGAAATTATATTTCATATTTTTATATTTTTTCCTTCTAAAATTGAAATGCGTCATCACACTGTTTGCTCATTCTTCAGTTTTTAAAACCTGGTGGCTCAGTAGTTATAAACCTCACCAACTAGCACAAGAAATGGTTTTTCCATAGCAAAAGGGTAGCAGCTGTCTCATATACGTCGTAGTAACAGAAATATACCAACAGTTATGCCTTTATCACATCTTTCAAGAGACGTGCTTCTGCAAAACGCATTGGGTTGTCTCGAAACACCAATTGCAAAAAAATCAGTACAAACTTGACCCTTAACGCTACCTTCGTCTGCCGGGAGGGAACGAACATTCATCATCTGATTGGTCCACTAGATGGGAAAAGGCGCCCATCCAATTAATTCATCATCTGATTGGTCAGCGTGACATAGTAAGCTTCGGCGATTTCACTATTTTTGTCATCACTGTATAGAAATGCGTATGAACACATCTACCCTGTCACAAGATGTTATATCGCCAAACGAGGCGATAAAATTCCAAATCGGCAAACTAATAAATTGTTCACAAAGCAGTCACGTGACTGGTAGTTGACATGTTGGTAAGCTTTTCTCAATAGCAATGCTCAATCTACTCATGTTTCACGTCTATGATTCGAACATGTAATGTAACTAAGCACTTTAGTCTTCCAGTTTCTTGACAGCGACCCCTTTTAGTCACTCGGTCATTGGTGAGGTAATTTAAAACTAGCTATCTGTTACAAGTATTATTGCCTTTTCCAAACTGAATTTGAAAAGTCCGCATGTTGTCTAGGACCAGAGAAATATATTCACAATTAGGGGACATGAACGGCACATTACGTGAACTAAGATAACCTACAGCTCAGATATTTCACATATTGAACATCAAATGCTGCTCTTTCAGAGGCTTCCTCCAATTTTCTAAAGGAAAAAGATTTGAGCCCTTGTGATAGAAGACCTCTCTGCACGGTCCTGTATAAGAGTATGGTAATATATGTATGTTTCAGTGCTAATAGTATCATACAAAAGAGCAGATTGAGTCTTGGTCTGGACGTTTGACAGTGCAAGAGGATCGGAAGAGAGTACTCTTCCGAAATATAGTTATTTCGGAAATTTTTCTCAACCATCTCATCAGATTGCAATATAAAATAAAAATAACGTTTCGAAAAAAATATTTAACTGTTAAAATTTAGAAAAAATTGAAGAAGCATTTATGTCTCGGATAACAGATTAGGTAGGCATTTAAATTACGTCCACTGGTGCAACACAACGAGCTATTGACAACGGTCCAGGAACCATCAAGAAGGGAAAGATCCGAGGACAACACCTCAGAACTTTGAACCTAGGACAGATGACAAGATTAACACCGGAGGTAGCACTCTCCAACCTTCCTCACCACTCCGAAGTGAGGACATTTGAGGTCACGCCAGATTTAACGCACACCAAGCCCCACACGACGGTCTGGTTGGATCGAGTTTCGAACTAGCAACCCTCCGGTTGATAATTCGCGATTCTACCAACTGAGCTGCTACCCCGAAACAAATAATAGAAATACTATTTTGTAAGGAAAAGTAAATTTAAAGGCAGTTCGTGTGTGTGGGGGTGCTCTTATATCCTAAAAAACTCTTCAAAAACCCAAATATATCTTCACCGTCCTATTTTCCATCTATTCCTATTTTCTACCCTCCACCTATTTTCAAATATTTTCACTTTATTTACAGCTCCTATTACTATCGAATTTTGAGCGTCGATCATTTTTCAGATAAGAGTTACGCAATAATGAAAAAGATAAATTCTGATATATATATTTAGCTTACTTGCTATAGAATAAACATATTTCAATTTCATTTCCCAGTGGAGCATAGTCTCGCTCAATGTTTTCAGTTTCTTGGCTATTTGTAATATTACACACATAAGTTTTGTAAATATTCCTAAATTTTATAGGCGGCAGCAGCGTAGCGTAACATTTGCAGCTGGGGGTGCCGAGATTGAATTTGCTCTACTATGAACTATGCGTAAATAAAAGGTTCGATTTCCTTTTCCGTAGCTGTACATCTCGAAAGGCAAGGAAACCTCTTGGAGGATGATCGAAATGTCAGTACGTGGATTTTGCCACAACTTTGAAGGATTGTAAAGGGAGTCTTGTATTCATGCAAAGGTAATTATTCGCAGGATAATTGGCGCACAAAATCGCCATAAAACTCTAATAAATTTGCACCCGGATCAAAATATCACTTAATATAAAATTGCGACATTAACAAAACGTTCAAAAGGAATGAAATAATATTATCTGTAACTCGACAACTAACAATGCAGAAAACGTACACGGATTTTATTTATTTATTCATTTAAATGTTTCTCTACAGTGAAAGTTCAATTACAGGGAACGAAAATATGTTACCCAAAAACACAAGGGAAAGACTAATGGAGTTAGAAAATCGATGAAAACAAAGCATTTTATTGAAGCAGATTAATTATTGTATCGAAATCATTAAAAAATGTATCAATCTCCGAGAAATAATTATAAATTTTAAAATATCTATTTGTAGCAAAATTGCTACATACATTCTTTTTGACCCTCCAAGTGGTTTCGACGAGATATTTCGTCCATCAGGATCTGATCAATTTCCCTTTTGACGAAATATCTCGTCATCAAGGTCTGATCAATTTTTCTATATTAAGTCAGATATTACCGATTCTTTGATGTTGACAAGATGAAGATCTGGTCATTTTCTTCTAATGACGAGATATCTCGTTCATCAAGATCTGGTCATTTTTTCTAATGACGAGATACCTCGTTCATCAAGATCTGGTCAGTTTTTCTAATGACGAGATATCTCGTTCATCAAGATCTGGTCAGTTTTTCTAATGACGAGATATCTCGTTCATCAATATCTGGTCAGTTTTTCTAATGACGAGATATCTCGTTCATCAAGATCTGGTCAGTTTTGCAAAGGACGAGATACCTCGTTGAGACAACCAACAAGGGGTTAAAAGGTTAAACAAAAATAATTGACAGTTTCTAGTAATATATCTGGTAGCATTAAAATCAATTCAAGAAATAAAAAGGTCGAATCAATTTTGTAGTGTAGAAGGCTGTAAAAAAATTGTTAACGCAATGTTTCGACGGAACTTCAAAGTAATGAAACCGAAATGATTTCGCAATTCAGAATGTTAACAAAATTATTCATAATTTTTAAAATAAATTATATCTTAAAAATTTATTTCGTATTCTTTCAATATCCATGATACAGTAGTCGTAATAAGGATTCCAAATAACAAATCCATATTCTATATCTTAAGTTCCAAGCGTTGCATACAAAAGACAAGCGAGGCTGTCTTGAAGCTTGAATCGGTGACAAGGACTCTGCATAGAGTTGTCGCATAGATTTTTACCAACTGCGCTCATCAAGTGAAGTGAGGCTATAATCAAAGCATCAATGTAAGGGATGGTTGGGGGTATCTACTGAGCATGGTAAGCAATAACCAATCAAATGCAGTAATCACCGAACACCAAACTGATCGAGCATCAACATAGCTCAGTGACAAGGAGGCCGATAGGTTGCAACGATAGAGTACAGGAAAAAATGCACATTTGAAATTAATGTCTGATAAGATTTGCGTCAAAAATAAACTTTGATTTTAACACCATGCTTTCTTGATTCACTCGGTGACTTACAATTTTTTACAACAGGAGATGCCGGGCGTTTGGGGGCTCAAATGTACACTACACCAATGATACGGAGAGTATTTCCTTTGGCTTCCGAAAAGTCAATAGATTTTATTGCAAGATAATTGAATAAGAGATAACCCAAAAATAAATATTTCCTTAGAGGTGAAATTTCCCATAGAAAATACATCTGGTATTAAGATAAAGAAATCTGTTCAGCTTCAGAAGTGTAAAAAAGCGTTTCAACTCGTTGGACACATTTTATAAATATCTTTAATCAAATCATTTAATATAAAAGCGTTTCTCAAGCATTATTTCTTAGAGCGTGTTGAAGTCTTTATCCATCATTATTACTGATATCTATACATGCAGATTAATCACAAACTAACATACTTCTATCAAGTTATTGATTGTTGTTTGAAATATTACAAAAAATTCCTTACAAATACTGACAAAACAAGTTACTTGCAGCGCGAATCAATCTTCATTACTTTAAATTAATTTTCTTCTCTTGCCTTTCAAAAAGAACGATCATTTAAAAAACGAAAGCGATTATACTAAACAAGGGCCGTTTGGTGGCAATCAAAAGGTTTTGGTTGAATTTGAACGACGCGTGTAAGCGGCTTGTCTAATCCTGTGGTGAAAAAGAAGGAATGCTTATATTCAAATGTTAATAAATATCAATTACGATGTATAACCTCAAATCACCATTCTGTTCCTCGCGGTGAACGAGGCAGAGGAAAAACAAAAACGATGCCAATGGACTTCAAAAGCAAGTAAACATTTCTGGGAAAATGCTATCGTGGACGTCCTTTGAATATTAAGATAGACAGAATCAGAGTGTGTAAACCATGGTTAGCTCATTACTTAGCATAATCGTTATGAAGTCATTTCCAAATAATATTTAAATGTGTTTTTTGAAAGCATACAATTGTAAAACGTATTCTCACAAGTATTCAATGTACTAGGCAATTGAAAAATAATTCAAGTGAAATTTGAAGATTCATAAATGCATGATTTTACCCCAATAAACACTTAATTCATACTATTATTTTAACATGTAGAATACATTATTTTCATGTGATAAGTTTGATATTAAGGTATGAAACAGATTAGCGCTTAGCATCTGCGTTATACTTTCTTAATTGCTTATATCTATTGATGGAAAAGTGCTCCGTTACTCACATTTCATGCATTATTTGAACACATATGCAATGCATTTATATTCACATAAACGCCATTTCATGTCTGAATGAAATAAAATTATCCAAACATATGTGACAGCGTTTCGTATGCTTTTACTAGTGTTAATTCTTAGTTTCAATAAAATGCATGGCAAAAAGTACATTTGAGTCATTTTACCACAATTAGATTCTGAACGTCTACTTGAATTTCATCATATTCCATTGTTCTAAAGCGATTCGGTATTTTTTATGCCAAACTCATTTGCGCTCAGTTTCTTATCTCTGCTGAATTCCATCTTCCACATTTCTTATTGCTTTCTGTCATCAGACTGCTGAAGAATTTCATTAGTGACGGGTTCTTCCAAGTAGTTTAAGCAACGTTATATAACTCCACAGTTCAAATCAAGCAGATTTAAACTAAGCCGCAAAATTGGCATATGAATCCCGTAGCGGTCGATTTTATATTGTTTATATCCGTTGTTGCTATACAATAAGCAAATACCGTCGATTTCTGTGCTACATAAGTTAGTAAAATACAAAAGCATATTATTCAAAGGGTACTGTCTTCCCTTAATAAACTAAAAAAGAGCATTTTTACCTTTATTTTTTTTCTTAAGTACTTCTACTTTCTGCTGCTATTTGCAGCATTCCTCAACTATAGCGCTGTATGTACGAGTCAACAAACCCCCAGTTCTTAAAATAAAAAGCACGGTCGCAGTATTCTATTTTGAAAGAAACTTCTCTTTCTTACTCCATCCGCATATAATGAAATATATTACATTACAGAAGAAAGATACATCTAATTTCTTTATTAATTTCTATGACTATGGCTATTAAAATTGCTTAAATGAGCAGTGGGACCAGGTTCTGTTGACATGGCATCTTTTTTGCGCTTCATAGACAATGCCTATACGGATAGAAATTCCGTTTGTAATCTCCTGATTCTAGACGTAGTATACAGTTTTTAGATAATTTTTGTCATTTATCGGAATTTTTGATTTTAAGGTCATTTTTGATATTTTAGGGCAATTTTGGGCTATTTTTCAAGATTTTGTGGCATATTTTTATTTTGATTGTATTGTTCAAAGATATTGGGAAGCATGAAAGCTAATGTCTTAACTCTCAAACGCCTGGCATTTGTAAATAAAATACTCACATTTTTAACTGATGTTCCTGATCTGATCTCTGCTTGTGTGTATGTCCATTTACTTGACGTTGTTTGTCTTGTGTTGGGCGTCGCTTGGCCGCATATGGTCCATGTGCCAAACAACCCAACCAACTATTATCATCTTAATAAAATCCACTTTTGGCTTAAAACAACCACACGTCCTATTTTCTACTGAGCACTGAATAAACAAAGTGGATAAATTTGCAAAAGAAAGAAAATTCTCTTATGAATTCCGTGGATAGGGGGTTGGAATACTTTATAAACACTGATTTTTTAAAGTTAATAACGCTGAGACACTTTTTAAAATCAGATTCAGTCTTGACAGTTTAAATTTGCAAAGCCATTCAATGAAAAGTTACTTTTAAGTTACTAGAGAATTCTTCAATGCAGAAAGAATTAATTTTTGACCAAAAAAACCATTTAAGCAATTGTAAGAATATGAATGGACGGCTGGTTGTTTTTAGGTTTTATGGCGCAAGGGCCATATTTGGCCAAACTACACCAAACACAAGACAATGTCATGTAAAAAATTTCGCTAAAAGGAAAAAAGTGATCAGCGACTATATAGTGGGATGAGAAAGCCGAAAAGGATCGCATGTGTATTCCAGGAACGAACCCCGTGTTTACTAAAGATAGTAAACCCCATGGGGAAAGAACAGATCACTAGAGTACCTCGGGTCCGTGAAGACCGTACACACCTAAATTAAATGTGTTTCTGATGGCTATGAATGATGGATGGATTATATGCAACTGTGATTATTTTAAATTCCCGACGTGACATGTTATGCAACTGTATTCTTTTAATAAGTTACAGAGGCTATAAGTGGTGGTATAATACGTTTCTATAAGATGGTAGCAGCATTAAAAATAGCTTATCAAGGCATGAGTTGATTGACTGATTGTTAGGTTTTATGGCGCAAATTTATGGATGTATGAGAGTGAGGAAAATCTATTTATCTAATCATATTCGTATGCATTGTTTGTAAAAGTCGATGAAGCACGCAAAACATAAATACAAGTGTATTAACGATTTCAGGTGCATTTCATTATGCCAACTCAAATCGTAATACATTTATTGAAGAAAAACCATTACATAGAAATTATCCTTTAATTTATCAAATTCAACTCCTAGAGAAATAAGTGAAATTTAGTATTAGTCAGAAAATAAACAGATCTGAACCTGAAACACATCATACAAATGTACATAATACACAATTTCAATCTGCCCGACACTTACACCACGAAATGCATCAACATGCTGACAAAGGCGACCTGATTATCTTCCGAACCAAGTATTAGGCCTTAGATTAGCAGAGTCAACAACGCAGTTTCGTTACACAACGAAATAACGAAGCAAACAGCAACAGGTTGCTTTGTTGCCTTAAGTCATAAATGTTAAACTTCCCTTCTGTTAATAAAAACTTTCTCTGTCGACAATGCCTGAGTGGTTTCCAAAATACATATTTTACATGATTTTTAAGCATATTATGTTGATGATTCGATACATATTAGTTTATTTATTTTGCATGAACATTTTTTACTTGAAATAGAGATAATTTGAACTACTGGATAAACATATACATATATTTCGCTAACATACGTGGCCTAGAATTCTACTTTAGTTGCTTATTGTCGAATAGCAACGATGGATATAAACAATATCAAATCGACCAACTGGATTCATTCGCCAATAGAAATTAGCGCAGAAAAGAAAATTTAAGCAAAGAATAGGTTTAACATCAAAAATTCCAAATCGCCTTAACAACGGAATGCGATGAAATTGAAATAAACGTTCCGAGTGTAATTGTGGTAACGCGACTGAGGTGTGTTTTTTGCCATGAATTTTATTGGAAATAAGAATTCACGCCAGTATTAGTAAACGAAATGCTGTTATTTTTGGATTAGACTCAAGAAGACGGTATCATCGCCAATTGGCAATAATTACCATCGACAATCGGTAATAATTTTCTATTAATATTAATTAATCAAAATTATCAAAGGAATTAGTATCTGCTCATTTGGCAAGTCAAATTATCGAGTTGGCAAGCCATATCAGTAATATGGCGTGCCAAATGTGTGTACGAGTAGGATGCTCACCTTTACTTATTAGATCATATTACCCTTATGTTGGGTTACAGGGGCGCCTATTAACCCGAACCCCTTGCCTCCCCTCAACATTTTTATAGTTGGGTTCTTCCCAAACATGAGAGAGGATCAATTATATAAAAGCTTCAAAACACGACTAATAAAGATAGTAAAAAGCAACGAAAATAGATACCTATTTGGTTGCTATTTCGTTCACAAACTATTTCGCATCAACAAGTCCACCATCATTATAAATAAAAAGAAACATACGATGGAAACCGCAAGTTTAAATGTGTTGTCCTACAGCCGTGTCACCACTCGCTTGGAGGCGTTATCAGTTTTATCATCAACTCATCTAATGAAATAGACGGAGTACGTGGGCGGAGTTGATGGTTATTGTAAGATATCATAAGTGTTGGTCACAGGTGTTCTTGGGAATCGACTTGGGCCAATTGGTTATCGCATGAGTGGTGGAAGCACTACTGAAGAATAACGCATTAGACTCATGTGTTTATTTTGGTCCCGATTGTGGTGGACGTAGTTGATCCGGCGAAAAAGCCATTTACTACTTTTGTTGTTTTACTATCTTTATTAGTCGCTTATCGTTTCTACACAATTGATTATTATTTCTCTATGTATATCTTTACTCTGTATGAGAGAAAATACTGATTTTTCTGTCAAGCAGGTGACGGTAGTGTTTCTGTGGCGGAACATGATTTCTGAACGTATTACGGACACAAAGTTACGTCTTGTGTTCGAATACGATTTCAGTACGTCACCCATAGAAATTCCAAAGGATGAATTCCAAATTGAAAAATGATAGATATTTGATCAACGGCAATTAGATTATACGTCAAACGTCGCAAAAACGGTGACAAACTACACTTTAATGTAACCCCGATCATGTGAGAATATTGTTGAGGAACAGGAGGTAAATTATCCGTCTTCCGTCTGGTTTGTTATTTTACTCTGAAAATCTCTCATAGGGATAAATATTACAAATATATTGTTAACATAGGCAATTATTTCTATAAACAAAATAAATTGTTCGGAAAACAAAAGCGTATATACGTAAATCGACTGGAGTGATACGTATCTCCCTCAAATAATTTCCCCAAGTTGATGTCGCAGGAGATTAATTATTGAAATTGTTAATGAGCATCTAATAATAATTTGTATGCTGCACGAATTCCCTTAAGACATTATTCGTAGGTTTAATTTAAAGGGCAAATGTATATCAGGTCAGGTCAGTTCCAGAGTGGTGAGCTGGGCATACACTTGCACGTACTCGGACAATAAGGGACAGGCGCGCAGTATGCCTCCAACTTTAAATAAACATATCCATCGATTACATTTCCCGATATCAGTAATTTTATACTTATTCATTCCTTGTAGGTTTTAGGGTTGTTTTTTTTTGCAATTGTAATAAAATGTACCTATGGATCAGCATATTTTGTTCTTTACATTAGAATATTTCAAAAGTGCTCGTCAAGGGCAGGGAAGGAAAGACCCTACGGGCTCGAATCTTCTTCGAAATGATTTTGGAATTTAAAAGTTATCAAAAACACATGCTGCAGCAAGTTATATCATAGGAAATCGAAGTATCGTACAATACAGGTAAAATATGTCAATAGTCTGAAAACAGTCAAAAAATCATTAATCCTCCAAGTGGTTTCGACGAGATATCTCGTCCATCAAGATCTGACCAATTGTGCTAAAGACTAAGTATCTCGTCATCAAGGTATTGCCGATTTTTCGATGACGACGAAATCAAGATCTGGTCAGTTTTCTTCTAATAACGTGATGCCTCGTTCATCAAGGTCGGGCCAGTATTTTTCTAATAATGATATACCTCGTCGAGACAACCACCAGGAGGTTTGAAGGCAATACTCCTTTAGAGAACCCGGAAGACAAGGCAATCCGAAATAATTTTCTGAGTAATGCGTGCTTGATGAAGTGAACTGTTTTAGAAAATCATGTTTTTGTGAAGAGGGTTGCTTGTTGAGGCAGATAGCGTTTTCCTCAGGTAGATAGGTAGGTAGGTAATTTCTGTCGCACTGGAGCAACACAACGGGGGCTATTGGTGACGATCCGGGATCAATCCCGAAGGGAAAGATTCAAGGACCACGCTTCGTAATTTTGAACCGTGTTCAGATGACGAGAACACCAGAGCTGTCACCCCACTCTCCAAACTTCCACGCCAATGTGAGGACATTTGAGGTCACGACAGATTTAGCGTGCATCAGCCTAGGACGGTCTTTGGTTGGATCGAGTTTCGAACTCGCAACCCTCAGGTTGCTGCTCCGTTGCTCTTCCAACTGGGCTACAGTGGCCCTTTTTCCTCAGGTAAGTCCTGCGTACAGTACAACTGGAATTGCACTACAAGAATTATGTCAATTTATTTACGCTTCACACTTACAAAGACGACACCTTTCATTGAGATGCGCAAATCAAATCTCTTCGCGCAGTCGTCCTTTGATTAGAATATTAGGCATAAATTCCTCTACGTTTTTTTATCCATGTGATACGACTATTGGTTAGCTGCGCCCTTTGATTTGAATCCGCGGGTTAAGGGCCCGCTTGGCGTCGAACGGACGCGACACCTTAAGCCAACCTGTTTCCAAGGTGATATGCGACGCATACTAAACCGCAGCGCGTTCGCAAATTAAACGCTCAGGAATGAAAAATAAAGGGAAATAAAGATTCGCCTTAAAGTGATATGTGGTTGGCTATTTCAATCCTACCTACGTCACTAAAGTTAAGGATAACTGATACTTTTGTAACACTGAGAAATGGGGTTTCTTTTTCTAGTGTATAGGCAGTGAGATAAGAAATGTTCGACAGGTTTTCCTACATTTTTCTTGAAGAATCAGGTATCTCAGAGAAACAGACACTAATGTATGTTGACAAATTTAGTTGTCAGCTTCCTTCTATTTTCCATGCCAAAACGGTTAAACTACAGATCGGCATTCTTACCGATGAAACAGCTGCGATGATATGTCATCGTCAGTTGAAGCAGACAGGTCGAAATTGGAAATCACTGAATCTTAAATGTTTCCTGATGGATTTGGATATCTGAGAATCAGGATAAAAACTTCATCGCTTGAGCAGCTTGAAAATATTTAACTACAAGTTGTATAAAAAATTATTTTTGTTTTGTATGCCGATTCTCTTTTGATTCAATATAAAATTTCCCTCAGGGGCACATCTCCTTTTGGTGTGTACTGGCTTCACGGACCCGAGGTACTCTAGTGATCTTTTCTTTTCTCCTGTGTTTATTGTCTTTTGTAAATAAATACGGGTGTCGCGCACCCGGGATACCCAAGCGATCTTTTTCTGCTTTCATCCTATTCTATTCCCAATCCCTCTTCTCCCCCCTTCACACTTTTTACTTGAAGTTGTCCCGCGTGTGTTTGGCGCAGCTTCTCCAAATATGACTCTTGCGCCATAAAACCAAAAACAACCAACATATTAAATTATTGTTTGCTTATGTCAAAATAATGATAAATATTATTTCCAATAATGACAAAGAGCACACCTCAATCATGTTACCACAATTACATTCTTAATATCAACTTCAATTTCCTTGGAGAAAACCAACAAGTATATCCACTTTCATAACTATATGTTGTGCATGTAAATGAACTTTTCTCAATCATTTCTTTCATTTTCTCTATTAAAGGATTGGACTTCGGGAATGAAAAGAGAGAATGAAGGCGGGTCCAATTATGACGTCATCATCTCACTTCTCAGATTAAATGCTAATTACTTATCAATAACTGTGTACTAGGCAAGTATTGACATAAATTCATGCTCTTGTCTGTATTGTGATGGTTAGATCTGATTGGTTTAGATTATTCACATGTTGGTCATATAGTATATATTTTCGTGCAAATTTGGAAACTGCTAGTTTGTAACTTTGAAGTACAAAATAAATTATTATATTTTCTTGGATACACCTTTCTTCCATCCGCACTCTGCTAGTAGGCCTGAACTCCTACAGAGGGGTCGCCATGGCTCAGTGTTTTTGCCCACTGTGCTAACAACTTGCCAGTTGTAGACGGCACAGGGTCGATCCTGTATGTTACCCTAGGTGTATTTCTCTTTTCTTTGTCGGTAAAACTTTTGTTCTTGCGTGTGTATGTCCATTTACTTGAAATTCTCTATCTCGTGCTTGGCGCAGCTTGGCCAAATATGGCCTTTGAGCCATAAAACCAATCAACATCTATTTAGAAAAGACAATACTGTTCATGTTGCATAAACACCACAACACTTACAATTCTTTCTCTCTTCTTTTGTTCACTGAATCAGTTTTGCGTGGCAATTGATTTACCATTTTTACGTGAAAATTGTCAGTTCGACCGAAGGTTCGATTTTTCTGTCTGTAGCTCTTGTTCCTCAAGGTATTTCCAAACTTTTCGTCTTACAATTCGATAAACTAAGTGGGCGATTTCTCCAACCATGTTCCTTTTCTTCGTGTGAGTTTGTGTCTTGTTAGTCTGTCAGTTTGTGACATGTTCAAAAGCATGAAAAACCTTTTTTCAAAATTAAATACAAGATTGCTACCAACCAGGACCCACTCAGAGGGTGATCACAAGTACCATAGTACCAGGGCTGAGGGTCCTAAGAAAATGCTAACATTTTTGTACTATGTATATATATAGTTTGTTTTTCTGAAATTCAAAAAGTTAAAATCTTTCCATTGTGTTTTTAATAACTACTAGACCAGTGCATAGCATCTGCGCTAAACTTTTTTAATTTGCTTTTTTTATTGATGGAAAAGTGTCGTTATACTCACATTTCATATCCTATTTCAACCTCATAATGAATATAGCATCCATATTCACATAAATGAATTTTATACCACTAAAAATTATCCCAAACAACATTTCGTTTACTTTTACTGGTGATAAATCTTATTTCCAATAATGACAAAGAGCACACCTCAATCATGTTACCACAATTAGATTCTTAATATCAACTTCAATTTCCTTTCATTCTCTTGTTGAAAGTAATTCGGAATTTTTGTGACGTTAAACCTACTTTCTCTCTAATTTTCTTTTTTGCGCTGATTTCTATCTTCTAAATTACTCACTGCTCTCTTATCAGACTGCTGAAGAATTTCATTAGATTGGCGACGAAAATATAACTACCTACCATTCTAAACTGTTACTGGTACCGCAGGTTGCCACTATATATAACGTAATATTATGTTTATAAAAATGACTTAAAGATAATAATTTGAGATTTTACTCGCTTTTAAAGCTGCACGATTCGACTTCAGTAATATCGCCACCTAACTGACATAGTGGTCCTAGGATTTGTTTGCTACCTAGTGGTCCTGGGTTCGAATCTCGGTTTGTAAGCGCATGGATGTTGGTGAGTCTGGTAAAACGGCGTCTAACCCACTGTGTGCTCCTTCATAAATGGTCGTCAGTTCGCCCCTTGTAGTGCCGAAGAGGTCATTGGTCCGGCATTAAAAACAAAAACAAAACTCTAAATTGACTCGTCATGGAAATCCCTAGCATACCATGTGACAGCAAAATAACTCCTTCCACAAGAAATCTATATAAATTGGTTACAACATTCACGTTTGTTGGTTTCTTGTCTCCCAATCCTAATCAATCTTTGCGTCAACACCTATATATTCCAATGCTGTTCTTGTTCATCCCTGATGTATGTAGGTAGATACTTAAGCAGTCTTCCCTCATTGATCATCTCTAAATATCCCCTCACATTTTCTGTCTTAGAAAAAGGTATTTGCTGACATAATACACCAACTAGCGAACTACCGGTTACACTGCAATGACAGTTCGATTACAACTCCCAAAACAATAAAGGATTCTCTGAATAATTTTGATGGAGATTGATGTGCCCTTGAAATTTGCATTCAAGTGTGATTGCTATATACAGAAATATAATCTATGATTTTAAAATTGAATGCTGCAGGTTATTTACGCCAAAAGGCATTACCTTAAACACATCGAATCCAGCACCCAAGGAAGTGATATTTAAATGCACAGCTCTCATCTCATAAATTATTTTTACCTACAGTGGATGATCATATTATTAGAGCCACATTTATAAATTAACCAATTTTATATTTCAACAAATAAAACCTAATTTACATTGAATTATTTATATTTTTATGACCATATACAAATTTTAAATAAATTGATGGCAGCACACTTTGATTTCACAACCATATAGTCGCCATCTTGTGTCAGTGCTCGCAGTACAGCCTGGCAGCCGTATTGTTTAATTGTGTTTATTAATATTTTTCGAATTTTAATTGCTCTTAGAACGTTGTTCTAGTATTGAGACATCAAAATGGTTAGTTTTATTATTTCTATGTAGTTTATCAAATGTGTTGTAGGGTGTTACATTATAATTTCTTCATGCCTTTCTTGAGAGTGGACTTCCACCGAAAATTTCGGAAATTAAAACACTTCAATTGAAAATACAGGAATACTTTTATTCAATCCCCCTCCCCCACATACTTTTCATAGAAGATTGCATTAATTGTTAAGGATTAATGAGCGATGATTTGATGAAAAAAACTTACAATTGTAACTTAATTTAAGGTTTTCTAAGGTTTTTGTGGGTTTGTATTTACCCAAAACTCAGAGAACACCTTTTTTGCATTTTGGTTCAAATAATTTGATCACCCACTGTACATACATACATGTTCACATCTGACTCATTGCATTCCGAATTGCTTTAACCATGGGGGTCGTCGGTGCCATGGTTCCCTGATGTTTAGGGAATCGGTAAATGAGAAAGGCTTTTGTACTGCAATATGCACTTTGTTTTGTAGGTTCGAAAAGTTACAAATCTTTTCATTGTGTTCATAATCAAAAAGGTATACAGTTGTATAAAGAAAACTAAGAGAAAAAGTTTTGAAAGGTTTACATTGAACACTTGGATACATACTTTATTTCATGAGGGGCACATCATCTAACTTGGCCCTGGGGCCCTGGGTTGTGAATATGGGGCCTCAACTGTCCTTTTATTACTCTTCATACGTCGAGATATACGTAACACTACACGAATGAAGTAATGGAGCGTCATTCCGTTACATACTTTTTCGATGGACAAAATTATTGACAGTTACCTAATTGAAATGATTGTCTAAATACTTGTATTTGGGGATTTTCTGTGAAAAATCATAAAGGTGTTCATCCCCTGGCAGATAAAATCAACGACCATATGTTACAAATCCTGTAACAGAATTACCAATTGTCTAACACAAGTGACGAATGTTACCAGGTGATGTGAATGAAAGGACCAATCTATTATCCACAGCGGTAGTTGTTTACTTTTTGAGCTTTTAGCAAATTGGGTAATTTGTATGCAAAACTGGCCGATGGCTCAATCAGAGGAGATAAATCAACTAGATAAACTTGCTGATGCCCATGAATACAAGAAACCGACTTGGAAAAGAATGTGCTTTCCATGGTAACTTGGGCCTTGAAACTTCAAGTTTCAAGACTGTCCTAAGGTCTTATTTGGTATCCGTTTCACCCATAAATCTTGTTATTAAGCTCTCGTTAAACGAAATAAAAATGTAATTACACCCAGACAATATTTAACACCATCAGACACCAGAATGTACTCGTATTTAAAATTTTAAATGTAAATAATATTTTCTCTAGGTTTTCCCTTTCTAAGACTTTCTGTAAACCTAAATGTAGATGGCGCTAGTGTGTTTGTGGTATAATGTCTTGCCTGAACGTATTCCGAAAGTGTTGTCACTTGGCTAGGTTTTAAAGTTACTCCTTTATCTACCAAGTGAGAGTATTAGATACCCTCGTTTTTTTTCACTGAAAATTCCTCTCAAGCATTCTTTAAATCATCGCCATTAATTCAATAATCGGGGAAGGTTGGTCTGTGAAAAGCAAACAATTCCTAAAAGCATACATTAGTCTTGCATTCTGAAGTTGGTGACAGTCATTTTTGACCACTAGTCAACATCTCGTAAGTAGGTGCGCATACTGTGCATATGAGAGGGATTTATATTGTAAACAAATCAAAAGGTCTTCAAAGACTTTACTTCTGTTCAAATGCCTCAGCTTGATACATATCAGGCTACTTTAAAATAAAGTTTATTGCCGTTTTGGCAACGTTTGGCGTTTAATTTAGTTGGTGTTGATAACTATAATATATCGATTCGGTATCAACTATCATATATCAATTCGGAATTCATTCTTTAGAATTGTTATTGGCCAAGTTGACGCCGCAGGTGGACTTAGACATATCCTATAGTGAACCAATCAAAACAAGTGTTCATCTGTGGATTTCTATCAGCGAAACGATCATTTCTGTACAAGTACTCTGTTAATGATTGTTGTTGACTTTTAAAAAAGTGATCATATTTTAATTTATAGAATGAGGTTGATAAAATCATATGCAAGTTCAGATAGTTCGAGGTTTTATGAAACTGAATTGCGTGTGTGGTAATTTTCCTAGGAGTGAAGGTTTAAGAATAATATGTGTAAAATTGCTACACAATGAGGTATACAACCGGAAGATAAATTCTATATGGTTTCTCATATATTATCTATGTTGTAGCGAAGATAATTTAAAGTTTTATTATTTGGCTCTGCGCTTTCAGGTTTTTTGTAATATTTGCACACCAAGCGTTGAGATTAACATCACTTGGTGTTTTTAAATGCCATTTGAAGTGAGGGGACAATTAGTTACATGACATGCCGAGTCAATTTCACTGCAAACGCAATTAGGCTTGATTTAGTGTTAAATCTATAAAGATGAGATGGGAAAGGTCCATGGTTGGTGTAGAACTGGGTTAAATTATGGTGGCCTTTCATTGGCGAAGTGATGAAACTGTACTCGAAAAACAAGCCATGAAGTCACGTTCAAATTATGTACAGGAAACACGTATTGCCGCAGAATACTATCGCTACTAGAATTTAACTTCCAGAAAATGCTTATAAAAGTAAGTAATTTATTTCATTTAAATTTTATTTCGAATAAAATAATTGAAACTTTAAATCAGATGTTTTCACACATTTTTATCAGAAATAAATTTATTCGTATTTTTGGCAGATTAATTTTAATACAAAAATCTTTTTCCTTTATATATTGTGACATAGTTTGCGTCACAATGATATACAATACTTATTTACAGCATGATTATTATTCTGTTAATTCAAGTAGCAAAAAATGACCGTAGAGTGACACACCAATCTCTTATCTATCTCTTATCAATCTCTTATTAGCTGTGATATCCTTAACCCTTCAAGTAGTTTCGACGAGATATCTCGTCCATCAACATCTGACCAATTTTGCTAACGACATCTCTTCAAGATATTGCCGATATTTTTTTATGATGACGAGATCATGATCTGGTCAGATTTTATAACGACGAGATATCTCGTCTATCAAGATCTGGTTAGTTTTGCTAATGACGGGAGATACCTCGTCGAGACAATCACCAGGTGGATTAAGAAGGATTGAAATTAGGTGTCAAGCTATTAATTTACAACATAATTATTTAATTAAAACTTTGGAAAATAATTAATAACTGCATTCACATTTTATACCGCTTTGTTCTTGCAATTAATGTTACAGTTGAGATGAAAAATTAAACAAATTTACTACAAATCTTTAATTCGCATAGCCTCAATAAATCGATTTCATTTTTTAATTTGGATACATTTTTAAGGAAAAATGGCTGAATAAATATGGCAAAAGAACATCGCTACTTCAATGACAAATCACCTTTATTGTGTCATGTAAACCATTTCCGTTACCAATCAGTGAATTCTAATCAGCATTCCTAATTCCGTAGACAATTTCTAATTAGTAATGAATCAATTATATCTTTTTTCCCTTTATTAATAACTTACTCCATTAAGAATAAAGTCATGGGAATTATTTCGAATGTTAGAACAACAGTAGTTGTGATTTAATGTCTTCTTTACGACACTCTTTAACGGTAGAGCAAGATTTTCATAAGAATACTTTTCGTCGACTTTCGCACTCTTAATCAGTCAAGCGAAGAGTGTAAATACTTCTAAAAATTACATCACTTCTCGATTACAATATTTGTTTTGTAATATTTACGAGACGTTACGATTTTCCTTTCTTTATAATTCTCATTTTCGGTATTCAATGTTATTGAAATTCAAATGTGAATTTGTTTGTCTTCAGTCTTGAGAAATTGACAACATATTTTCACACTTCGTAATCGAATATTTAAACGGAATAAAAACTTGAGCAATATATTTTTACAAGAGATGCTTAGAATTTTAATAAAAAAATAGTTCAAGTTAAAAAGTTTCCATGAGAACTAAATTTCACTGAAACCCCATTTCATATATAAAACTAGTAGAAGGCTGAACTTGCACACATCTTTAAATAGAATAAATCCAAAATAATGTACCTATTTTTCTATTATTTTTTCAAGTTACAAGAAGAATAATCTATAATTTATAAAACCTATCAGAAGCTAAATATTTTTCGTTTGTTATTGTTTCTTTTTGTAATGTAGAATATTAGGAAAATTCAAACTGGTATGGCCTTTCGTTTGTAAGAGCATTCGTTTCCATAGTGCTATGTGACTTTCTGTAAATATCTTGTTCATTTGAACCTAGTTTATAACTAAAATGTTGTTAACGCGAAAAATTTTCTCTCCTAGAAATCTCCTTGAATAAAATACATTCGTAATAATTTTTTAAAAAGTATCATCGTTTGAGCATGTCTAAATAACTTCGAATTGAAAATACGAGATTTAAATACGAACATTCTAATTAGAGTAGACTATTACATATTCGTGTAATTTCATTGGACAGGTTTGTATTTCTAATTCGTCAACTTAAATAAGAACATTTTTGATATTCATGAATAGTTTTTAAATGTCCAACCACTGATCGCTTAAGCCATTAATCGAGGCAAATTGTTGGATGTTTGTGAAAGACCCACAATGTGTAAGCCGCCGTTGTTTCGAACCCGGAACCTACTAAGTCGTAGACAAACGCTATGACTACTATACAAGGTAAAGTATACTAAGAAGTATGGAAGCAAGGTGATGTGATAAAGTGCACGCATTTGGATTGTTATCGAATATTACCATGACAATAAAACGTCTTTCGCCATTGTCATTTTTTTCAAACAAATTATACTCAAAATACTTATTTCCCATTATGATAAAATAGATGTTGGTTTCAACCCAAAGGGTCAGCAATGCAGGACCTGAGTTTGTTTGTGAATAGCGTTTGTGAGGGACCCAGTGGGCAAACTGCCATCATTCCGAACAAGGACAATCATCAATATCCATGAGCTTACGAACCCGGGACCTACTAAGTGATAGACAAACGCTATGACTAGTATACCAGGAAAAGTAGACTAAAAACTATGTAAAACACGGTTACAACGAACACGCATTGTTTGGCTAGTTATCACCACCATGAGAATAAAACTTCTCTCCATTGGCATTTTTTCAAACAAATTATACCCAAAAGACATATTTCCCGTTGTGACGGAATATATGTTAGTTCCAACCCAAAAGGGGTCAGAAGAGCACTCGACTTATCTTCTCCACGACCCCAGACATAAAACAGAAGATTTGAAGGAACACCAAGAGAAAGTATTCCACAAATCGCGTTATAATAAATTATTCTCCGCTTTGCTCAGCTTGAAAAGGAAATTTGTCGAACCACTTACTCCACCATCGTTAAAACCTAACGAACATCCTTTCCACGGTCCTTTCGCCGTGAGATTCCATTTTCTTCGTCCAACAGGTGTCCCCATTCAAATAGCTACTTTCCGAGTACACTGTAATTGACGGAAGATGGCGATTCCTACAATATCCATTCTGCCGTATTTTTCCACCTTGTGTCCCCTCGCACGGAAAGTTCTGAAGCAGGATCAACGTGGAACCAATTCTCGTGGAGAGGGTGCGGGTGCAGGCGGTTTGTTTGCGCAGGCTCGCATGCTGTTGAAGGTTGATCATAACAAGCAAATAAATGAGACAATCACTGGGACATTTCTGAGAGAATGACGGCGAAGTGAATATATTATTAGACACTTTCCCCATAGAAAACGTTCTGGTTTAAATGGTTCGTGGTGTTCAATCTGCGACTGCCATGCGATAGGGATGTTGGTGAATTTTCGGTGTTGTTTATGGATGTTCCGCCATTTTTAATGAGATTTCATCGGAAAGTCTCAATACTTTGGTGAAGATTTGAAATTGCAGACTTATTTATATTATTAAAAACTTTGCTAAATAGAAAACGTTCTGGTTTAAATGGTTCGTAGTGTTCAATCTGTGACTGCCATGGGCAATAAGGATGTTGGTGTAGCAGCTAGAGTTAAGGATGTTCCGCCATTTTAAGATTTCATCGGGAGGTCTCAATACTTTGGTGAAATATTGCATTTGCAGGTCTTAATTATATTATTAAATAATTTGCTCCATAGAAAACGTTATGGTTTAAATGGTTCGTGGTGTTGAATCTGTGACTGTTATGCAATAGGGATGTTGGTGTAGCAGATATAGCTGTGGATGTTCTGCCATTTTTAGAGCCAGAGTGAATTTTCATCCGAAGGTTTTAATACTTTGGTGAAAATTTGCAATTGCAAGCATTATTTATATTAAATACTTTGCTCCATAGAAAACGTTCTGGTTTAAATGGTTCGTGGTGTTCAATTTGTGACTCCCATGGAATAGGATAGGTAGGTTGTTGAATTTACGTCGCACTGGAGCAACACAGTTGGCTATTTGTGACTATCCGGGATCCATCCCGAAGGGAAAGATCCGAGGTACCTTTGAGCCAGTCTGATGACGAGGTCCATACAGAATTGGCCGTGCAATAGGGATGTTGAATGGGGAATTTTTGGTTTCGGTGTAGTAGTTAGGGAGTTTTTGATGGATGTTTCACCATTTTTAGAGCTAGAGTGAAGAAAGTCTCAATACTTTGGAGGAAATTTCCAAATTGTAGGCGCAATTTATAACATTAGACACTTTTCCCCACAGAAAATGCTCTGGTTTAAATGGTTCGTGGCGTTCAATCCGTTGACTGCCATGCTATAGGTGAATTTTTGGTATTGGAGGAGCAGTTGTTTTAGTGGATGTTTCCCCATTTTGACAGCCGGTGTTGCGATTGTGGGTCTAATTTATCAAGCGATATAAATTAATTGGCATAGACAACATAAGATCTTTACTACAAACAATTTCCTGACTCGCAAACATAATATTGGATAGGTACTTGCGCCCTATAATTCCCAGAAATTGGGCGAACCCAGAGCTATCACAAAATACTTATTAGATTATTGAAGTGAATATATTATTAAACACTTTTCCCTAGAAAAAGTGATGTTCTATGTCCAGACAAGAATGTTTGCCGGAAGGAACCATTTGATCCCCGATGGACGTGGGCGGGTTTGTCCTTGAGACGGTCATCCGTGTCCTGTGAAACGAATTTTGGTGGTAAAAGAGGACTCCAGGAAGGAAGGACGTAATGGAAGTCCTTCGCTGTCGTATCCAGAAGACATTGGATTTTATTGAAATGTAAATATGTATTTTTCAATAATGTTAATTGGATTCAAATAAATGTCTTAATCAGTCCCCGTTTGGATCGTCAGCCTTAATTAGTGATAAGAGGAAAGAACCGATCTCACAGCGAGTTTTTTAAGTGATGGAATAACTTCTTTTTCGCGGTACTTCCTTCATTGCAGCCAATAATATTTTCCAACGAAGTCCATTCGTGGTGCATTTCGTCAGAGAGAGTCGCCATTTTCATCGGCAAATTTTCGTCGATGCCTCAATTGGTAATCGGCAATTAATCGCACTGGTGCAACACAACGGGCTATTGGCGACGGTCCGGGATCAATCCCCAAGGGAAAAATCCGAGGACAATACCTCGTAATTTTGAACCACGGTCAGATAACGAGGTCAACACGTGAGTTGGCACCCTACTCTCCAAACTTCCACACAAAGCAAACGTAAGGCCACGACAGATTTAACATGCACCAGCCCCCATGCACACAAAGATATGTCCCAATACTTTTAAACATGATTGCAATTGTGGGCATAATTTATCTACAAAAACAAATTAAGTGGGAAATCATTGGCAGAGACAAATTGGAGACTTTACTTCAACAGTGGGCGAACCCACAAATGTCATATTGGGAGAGTAACCGCGCCCCTATTAGTCCCATTAAGTGGCTAAACCTATGCTGTCACTATGTATTGGAATACTCTGCCTCTCTTAATATATGTTCGTGACAACAACGGTTTTTGTTCTCTCCGTTCTTAAAAAATTTGAGTTGGCCCAGAGCTACCGTTCAGCCCTTTCGTTTTATCAATGGATGTTTGAATTCTCTCGTTAGTTGTAAACAGATTTAGGTGTTTAACTTCGGAGATGCGTTATTTAATACTAGCAGATCCACTAAACTTTCTTAATTGTCTATAACTATTAATGGTGAAGTGTCGTTATTCACATTTCATGTATTATTTCAATCTATTTATAATGAATAAACCATCTATGTGTTATTAAATGAATTTAAAATCTTTAAATGAAATAAAATTATCAAAAATGTATCACAGCATTTCGTCTACTTTTACTGGTGTCAATTCTTATTCCAATAAAACGTAAGGAAAAAGTACACCTCAGTCATGTTGTAACAACTAGATTCTCAACTTCAATTTCATCCCTTGTTCAAAGGCGATTCGAAATTTTTTGACGTCAAGCGTATTTTCGCTCATATTTTCTTTTCTGCGCAGGTTTGGATTTTCGAGATTTATCATTACTTTCTGTAATCAAATTGCTGAAGAGATTCATTACAGTGGTCAGTTCTTTCGAGTAGTTTTAGCAATATTGTGCAGCTCCATAGCTCAAATCAAGCAGATTTAAACTAAGCTACAAAATTTGCAAATGAATCCCATAACGGTCGGTTTTACATTTCTGATATCCGTTGTTACCATTCGACAATAAACAAATAACGTCGATTTCTGAGCCAAGCACGTTATAGAAACCTCATTACAAAACAGAGTTTCAAAATTTTGGTAAGGGTCATAAAAAATGGATACCCTGTTTACTCTTTAATGTTAGCCTGTCATCTGTTCATCTGATATTTTGAGTGACATTTTTCGAACTGTGTAATAAAAACGAACCCGAAACAATTTTACAGTAAATCAAAGACGTTGTTTTTGTTAATTGGGACAGTAAGGTTTCTTCCTGCTTGGCCATCATCATTTTTCGAGCAGACCTATTATTATAACCGGCTGGTCACGCAATAGTTACACATGACCTTTTAAACTGGGAAAACTGTCTGAGTTCGTTTTATTCTTAAGCCTAAGTCGGTTATTTGGTTCGAATTTTATTGTGCAAGTGTTCAGGTTCATTACTAAGTCATTTCTGTCACGAGACGTTCCGTTAGAATTACTCGTTCGTATCTCTAATGTAAAGCTTTCTACTTTGAGCGAAACTTGTTATTGAATGAAAGAAAAGGAAAGCGTGGGTCCAAAATGAGCTAAATTTACTGTCATATTAAGCACAGTAAATTCGTGTCTTTTGAAACAAGAATACGGGTTCCATTTTCAAAAAGTTCATTTCAGTTTCTCATTCCATATTTTTAATTTATGCTGATACCAGATCTCTCCTGCTTCATTAAAAGGCATCCTGTAAGGCTAGGTCTACCTAACCTTGCAGGTCGAAATTGCATGTATTACACAATTATCAAGTACGGATGAACAGGTTCGATTGGTTCTACTTCTACAGTTTTTTGTTGAATCAATTCAACTACAACACCATTTTAGAAAGGAAACGGTCAAAAATGTCTTTACACTCTGCCCAATTATCCACACATGCTTTTAACCATAAGTTATCTTAAAAATAGAGGAATTGAGATTTTCTTTGCCTATGTGCGTAGACATTGTGGGATTTACGGGAGTGAAAGAACTGACGTTTTAACCAAAGATGCTTTGAGTTAAGCAGTTGATGTAAATGTTAACATTCCTGTTACTTGAAAGACTCATGTTATGATAAGCTTGTTGCTAAGTGGAACGAAAAGTATGTCTCGTCTGAGAAAGTTGGCCACACCAAAAAAATTTTCCTACTATTTAGCATAAATTGAACTCAGAATTATTTTTCTTCACAAACTTCAAAATTAGACAAATTTTTATCTGGCCATGGAAATTTTGCGAAATTTTCCGAAGATTAAATCTTTATAGCTAAATACCTATATAGGTTTAATATTCGGACTAATGATATGTGTGAGTGTTCGAAAAAGCAGCCACAAGATGTGGATCGTTTGTTTTTCAGTTGTCCTGCATTTGATAATTCAAGGAATGTGCCTTCAAAATGATTTGAGAAGACTGGGTAAAACATGGCCAATGAAACTCGATGATTTTTGTTGGATCTAATCTGCTTTTCTTCTCATGTGTTGAGTACATCAAATCTTGTAATTTTAGTTAAATTTTATATTCCGTTTCTTTGATAAATCAACTTACTGTTGTAAGCCCCGTGTTGTACTTGTGGTGCACGGGGAGTTTGCTTTTTTTCAATAAAAAAATATCCACACATTAATAGTGAAAATAGACATGGTGTCACCAGTTCTGGCTTTCAATGTAGCCATGATAAATAACTGTACAAACGTTAAATAACTGGAAGAAAACAGAGTTCCAGGTACATAAACGACATGACTTAGATAGCAGACGATACTTTTTGCAAGTAATTTATTCAATGAAGTTTGTATTTTTGATAATGGCATCCTAGAACTTTCTAGAAGCATCTTGTAACAAATCAAAAACTTCATACGAGTTTTACTATTTTATGTAATGTTGATTATTATTTGCCATTCTTTTCTATTTCTGTTACACTTTAGTGTGTTCCTCTTTTCTCCAAATAATCCTTTAAAGTTTCTTTCGAATTTTTAATTATTTCTACGTGACAAAATACTCTACCTGAGATAAGGTAAGCATATTTTAAACTGCTTTATATTATTCCCCACGTCAAAACTACGAATCTGCAAAATCATTGTTTCCAGGAAAACACGTTTAAACATTTGGCGCTTAAGGAAAGATTGTGTAACATAAATTGAAATGTAATTGCTTATTGAAATTATAGGTATTAATTTTGGCAATTCGTGTCTTCGTTCATTGTATAAGACATCAAATAATAGCCTAGAAAATTCCTTTAGGTGAAAACAACCGAAAGTATATTCCTAATTTTGACATGGTACAGGTGATATATGACTATAATTTATGTTTTATAACACCGGTGTTTATTTTTTTTTGTCGTGTGTATACCGGTTTTAAATAACTACAATTCATGTTTTAAATTTAAAAAAGAATGTCTATGCAGTGAATATGTGAAATGTCACGCATCGATGTGTTATTTTTACCCTTCTTTCGTGTGTGCAAGCAACTACAGTTCAGGTTTATGTCAGATACATATTTTACCAATTCGTAAACTTTTATTAATCTTCAGACATTTAAATTGAAGCAATTAGAAGGTGATTGAGATATTCGTGTTCTTTATAGGATTCAAATAAATTGTCGCTGTAATAAACTGAATCGTATGTATTGAATACATAGTTAATTAATGTCATACTGGTGCAACACAACGTATTGAATAGGTAAATTTGCTTGATTGGTTACACTTTTTCATTAATTTAAGATTACATTTTTTTATGTTAACTCAGGTTAGATCAGTAAATAATCAAATAACGTTATAAGTTTTCAATTGGATTTGTTCTTTAATAAGTTTGTAAAATGTGACTTTAAAATTCATTTTATAAAATGATTTCGAAATTCAATAACTTTTTAATTTTGAATTAACTTTTTCTACAAGTCATTTCTTCTTTTTAACGCTACGTACAAACAACACGGTGACTCAAGAAATAACATTCACAAAAGAAAAATAAACTTGGAAGCATTAAAAATAATTTAATTGTAAAATAATAAAACAAACAGAAAGTAAAACCTATGTCTGAGATGTTTTTTCCGTAACTACACACACACACACCACACCATGGGTATATTTCTCTCTTTGTAAGTAACTGTTCTTGTGTATGTCCATTTATTGGACAGCAAGATCCGGCCCTTGAGCCATAAAAGAGCTAACCAACAAATACGTCTGAGAAAGCTATAAAATCAATTCACTTTGTGGCAACGAGTTAAAATATGCTGCGCAATCATATTTCTCGTTGCCAATATGAACGAAATTATTTGTTTTTTTCTTTGAGATGCACATTACAAAATATGCCAATTCATAGCCTTGAAACCAAAACGCTTACATACTTGAGAAATACTCAAGCTTAAAATTATCTATATGTATAGTTCGTGAAATTTATAGAACGGGATATTTTTATGAATTATTTTTATGTATGTGATGGGTTTGTGACGAAAAATCTTAAAAAAATAGTCAAAAAATTAAACAAGCAGTGAATGAAACCTAATCGGGAGAAAGAAAATTGAGTCAATTGAATATGTCAAAATTCGGAATATATGTGTACTCAACCAATTGACCATGTAACAACTACAATTTAAGTATACCGCAATAATATTTCATGTGACCAATCTGAATGGAATATTATTTGTTTATTTGAGGCGCACATCACGAAAAATTCGAATCCAATAGGCTTAAAGTCAAAATAATACATACGTAATGGAGAATAAGTTTCGATACTTATTCAATGTTTCAAGCAGAATCCGACATTTAAAAATATCTATGCAAAGATCTGCGTACAATTCATGAAATTTATCGAATGGAAGACTTTGATGGGGGATAATTGTGATGAGGTTTGACAAAAAATAGAAGTGCGTAAAATGAAAATCTGGTGTTGGATACAAGTGAAAGCATCTGACATGCGCCTTGAAAATGAAACTTCGAACTCACCCACGAACCTTCATCGAATGTCGTCCTGATCCTGAACAGGAAAAATTAACAGAAAAATGATTGAGACAGTCACGTGCGGCAATAGGTCAAATAAAGCTGAAGCACAACACGAATTCCACGTTATTACTACTTCACAAACTGTGTTATCTGATTTCATAGAGGAAAAAGTTGAAAACTTCCCCACACTCCCGCAATTCGCACCAGCAACCTTGCGCGGGTTTTCAGGTTACCTGAACTGCGCGAATGTCGCCAAGAGAAGCGCGCCAAATCTCTCACGACAGAGTCCGAAAATCTCGTTTTCACTTTCACCTCCGCAGTATGCTATGCCATATAGGGGGGGCAAGCTTGAGTTTTTGGGACGTTTAGCAAATACAGCTGATGCCGCGATCTGCCCAAAATAAAATTTACTTATTTAAAATGACAAGTTCTCTGAGGTGGCAATTTAAAGTATATTTATTAGTATAATAACGGTAGATAGTTAATTAACGTGACACTGGAGCAACACAATGAGCTATTAATAACGGTCTGGGATCAAGCCCGATGGGAAAGATCCAAGGACAACGCCTCGTAATTTTGAACCACGGTCAGATGACGAGAACCACACCTGAAGTGGCACCCCACTTTCCAAACTTCCACACCACGCCAACGTGAGCTATCGCCAATAGCTAGTTGTATTGTTCCAGTGCGACTACCAGCTTCAGTAATTAACTACCTACCTACCTGTTGAGGCTGTGGTAGCCCGGTTGGAAAAGTAGCGGATTAGCAACCGGAGGATTTAGTTCGAAACTTGATCCAACCAAACACCGCAGCGTACGGAGGGCTGGTACACTTAAAATCTGTCGTGGACTCAAATGTCCTCACGTTGGTGTGGTGTGTTGACCTCATCTTTTGACAGTGGTTCAAAATTACGGGACGTTGTCCTTGGATCTTTCCCTTCGGGATTGATCCGGACCGACGCCAATAGGATTTTGCGTTGCTCCAGTGCGACGGTAATTCAACTACCTACCATAACTCTTTCTAATGCGTCTACAAGACGAAAGCAAGAAAAGGCGCCCCTGTCTTATTGTGTGCTCTCCAGACAAACTTATAAGAAAATAATGTTATTGCTTTGTCTCCTCTTTTCTGAGTACGATTACAAGGGGCAACATGAAAAGAATGGCAGATTTTAAGCATTGTCTTCAAAAGATAAAGTAGGTAGGTAGTTAATTAAAGTCGCACCGGAGCAACGCAACAGGCTATTGGTGATAGTACGAGATGAATCCCGAAGGGGGGGGAATTTCAATTAACGTCACACTGGAGCAACACAATGGGCTATTGGTGACGGTCCGGGATCACTCCCAAAGGGAAAGATCCGAGGACAACACCACGTAATTTTGAACCACGGTCAGATGACGAGGCAACACCTGAGCTGGCACCCCACTCTCCAAACTTCCACACCACGCCAACGTGAGGACATTTGAGGCCACGACAGATTTAACGTGCACCAGCCCCCTTTGTACACGACGGTGTTTGGCTGGATTCGAACTCGCAACCCTTCGGTTGCAAGTCCGTTACTCTTCCAACCGGGCCACCGCGGCCCAATCCCGAAGGGAAAGATCCGAAGACAGCGCCACGTAATTTTAAACCACGGTCAGATGACGAGATCAACACCTGAGCTGGCAACCCCATCTCCAAACTTCCATTCCACTCCAACTTGAGGACATTTGGACTATAACGGGCAAAATTGTGCCTAACATTATGAAATACTTTTCTTTTTTTAAAGAAAACCCACAACGTTTTAAATAAATATTTGTAAAATGCCGCCTGTTTAGGCATAAGGGCAACCACCCTTATCAACCACCCTTATCCGCGTTTCTGGTGGCACTACCCAACACCAAATGGCCCAACTCCAATGGCGCTCTTTGTATTTTTTGGTGGGAGTAGGGGTCCTTTCAAAAGTGATAAAAATTACAAAAACGCGAAGAAATGGTAAAGGAAGTGAAGAAATGAGGAATAGTTTGAATAGAAAAATGTGCAAATGAGGGCTCCCACATGGGGAAATCACTTGTACCATGGTACCAATATATATATACAACTATTGTGTAAATTTAAGTTTGACATCACACAAAATAAATAAAGCTTAACTTTTAATAACTTTGATCCTCATTAAACATGGTCTACTGTCACTCACCAACAAAGCATTAGGTACATGTTCAGACTTGCTCAAGGTTTAACGATCACGGGACATTACGTCATGAAAAGCATAATTTTTATAGAATGTTAGTCGCTTAACATAATTACACAAATAATTACAATAATAGTTAAGCAATGTGTGCTCGTCTATGTGCTCGCCATGGAAAGTCAAGAATCTAAAAATTTTAAAATGTGTGTTATTATTTGACTAGGGACAGTAGTTGTGCCCTCAAAACAACATGAGGGATAACTATTACATATGGACAATTCCACGAAACATGGGATCAAGTGAAAACATTTTTTTATTAAATTAACTCAAATTTTCTTTAGTTCTTCTCTATATAGTTTAAAATTTTTAAATTTGAATTCAGCAACACCTTAGTATTTATTTTATCGGTACATGATCATCTGTTCTAAAACCATAGATGTAAAGATTTTTACAATGAACTTGGTGTCTTTGAAGGCAATTTTTTCTAAAATTATTGTGTATTTTTGTTACATTTTCATGCATAATAGAAAAAGCGATTTCAGTAGAGTAAATTATGTCTTAATTTTGTAACAGATATCGATTACTATATTTATGGAATAATTTCCAAAAAAAGTTCATCATGTTCATCAAATTCATATAATGTAACATCGCAAAAACTTTGTTTATTTAATTCTTTTAAAATATTCTATGTTTAAAATTAAAACTTTCACTTTTCCTCTTAGTATCAAGAGTAAGGGTAAATGAAAAACTTTAATTGAATTCATGCTTTTTTCTTAAAAGACAGAACACATTTAATTTTGTAACATGAGTCATGCATAACCTCTTATTATGTTAAATGTTGTACACAAAGAATTTGCTTTTATTTTTCTATTAAAATTTGAAGTGCAAACGATTTTGTGATTGATTTATTCTGATTAAAACTTGTTCTTTTTCTTTATATACACTCACTGCCAAAATTTAAGCACGAAGCGGTAAAATGCGAAAAAATCGACAAGTACAGCTTTGACACGAAATGCGGCAGGAAAGTAGCAAATATGTTTATGCATGAAACAAAACAAAGAATTACATACAAAGATGAAAACAGTATTGAATTTTCATAAATTACAAGATGAAGTCATATTGGAGTCATTAACAAAATGATGTTTAAATCCAAAACAAACAAACAAAACCGACATTAATAGGGTATGTGATCACCCCTCATGCTCATACAAAGTTTGCAGCGTGTGACCATGCTTTCCATGAGGTGATCAACCATCCTAGAGTCAAGTAATCGCCATTCCTCCTGTAGAGCAGTTTGCAACTCTATGAGAGTGATTGGGGTTGGGAAACGTGCAGATATAGCACGGCCGAGGGCATCCCAAAGATTTTTAATGGGATTAAGGTCGGGCGAGTACGCCGGCCAATCCATATGCGCAATCCCCTCACTCTCCAAGTAGTCGACGACGATGTTGGCTCGATGGGGACGCGCATTACCATCCATTAAAACGAAAGCAGGACCAACTGCTGCAGCGTACAATCTCACAGTGGGTTCTAGGACTTCATCCCGATACCGGACAGCCGTCACAGAACCCCGTCTATAGATATGCAGGTCGGTGCGATATTCCAAGGAAATCCCTGCCCACACCATGATGCTTCCACCTCGGAATGCGTGGTGTTCGATGATGTTCTGGGGCCGATTGAGTGTGCTTTGTTCTCTCCAGACCCTTACGAGCTTGTCATCTGGCTCCAGGGCAAATCTTGACTCATCCGTGAACGTTGGCCCAATCAGACACAGTCCAATACACATGTTGCCGACACCACTTTAATCGTGCCTCTCTGGATTGGACGAATAGAGGAACACAAACTCGTGGTACCCGGGCATATAGTTCATTCATGTGTAGCCTTCGGCGAACAGATAGCCTTCGGCGGCAGATATCGTCTTACCAATGGACGCTGCAACCATAGATGTCACACGTGTGGAGGTCGCGCTTCGTTTCCGCTTGGCTAAAACAGCAAAATATCGATCTTCCGCGGGGGGTCGTAACCCTTGGGCGACCGACCGCAGGTCTTCGGACAACTGTTTGGCTTGTTTGGAATTGTTTCCATAATCGTGAAATGATGGAATGATGAACGCCGAAGAAAAGAGCAACATCTGTGATTGATTGTCCTGCTTCAAGGCGTCCCACAGAACGCCAGCGCTCACTATCTGCCATTCGTCTTCTGGAAGCCATAGAAACACGTCTGTCTTGAAAACTAATCGTACGAAAATTCTAAACACTTTTATCATCACTTGCATGAAACTCCTCTAACACTTCACAATGCTGGCTTCTTATACGACTGCCTTTTTTTGCATATTTCTCGACACGAAACCGTGATTGGCTGTTACAGAACATATTTGCATACTTCCATCTACCTCTGCAGCGAAATGCAGCCTCTCAAATTCAGATTGGCTTCCGGAAATTAACATTTTCCTCTCCCTGCTTAACTTTTGGCCAGTGAGTGTAATATAAAAATTATACTATGGCACCTACTGCAGCTGCAGACGCAAAGACAGCGCAAAGGAAAACTAAAGCAAGAAAGCAATTATGACGAATAAAAGTAAAAGTATCGTCTTACTATGGAAATACTGATGAAGGGAATAAAAATTAATGAAAATGCCAATAGCTGTATTATAGAAGGATTTAAAATCAGAAGAAAGAAAAAAGTTAGAAATAGTCTTAAAAAAGATGGTGTTTTAAGGAACAAAGAGAATTCAAAGGAAGAAATACCTCAATTGTACAAAAATACGAACATTTTTGGTAAAGCTATTACCCAAGCAAAACGAGGTTTACCTAGCACACTACATCGTAATGAAGTTGCGGTATGTAAATTGCTTAGCAGCACTTGAAATGTGATTTTAAATGCAAGTTTTGATTCAATTAGTAATCATTCGAAATCATCAGTTTTGAGTAGATATAAAGTAGACAAAATTGTATCATTTTATGAACGAGATGATATTACCGGAATGACTCCTCGAAGTAAAGATGTCGATTTGGGAAAAAATAAAAAAAACAAGTTCATCATCTTGTGTGCTCACTGAAGGAAGTGTTTGAAATATTCAAAATGGAAAACTCATCAGCTTGGTAAGAGCAAGATTTTTGAATTGCGCCCAAAGCATATTCTTTTGAATGAGATCTGAGAAATAAGATTCCGCATGTTTGCCAATGTATGTATATACCATGAGAATTTCATATAGGTGCTATAAATATATTACATTTCTATACTGAAAGTCTTCCGGCTTACTTCCATTCATTCCCAGAAAAATTACTGTGCAGCCTTAGAAATTGTTGGCTAAGTCAATGCAGCATTTGCAAAGATGCACAAGGTATTAAAAAATTTTATCCATTGCCTGGAACAGTAGAATTTGGCCTGACAAAGGCCCTTTGAAGATTTTTGGAAACGAGATGCAGAAAACAATCTTCAAAAGATAGAAGGTTCTGGTCATATTTGGATTTGTATCAACTTATTTCTGGTCTCATTTCTACTTTGCCGCAAAACTACACTTGTAGCTTTCAGGATGAGATCCAAGGTGCACATTGGAAACAGAAACGAGTGAACTTGTTACAGCTGCAATTTATTATCTGGGTTCCATCCATCCTGTAGTAATAGCATCAGATTATTCGAATCATTCAAAAGAGGTCATTATTGAATGCATGTCTCTTTTATTATAAGGTTTCCAAAATGTTGAAATGTGGTCTGACATTCCATATGGGCACATTTTAAAAACACATACATAGCAGTAGACGGAATTTGAGGCAGTGTGAAACGACATGCTTTCGACCAAATGAAAAAAGTGTTTAGTAAATAATGCACACGAATTCGTAGAAGCTGCTAAAAAGTAGTGAAGACAAATGTTTTTGATACAAAGGAAGAAATAGCAAAATTCAGATCTAAACACAAAATTATAATTTACTTCGCACTTTTACTGCACATAAATATGTTTATGGGCATTATTTAATTTTTTAAATTTGCAATTTCTTTCATTAATAAGCAATTATTCTCAAATATATGTAAAAAGTTAATTTTAGCACCGATTAAAATTTTGGAAAACATTATTATTAAGCATTCAGTTCTCAGAATTCCCAATTGTAACGTGAGTCACATTAAATGTCAATTTATTTTATTAATTGAGGCAGTAATTTCATTTTGCGTAGGTTTAACATGAGCTACTACTCTTATTATAGCATCAAAATTATTTTTACCGATTAACTTCTGTTAGAAGAAATAAACTGTCATTTTTCTAAAAAATTTATGTCCTTTTTTGTAACGTGAGTTACAGTCTGAAATGTTACCATTGAGGAAACTAAATTAACACTAAAGTTCTAAATTAGGACATAGGTGCCTTAGGAACATATCAATGAGTTTATAAATCAATTTTTGTTTAGTAATCTTAATCCATTCTTTATTTACATTAAATTTAACATTGAAAATTGATGTCTGATTGTAACGCGAGTCACATGGAATTGCCCATATATACAAACAATGTAGGTAGCCAAATACATAGGGTAACAACTTCACCGATAAGTAATAAGGTATTAACAGGTATATCTGGAGAGAGGGTTAGTTAAATGTAGAAGAAAATATGAAGTACCAAAAACATACAGATACATACAAAGCGTTTCAAAACTTCATTTACAAACCTCAAGGAGATATATGGAACAAAAAATAAAACCGTATTTACAAATGGATGTGGACAAGCTCCATCTAGATATAATAGCGGCCGCAACGAGGCAGTTAGACAGTTTGTACAGCATGCATCGGCACTGCAAGGCGTGTATCATTGTTAGCAAAATTCTCGTCATTAGCAAAATTAGTCTTATCTTGATGGACGAGATATCTCGTCGAAACCACTTGGGGGGTTCACGCCACTGAAAAGAAAGACATCTCCATGCAGTGCCATAACTCAATAAAACGATTTATGAACTTAGCTTGTAGATTTGAGATGGTCATAGTATAAAAATTGTCATATTAATGGGTGTCTGGAAACTGGTGCAATTTCAGTGTTTGCCCTGGGGCTATTTTCCCCTAGATATACCATTGTTAGAAGTAAACGGCTTCGCATCAGTCATCTAGTTTTATCTTCAGCTAACAAAAAGGAGAAGGAAGGCATTCGATTCCAAAGAAACCGTTATAAAATCTATATGGAGTAGGTCAATTTCCCAGTAGTCGTTTAACCTTGGCCTCGACAAAAACCACCAAGGCGAAAAATCCTTAAATTTGAAGGAAATCATTAGAAAGAAGGAGCTCTTAGGAGTAAACAGCTAGGAGTAGTAGGAGTAAACAGCTTCATATCAGCATCGACTCAATTAAGCTTTGTCTCGAGACAATCTAACTCGGAGAAGAAATTGTTAAATTGGAAGATGATGCACGAATGGTGTTGGTCATTTTCATCCAGGCCAATTAACCCTCTCAGGCACGTACTCTTTGACAGTTTCTACTTGAAGATTAATTATTTCCACTCACGAAACCCCCGCATTGTGTGCAGTGACATCGACTCAGGTTTACATCGAATGAAAAATGAAACAAACGTTTGATGAAAAAGGCACACATGTCTTTAACAGTACGTTATTACTAGAATCTTTTAATGAACAATCACCGACCCTTAGACAATGGTGAAAGATTTTGGACATAAGAAAAATGATAAAGAAATTAATTTAGTTTTCACTTTTAGATATCAGCAACACAAGCATTGTTCGCTTGCTTTTCCTTATATTTACACTCACGACTTTTAAGAATCAAACTTAGATCTAATCTATAACTTTTACGTTAGAAATAAGCTAATTAGTTATTAGATTGTATATTTATCACCTTCTCTCAGTGAGTAATGAACAACATATATTTTACAGCATCACTCTTTTAATATGTCGTGGACTTGGCCACCCCTACAAAAACCAACTTAAAACAGTACTATAAAAATCAGTGTAATCTATCTCCAGCATGAAGTCATATTGATAGATAAAATTGCAATGCCTTTCACACGTTCTGCTAAATTGGTGTCGAAGACGTGATTTGAACAAGCAACCATCTGATCTGGAATCAGATTCTTTACTCGCATGAATCAACTGTGTCATCACTATCTTCACTGGATTTCATACTGGGTGAATTGTTATTAGAACCGGGTGATTAGCTGGGGTCTCATTCATAAATTGCAAGCTGAGTTGAGACTTCATTTGCGATTGGTTTAGAGTGCAGAAAGTTTATGTATACTCTTAGCCACCACTACAAAAGTTAACTTACAGTATATATATATATATATATATATATATATCAGTGCAACCTTATCTCCACCCAGGAGTCTGTTTTATCTCTACAGAAAAATATCCAAGTACAGAAAACAAAATAAATTATATAAATTATCCCAAAATGCGTTGTAGTTGCAAAAATGTTGCTCCATGCGATGTAAATGCAACTACCTACCTCTATGCCTCCGTTTAAAGTTTGTACTGGAAGGTTTGAAATACGTAGGTAGGTAGTTGATTAGCTATTGGCGACGGTCCGGGATCAATCCCGAAGGAAAAGATCGAGGACAACACCACGTATTTTTGAGCCACGGTCAGATGACGAGGTCAATACCTGGTATAAGCTGAAGGAAAAACCCGAATCATAATAAGGTAAGAGGGGTAACTGGATACACGGGCCATCTGTGCCTTTGTATTTTTTAAATGTGGATAGAGATAATTTTCAAACTCGTATTGGCAACACAGTGTATGTCTTTAATCCAAAACAACTGTCAGACCACCAGTGGCACTCCAGCAATAGAGAAGAGAGGTTATTCATAAATGGAATAGTTTTTGCTGCTTACAACTTGAGACACTACTCTATTCAAGCTATTCTGGTGAATGTAATTTTATAATTACAATAAAAATAACTAGATCATTTCAAAGATTACACTAAGTAGATTTAATTTATATTTAATTTCAATTTTTTTGTTTAGTATAAAAAATTACAATTATAATAAAAATATTTTTAAAAAAGTTATTTTCTAACTCTGAAACCAGCACTTAAATATTGTTAAATAACAAAAGAACACCCCAGATTCTAAAAAAATATTCTCTTTACTATTTCTAAATTTTAGGTGGGGTATGCCCACTTACCCCTACGATATGGGGAACTGGGTACCTGTCACTATACATATATAAAACAATTTTTACACTTAAACAAGTGATTAGTTTCAAGAAGTTTTATATATCAGTTTAAAGGGTAAAATCTACTGAGTATTTTGATATATTACTATAGTACAAAAGAGGAAAACTATAGCTAGCAAAAATGTCCAAACTCAAAATAAATTTGTGATGTTGTAAAATCGGTACACAGTTACCCAGCCTTACCTTATATACCTTAATCAGAATATTACCTTTTCTGAATAATGGCTCATTATCAATGTAATTTTCATTCTCGATATACTTTCTTTTAACCCTCCAAGTGATTTCAATGAGATATCTCGTCCATCAAGTTTTATCAATTTAGCTGATTTCTCGTCATAAAGAATGCCGATTGAATGCAGAATGATGAAGATATTGTCGTTCTTTATGGTGATCAAGATCAAGTAATTTTTCTTCTAATGTCGAGGTATCTCGTTCATACAGATCTGACCAGTTTTGCTAATGGCGAGGTACGTCGTAGAGACAACCACTAGAAGGGTTATGAGTGAAGGACAAGATGAAACATTTAGAAGCAAGTTATTTTTATTCCATCAAGACTGCAAATAATCTAATCAAGTTGCAGTTTTTAACAGAGCACGAACAATTTGTATATTTGCAGACCACCAATAATAATAATCACATACCAATCATCACCATCAATAATCATCATTTTTAATCATCGCAGAACACCAATAATAATCATCACAGAACACCAATAAGGTCGAGACTTCCTTAAGGATTCGCGACACACATAGATTTAAAACCTCTGACATCTTTCAACACGGAAGTTATGTGGTTTTAATATCTAAAAAATTGTGACGTAACAATCTCTATCCCAGTTCACGATCTCTTAATTAAAATTTTAAGAAATTGTGATTTGGTAGTCGCAACTATCCACATTTCGTTCAAATCCCGCATTAAAGTCTTTTAAATTGAGCGATAAATAGCCAAATAAGATGGAAGGGTAGCATATGCTAACTCAGTTGATGTCTGAACACGTGGTCGACGTGGGTATTACGTCATTCACCTAGGCAACCTGACTGTAAACAGAAGCACAGCCCCACACCGACACACTTTTTATGATACTCTTACCCTATTTCATTTCTTTTTGTCATTTTGACGCATTTATTCATTTTGCGAGAAACAAAAGATAGTTCCAAAAACACAGTCATCTATTTGTCGTGTTCGAAAAGAATGAATTAATAGTACGTAACCCCACTATCATTTGATGTCTGCAAAAAGTAAACTGGTACCAATGAATCTTAGATGAATTAAGTTCTGCCATAAAATTCTTTTAGTTCCAAGTGAGTAGCAAAAATCTTAAAATAAAACCATATTTTTTCCCCGAGTTCAACTAAAATTTCCCAGAGAAATTTAACCTTTCAGGGATTGTCTCGTTCTCCTCTGTAATGGTTGACTGACTTACATATATAAATATTACAAGTATTATTGAGACTAATGAGCGAGTTGTAGGCGGCGCAGGTTCGATTCTTCCCTAGATGTATTTCTCTCTGCTGTGTCGGTAAACATTTCCTTGTGTATGTTCATTGTTACCTTGTATTTGGCGTAACTTCACCAAATATGTCCCTTACGTCATCCAACCCCAATACCGACTAACCGTTAAGATTAATGTATGAATACTTTTTTATTTGGTGGGGTCGCAGTAGCCCTGTTGGAAGAGTAGCAGTTTCGCAAACGGAGGGTCGCGAGTTCAAATCTCGATTCAACCAAAGACCATCGTGTTCGTAGGAGCTGGTGCACATTAAATGTGCCGTGGCCTCAAATGTCCTCACATTGGCGTGGTGTGGAAGTTTGGAGAGGGGTGCCAACTCAGGTGTGACCTTGTCATTTGACCTTGGTTCAAAATTACGAGGGTGTTGTCTTCGAATCTTTCCCAATCGGATTGATCCCAGGCCGTTACCAATTACTCAAAGTGTTGCTCCAGTGCCAATTTAACCGCTTACCTACTAACATCTTTCACTTGATATTTTGTTGTCAATAGAGTATTCTAAATGGGCGGTAGAACATACGGAATTCCTCCTCCCCTTAAAAAATTTTTAATTATTAAATTCTTATCACGTTCATATGAGGTTTGAGGTCTTAACCCATGTGGGTTTTTTTCTGATATTTTTAACGTAGTGCCTTTCAAAAGGTTAAATAAAGAAATTCGGCTCATGTTAATGAATTGATAAGATTTTGTGAAATAATTTAGAGAGAAAGCAATTCCATACGTTCCTTTTAATTGCAAAATGATCTGAAATTGCAACAAAGCAAAAAGTAGGAACTGTTTGACTAATGAAAATTTAGAATCAATTTTGCTCTTGACTACTACAAAAGTCGAACCAAATATTAAAACAATTCTTAAACCAATGTAATGTCACTCATCAAATTAAATTCTTTATTTACTTTTTATTATATATCTTTCTTTTTTGTAACAATATAAAATATAAATAATAAATATTAGTATATATAAATAATATAAAAATAAATATAAATAATGTATATAATGTATGATAGATAACTGGCGGCACTCTCATCATTAACAATGTATCTATGTGGCCCTTGGTCTTAATAAGTCTGTGCATCCCTGGCCTAACTTCTTGGAATTTTTGGGAGTCGTAACATTCTATATCCACAATATGATATTTATAGATTAACCCTTTGTTTCTCTTGGGGTCATTTATCTCTGTTATTGTTTATAGCTTTGTCCACATATGCATTCCAAGCGCAGTACCAACTAAGGTAACGAGGCGTCTTCTGAAAAAAATCCTGCATCTGCAAATGTTGTGGTTGAGGGAAGCAGAAAACATTATCTCAATATACACTTGTCTTAAGGTCGCAAGATTTTTCAGCTTGCTACTCTCCCTAGCTATTTTCAGGTACTGAAATGGGGATTCGAAATGTATGTCATGCCGGAAGGCACGTGATATACGCCCGCAGCAGGCGCGTGCTTCGCTGCAATGTCATAATCAGGAAGTGAACGACATGGACGGATTTTAGGAATCGAGACTTTTTTTAACTTTTAATATTGAGCGGGAACATCACTACTGATCTAGTTTTGCTCCTGCTTCAACAGGTTACATTTTCGAAAGTGGTGCACACTCATCTCTGCTATTGTTTATAGCGCAGGTCAACATAAAAGATCTTGTAATGTATTTGAAGATTTATGTCCTGTGGGAATTTTTTTTATTTGGTATCGTGGGAATTTAAAATTCGGAGAATCCTTAATGGCTTTAGGTCGCAATATTAAAACAGTTACATGAGATAAAAAAGTGCATAGCGGTTCTTATGTATTCATTGCATGTTATATGTTTGTTCATTGCATGTTATAGGAAAAAACATTTTGGGAAAACATCAACCGTTTGACATGATGTGTTGAGGATTGTGAACCGAATACGGGGAATTATCAAACCGGAGCGATATTTGTTTAGAGATAAAGCCTTTTTTTGACAATTCAATAAAATTAATAAAAACTTGGCAATAGCTACAATCGTTCTATGATTTCGGATACATGATTTTGACGTGAATACGTCTTTAAAATCAGACCAGTACTCGGTGGCCACACTAACCAAACCAACCTTGTGTCCTTCCATAGCTGAAGGAACAAAGACTTGACGATAGCCCAGAGAACAAAGACAAAGAAAAAAGGGCATGACCTTGAATTCACGCGCTGCGATAAGCGGGGAGGGAGGGTTGGCATCTTGGGGACTTTCGTACAACTTCTAATCAGAATAACTCGGGACTACAAAGCGCTACGAAAAACGAAAGGGAACGTCGAGATCTGTCGCTTTAAGACATGAGAAGCTCAATCGAATACAATGTTGGTTATGAAACTTTGGATCGCAGTTGAAATTTTTTTAATTTCACAATGACGACATATACTCTTCGAAAAGTCAAGCAGAAGTACATCGAACGCGGAAGAGCAATTCATCAGCTTTCGATAAACACTGAATTGACTATTTAATTTGCCCTTCCCCTTTCATTTACAACATCCAAATAAATGCTATACGCTAACGAGACCTATTCCTTGCGGCTGTGCTCCGACCATAGACGCGAAATATAAAGTAGACTGAGTATCACTTTGCGAAGAGCTTCAAAAAGTGGAACCAACATGTGGCTGGTAGTCACGTGACTGCTACGCGAAAATTCAGCTTGGTTGATTGATTTGATTTTTATCGCTTCTCTTGGCGTCATAACATTTACTTATATAGAGTTAGCGATGCGAATATGTATAATACTAAATAGTTTCTTGAATTTGAGTTACGTTTTAACATTGTTAGGCGATGCGAATGTGCATACAACTGAATATTTATTGAATTTGTGTAACTTTTTAATGCTTCTAGCAATTTGAGCTGTTATATAATTCGCTTAAGTTCTCATTGGGATCAAGTTTAACTAGCAGATATGCAACAAAAATCCGTTCGTGTAAGATAAATACGTTGTATTGAATAGATTGATTGAAGGCCCGGAGTTCAGATACGGCCCTCTGGACAGGTTTAACTGGCTCTCGTGTCAAATAAGCCCTTCGGATATATTTACCCGGCTCGCAGACCAGATATGGCCCTCCAAATTTTTATCAGGACCGCAGTTCAGGTACGGACTCTGGACAGGTTTACCCGGCCCATAGTTCATATACAGTCCACCAAATATGTTTACTAGGACATCAGACCAGATACTGGACATGTTTAACCTGCCCGTTGTTCAGATACGGCCCTCAGGACAGTTTTACCTAGCCCGCAATCCAGATACAGTCCTGAATAGTCTGAGGATCACGTGACTATTCTCTCCAACGCGCATATAGTTTGCGCATTCCTTCTCCCATACCAAATGCATTGAAAGTGAAAGCTAACATGGTTCTACCGTGCTGTGCATATGGATGTTATTCCAAATTTATTAACGGTGGAAACATCACATTTCACAGGTAAGCTATTTACGTGTACTTTACATTTATTTTCTGTGTTTTTCAGTATTTGATAGTGTGATAAAAATAGATGTTCTAACTTTGGAATTCTTAATATAACCAGCTGACATTTCCCGTTCTATAAAAAAGATTTCATTGATTTGCAATCATATATATGTAAAATAATGTTTAAAATAAAAAAAACTGATGTTAGAGTGTGTTTGCTATTGTAAATTGTACATCTATAAGAGCTTAAAATATTAAAAATAATAAATCGAACTTTAAAAACTTGTGTGAAATCGTTCTCTGTCTTGGCAATGATTTTTTTGGTGCCAACTAGGAGCACTATATTCTTTCGTGCCTTATACGATAAAAATGCTATGAATTGAAAACATGAAATTAAGTACATCATTTAAACCATTATTTCTTGCTGAACAAAATTCTTTTGTATCCACCCATTTGTGGAATTACATAAAAATAATAATTAAAATTCAAGATAAATTTTAAAACTTCTAAGAATTATGAATAAAATAAAATAAATTTGTTAAAAATAGGATTAAATTATTTCATAAATCGTATTATAAATGCCCACATTTATCCGCTTTAGGGAACCTTTTTATTCATGTTTTAAAAAAATATATGTAAAATATTTCATTATAAGATTGCCATATGACAAAAGAGTTTTTCTTTCAAATAATTTCCCTTGAACATAACTATCTATTGGAATGGCGAAAAACAAATTGCCGCTCTCTTATATGAAAAACAAAAACAGTGCTTGAACGGAAATTGAAATACTGTACCTCTTTGGCGTATTTTTATTCTTGTTAATGAAATATACAATATAGCAAATTGGGAAAGCAAAAAATTAGGGAACGAAATGAAACTTTTATTATACTAATTCCAAACAATCCGCGCAGCTGGAAAAGTTCCTTTTGTAAAAACATCTGCTTGACATCCCGATTTTTTTTTTTGCTTGTTTAAATAAATCTAACATTAAAATTTAATTATTTTCCACTTTTTAACCAGATTCATCTTTCTTCCTTACACGTCTTAATCTTGAGATAAATAAAATTGAATTTTAGGTTGTTTCAAATAATATTTGTGAACATTTCAATGTTTATATCGTTCTTTAACTCGATAAATAAGCTTGGTAGTGATAAAAACACATTCCACATCGAAATGAAATTCTTCACTCTTTTGTTTTCTACCTAAAAGGAGACACTTTTTGATTTTTCTAAGTAGAGTGTTAGAACGAATTAAATTACATTCATGAAAATTTATGCACACATGAAACATGCTCCTCAATCGAGCGAAATACCTATTTTCTACAATTTTTTAAACTGAAAAAAAAAAATTAAAGCATTAAATTTGTGATAACAAACTCTTAAGGTATTGATTGTCCTTCAAATTATAAACATAATTTTGTATTTATGATTTTTAGAATTATAAGTAAAGTAATTTATACTTACATGTAATAAGAACTTGTAAAGATGTGTATCTGCTAAAAATTCATTTATTCATTTCTTATGTATTAAAAAAAAATTTCTTTCATTTATTAGTTTTCCCAAAGTTGAAGAAAGACGGTGGCTAGTAAATGACTACATGTTTCTATATGAATTTGATTCAGTGGATTTAAAATTTGATGAATCTGACAATAAATTTTATAAGTTTACTGTTTCTTATTATCATTCGTATTTATAAGATATTGATTTCACACACACAATAAGTAATGCAAATTTAACATTAAAAATCCTGCACTTTTGCACACACTTAAGATCATAAAAATTGTCAAGAGTTATTTACATGATTAATTTGGTAAATTTAAAATTCAGATATAGACACGGATGTGACTTATTTATTTTTTGAACCAGAAATTTAGAATTGGGCAAAATAGCTCACAAGTTCCATCTTGTAATGATTATATGTATAACTTTTAATGATAAAGTATTTTTTTATGCGTAACTGTCCTAAAATAAATTTGCGTTTAAGAAAACAAGCAATTATTGATCCATAATATAAACGAAAGCTTTCAGTGGTGATCCGGACTTGATTTGAGCACGCAACTTTATCTGTTTTCACTATTTTTATTTTATGCATCAGTAAAATATTTATTGAAGCAGTCATTTCCAAACATGTGCATTTATTTTCAATTTGTTCCAACTTGTGTTAACCTCCTGAAATTTAAACAAGGAAGTTTGAATTATTTTCTGCTATTAATCTTTAAGATAATTTCCCCACCTAATACACGTTAAAGAAAAAATGTATAATATTGCATTAATTAAAGAACGTCAGGTTTAAAACAACTATCTTATACAAATTTTCACCGGTGACAAAATACTTGTTAACATCCCTACCCCGTTTGATACGTTCTCTCTCTTCAATAGCAAAGATAACAGTCGAGCGATAAATCAAACCGGTACTACTGGGCCGATCTCGACTGTGGTAAACTAGTGCGTAGGACCGTATCGGAACTTCAGGCTGGTTAAACCGAATTGGAGGGCCGGGCCTGATAAAAATATATAGAAGACTGTATCTGGATTGCGGCCTAGGTAAAACTGCCCTGACGGCAGTATCTGGATAGCGGGCAGGTTAAACCTTTCGGGTATATCTGATCTGCTGCTGTCCTAATAAAAATATTTGGATGACCGTTTATGGACTATGGGCCGGGTAAACCTGTCCGGAGAGTCGTATATGAACTAAGGTCCTGATAAAAACTTGGAGGGCCGTATCGGGTATGCAGGCCGGGTCCAGGTTCAAATCGGCCGCAAAACCGTATCTGACTGCGGATTGGTTAAACTGATCTAGAGGGCCCGGCCTGGTCTGCGGGCCTGATAAAATATTTGGTGGGCCGTATCTGGACTCCGGGCCTGAGATCAATCTATTCACTACAACCTTTTTATCTTACGCATACGGTTTTTGTATACGTGCAAATCAAACTTGATGCCAATGAGAACTTCAGCTAATTATATAACTCAAATAGCTAAAAACATTAAAAAGTAGCACAAATTCAAGAAATATTCTTCGTATATTCGCATCGCTTAAAAATGTTAAAAACGTAACTCAAATTCAGGAACTATTCAGTGTTATACACATTCGCATCGCTAACTTTTTATAAGTAAATGTTATGTCGCCAAGAGAAGCGATAAAACATCAAATCAATCAACCAAGCTAAATTTTCGCGTAGCAGTCATGTGACTACTAGCCACATGTTGGTGACACTTTTTGAAGCTCTTCGCAAAGCGATGCTCAGTCTACTTATATTTCACGTCTATGGCTCCGACACAGCCCACCAGATTTTTTTCAGCTGTGTTACTAATCGCATTTTTCAGTGTTCGGTTGAATGCAAAGTGATTTTTCAATTCAAGAATTCTTGATTCATGCTTCGCTTTACATCAACATACGCTCCGGTACCTAATCCCTAATGAGATTTTAAAGATCGGGGACTTCAATGATTCCGAGAACGAAGACACTAATGTGCTGAATGGACATGAATCCAAGGAGGCGGTCCGGCGATCCTAATGCACCATGACGGCCGGATCCTTGATTTCAAGAACCGTGAAGAATCGCTCCTAGGTTGGCAGAAGTATAATGTCCCATTAACCTTGACAATACATGTCGTCCTACTGATAACAAATCCAAGCATGATAGTATGAGATGGATTTTCAGAAAACAAGAACACACACAAACTAAACTGTCTGTGAATTTCTTACTTCTGCTGTCCAAATGCTCTCACATGATGCATATCGGGGTTACCTTAAAATTTAGTTTTAAGGTAATGACAGATTTTGGGTGGGCCCCAGTAGCCCAGTTGGAAGAGCAACAGATTAGCAACCGGAGGGTTGCGAGTTCGAAACTAGGTCCAGCCAAACACCATCGTGTACACGGGGGCTGGTGCACGTTAAATCCTTATGGCCTCAAATGTCCTCAAGTTGGCGTGGTATGGAGGTTTGGAGAGGGGGTGTCAGCTCAGGTGTTACCTCTTCGTCTTACCGTAGTTTAAAATTACGTGGCGCTGTCCTTGGTCTTTCCCTTGGTAATTGATCCCGGACAGTCATCGATAGCCCGTTGTGTTGCTCCAGTGCGACATTAATTAACTACTTGCCTATAGCGTTTGGGTTTAATCTAATTGGAGTTGACCAATAAACTATCATATACCAATTCGGAATTCATTCTTTGTAATTTTTATTGGAGAAGTGATGAAATCCAATTGTAGTGGTAAAGCAAGTCAATTGACGTCACGTTCAAAGTACGTACAGGAAACACATATTGTCGCAGAAATGCTACCACCACCTATGAACCTTGGTTACCGCTACCTTGACAGAAAGTGACTCTCATAGTAGACGGATCTCTCCCTTCGGGATTGATCCCGAACAGTCGCCAATAGCCTTTGTGTTACTCCAGGCGACGTAAATTCAACTACCTACCTACCTTGAGAAACTTTGATCGAAGTCTTATTCCATTACTTCTATTACTTTTAACGAAATCTTTTATTGCACTGTTACAGTGACAGGGTGTCTTATCCTTGTGAGAAAGAAGCTTTCGTTACTCAATATCATTTTTCGATTCTTTGGACTCAGTTTGGATTCAGAGTGTTTCCGATTTCGAGGTCTCCAATACTTATCTGTTTTAAATCATTTTCTAACGACACAAATATACTAAGATCAAATATGATGATACAGGCACTCCCAAACTCTAAAGTAGCTTGTGACAAAACCTTTTCTTCCATGTTGATGCAGTCATCGATACATATTTCATAAGCTTTTTGACAAAATTTCCACTTTCCATTCTCGTATTCTTACAATTTCAGGATTACTAACTAAAATAACTTTTTGCAGTCATCAATTTATGATGACATATTACTAGTTCTTCTCATTTCCTTTTTTGTTCTTAAGTTACTCACAAAATATTCATTTTCAAGTTGTTAAAGTGGAACGTAAATCTCTGGAGCATTTTTCTCTCAATTTATTTAGCATCTTTTTTAGTGGCTTTAAAGTTTCAGTGCCTCTGAGATTTCAGATGTTTCTCATCTTTTGAAACAATTTCGGGAAACGATCTCTTCGAGACATTTTACGTTATTACTTAGATTTTTTCATAACGCACTTACTGGAATGAACTGAGAGTAGTTAATTCACTTAGCAAATGTAGCTGTTACATTATTCCTTCCTTCAAAAACTGAACAATACTCTTTTTCCTGTATGTTGTGTTTCGTATTTTCAAGCTTTCACTAATAATACTGTATTTACGAATCAATGCGATAAATGTAAGTTTCCTCATACGGCTTTTGTTAGTTTTCCCGAAGCTTTACATATGTATATTCCAAAGATGGTATATCTTTACCTACGTTCGTCCCATTTTTTAAGATTTTAACTTGCAGTTTTCTCTATAATTTAAAAACTAGTCAGCCTGGTTTGTTTGATAAGGTAGTAAATTAACGTCGCACTGGAGCAACACAATGGATTATTGGTGACGATCCGGGATCAATCTCTAAGGGAAAGATCCAAGGATAACCCCTCGTAATTTTCATGGTCAGATAACGAGGTCACCATCTGTGTTTGATAAGGCTTGTTGCTCAACGGTTATATTTTCTTTCGCTGGACTGGGAACTTGCATGAGAATTTTTATGGAAATAGATCGAACGTTTAGGTGAGATTCACTGTGATAGTCGTCCTATCGATCTAATCATATTTTGTTATAATTGTGGGATGTTGAAACATAATTTAATTTTGAAAAGCTGCTTACAAACGGTTGATACTAATACACAACTTTTCTCGCCACAAACGATTACGATTTCAATAAATCGACCCACCCTAATCCATATCCAGAGTGGAGATGCCGTCGGGGCTCAGTGCACTAGCTCACTGCACTAGCAACCTGCGAGTTGGAAGCGGCGCAGATTCGATTCCTCCCTGGATGTATTTCTCACTTCTGTGTTAGTAAAACTTTCCTTGTATGTGTATGTCCATTGCTTAATATTATCTGTGTCTTGTGTTTGGCGCAGCATGGCCAAATATGCCATGCCATCCAACCAACCAGAGTGGAAATCAGAAAATATTGAACCAAGAACCAGAACGCTACCTCATAGGCTACTACGTGGGTAATGCAATATACATACGTGGTTCTATGACTTTTCAGCGTGTCGTAACTCATGGTACGAACCAGCTGTACTATTATAATTGTTTTCTTTCACTATCTTGTCGACATTTGATTTCAAGCAATTCCTAAAAACGAACTAATTTCTTATAAAAGATTGATGAGGTAACTAGCTATTTCGAAGAGCTTTTTACCGATTTGTTGTAGTTAATAGCTTCGAGGGAAACAGAATGCGAACAAAATATGGAAAACAATAGATCAGATAACTTTCAATGTTACAAGTACCTCGAAGTTGCAGAGAATAGCATAACAGAAAAACTAGTTAAAAGTACAATACAATTTGATGTCAACAGGAAAATCTTTTGTAACAGATGATTCTGAAACGTAAAAAAATGCACATTTTATTTATTTTGCGTATAGATTCACAGAATTATAATTCCACACAATACAACAAAAAGAAAAATAAGTAATCACAAGTTAAGCTTGAATGAGTTTTTATAAAGCAGGGGGGGGTTGTTTAAAATCATACCAAAATTTTCCTTATAATCAATATTTATTCTAATGTATTCTTATTGTAATATTGGTTCTTCATCTTTTAAATTGACGATAACTATACTTTGCGGAAAAGAGAAGCCATTGGAAACTCACAATTCCTTCTTGTCAGCGTCATAAAACGTTTTATTCTCCTTTTGTAATAGATCTAAGGTAATTTTCGCTCAGTTCGAAGAGCATCGGATTAGCAATCGGGTGGTTGAGAGTTCGAAACTCGGTCCAGACAAAGACCGTCGTGTACACGGGGGCTGGTGCAAGTTAAATCTGTAATGGCCTCACGTAGGCGTGGTGTGGAAATTTGGAGAGTGGGGTGCCAGTTCAGGTGTTGTCTTTGTCATCTGACCGTGGCTCAACATTACGAGGCGTTGTCCTTGAATCTTTCCCTTAGGGATTAATCCCGTACCGTCGCCAACAGCCCGTTGCGCTCCAGTGCGACGTTAATTAACTACCTACCTAAGGTAATAATATTTTATTTGAAAACATAAATATTCCTCACATAGTCAATATCGTTGGAACTTGTTAGAACTCCAACTGCAAAACTTGTATAGTATGTTCTTTAGTTAACTTTAAATGACGATTTAACATATCGATCATCACCAGTTATCCGCTACATAACTTTAAAGTGGTTTTCAATTCAGTTACTTTATTTTCTTTAAAATATGTCCTACTGTTTAAGTAATTTTGTATGTAACTAACCAAGTGCATGTTTCTTTCTTATCAAAATAAAGCGTATAGTATTTTTCTTTGATAAAGCATCTAGCAAATCGTACCTTTATCTAGCAAAATTTCTCCATCTTTCAAACAGTTTGGTTTTATCCCATTCTTCCAGCTAGAATCCTACAAATATTGGAAACCTTTCGGTATTATGTAATTTTTTTCGGTAATCAAAAAAATTTTTCGGAAGCGGCTCAGTTCTCTTTCAATTCCCTATCTCGGTCGAACTGCCGGAGGCATTAAGTGATTTTTAGCGATTTGCGAAAAACTTTTGTCCTGGTTTGGACCAGGTTGCGTTCATAATGTTTGGTACGTGAATACTTTTAGGTGGAATACCGGGTAAGTGGGTCGATGGTGAAATTGAGACGGCGGATATTTGTTTGACATTTATTTATTTAGCCAGTTTTGGTGGATTCATAACAGTGGTGTTAGAGAGTGGGTAATAATTGATATTCTATGGCGACCTTATGGATGATGGGTTTGTGATAGCCAAAGTACGAGACAAACGGCATGGTGTCGATGCTGATGTTCCTGACAAAGGTAAGGTCGATGGTGGCGTTCCCAAGCGTGGTGACAGCTCGTTAGATGGTCCAGCGACGTCGCCGCGTACGCGCGCCTGCTCGGCCTGTTCCTTCTTGCGTTCTTCGGTAAGCTCTAGATCTCTCCGCACTTGTCATAAGTTTAGACTTCTCGGTATCATTTTGTCCGTCTTGAACTGCTCTTTCAATCTGTTTTCGTTTCCTATGCCGGAATGGAAATTTAGTGTGATATTTTGGCTTCATAGTGAAATCTTCAACAAATCGTTACTTTCCACTGCTCACAATTTTCACACAATGGTTTAAATTGTCAACTAGTCAATTGGAATTGTAGAACTCGTTGTTCTTTTCAATTTAAGCACGCACTCGCCACGACCCGTCCATTAGAACGGCAGTTACAGCAGTTAAACAAGTCAGCGTATGCTCGAAATGTGACTCATTTCCCTCACCACGCGGTACAAAGGTCAGAAGGGGATTAGTGATCGATCTGATCGACGCGGCCCACCTTCCTCTACACGATGGTAGGTCATTTAGCCCCATACGCTGATTCCCCCTGGAGTTATGCGGCTTTGAGTTATCAACACTTTTCGTGACGGTCAAGTTTCTGCCGATGACCTTCATACCGATTTTAAAGACGTATTCACGTCAAGACCGTACGCATAAGATATAAAGGAATTACAATGATCAGGTTTAATAGGTCAGCAGACCGATACGGTCCTCTGAATAAGTTTACCCGGCTCGCAGACCAGGTACAGCCCTCCGAATAGGTTTATCAAGCCCGAAGACGAGATACAGCTCTTTGAATAGGTTTATGAAGCCTGCAGACAAGAAACGGTCCTCCGAACAGGTTTGTCAAAACTGAAAACCAGATAGGGTCCTCCGAATAGGTTTACCCGGCCCTCAGACCAGATATGGTCCTCTGAATAGGTTTATCAAGTACGAAGACCAGATACGGCCCTCAGACTAGGTTTATTAGCCCAAAGACTAGATACTGCCCTCAGCAGGGCCGGATTTAGACTTGATAAGGCCCTAAGCTATTTGAGATATGGGGCCCTTTTTAAGTCCAGATATTATATGTCCGTGCCAAATATGATTTTCGGATACCTAGAGGGTTAAACTGAAATACAATTAAGAAGTATATAGATAGTGAAATAATAAATCTTTAACTTAAAATCATTTTTATTCATAAAAAACTTAAAAATGAAAACTCTGGTTATAAGAAACAAAAGTTCTTTTAAAAGGCACAATTTACAATGGCTTATTATCTAATCTCTTGAAACATGTTATAAGGATTAAGGAATTATATTAAACTAAAATATTTTCTTTCTTGCCTTTGCCAGAGCAAAGTCACTGATGACATCATCAAATGATAAACTGCGTAGTTTGTCACTTTCTATGCACATGAGACTGAGGGAACATAATTTATCTTGAGTCATTGTTGTTTTAAATTCATTTTTTATCCTCTTCAGCTGAGAAAAAGATATTTCTCCAGAGCAATTTGCAACCATCATACTAAGAAACAATATCCAAATTGCTTCTCCATTAGGGAATGCTGATTGGACACGATCGTTAAATATTACCCTATACAGATCCTGATGTGTTAGACTATCATGTTCCGTTGAACCATAGGCTTGACTATGTCTAACATATTGATGAAAATGCTTGACTTCTCCTACAAGATTCATGTCCACATCTGACGGACCTTTTTCTACCCAGTATAAAATCTCATCTTTACTTAAATCGCCCCATAGCCCAACATCCTTCTGTTTGTTTTTTGATGCTGAATCTTCTGTGCTTGTACTACTCTCTGGTTTATAAATCTTAATATTTGTTGCTTCATTCGTTGAAGTAGATTCTATACAACTAGATGTACCAGGTTCTGTATCAGGAATAGGATGAATATCCCGTGACTGACTCACTGTGGTAGAGGCTTTTGGTTCATCAGGCCCCTTATCTATCTTTATTAAGAAACTTTCTAATTTTGTTAACTTACTAAGCTCTTCAGATCTCTGCTTCTTTTTCCTCTTTCGAGCTCCACTTTTATAACTTCTGGTTGACATCTTGCAAACTGTGGGCAGAATATTTAATATAACTATAAACATACATTTAAAAGTAATATAATGCATGACATTTTTTAATTGAAAATTTCCTGTGATATCACCACTACTTACCAGCAAGCGATATTTTTATAATAAATAATACATGCAAAGATAAAATTAATAATATCCTCTCAAGTTTTAATATTAGTTTAATTAATTAAATTAAAGAAGAAAAAAAACAATAAACATATACATTAATACTTAATTTAATACAATCAAAACAAAATATGTATTTTTTAATGTGCAGTTCTTTCAAATATATATTTAATAATAACAAATTGTAAGTTTATATATTAAACTTACAATTTGTTATTATATTGACAAAAAAAACCGTTAAAAATATATGCTATAATTACAGCTACAGGTGTCCGCATAGGATCGACCTATCTATAAATTTTAAATATTGTATCGAATGTTTTATCACTTAAACCTATTTAGGACAATATGTCATTAATTTCAATACGTTTTACCAATGTTTATTTACAAAAAAATTCTTATCATGCAAAGCCTACTGTTATTTTGACTTGAAAATATAGAAAATGGGTTCTCTATTTTCTATATTTTTTTCAATTAACATACGATCGCAGAAAAATTATTGCATGCAACACCTATACTAACCATGTTAATTATGCACAACTATCCAACAAGGTTTTTTTTATCAAAATATTGTAAAAAAAAATTAAATGCGGTAGAAAATATTCTTGCGTTAGTTAGGTTATGTGCGTACTTGTGTAAAATGCACTTACCGGAAATGTAACTCCAGTAAGGACACAAAAACCACTTTCCAAAATAATGTCAACAATCAAATGATCAAAGAAACACACTGTAAATACTAAATAAAAGGTCAGAAATATTGTATCGTCTGCCGGCTCACTCGAACTACAAAAGGTCAGCGCATGCTCGAGTGTAGCGGAGCAACACGGGGAATCCCCGTGTTTATAGTAAAAGAAATTATATACTTTACACGTTCCATTTCTATTATAAAATAATAATGAAATAATTTTAAAAATTAACGAAATTACCGGTTTGCTGTCGAAATTTATCAGTAATTTCGGTAGTCATAATTACCGGTAATGCAAACCCTAGGCACAATAGCGTTTTGGTCTTCGAAAAGACGCGCTAAAAAATTGGGTGAAGAGTATGGGACGTTCTGGACGTGCGGCATTGGGACAAATAATGCTGCAGTATATTTAAGTATATATGACAATTGCTCACTCGGACAATTTTTTTGGGGGGCCCCAAGAAAGTGGGGGCCCTAAGCTATAGCTTGTGTAGCTTATACGTAAATCCTGCACTGGCCCTTAGAATAGTTTTTTTATTGTTTTCTGTCCTGTTCGTGTTAAGTTTACTTATGAAACTTGAATTTCTGCTGGTTAAACAACCTACAAAAAAATTGTTTGTTGTTCTTAACACCAAAAAGATTTCGGGGAAGACTCGAGCCGCTTCGGCTTCGAAAATATACGTATATTTTCGAATTATTAGACATCCGAGCTCTCTTGGGGCAGGTACCTATTCAGAATTTAGAACTGGTTTCAAACACTAGATGGCACCTCAATGTAGAAGCTATAAAAAAGTCGAATTTAATATCGAAATATTGGGGAGATGAAAAATATGGATAATTCTAAAATTTCAAACCAAGTAAAAAAATTGAACATTGTCAATATTCTTTCTCCCACAAAATTTTCTTTGTATTGTGAAAATTTTCTAGAGAAGTTGTGATTTAAAGTACATCGATCTCTGTGCACGTGCAGTGCGTTGGATCTAATTGCATTTCAACAACTTAAATTCAATATTTTTTTAAGAAATGCAAAAATCGTAATTTTAGGAAATTACTATTTCATGCGATTTTACTCCCTTGATGTGAACTAAACAGTAGTTTAATGTTCAGCTCTTAATTTGTTTTACATTCTCAAAATTACCTTTGGGCTTCAGGTATTCTAAATTTAGAATAAATTTTAGATTTCTATAAGGAACAGTTATTAAAAAGTAATAACAAAATAGGAATGGGGTTTTTTGCTGCTCTTTTCTTAAGTATCTTCAACTTTTAAATCAACCTTTCCCTTTAGAAATTAATTTTCAATTAATTTAAATCAATTTTTAATTAGGGCAGTATAAAAAACTTGACATATACAAAACAAAATTCTATTAATAAAAAATTAAGTTAAAAAGTTATCTAATCTAAGAAGTGTGTTACAAGAGATCCCTCCACTCTTTGACTTTGTTAATGAATTAATAGATGATTAATATATCTTACAGACGCTAAGCGACTCAAAGAACACTTTCTTAGCCTCCCAAAAGTTAATGATGGTAATTAAACCCCATCAAGAGATTAATAACAGAAGCCTCTAATGTGGTGTATGTGATTATTAACGCGTAACTTGATACAGAATCCTATGAATTCGGCGGTTAACCTCTTTTCGTAAAGTGATGCTGTTTATTAATTGAAAGATACTTTCTAACATACTTCTTGGATGACTGGATAATTGTGAATATTAAAACCATAATTAAAGCCCGCAATTAAAACACGCTTTCTATCTTACAAGCATTTTAAAGCATTAATTCAGTGAAGCGGCATTTCAGAGAAATATTTATTAGTCTTGTGATTTTACTTGGGTTGGTAGGTAATGTCGCACTGGAGAAACACAACGGGATATTGGCGACGGTCCAAGATCAGTCCCGAAGTGAAAGATTCGAGGACACCTCGTAATTTGAACCACGGTCAGATGACGAGGTTTTCCTTAGGAAAAATTGCCTTATGTATCTTCTCTTCTGCCTTCATAAAATCTTTTAAGTCAGTGGCAGTTACTTTTCTCGGTATTCATTAGGCCCTTTTCATTATAGTTGACTGGATAATTGTGAATATTAAAGTCAGCCCGCAATTATAACACTAACTTACAAGCATTTAAAAGTATCAACACAGTGAGCGACATTTCAGAAAAATTTATTAGTCTTGTGATTTTTCTTGGGTAGTTAGTCACAATGGAGCAACGCAATGGGCTATTAGCGACGGTCAAAAATCAGTCCCGAAGGTAAAGATCCGAGGACAACGCCTAGTAATTACGAACCACGGTCAGCTAACGAGGTTTTTCTTGGGAAAAATTGCTTTATGTATCTTCTCTTCTGATTTCACAGAATAGTTAAAATCAGAGGTAGTTACTTTTCTAAGCATGCATTGGGCCCTTTTCGTTATAGCTATACGTTAATGCTGATGGGTGACACACGTGGCGATATGAGCAGTGCGACCCGTGTCACGATACCTTGTGGGTGAAAACCGAGCTCGTAAAATCGCGCACGACGGTCCATCATCCGCGATTTACAAGCCAACCTATTGTTTTTCGTGGTGGGTGACTTGAACTGCGCGACCAGGGTTCGTTTTTTCTTCCTGACAGAGGAAAATAGTCTGAACAGCTTCGAAAGCGTAACCTAGGTCGTGACCAGGTCTGATTCTTATACGATCATTATGTGCTCTTAGTGACATTTTTCATGACCAATTTCCAGAGAAAAATATACCTCGCTTTACAATCACGCCTTATTCATGTCATCGCTTTCTAGCAGTTCGTATATTTTTGAACTATTTTTAAAGCTAATTGGTAGGTGAATTTACGTCGCAATGGTATGTATTTTAATTAACGTCGCAATGGAGTAACACAAAGAGCTATTGATGACCGTCCGGGAACCAGAAGGGAAAGATAAGTAATTTTGAATTACGGTCAGATGTGACACGGCGATGAACTGGCACCCCACTATACAAATTTCCACAACACGCCAACGTGATATTTGGACCACCACAGAAAAACGTACACCAGCCCCCACGTACATGACGGTCTTTAGTTGGATCGAGTTTCGAACTCGTAACCCTCCGATTGTGCATCCATTTCCATCAAATAAGGTAGGTAGGTATTTTAATTAACGTCACACTGGCTATTGGTGACGGTCCGGGATCAATCCCTAGGGAGGGATGGAGGACAAAACCACGTAATTTCAATCACGGTCAGATGACGTCCATGAAATAAGACTTTGTTGCATTGGTTTCACAAAACCAAGATCAAATATTACACTAGTTTTATATTTATGTTGCCGTCTTTTGTTTAATGTTGACAATTTTCACTCAAATGGAGCACAGGCAAGCCTGAAAATTGGATGTTCCCGATCTCGAGACGTTCTTGGAGTGGAAGAATCCAGCTGATTCTTGGGGATGCGGTATCACAGTTGGTATAGTCGTGGATTCTCAACCAAGATTGAGTATCTTCGTTGGATCGAGTCTCGGAATCCTACGTTTGCGAGTTCGAGACTAAATCCAACCAAAGACCATCGGGTACGGGGCGGCTGTTTAACGTTAAATCTGTCTTGACCTTAAATGTCCTTACCATGGCTTGGTGTAGAAGTTAGAAGAGTGAGGTGTCAGCTCTCTCCAAACGTCATCTGACCGTGGTTTGTTCAAATTACGTGTTGTCCTCGGATCTTTACCTTCGGGGGTTGATCCCGGACCATCTCCAATAGCCCATTGTGTTGCTCCAGTGCGACGCTTATTAAATACCTACCTACATCCTATTTATCACCAAATTTGCTGGGGGTATTTAACGTCACACTGGAGCAACACAACGGGCTATTGGTGACCTTCCGGGATCAATTCCAAAGCCAAATTTGCTGGGTATTGGTATTTTCAATTAACGTCACACTGGAGCAACACAACGGGCTATACCAAATTTGCTGAGAGTTGTGATAAATTCATTTTAGAAACGTAATTTATATCTCGCAATTAGAAATTATATTAAACAAATAATTCAAAAGCAATAAATTCAATCGATAATACTGTGAACAATAATTGATTGACAAAAATTAATATGGTATTCTTTAAATACTTGTTTAAAATGTATAAATTTCTTTTGGGATGAAGAGTGTCATTCCGATTTCAAAAATGTTTAGCTTTTGTTCCCGTTTATTGAAGACAAAGATTGAGAATACTCAGTGACGTACCTGATGGGAGACCATAAGCCCTGAATGTCAATTAGTTTTTCCAAAACTCAAGACAAATCGTGAGTGTTTGCTCACTGCAGAAAACTGATGTGCATTCAAAATGTTCATAGGCAGCTTAGGTGCCCTTTCAAAAGGATAACTTGAAAACCTATTCGGGGAACAAGACTTCAGTTGGTTTTTAAAAGAATTTTTACATTTTCGTTACCTAGGTTTGAGTTATCCTTCAAGAAAAGGAGGATCGAATCCGTCATAAAAAAAATATTGGAAGACCTAAGGGCTTCGAGCCCCCTGCAACTGGAAGTTCTTTAAGTAGAGGGGGCTGATGTTCGTAGATGGACAGCAGATAATTTTGAAATGTTGAAAACATTTCAAGACCCGAGGCACTAATTTTATTGCTCAGCATTGGTATTTAAAACCTAGAATTTATTCTTTAAATAAGAATTTAAAATATTGCAAGGAGAATCAAGGGTGCCTGTATGACTTTATCTGAAAGGTGGAGTGAAACTGCATGTGGCCTTGAGAGGGCCCCTAGAACAGCTAGCTACAATGTTTGTCAATGACAAATCTTCCAATCAAAATAAATGTTTTATACGTTTTTAAGGAGGTAATTTAACTGAACACATTAATTATTCCGAGCTCAGAAAAATAGGCGCTGGCAGTGAAAAATTCTTTGAATTGGTACAAATTTCACAGAAAACTACATTCACTATCCAGCTGTGACAGCACCGCATTTCCTGTTTAACTGTAAAAGTAATTCTCATTCGTCACAAAATTCTTGTAGAACTACCATTTACTGCACCCCGAGATTAATGGAAATTCCTTTGTGGCTCCTTCTATGAGTAGTATTTTGAACTAGCTTTACGTGTTTCGATTTGCTTATTTTCTAAGCATTGAAACCAATTAGTGAAACATCAGTAGCAAAATCAAATCGTAATAGAAACAAAATGATTACGACTTAATTTTTGGCTTTGAGCATTCAACCATCAAAAGATTTATTTTAAATTTACATATTTATAAGCAATATGAAAAAATCATGTATAAAAAAATCAGATTTATTTTTAACTCAGATTTTTTATGTTAATTCATTGCCTTATAAGTTTAAATTTGTTGGACATTAGACATACATATCCAGTGGTTTCTAGATAGTATTGGTTTTGTTTAACATCAATGTATATGATGGTTTAGAAAATATTGCAAGGCACACTTTTGAAAGAAATCCATTCCCTTTTTATTGTAATGGGGAGGTGATTTAATTTACAGATCATATTTAGACTGCTGATAAATATATTTGTGAGCAACACTTTTGCTTTTAGTGAGCAAAGAAAATTATATTTGTTGGCCAGCTATTGTCATTCCAACACTAGCATAAACTCTTAGGGGATTTGAACCCTTGGGTCCTGAAATAAGCTATTTACTCTGATAATATACATGCATACCAGACCTGCCATGTCCTAAGCCCTTGGAACCCTTTATAAAGTTTTTATAGCTAGGGACTGACTCCCAAACAGTGATAAAAATTACAATGAGTAACTGGAGTGAATCAATATGTCGTTTAAGTCCTAGAGACCCATTAGGACTTATTGTTTTTATGGTTGGGTCCCTAGCCACCTTCCAACATGACATATTACAAACATACTAATAATACTAGCAATATATGCAAACAAAATCAAGTTCTGAAATACTTTTAATGAAACAAGTGACATTTTACTCAGGCCCTCAATAACTTCCGAGTTGGTGCCAATGAATCTCAATTTAGTGTCCTCAAAGTAGGAAAGAGTCATTTTCAGTTTAAAGAAAGGTTGCTCTTGTGTAGGGTTGTCCCTGAGTAAAAGCAATTTTTACACTTGTTTGCTGCATCAGTTACTTAATTTTCAATGTTGAAATTAAGCTTTGATAAAGATAATTACAAATTTGATATTAAAAAATAACTTTAAATTGGCATACACTGTTTATAAGTATGCAGTTTTCAATAACATAATTACTCTTAATATTATCAAACTTTCAGATTTTTACCTTATAACTTTTCACTCAACACGCCCAATTAGATTTCTTGAAACCTCTAAGGCCTTCAAAGTATTGTCACCCATTGTATTTATATTTTCATAACTTATGAATTCCCATAAAGCTGTTAAAATATATTACTTCAAAATGTAAAAGAAAAGTTCAATTCACAATGACATTAAAATCTGGTTAAAAGATGCAACATTGCAATTCAAAAAAGAAAACAAAACAGTTCTTTTTCTTATTTATTTCAACTTCATAAAACTTTTAAGCTTGCAGTGGTGGTTTTGAATCGCCTCCCTTTGCCTCACTGTATGGAGCTTGAGGTAATTCCTCTTCTTTTGGTTCAACAATACTAATATGATCTGGAAGTGGGTTCTTTGGTCCTATTTTACCATTGGGATCCCATGGCAACATAATCTTAACTTTGATACCCAGAACACCTGAAATCAAATTTTACAAGTAAATAAACAGCGAATAGACAAATAAAGACATTGGAGGGTGAACACAAACAAATAATTTTGCCTCTCATACAGATAATTCATCATCATAAAATCAGACCACTCGTCGCTATTTGAAATTATAATCACTGAGGCATATGTAGTACAAAATCTTTGCAATTTCGTATTTAATCATAAATTCGATCAATAAAATATTTAAGCATAATATAGTTGAACCTCATTTTAACATTTGCCAGGACCATTGCTATTTTTATTTTGAGGAAATTCTTAAAGGGGACATGAATGTTAGAAGTCTTATCTACATTAAAAAGTGATACTGTAAGGAAAAATACCTTTTCCTCCTTAAAACAATTGATGAACATGCAAAAAGCTATTTTTCTCATTACTCAATTCATGTTATTATTTTGGTTCTGGTTATCAAGGATCGCATCAAGGATCGACAAATCACATTCTGGAAGTGAGTTGTCACTTCTATATGCCAGAAAATTAGAAAATAAATTCAGGACATGCTAAATGATTACTTACACAGGGCGATTCTACGATCATGGGACAAACTTGGAGGGGTGGTACAGCTTATCAAAACATACATTTTTCGTATAGGAATGTATGGTCAGAAGTGACTCGTGGAGGCACGAACACAAAAAATGAGACATGAACAAAAAAACATTGCTTATAATAAATGCTCAAAATTGCGGCACCAACAGTAATACAAACTCGGCAGTTGTGATTGGCTGGCAATGCTGTGGGTAGAGGGCAGTAGTGTGCCTGGCCATCCATGATCTGATGCATCTGCTGGGAAACGTCATTGTCGGCAGTAATGGGAGATTTTACAAATAGTGAAAAGGCGGACATGCATGATGTATGGTGCTGCTAATGGGAACGGCAGAGCAGCGCTACGACTGCATCAGGAACGTTTTCCGAACAGGTGTATGCAGAACCACAAAATGTTTAAGCGGTTGCATCGTCACCTTTGTAAAAATGGTTCATTCATTGCCAGCTCTGATGGAAGAACTGGATCAAGAACTGTACGACATCCAAACATGGAAGAAACCATCTTGAACATTGTGGATGAAACACCCCACACAAGTACAAAGCTATTGCATGTTGTGTACATGTGAGTCAACCCACCGTTTGGAGTCTTAAATGAAGAACGTTTACACCCATTCCATATTCACAGTCCACACATTGCAGGCAAGTGATTACCCACTGCGCATAGAATTCTGTCAATGGTTCTTGCAGCAGTGTGCGTTGCAGCCAGATTTCCCAGCTTCTGTGCTATTCACAGGAAGATGTTTTCAATGTGTACAATACTCATGTGTGGGCAATAGAAAATCCATTTGCTACACTACACGTCCACATGCATTCCAAAAACGCTTCTCTGAATGTTTGGGTGGGTGCTGTGAACGATTTCCTCATAGGCCCGTATCTCCTACCAACGCGACTCAATGGCTCACATTATCGTATTTTTCTGGAAGAGGTTTTATCAGAATTACTGCAAGATGTTCCGTAATCACATGTGGTTTCAGCATGATGGTGCGCCAGCCCATTTCAACATGGTTGTCCGCAATTACCTGGATGCCAGTTTTGTGAGGCAATAGATTGGGTGTGGTGGACAAGTCCAATGACCACCCCGATCGCCAGATTTATCGAGCATCGATTACTTCTTATGGGGGCATCTGAAGACCATCATTTACGGGACTCCAGTTGATTCAATTGAGGACCTTGTTGCTCGACTATCCATTGCGGCTGCAAGCGTGCACGAAATGCCTGGCATCTTTGGAACTGTTCGCCAATCATTCCTTCAATACTACCAAGCATGTATTACTGTTGGTGTCACAATTTTGAGCATTTATTGTAAACATTGCTGCAAAGAAGCACTTTGCAAGGATTTTGTAAATAAACAATGTTTTTCTGTTCATGTCTCATTTTTAGTGCCTCCACACGTCACTTCCGACCATACATTCCTATACGAAGAATGTATGTTTTAGTAAGCTGTACCACCCCTCCAAGTTTAGCAAGTATTTAATCATTTCATTCAGGATTTTGATAATTAATTTTCTGACTTGGATACAATTTATTAAGCTGAAGTCTGTGAAATCAAGGTTCCACTGCATTTAGAATAAAAAGAAAATAATAATTGCATTTAAAATTGATGCAATTATTTATTACCAATTGAATGCACTTGAATTACATTAGGTATGTTCAAAATCTCAATAGGATGTCTCATATATTTATATTCTACATTTTAAATAAGACACTTGCTAATATAATCACCAAGGCACTTTCCTTGCCACTTCCCAATTAAATGGATATACAGAACAGACCAAGCAAGTCAGTGCTAACAATGAAAACCCGAGTTATAGACTGCCTAGTGAGCCCGTAAGTGCTAACACAAGATTTTAAATGTTTACTGAATGAATAATGAAGTATAACTTCTACAGAAATGAACACCCTCTCATAAAATTTAATCATCATTTGATCAGACCACTCGTCGCTATTTAAAAATTTTTAATCATTGAGGGGTCTTTCAGTGGACTAAAAGAAATGATTCAAGTTCAAGATTCCCAATCTTCAAGTAAAGGAAAACTTAGGGCCATTTCAAGGCTTCATTTTTAAAGCTACACTTCACATCAATTAACCTGTGAGCTCACAGGTGAATACATTTTCACAAGAGCTAGGTTTGGGTCCCAGACCCAGTTGTTAAAGATATCTATTCAAAACTTCCCTTGAAATATTATGCCCAATGTTTAAGACTCTTAATCAGACTAGTATCATTGATCTCAGATTTTGAATTTAGGTGAAAAATAGGTAGTGTTCTTGCAATAAAATGAAAAATCAGGACTTTTTGTTAAACGGATGGTACAACATGAGATTTTTCCTTTCGAGAGCAGCTTGGTAGATGCTGTACCCAAGTTTTTATCCCCCTTTTAAGTGACCACTGACATCGATCATCATTTGCGAGCTGTCAGCGATTGGCCCTAAAGAGGGATGGTCCTTTTGTTCGAAACCCTACCCTGTCGATCATTCTGCAAATTCTGGGAAACTCAGAATATCGCGCGGGTGATATGCCAAACACTATGAAAGGAAAGCGCGCTAGGTGGTCAGTCGTAAAAAATCATTCACGACTCTCTCAAGTTCTGTAGGGGGAAGGAAGTCAAGAGAAATCTGCTGTCCTGAGACACTGGTAACGAAATTTGGGCGCTGTAATGCAAAGGTTAAGACTAGGGGTTCTTACATTTGCTAACTGAATTGATTTATTATAAAGCATTAATCCTCTCTCCCATAGAATAAAAGGCAAGGAGTAGATAAGATGAAAACCTTTTACAGAAATGAACACCCTCTCATAAAATTTAATCATCATTTGATCAGACCACTCGTCGCTATTTAATATATTTTAATCATTGAGGGTCTTCAGCGGGCTAAAATAAATAAGATTTAAGTTCACCCTATGAGCAGAGTGAATGCATTTTTACAAGTGCTAGGTTTGGGTCTAGACCAAGTTTCAAAAAACACATTTTTAGCTTCCCTTAAAATATCGTGCCCCAAGTTTTGAGACACCTGATCTTAGACCAGAATCATTCACCTAAGATTTTGAATGTAGATGAAAAAATATGCAGTGTTCTTGTAAAATCTAAAATTGAAAATCAGGACTTTCTGTGAGGCCTGTGGGTACCTTACATTTAATAAGTGAACTGATTGCTAAGGAGTAGATAAGATGAATAACTTTGACACAAATGAACACCCTCTCATAAATTGTATCATCATTTGATCAGACTACTCGTCGCTATTTCAAAAATTTTAATCATTGAGGGTTTTTCAAATGACATACACTTGCTAAATTTATTTATAATAAAGTATTAATCTTCTCTAAGAAAAGGTAAGGGGTAGATAAGAATACAGCTAGAAAATACATGAAGTAGAGCGAAACACAAGTACATTGAAATAGGACGCAATATACGAGTTAAACATGTGCAATTTTACTCAATGATTGATTGAATTTTTATGGCACAAGGACCAGGTTTGGTTAAGCTGCGCCAAACTATCGGTAATTTCAAATAAGCAATTTCACCAAGCAGAAATGTTTTAAATAGTAGCAGTCTCCTCTTAAAACCTATTTTAGTAGCAACTTTAGTTGCTCAGATACAAAATGAATCAGTTGAAACAAAATGTGTTAATTAAGTATGAAAAACGTTTAAGATTTTAGCAAAAAATTTAAATTTTAGAACTAAAAAATTAAATACTTTCTTAATAAGATTTTCATTATAATCTAGCAACCAGATTCTGACGTTTCTCTTTTATGGTTGCCACAGCTCGAGGCCAAAACATCGAAATTGGAATCCCTTTGAAAATTTTCTCTTTTGAAAAAAAAAAATATTTTTTATATTTACTATTGGTTGAAAAGGGGGACTAAACTTTTATTGACTTTCATATATTTTCCAAAAGAGTTGCCCAAATTTTGAAATTGTAGCTTTTTAGACGATTTTGCTTCAAAAGATACCCAAAGCCACCAAGGTTAAAAAATAGTTAAGTCACCTTTCAGTGGCCTGTGGCAACCCAATTCATGGTAACTATATGAAAGAAAAAGGATCATAAAATGTCAAATCCAATGCTGCATCCAAATTCTGGAAAGGTAATTTCTCTTCATGAAATGAGCTATTTTTAAAACAAAACTAAAAAATGCTAGTCAGGCAGTGATTTTGTGTGGAAGCCCTTCCCTTTGCTACTCAAAATAAATGTCATTGAAAATGAGAATCTGATTTGTATTCTTTAGAATTTTTCCTACCTTGTCTGAGAAGGACATGACGCACAGCTCTCTCGACATAATCATTAATTGGGTCTCCACTGTGGATCATTAAACCATCAACGAATTTCATAGATTTTGCTCTTTGTCCCCTAAGTTTACCAGAGACAACAACTTCACAACCTTTAGCACCACTCTCCATGATGAATCGAAGAACACCATAGCAAGCTCTGGAAAAAACAATAGATTAATCTTTTGGGACTCGGAAATTGGAAACTGAGAATTGCTTTAAAATTCCAACATAATTTTAAAACATTGAAACCTATTACAGCGGAAATTAAGACATACAATAAAACTTCTAAGACATCTACAAATTGAATGTCTAAAGGCCAAATTCAATGCAAAATCTCTTAACGAATTTATGTCAATTGTTTGCACTACTGTTGAAGAATTTTAGCTTACAGGCAAGAATACATTTTACAACTTAAATATTTGCAATACTTCAGGACAATTCCATGCATGACACAGTATTGCCCATTTCTGCCCACAGAAAGTCTTAAATGAGAAATTTAAATTTTGTATAGACTTTGGCAGCAAAAACTTTACAACATATTAAGACCACTAGTGTCAAAAGCCTCTCAAAATCCATCAGCCATTCTTTAAATTTTCAGTATGTCACCCAGCCTTAGAGTTAGCCTCCCAAATCTCAACACTTTTCACTATTTTTAAAAGGTAGAACTTCTATCTTCTTTATACATTGCTTTAGTTTCAAATTTATCATCAGAAATTGCATTTGAACAAGTTTTTGATTAATATTAAAATGATTGTAAATTACATTTTTATATATCACTACAAAAGAGATTTGGTAAATGCCGAAAACAAAACAATGATTCATTCTGTTAATTTCTGGTTTAAGAATTTTTATAACTGCAGTTTAAAATGGGGCAAATCGAGATTTTACATAAATTTTGCTGAATTTAAACTTATGAATTTCAGACAAAATCATGTTTCCATGACAAACATTTTACACATCTCAAGAGGGCTAGTATTAGCACTTATGAACATCAATAGCTGGATAGAAATGAGCAATTTTGAGCATAATAGCAATTTCAACATACCTCCTCACAGCTAGTCCTCCAATCAATTTGTATCTCAAAGATTCACACTGGGCAATAGCGCAGAGTCCTCGAGCAGCTACCTTTTCAGCATACAACTATGGAACAAGTTAGTTCATTGATGTAAAATTAGACAAAAGAGGCAAATTATTGACTAAGACAAATGATTCAATCATTTTACAATGCATGTTCATTAAAGAAGCTCTGAAACTGAAAGTTAAAAACCTTCACTGAGGATAACAAAAATAGGTGACTTTATATGTACATAAGCAAACATAAGTTCCAATTGTAGATTAACCCATTGTTAATCGCTACAATTGGAATGCCACAATTTCTCATGTACTTTCCCCACTGTTTTAAGCAATTTAGAACAAAGAATTGTTTAGCTTTACATATTAGGAAATTCCAGCAGTCGATAAATTGTACATTGCCATCATTTTGAAGAGATTATAGAAAAATGATTACAGGGTATAATATAAAAATAATTGAATACCTTTGCACATTACTTGTTTGAAACATTGTATCCTGCACCTATCAAGCTACTTGAAATATACAAATGAATTTATAAATACCATGCAATTTAGATTGTCAATTAATGCTACATGATGGAGGCAGACAATTTCAGATTGGTTGGCACAAGATCCAAAAAAGGATGAGCTGTGTCAAACACAAGACCAAAACAGAACAGATGTAGAATAGACCCCAATCTACTTGGCGACTTTATTTTGTCGCCAACCCTCAATTTCGATTTATGTGGGTTTTGGTAACCCCCCACTTATTTCCACTCCATTCAAGCAACCCTACGCTATGTATACATAGACCACATACCATAACCATTTTCATTTCGTTCACCAGTAACCAATTTTTTTCGATAATGGTTTGCTTTGAAATTTTACAAAAAATCAAATGGGACGCGACTGAGGGTTTCAGTTCACGACTGGCAGCCCCGTTTAAACAGGAAACCTTCATTTACAGTGAAATCTGTTTATAAGATTAGAATAAACTTAATTAACTTATGTACAGTTTTTTGTAATACATCTGTTATTTCTGAGGGTTGGCGACGAAAAAGTCGCCAAATGGATTGGGGGTCTATACTACATCTGTTCCTAATTTAATAACATTTTCGTTGCAGTTATTTGCTTTTTTGTATATCCTAAATATACTATGTAAATTTTAAAAAAATGAAGAGTAAATGTGTATGCACCAGGGAAAGAAAACATTGAGCACCTCAATCTCATTAAAAAAAAAAGAGCAGTGACTAATGGAGGGTTAAGTTTTCTATTTTGCCACTGCCTTACCTATTTGGATAAAGTGCACACACTCATGCTCGAAGCTTAACCTACAAAGTAGTTTCAATGAGATATCTCGTCGAACAAGATCGACTAATTTTGTTAATGAGACATCTCAAGATATCAACAATTCTTCTGTGATGACGAGATCAAGATCTGGTCACTTTTTCTAATGACAAGATATCTTTCACAAAGATTTGATTAGTTTTGTAGATAATGATGAAACTCCTCTTCAAGATAACCACCAGGAAGGTTAAAGCTAAAACAATTCAGTATATTTGGCTTCGGATAATTAAGGGGAGCTTACATAATCAAGGTTCTACTGTGCAATTATTTAAGCTCAACTCTAAGAATGACAATTATAAAACTTCTAACTGCAAACCAATACTTCATCCATTAAAATAGAGTTCCAACAAAAATTTACCTCGACACTGCCTTCAGGGAAATTGAACCTTTTCTGGACAACAGAGGTCAATTCACGAATTCTGCGTCCCTTCTCACCTAGAACATGTTGTGTTCTTGTGGCAAGGATGATGATTTCTGTACGAGTGGGAGTAACACGAACTTCAACACCACTATATCCATCTTCCGCCAATTCTCTTCTTAAAAACTCATTTAATTCAGCCTTGAAAACTCCATCAGCTACAAACTAAAAGACATAATTGTTATTGTTTTATTCATCATTTCAATACACATTGAACATTAAAGTTATATTAATGCTCATTTAAACTTATATGCACACTAACACATCCATTAATTCAACTTGAAGCTAAATTTCCTACTAAATTTAACTTGAAATACAAACTTTGGTAAAGATGTCGAATCCGGGGCATGTTTGTCGCCAAATCAAGATGGCACCCAAAGCCAGTATGTTCGTTAAAAAAAACTGGATTTTCCTACGCTAAAAACCTTTTGCATAGGGTTGCTATAAAGCTGGATCAAAACACCAAGGTTACAATGTTTGGTGATAAATCGCTAGTGTCCCGGATTCGACATCTCCACCCAAATTTTAAATGAAACAGAAATGTGTATTTCAAGTTCAGAAAAATAATGTTTCTTTTAGGAGATGAACTAAATAAGCTAAAATTCAAGGTACTGAAAAAGAACTGATAAATGAAAGTTTAGGAAAAATACTTGCAGATTATGTCATGTTTATAGAATAGATTAATTGAACAGTGTTATGAAAGTATAATATGCAATTAGACATGCAACCAGGATTCCCACTCTTTGCAAAAAGTCTTTTAATAGGTCATTTTACTTATTTTTAAAGCTACATTTTTAACACTGATCAAAATATGGATGTGAATGCACTGGTGAAGAATCTTTCACAGGTGCTGATTGGATTTCACACTCAAGAATAGAACTCTTCCAAGGTGAGTGTCACATATCAGTTTTAGGGGATGTAAAGAATGATCTGCATTGGATGGGACTTATTAAAATTGCAAAAGAACATGTGTCATTGATCATTACAGGCCAAATGAATATGTACTGTTATTTGCAAAAAGTCAAGGCATTTGAAAATTTTGACTTTCAGAAAATATTTCAAGTCCTTGTGGCAGCCCTGACAATTAAACCTATAGACCTGCAATCATGCATGAAAAAAACTAGGATTTTTTAATTATCGCGCGTTAACCCTTAATTTCTATTTTTTAGGTTATCTAAAGGACAAATGAAAAAGGGGCCTCCTTTGTGTGTCACGATTCGTTTATTTAAAATCCCAACCATACAATTAATTTCTCATCACGTAAAACATTCCCGTAAAAATAAAAATTCAACCTATCCCTTAGTACAGTAACATCTAGGCCGGTTTAGGGGACGAGAAAAACTAAATCAAAAATATATATATTACTTGAATGGAAACAAACCGTCAGCTCACAAGAAAAAGAATTTTCGTGACAGAAGTTATAGAAAAGAAACAGAATAATCAGGAAATAAATTTTTTCACACGGCATGCACGATTAGGCTTACGGTCATCATGAATTGTACCATCTCAAACATGACAGAAACTTTTTCAAATCAAACAAAAGTGGTTGTTCCATAAAAGTTTAACACAAACCTTTCTCTTTTTAGAAATTGCTGGATTGGTCATGATGATCGCCTATTTATAAATTTAATTTTGTCCGATAAATCCTACGCTCGCAGAGCCACGATGCACGAAAATGTTGCCACTTTGGTAGAGAAGTCGAGTCGAAGTCTCTTCATTTCATCTCGTTCCGATCCGTGGCCAACCTCCGATCTTATTTTGTAGCGTTAAAGGAATGTCATAAGTGAAAAGTAGAGATTAAACTTTTCGCGGAGGCCAATAGATATTCTACATAAATTGAAACATGTTTTTGACGTATAATTTCTTCAAAAAGATATAATACAAGTAAACATTTCCAAAAATCAAAATATCTGGAGCCTCTGTAACCCAGTTGGAAGAGTCATGGATTAGGTGGATTGGTAGGTATTTTAATTAATATCACACTGGAGCAAGACACCGGGCTATTGTCGCGGATTAGCAACGGGTGGGGGGGGTATTTCAATTAACGTCACACTGGAGCAACACAATGGGCTATTGGTGACGGTCCGGGATCAATCCCAAAGGGAAAGATCCGAGGACAACACCACGTAATTTTGAACCACGGTCAGATGACGAGGCAACACCTGAGCTGGCACCCCACTCTCCAAACTTCCACACCACGCCAACGGATTAGCAACGGAAGGTTACTTGTATGAAACTCGATCCAACGAAAGATTGTCACGTATATGGGGTTATTTACTGTAGATGTTAAATCTGTCCTGGCCTCAAATATCCTCATGTTGGCCTGGTAGAAAGTGGGGGGTGACGGCTGAGTTGTTGACCTCATCATCTGATCGTGGTTCAAACTTACGAGGTGCTTTCTTTACTTCTAGGATTAATCCCGGAACGTTGTCGATCATTGTGTTTCGGAACAGAGGAATTTTAATAAGAATTTGTTCGCTTTTCGACGAAAAAGGTTTCAAAAATTGCATTACACGCATTCATTACAATATTACAGCCCGTTGTGTAAATTCTACTGCACCTGTATTTTTTTCTGGCCCTCAATTGCTCGGTTGGAAGAGTAACGGATTAGCAACCGGAGGGTTGCGAGTTCGAATCCAACCGTAGACCGTCGTGTACGTTGAGAAGTGCGCGTTCAATCTGTCGTGGCCTCAAATGCCTTCACGTTGGCGTGGTGTGGAAGTTTGGAGAGTGGATTGCCAGCTTAGGTGTGACCTCGTCATCTGACCGTTGTTCAAAATTACGTGGTGTTGTCCTCGTTCTTTCCCTTTGGAATTGATCCTGGACCTTCGCCAATAGAACGTTGTGTTTTTCCAGTATGACGTTAATTGAAATACCTACTGCCATTACTGGTGACCAAAAGTACTTTAGATAAATACTTTGACTTTAACTCATATTTGTCTCGTCTGCACCCTGTAGATTCTCGCGTAAATATTGACGCAAATGACGAAACTAGGAAAAAGAAACTTTTATCCTCACTGGAAATTGGATATGCCTTCTTATGGGCTTTGATCACTTTCACTAAAAATTCACATCTATCAGACATTGGATGAGAAAGGTAATTCATCAATTGACATTTTGCTGAAACTCATTCAAGTCAAAATTCCAAAAATGCGATATGTTTGTACAAATTATAAAACTGACATGTTTGTAATAAAAGATTTTCATATCTGTATTTTATGATTTGGTTGTGTTAGATTTCATCATGTGTAATTAGTAACAAAATATATAAAATTTGTGACATTTGATTGCACATCAAATATTTTCATGAATGAATCAACAATCGTTGATTGCAAGCGAATTTTAGAATCTGCTTCAATACATTTCACAAGTAACTACCCAAACCTACAATTTTCCTACGATGATGAATTCACTACAAATTTATTCAAGTTGTGAAAATACTTTGCGTTTATGAAGTTAATTTCTATTTATTACAGAAATATGTGCACTATGTTCATTTCTAAACTATTATGTAATACAAAAAGTATCAATGAAAGGATAAGAATGTGTCATAGGTTCATGGACGCAATGGGGATATTTTTCTTTAGTTCTTGACTGCTCAATCATGCAAGCTTGTGTATGTTATATACAAAGTTTGAAATTGTAAGTTGGAATGTCTGAGTATGTTCTGTTTGGGATTGAGATACATATGAGATGTTGTGGATGAAATTTGGTTGGTTGCTTTGGGTTCATCAGGGTTGATGTGGCTCAGTGGGTTTGGATGCTGAGCTGGCAACCTCTGAGTTGTTGGCGGTGCAGGTTCGATTCCTCCCTGGGCATATTTCTCTTTTCTGTATTAGTACAAATTTCCTTGTGTGTTCCCTTTACTTGGTGTTGTCTATCTTGTATCCTGCCATAAAACACAGTCCAACCATCCTTGTTTGTGTGTTGATATGCTTGTTCGATATATCTGTCAAATATAGCACTTGCTCCTTAAAACCCAAAATCATCCAACCTTCTAGGTTAAGAGCACAATAGGTGATCTGTTAGGTTGAAATAGTTAAAATAAGTGTTGATCGCATTGACTAAGAACAATTGGTTAGTCTCAAGAACATGGTACCATTACCAATTGGCAAAAGTTTTAGAATATGGTAACCCGTCAGGGTTTCTACATGCACTTTCACTTCCTTGCAAATGGAAGACATCGAATATAAAAGTCTATCCAAATATCTATGTGACATTGATAAATATTCACCAAGTAGTTTCGGTAAGGGGCAGATATCGTGTTTTTGAGTTTTACCAAACAATCCACTGCAAATTAATAAGTATTTTTAAATTTAGATTTTCTCCATTCTTAAGAATTAAATCATTTATGGATTTCTTGTTACTCAGAAATTTGGTTTGTTTCATATTCATATAAATCAGTTTTTGAATGTCTTAAAATATCAGACAGGTTTAGGAAGTTGTTCAGTGGAAAACTCGTAAAGGTTTAATTATTAAGTAATTAATTAGTAACAATTATTTCTTGTTAATTGCAATAGCATCAAATAAAACCAGCAAATCCGACATAAGTTATTTAACGATTAAATAGCATTACCCATATGAGGGGGAGCCTTCGTGGCTCAGTACCCACTGCGCTAGCAACCTTAGAGTTGTAGCGGCGCAGGTTCGATTCCTGTCAGGTGCATTCCTCCCTGGGTGTATTTCTCTCTTCTGTGTCAGTAAAACTCATTGTGTGTATATCTATTACTTGATATTGTATGTCATGTCTGGCGCAGCATGGCCAACTATGGCCCTTGTGCCATAAAACCCCAAAACCAGCCTCTACGAGGGGTTCACACTTATAATTCCACCTTTGAGCCTGCAGACTTCCCTGCATGACTTCTAGCCAATTTTGACCTTGACTAATAGAATCATTCCAAAGGATTCTACTCTAAGTAAAGGACCAATAGAATCATTCTAAATAATTATATCCTATTGAAAGAACCTAAAGAATCTTTCTAAAAAATAGTTGAAAGAATCTTTATTCTGAAGTGTGTTGAGTGGGGTAAAAGCAACTACTACTCAGAAATCTCGCAACACTCGGAGGGCTTATAACATATCTTGTAACATTCTGTAGATTATTTAGTTTGTTAATTATACCTGTAGACTCCACTGAATATATTTATTTTTATACATTATATTTCCTTTTCTTTGATCTAATATACTTGTTGACCTAAGCAGTTTCTTTGCTGATTCTTTTTTAGGAAAAATGGAACCTAAGGGTGGTAGACTGGTAAGAGCAGTGTATGATTTCCCCACCGATGATCCATCTGAACTATCTCTGCAGGTTGGAGACATTGTTCAAGTTAAAGAACGAGTTGACAAGCAGTGGTCACAAGGTTCATGTAACAACCGAGAGGGCACATTTCCCATTGGGTTTACCATTGAACTGAAAGTTCCACATTTGGATAATCAAGATCAGCTTTTTGCAGTGACAAATGATTTTTGTGCCCAAGAAGAAGGAGATCTTAATTTGAAAAAAGGTATATTTATCCATTGTATTTTGTGCTGTAATTGTTATATACAGTCGAACCGTATTATTGCAAAACTGAAGGACCACCAAAATTGTTCCATGTTATCCAATAAGATAAAAATTCTGTATTTTCCCTCAAGGAGATAGAACACATAGCATTGATAAAGTGCAAATATAGTACTGAAGTAAAATATATATATATATATATATATAGAATCTGAAAATTAATTTTATTAAACTATAGATTTAAATGGCAATAAAGTTAAACTAAAATGTTTTACTGCATTTTCTTCATTATTAATTTGTCTTCATCGTATTAAAATTTTACATGCTAGGCATTTGGTCATTGTCAAAAATAATCAGTTGTAGTGCGTTGTTTCATGTTCTGGATGGAACAGTTTTTCCAGAAGTTTTCAACATCTTCCAAGCTGTTCAGTGCAGATGATCCATTTTCTTACTCCATAATGTTTTGTAGAGTTTCGGGATGATATACCACATTCAAGTTGATATATCCTTTTGTTTAAGCTATTTTTGCATTAAAAAATTTATGTTAAATGTATAAATTACCATATTGCTCCAGCCTTGTTTGAACTCAGACTGGACTTTCATTTCGTATTAAACAGAATATGAGTTAACCAGTTTCGCATTAACGAGGTCTGATTGTAATAGTGATATACATATGAACTACTTATGATCCAAGGCTACTTTACAATAGCGACTTGTGAACTGAAAGACAAGAGGTTTATAAATCTCTACAATTCAAAAAGAAAACTTTTTTGGATTTAATCAGACCAGATAAAGTCAGGCTCCCATGAATTAGCAGTGGTGTCACATGGTTTTGAATGAGTCTATTTGTTGAATTAAGGGACTGATGGTAATGTAAACAAAGTGCTTCCACAACTGAGTTCTAACACTGATTCTGGTTCTCAATTTATCGTTGGTGCCAAAAGTGACAGCACAAACAAGTTGTCATGGAGCAAACATCTATGGTGATCGGTATTCATGCTTTTGCATATGGCAGCCTTTCTCACCTTTGTGCTTTCTAACGTTTTTAACCCTCTGCATACATCAGGGCAGAATATCGTTTCCTTCTTTGGTTGCTGCAGCCGGCCCAACGACTTTACAGGCAACTTACTGAAACCGGCCGAAACAGCCTTTACAATGCTTTCCCCCAGGAGGGGAGGGAATATGTGTCGTCCCGTTATCACCTAATGTGCAGGTTTCTATTGTCAGGTCATGGGTATGCCTAGAAGGGACAGATTCTTCCTGGGTAAACTGAAAGGGCGGCGGTGACTTTTTAAGTGTATCTCTTTTTATTTACTCAACCTCTCACAGACTAGATGCTTGAGGATAAACAATTTGCGAGGCTCCCCGTCGATAACCCTAACATCTTTGTCAATGGGGAGATAAGGCTATTCACGCACGTGTCTCTTTGTAGAATGGAAATTAGGGGATGGAAATTGTAATGGACTTCAGCGATTGTTCAGGAGTTTGAGGTCTGAAAGAATCTGAGCCTTTCATAATGAGGGGACTCGAAACTTTCGGCTGGTTGGAACGGTCCCCTTATCCAGAGGGTTAAGGATTGACTGATCCAAGGTCAACTGCCTTCTCATTGGAGCCACACTATAAGTCAATAGTATACATGTTTGAAACATAAACATAGCACATGAAATAACTATATAAAGATAAATATCCAAAAAATTAATGAATCTTAATTTAATTAAGTATTGCAAACCTGGTGTCCATCTTCAATATTTCAATAGAAGGGTCTGAAAAGGTGATTACCATCATAATGCTGATTAAAAAAATTAATTATCTGAGTGAGTTAATATTTCTTTCATTAATGTGTAGTCCACATTTAAGCAGGGTATGAAAAAAATCAAAAGCATCAGATTTATTTTATTTAAATCAGACTTTTTTTATTTAAATCGGATTTTTATTATTTTAATTTCTTGCCCGTACAAGTTTAAATTTGTTGGACATGAGACATGCAAATTACAGTACAGTTTGTAAATAGTTTTGATTTATTTAAAAATCAATATTTTTTATGTAAAACATTAATGTATTAGAAAATATAGCTGGGTAAATTCTTTAAAGATTAAAACGTGACAGGAATTAGCAAAGTAAATCACATGACAGAGTAAATAGAACAGTGCCCAAATGCCAAATATAAACAATGTTTTTCCATCTGGTTCTCAAGCAGTTTAGATTATACTTAGATAACCTATAACCAGTGAAATGAAATTTTTGAACCAGTATAAATAAAGTTTTGTGAACTTTTGATTTTTATCATTTATCGTTGTTGATTGTTTGGATAAATTATGTTTCCTTGTTAACCTGAGATGCTTTTTGTGCAGTTGAGAACGCGCATAAGCAGCAGCTAGTAATTAATTGCTGTCAGCCAGTATTTGAGTTGGCTCTTCTAAAAGCCTGAAGCGACAGGACAAAGCTCTATACTTCAAATCAAGTACATTTAAATGAATCAGTAGATTCATTAGCTGTGGATTTTATGCGGTTTACATCCGTTTGTTGCCATTCGTCAATATACAAATGTCGAAATTTCATTCTGTACAGTTAATCTACCAGTAGAAATCTAAGACTTGAGAGTACTTACAACTTATTTTGAATTTCTGTAGATGTATTGTAAAAAAATCAAAATATGCTCTCACTAAAGATAATTAAAAATGGTTGTTTTTATCAGAAATGAACTAAATAAACAATTCAAGGAAATGGCTTAAAGAAATTAGCTTCACCCTACCACCCTCTGTTCATTACCAGTTTATAAATGTGTGGAACAGCGATCTTCTTTTCGACTACATTGTTGTGTTGTCGTTCCCTACACTTGACTGATCTGACCTTGATCTCTACCTAGTTGAACATTACAGAACAAGAGTAGATTTCTGAAGTTCAGATCCTTCCTGCACGGTATGGGGTAATGTTCAACACATTCAACTTTGTGTCGCATTGGTACACAAATTGTAATAATTTTATAATTTTTACTTGCTGCTGAGAAGATCCAGGGTAAACTATTTCTTTCTTCCGCCAATATTTGATGAAAAAATATTTAAATTAATAATTCCATCAGACCCCCACTCTAAAGGTAATTTCACCATCGGGCTCTAGGCTTCATAATGCCCTACCTCCCTACTCTGAAATGGAAAACCCAGAAATGTAATTTAAGGATTCTTCCTTCCCACCTCTTACAATTCTATTAAAAATCTAGATTTAAAGGGGATCAATGCTGATCTGTATTTTGAACTAATCAAAATCTGCCTAATAAACTGCTAAATCGCCTGCAGAAACTTTAATGTGTAGCAGATGAGCAATCGGCTCGACGACGGTTTCGAGGCAATAGTCTTCCCCTAAATCTGTGGAACTTTCAAATTTAAAAGATCAGTTCCAATCATCGGCTGCGAGACATGAATGAATGAAACAAATGCCAGTGGCCTGACTTTACGTTGTTCACCATTTGGCATCCCAATACTTCTGTACTCTTACTAAAATTATTAAGTGCAGTGACATGTCCAAGTGTTGAGCCATCATAAGTTGCCTATTACTTAAAATACAGTCAGGAGAGTCAAAAATATTACAATAAAATAAGTGTGTGTGCAGACAGGCATGCTCAGTCAGGAAACGAAACTTGGCGACAGAAGCCTTTAGACTTGGAGAGTCTGGAATGATGTCACTGGAGGAAAGAAGGCATTCCTAAAATTTATCCTAGGCAGAATTGACAAGTTTTTCTTTTAGATGGTGCTTGAACTCTTCTATTCAAACTTTCGAAGTGTGGAAAAACAAAGGGTTTAATGGCTTTTGGGTGTTCTTGGTTCGCTTTTGGTGAGATAGTCCACTCTCTTATTTCCAAGTGTCACAATGATCCGGGCATTGACCTTCTAAAGAAATAGACGGAGAAAGTGGGTCGAGTCGCTGTCCTAAGATCTCTGAAGGGTAAATCACGTAGGCTTACGAATTGACAAAGCCGATTGGCTGTAGATTCGCTGACTAGTGTTTTTGATCACGGTGGATTATCACTTTAACCAATCAATAATTTAGGATCCATATTTTTACCCACAACCACGTGAAAATGAGTGATCACGTGATCTTCAAACCGAGCAATTGGAAGAACATGAAGCTACGGGCACATGCTCTGTCTATTTCTTAGAAAGTCGATGGAGCCAGAACCCATAGAAGCACAAACACATAAGCTAGCTTATCAAGGAGTTGTCTGCATTGTATAACTATACCTAATTTTTTCAACCATCCAGATTTCGGAATTTTTTTGCATTATATTTGTATCATATATGAATAATGAATTACTTTAATTATTTTGATATAAAATAATTGGAACTTGCATCTTGAAAAAATTCCTACTTCTCATTAATATTTAGCTTGCAAAAATAACTAATTTGTGAAAAATTGTTATTTTTTGTAAGTTAACAGTAAAAAATGAGATGACATGAAAATATATAAATTTGAAATCAAGTATGCCTATTTTCCAAATTCTTTGAGTATTAACAAGTATTTCATAGGTATATTCGAAACATACAAAATGGGTTTATAAATAATACAAGAAAATAAAGCTTTTCTATATGAACAGCATAGAACAAGTGTAGTAGCATATCCCCCAGAACATACAAATTCAATGGAATTTTAAGCTTGCAATAAAAATTGTAGCAATTCCAATAGCTTTCTGCTTCAATCCATAATCGTTTGTCAACATACTCACTCAATTATCAGATGAGTGAATTAACTTTTACATTCCAAATTTCAATTCCATAAATATTGAATAGTATCCTAGCAGTGTAAAGAATTCTAAGGGATCAATACATAGAATATTCCAATAAATTGAAATAAAAATTAGCCAACATATTACACTAAACAAAATGAAACTATTAAAATTGCCAATTATAAAAATTTATGTGCAGAATTGGAATGTTTTTGTGATACTGCAGAAAATCTTTTAATTGAGTGTTTATATCTTTTTATGAACAAACCACAATACTAAATAAGTAACAAGAAAATCTTAGAAAAGAAAGCAAGATGCCACAATTTTAATAAATTGAGTGAATATATTTCTAGAATCTTCACTCATCACATGGGGAATGATTTGAAATTGGACATGTGTAATTTATAGTCACGGAATGTTTAAAACAAAACCCACACTGATGAGCAGGCTTATGAGTGGCACCTATAGGTCACCCAAGATGAAAATACATACTTGTCTGGTAATTTTGATCCCAATCAACAAATACTGTTATTTAGTGTCTTCAAAGGGAAGATGATTTCCAATATAATTTTGGGGCGAAATCAGTACGAGCGTTCTTAACTTATTTGAATAAAAGGTACTTTCATATTAACCACATGCCAGTTATTAATAGCATGTATGAACTTGTGAAGTAACCAATGACCTTTAATTGTTTTGCAAAACTTTTTTTAGAACCACAGTTCAGTGTTCAGTGTGTATTTGCAGTAGATACTCATGCTCTATTTTCTGTTTTTACGTTGAAGTAAATTTTTACGTAATGCTTGATCGTTAAAAAACATTGAGGAACATCTCGCCACCACCTCGCGGAGTTTATGTAAAAGCAAGCATCAAATGATAATGATATGTTTGATGTCCTAAGGGCAATAGCTAATCATTTTCTGCCCAAAACAAAACTTGGTTGATATTCGCCAATGGCATGCGGTTAATACGAAAGTACCGAATAAAATAACATTCATCTTGTTCAGCTATTCCATTTTCAATATTATTAAGCATAACTGAAAGAAAAATGAAATTTAAAATTTTGATTTAAATCATTGATTTTTTAAATAAAAATCACTTGATTTAAATCAGCATAACCTGAATTTAAGTATTCAAAAGGTTTTGATAGGAATTGATTTTACTAATATAGTATAACAGATGACATCAGCAGTCATGTGCAAAATATTTAATCCCCAAAGCTGCATGCTCAAGTGAAATTTACAGGGATTTCTGTGTGGGCAGCAGACCAAAATATTTTAAAGAATGATATGTTTAGAGTCTGGCAAAATATCTAAGTGTCTTAGGATTGTGATGTGAGAATTTTTCTGGGATGTATTCTAACTGAATTTTCCAAACTGTTTTGGTTGTGTTGCTCGGAGGATTAATTTTTTTATTAATGTTGGGATAAGTTAACGGATCTATAGAACTTATTTTTGCCTATTCACGAAAAGGTCAACTCAGATATTTGATAGAAATGCTCTTGTTTTGTAGACTGAATGAGATATTTTAAATCAACTCAAAAGTTCTTTGAAATGCACTCTTCATAAAATTATGTAATGTGTACCGAAACTAGCCTTATTATTTTAAACTTTATCAAGACCTAAAAATTGAATTTCCCTCCAAGCATCCTCCTAGACCAAGTGCATCCTATATGTGGTTAGAACCTTTTGACACATGTTGATTCCTTATGGCCATTATGGAGCAGTGAGTATGCCCACTATTCTAGTAATTACATCCTACATGTGGTTAGAACCTTTTGGCACATGTTGATTCCTTATGGCCATTGTGGTGCAGTGGATATGCCCATTATGCTAGCAACCTGCAAGTTGTAGATGGCACAGGTTCGATTCCTCTGTAGGTATTTTTCTCTCTTCTGTCATTAAAACTGTGTGCACCCATTACTTGATATTGCATGTCTTGTCAGGTGCAGCATGGCTAAACATGGTCCTTGCACCATAGAAACTTAACTAATCTTAACCCTCCTTATGAATGCATATTAAAATAAAATTTGTATCTTCTCCCATACAATGGAAGAACATACCATGTTGCTCCTGAAAAAAATTAATTTAACCTATTCCAAAACCTCAAGACAAATTGAATCATGAAATAATGCTTTTAACTTTATCATTAATATTAATGTGTTGGCCTTTTTTATTGATACTCAATATTTGTCTTTAAAAATTTCTCAATAATGTGATCCATATATTGTTCTATAATCTTTGAAGATTTCTATGTTAAAAAAATTTCAGTTCCCAGAAAATTTTTATTTTGTCAATTTAAAGTGCATGATTACATTTTCTATGAAGATTCTGAAAACTATTGTTTCAGTTTAAAATATTTCTGTAATGTCAACTAATATATTTTGTATTACATTAAGCCTATATTTATTCATGATATATATATAATAATAGGTATTTGTGTTTTCATTTGGGATTATTAGTATTTTTAATTAAGATAAGAAATTAAAGTATAAGAATTTCACACACACACTGTAATTTTGAAACAATGTACCCTAAGCATAGATGTAAATATATTTAACAGAAATATTGTAATTAAATGTAAAATGCATTACATTTTGTAAAATATTTTTAAAAGTAATTTAACTAAATAAAAACAAATTTTCTTCACTGGTACTTAATATACTTTTCTAAACACCATGTGATAAAATAAATAAAAAATTGCATAGAACTACTATGATGTTGTATTGATATCTCAACATTTGAAGTGAACATGCTTTGAATTAGTACCCCATATTTGACCATTGTTTTTTAAGCTAAGGTCATTTTTTGCACTGTAAGATGACCACTGGTTTGAAATACATATGCTAGATTAGAATAGCTTCTGTTCAGAAACCAAAAATTTTGCCTCTGAATTTTTTATCAGATTAAAGTACAGTTATGTTTGTTAATACTTCTACAAAGTTTCAGAGCAAAATATGAGGGTTCATTTTTTCCATTGCCCTTTAAAATCTACTGTTTTTAAAAGTGATTTTTTTCTCTACATGTAAAAAATGAAAAAGGTAAAAGTGCTGTTGTTTTTGTGTATTTTCACTCATGAAATAAATGGCTTCAGTTTGTTACTAAAATTACCAAATATGAGCTATTAGTTCTCAAGTTAGGGCCATTTGTAGACAGTAGAAAATCCTAGATGGCCACCATTTTGTAAAATCGACAAATTTTTAAAATGCATCTCATCTAATATAAACAAATATATATATAAATCTAAATTAAAAAAGTAGAGATTTATGAGTTTCATTACCATGTGATAAGAATTTGAAAAATCCTTAACTATGATACAACAATTTTTTCTCAAAATGGGTGTTTACTCATGGGATGACCCAGTGCAAAATTCAATTTGATCAATAGAGCTTAACTGTATAATGGTCAAGTTAAAGTGATTCAGTCAGACAATAGGGTCTACTTATCTTGAGCCATTATCACATGACAAGTTTTTCCTCCTTTCCTACTGAGGCTCATTAGGAGGAAGAGGAATGAAAAATGTGTCATTTTATTTCCTTGTTAGTTGAGCCATTAGGAGAGCTGTTGGAAGAACAGCATTGACTTGTTACCATGTGTGTTTTTTGTTGAGACTGCTTCTGTAAGTAGTTTTTCGTAAATTTGTATGAAAGATATGGCTCTCTTTTGGTAAATTGGATTGTGTGTATAGTAAGATAGTGAATTAGCTTTCAATCATTCAATGGGAGATGTTTGATATTGTTGACAACTTTTAACTTAAGGACAGTAAAAAAAATTAAGATTTGAATATCCTTTACCCTGTTATTGAATAAGTAATTCTATGCTAATTATGTTAATATTTGGATGAAAATCTGTATCTTATACTTCTAATGCATATAGTTATTACCTCTTATAAAATACTATCTTAATTTTGTTCAATCAAAAATGAATACTTCTATAAAACTAGGAAATGGATCATCTCATATATTATGCTTTGTTCTGCGACATTAGTTGATGTATTCTACATGTGATGTTTTTGTAATATATGCTGTTAAATTAAATTTTTAATATATGCTGTAAAATTTAAATTTCTATGTGCTTGTCAAATAATTAATTGGTATTGGATTTTATTGATTTGAGTTCAAGAGTTATCAGAAAAAAATATTCTGTTTTAATTACCTTTTATTTTGAGACTTGAGCAAAAGTGGATTTTCAAAACTAATAATTTCTCCTACCCATGATGAAATTTGTTTATTGAAAGAAATTAAGGGACAGAAATCAGAGAGGGCTTGTTTACAGTTATGACTGGGAACCCATAGGAACATGCACCTAGAAAAAAACAGGAAGCTTCTTAAAGGATAATCCCTACTGAGATGTAATTTCAGGATTAGATAAAGAGCTTATTGCTTACCCATCCTACGGATAAGGTTAGTAGCTAGTGCAAAATAATCAGCTGTCATAATTCATCTTTTCAGAAACTTCTTGTTTTGTTCATTTCTAGATTTCTTCATTTTTATTAAAAATGTGATTTTAAAATAGTCTTAAAATGTTAGTTTTGGAGTACTTAACTTTATGCTTAAATTTTACCTTTTGGTAGCTGCTTTAATATTTTGTAGCTGTAAACTCCCAGCTCATATTTTCTCTGAAAAGTATTTTTATATTACATAAAATTATGTATATTTGTTGCCAGAAACAAATTTTTCACCTAATGGGTAGGTCTACTTATTCATTGATAGCAAAAACATCTTGTTAATTTCTGACATGATATTCTCTGTTGACAATTCTCTTGTAAATGAAAATATTGTAGTGATTACTGAAAATCCAATATGTGATGCATAAATATATATTTCTTATATATGTAGGTTTGTTTGATGGTGTCTATATAAGGGTTAATTTTTAAAGTAAAAACACAATCGGTGAAAAGAACAAGAATTTAATGGGATTAATTACACAACTGATAACCCCAGTCATTTTCTTTCACGTCACTAAAATTTGTTTTCTTGAAACTGCCATTTGCTGTTAAAAGCATAAAGAGCTATTACACATAGCAGCTATAATTACAAACATTAATGTCCAAATACACACAGTAGTTTGATATTTAAAAATCCTGCATATATGTAAATGAAATTACTGTGTAGTATAAATTCCTGTCTCATTTATAATTGTTTCACATGAAATATTAAAAAAATTTAACTGTTTTCTTTAAAATAAAAATAAGTACCTGTTATGGACAGTTTTTTTTTTTTTGAATAGGGTCAATTATATATATATATATATATATATATATATATATATATATATATATATATATATATATATATATATATATATATATATATATATATATATATAAAAAATATCCAATTGTAATGAAAGGAACTATTTTAAAATGCCTACAACATTAATGTAAATTTTAATTTTTCTGAAATTCCCATTCCAGGAGAATTGGTTATTGGAAAGCAACCCATTGATTCAAATTGGTGGAGAGGAGAAATTGAAGGACAAGTTGGCATTTTTCCAGTTACACATGTATGGAAAGTAGATAAAGACTCATTTCCTGAAGTTTGCTCACTTAAAAAAGTATCAATGAAGGCTCAAGTTAAGATGAATATGAAGGCTCAAATAGCTGAAGAAATGGACCTCTATAAAGACGACATAGTTAACATAATGGAAGAAGTTGAAAAGGGGTGGTACAGGTATATTTTAAGAACCTTTTCTGTATAATGAAAATATTCTGGCTTATAAACAGTAATATGATGTTTATTGCATTTAGTAATTATTTAAGATGTTTTGGAATTAAGCTCAATTAGAGGATTTGTTGTAATGAAAATCTTGTTTTTATTTGTTTAAAAGTTGGTCTTGGGCAATATTATTGTAAACATTTTGTTAAAGAATTTCAACATTCATGAATATATTTAGTAGTTTCAGTGTTTGATTTGTTTCTTTTCCTGATGTTACATATGGAAGAGTTATTTCTTTTCAACAAATTGTGGTCTTTTATACCTATTCTATAAGGCTGTGTGTTTGCCTTCTACTAATCATTACAGAATGTTTATTTTTTGTGCAGAATTACAAAAATACTGGATTTTAAAGATACTGTTTGCTATTGTATAAAACCTTTTTAATCAATCAATCCAGTCACTAGCTATGTTGTTTTTGAAACATTTCATACTTAGAATACTTCTTCATTGGTCTGAAAAATCAATTCAATTATGTGTTTAGATTTCCTTAATGGGAAATATGTATTTTAAGTTAATTTGAAACTGTGAATTGAACAATTCTTTTAATGAACATAAAACCCTGTAGTACCAAACATATCCCTCAAATACTATTCATTAGCATTGAGGGTATTTATGAAATACATGATGTTAAGAATTAGTGTGGGGCTGTGTTACTAGTTATAAGCCATGTGTGGTATGTAAAATGAATTTTGATTTTATTGAATTATAATGGTTTCTTAATTTGAATTAACTAAATGATGTTCAATTTTTTTGTGTAGGGGTGAATGCAATGGAAGACAAGGAATTTTTCCAGCATCCTATGTGACTCTAATACCTGACGATTCTACTATTCCTCAAACTCCTCAACCTTTGTCAGAGTACACAGACTACTCAGAATCAAATTTAAGCAACCAAAATAACAACCACAGTGGCTATGATTGCATCAACAGTGGCATTGCACCATATGGAAGAACAATTTATCCTTTCAAAGCTGAATATGCTAATGAATTGAGTTTCAATGATGGAGAAATCGTAAAGTTGAAACATTATGTTGACGATAATTGGCTAGAGGGTGAAATTGATGGTAAAACGGGAATTTTTCCAGCAAACTTTGTTAACATCGTTGTGGATTGTCCAAATTCAAAACAAAGTGCTTGCAAGGAAAAGGAAAGCTTGAATGACATTGATATGAATTTGTTTCCTGCAGATACATATGGTAGGGTTATTTTTGACTTTATTCCCCAGGTAGAAGGGGATGTTCTACTAAAAGAAGGGGATACAGTGACGTTAATTCGCAAAATTGATCAGAACTGGTATGAAGTTGTTACGGACAATGGTGATTCTGGAATTTGCCCCGAATCTTATATTGAAGTCATAGGTAGTGGACCACCCTCATACAATGAAGTTATGAGTGCTAATTACGATTTCCCTATCAATCAGTCATCTATAAATAACAGTTGGGGAAGGCAAAATAGTGCCAACTCAAGCTTCGATGATTCTGCCAATTCTGCTCCTTCCAATTACAGTTCTTCCTTTTCTAGTCAAAACGGGAGTGAAAGGGGTTCTCACACCAATAATCGTCCCAAAAGCTTTGATGATAAAATAGCTGAAAGCTTGAATTTTGACATTTCTATGAAAAATACAAGTAACAATTTATTTAATACATATGATAATAGTTCTTCAGCTTTGAACTCAGAATTGTTCAGTGATAGTGGTATAAGTCTAACTGGGAAGGCCGATGATACAAACAAATTATTTGCTAGAAATTCATATCAAAATATCCCTGCAGAAAAAAACAGGTATTGTAAAGCGTTTAACATTTATTATGTATTCTTATGAAGTGAACTGAGAAAATATGTGTTTAGAATTATTCCAGGTTTTTTAGTTAGTAATTTAGTGTTAAGTTACTGAATTCCACATTCTAATCGAACATATCGTCAGCTTACAAGTGAAATACGCTATGTCAAAAGTTTCAATATATGTGCATTTTAACTTTACTAGACCAGAATGTGGTAATATTCAGACTGGTGAAGTTCACTAAATCATTTTTTCTTTGCATGAAGTTTGGATTTTGTCCTGAGAAACACGCTTATTGTGCTTAGCATAGTGAATAGAATTCCCCCTTTGTCTTCTCAAAACAATGTTTTTTGACTTGTGTGACAATATTGTCTGCTTATTTTTGTCATCTTATTATTTTAGAATTCATAAATATTAAATATGGTTTGTACATGTTTAATTAAGTTTCTTTATTAGTTCATCAAACGCTTACATATTTGTATAATATTTTAAAAAATGGTTTCTCCCGAGTTCCACACTGTAATAAACTTTTCTCACTATTAACTAAAATTAATAAATAATCTTTTATATGCCTATTTGTATCATTTCCCTATATTATGCGGCAGGAAATTCTTGCAGCTTGGAGTTGCAAATAAATTCAGGACCTTAATATTGAGGGAAATGGTTGACCATTAAATGCTGCAGCAAATGCAACTACAATGAGCATGAGTGGAGATGTATCTTCTGTTCATGTTTCATATCTTCGTCCCACCTGCATTTTATAAACTCTAGTAGCCCTTCACATAGCATCTGAACTAGTTTCTAAATTGTTTGTCTATGAAAGGTATAATGATACTCACAGTACATTCTTTATTTTAATCCATTTATAATGTATATGAGCATTGATGGGGCACATTTTATGGCCAAATGAAATAAAATTAGTAAAAACCTGCATTTTATTTACATTTTTAATGTATTCTTACTAGTGTTTATTCTTATTTCCAATAAAGTACATGGTATAAAGTTCACACCTCAGTCATGTTACCACAATTAGCTTCTGAATTTCTATTTCAAATGCATCTCATCCACTTATTCAAAGATGATTCCATATTTGTTGACCTCAGCCTATTTTCTGATTTTCTCTTCTGTGCTAATTTCTCTCAAAATTTTCATTGCCTTCTGTAATCAGACTGCTAAAGAGATTCATTTCATTAAAGTGGGGAGAGCTCTTTTTCAAAGTTCTTTGCAATATTATGCAGAATCTTATTTCAAATTAAGGATGTTTAAATTTTGTGGCAAAATTGGTGCATTAATCTCATAGTGGCTGATTTTATTTTATTTGTATCATTTGTTGCCATTATATAAATCATGCCGATTTCTGTACCATGAACATTAGTAATATATATATTATATTATTGGAACCATTGTCCTTTATTAATGTCTTCCCACAATTACAGTATCCCATTGATTTATCACACATTCATCTAAATATTGCTCAGTTTTTCTTGTCCCCTGATTAATTTTTGGGTTTGCTAACAGATGCAGAAATCTCAATCTTTTTTAAAATTAGATGCTCTTGCATCGAGTAGTTATTCCCATGGATTCTGCTCCATGAGATTTCATAAGGGCATCCACCAACATTGCTAAGTTAGGAAGTTGAGATTTCATGTGGGTTCCTGAAATAAAGGCATAAATTACCTATATTCAAAGAAAACTATATTACATATTCTTAAAATTGTCATATCTGCTTTAGGATGGGAAAGAAATGAGGGCAAATCAAAGCCTCTGGACTGGAATAGAGATTCTTGGGTGATTTGACTTAAAATAGATAGCAGTTAGGGTAAATAAAGGAATATCTGTTTTCAAAAGTATTCTGCATTCTGTATTATTTTTAAAAGTTTCATCATCAATTTTGTGTTTAACTTGCAGTTTCACATAATTTTAAATAAAAAATATGTTTAATGCATGATTTGGGCCCTTTTATGTCAAAAAGTTTCAGAGACTTTTATATGAAAGATTCTAAAAGAGATGGTATGTGAGTTTGGTTAGTAATTTCAATGTAAAGCAATTTGATACTTATACTTGTGTTCTTTACTTAATTTTTTAAAACAGCATAAACTTCTTATTCGAGAAGTTAAAAAGATGAAAAATGAAGATTTATTAAATACATTTAGGAGTTATGTGGTGTTTTTAAAACTAATAGTTTATTTGCTTTTAATTGTCCTTCGTGTTTTATTTTTAAAGCTAAACATTTTATTCTTTAATCAAATGTTTGTTCTCTGGATAATTCTTGTGTTTAATTCTAAAATCTTTTCTTTCAGTAATTATTCATTGAATTCTCCAAGCTATTTTAATTCAGGGGTGTATGACAACAGAGGAAATGATCAACCTAGTAAGTTTTCTAGTTGAAAAAATTTAAAAATTAGGTTAAAGTACTTTTTATTTTAAAGGAAAAGCTTAAGGAATATTTCATAAAAGACTACACTAAACTTTTTGGATAAATGCCAAGGTTATAAAAAGTGTTTACACTTGGTAATTTTTCAAAATGTTGTAATAATGTGTCACCAATAGTAACTGCAAGCTCTAGATTTAAAATGTTTTATTACTTTGAGCAGGTGATTATAGAATAATGCATTAATACAGATAAATTCTTTACATTTTAAGAATCCCATAGGAAATAGCATTTGAAATTGTGAATTGTTTTGTTATTTGACTTTTCTATTTTCAACCTTTTTTATCATTCAACTGCACTGAAAATTGTTACTCATGACAGAAATTTTTACAAAGAAAAAGATTATGCATTCCCTTATGATTTTCCTGAAGTTTTCATGCATTTTTATAAGAAGCAATTTAAATTTGCATTACTCGTTATTACTAAAAAATTATACCCTAACATGCTAATCATGTGTTTAGATCAGTATTCCTCAATTTCTGGGCCCAGTACTGGGCCATGGCATCAATAATACTGGGGCTTGAGAGGTTCTCCTGGAATTTGTCAGTTTTATTGTTGAAAGCATTTTTATGAATAAATATTTTTAATGGAAACTTTCTGAAGAGAATAATATTCAAATGTATAGAAAAGCTCAGATTCAGAATGCCTATAAAACATCAGTGTAGCAAATGTCAGTGACCAATTAGCAACGAAATATAAAGAAACTTTCTCTAAAATTGAAGATCAAGACAATCTCCCTCCACACACACCATATCCAGTTCCCAAATCTTTTTTCTGAATTCAGATTCTTCGCAAGTTTGCATTGCTTTGTATAAGTACTTGCTTCAAAACCCGAGTGACATAATTTTTTTAAAGCAATAGGCCTGTGGATTTAAAATTCTAATATGAATAAGTGATGCAGAATTTTATTTAATTTTGGTATTAAGAAATCTCCTTGGTTTCTTAGGTTGGGAAGATTCTCGTGACACAAAAAATGTATATAGTTTTAGTGATCATAGTCAGATAAGGCAATAAAAGTCATCAGATCAATTTAATGGTGCTGGCCTGAGGAAACTACAATATGCTACAAGATTTTATTTATCCAGTGATTGATAACTAATTTAAATATAATTTATACTTGTCAACATGCAACACTGTGTATATTAAATGTACTAATACTCTATGATTATGCCACATATAATGTTAGTTTAAGTATGAATGTTTTTACAGTTCCTCGAGTGACAAAAACACCTGTCAGGCCACCACCTCCCACTAATGTTGGTGTCTTCCCAAATGTTTCATCTATGGACAACTCAAGCTCATCTTTAAATAGCACTCGCAATTCTATCATTTCTACTTCAAGTAATAGTAGTTTGGAAGGTATTCATGATTTTGAATTTTCATTTTAATGTTTATTTGTGTAGATACTTAATGCTGTAGGGCATTTTTGTTATAACTGTCAAGGAAATGTGTATATATGTTTTTGTGCTGGTTTAATTAATGAATTAATGTTCCCTTTTTTTAAATGTTTAATTTGTGTTCATTGTGTAAAAGTTTGAGCTGGAGAACTGAAGTAAGAAATATTATATAATTTATTTATAAGAAAACCTATTGAACTGTACAGATTCCTAATGCTTTTTAAAAACAATCATCACTGGACAATAGAACAAAATTTAAAACCCATCAGTTTAAAAAGTAGCTGTAAAACTGGGCTATTTTGTGCTTTTTAATGACATTAAATAATATATTTTTTAATCCTTTGGAAATGTGGTCGTGTGGAAGTTTTTTACTCTTGTTCTTATACTTAAGAATTTTATTGTTTGTAATTATACCAAAAAAGAGGTATTTTTCCAAATATTGAAACACAAAAGATTAAAATCTTGAAAGCCAATATCCCCAAATAGCAATTCTTATTAAAAGCAATTCTTATTAGCTAAAAAAGGCTAAATAAGAGTTATATAAAGTCAAATTGGTAATTGATGTCTTCTGACTTTATGGAGATTGTTATTATTTCCTGATTGTGTTTAGAATAACCCATACCCATAGTACCTATTGGATATTCTCTTGGTCATTTATCTTTTTATACTCCACTCTCAAATTTTAACTTATGATTATATGTGGGAATTTGTGTATGTTGTGTTAACAGTTTGTGTTGTATAATTTGTCGTGAAATAAAACTTTTTAGATGCTAAGTTAAGAACGAAATTTTTTGTATGCAGGTTTATATATGTTCCATAGAATAAGACTTAAGAGTTTTCTTTTTATTTCTTAGGAAGTAATGCAGAGGAAATAAAAAGTCAGATTCATCAAAAAGAACAAACTTTGAAGGTGTGCTTTACTCCAATGTCATAGTGTAATTTTCTCCGTATTCTGATTTGAGCATAAAGAATGCTTGTAATCAAAGATGTAAAATTAATCAATATTGATTTCATATGTAATCTTTAATTATCTTTGTTTCAATTCACTTAGCATTATTCTACTATTATTTTATTATCTTTAATTGCATTTAGCAGTAAACACTTATAAATAAAATTATTGATCAGGTTTAAATTTTAACTATAAGCATGACTATTATTCATATATATAGTAAAACACTGATAAGTCGTTACTCAAGGGACCAAGAAATTTGACAACTTAAGTGGAACGGTAACTTAAGCAGACTATGCACAGAATGTACTCTATATTCATTACTGTGAAAATCCTGTAAATTTTTCACTTAGTACAGTATTCATAAGAATATAAATTAATGGAAATGCTAAAAAATTATATAAATGACAAAAAATAACTACCTCTTTTGAGCTTTAATATTTTTAAACTTTAATGCTACTTTAGATACATATTACAATATTTGTCTAAGTTTGATTGAAATGAACACCTGACCAGAACATTCTGCAGCATTGTTATCTATATGTAGTCATGTATGTCAGGAATAGTACATCTACTTTCATTTACGATTTCAAATAAATTCTATGAGTAATTAGGGTCAGAGGGATAATAAGTTCAATAAGTAATCAGGTCCTCATTTTCGGCTTCATTTTGTTTGCCATCAAATACAAATCCTGTGTGTTTTGAAGACCTTTACAGTGATGAGTTACACGAGTTAGCATTTGAATTCCCAATGAATAAACAAGGATTTAATAACATTGCTCTATAAGAGCTAGACGGAACTGAAGAAAATTTACAACTTATCTGAAGTGATTCATCCAGATGACAAAGAAAAAATTGTAAAATAGAAAATTTGTTTATGGAAATTAACACCATTTCTCTAATATGAGAGCTAAAATTATGTGCATTCCTGTTTTCTAAGCCAAAATTATGTGGGCATATGTGTTTTTAAACATACCAAATTGTATGTTTAAAAACTTTCAAGCTTTATTTCGTACCAATTTTAAAATTCATCTCTTTATTTGCTAAAATCATGGTACATCAAATCAGATTTTCCTCCTTTCAGTGTTACAAGATAATAAAAGGATTTTTATTTCTTGCAATCGTCTATATTATTTCTATAGTATAGATCCCTTTTACGCCTCTTACACGCGACGAATCTTAACAAGTGAGGTATCAAAAGAAAGAATTTCCCGGAGCACTCTATTTCTCCAAGGTGCGCAGAGGGGGGCTAAAAACAATTCAAAATCCCCATAGGAATAACATTGAGTAAAACGATTGCGGTATGCAACTCAGTTTGTTTTACCAGTATTGATGGAAAAACAACTTTCCCAATAAAATTGTTTTGCCAATATTTCTTGGAAAACCAGTATTGATGGAAAAAAACAACTTTTCCAATAAAATTGTTTTACCAGTATTACTCGAAAAAAAACAATTTTCTTCATCATCTATATTATTTCTATAGTATAGATCCTTTTACGCCTCTTACATGCGATGAATTATTTATTTATGTATTGAAGTGTTTTTTCATTTCTTTCCATAATATCAATAATTTATGAATATGTGATTTGATGATATAAGGATATTAAACAACGCATGTTTCACGCGAGGTTAAGATTTGAAAAAAAAAAATTAAAATATACAACTTAGCAATTTTTGTGAATTCTAAAGAGTTAAGATAACCTTATTAGGCCTTTTGGCGAAAGAATTACGTGCTTTACACAAATAGTTGGAGCTCTTTCATTTACTTATTCAACCATGATGTTTTAATTCCATGTTTGTCAACATACCCAAAAGAAAATCTTTGAGCACTATTACTGAGAGGCATAGCAGACAACAAGCAGCAAGGAATGAAGACTCATCTCAGAGACAGCGGAGGCTGGCCACCTTGTGAAAAAACAAGAGAACTCAGACCTATGAACAACAATCAGCGCATCCACAACCACCTACATCATTTGCAACAACACAACCATCTACATCATCCACACCATCACAGCCAGCTCGGCCATCTACATCAGCTTCATCAACATAGCCACCATTAGCAAATGAACCAAGAAATTCAAACATTTACAGGTTAAGAGAGGATATAAATAGGAAACGATATCCCATAGGAAGAATTGTTCATGCGAGAATTCTCGCACGGGCACTCTAGTTTTATTTAATGTAAAGAATTTATTTTACTGTTATGTACTATTGCTCTCGTTACTGTTACATTAGATATTTAAAATTGTTCCCTTTCAGATACGCATTGCTTGCAAGAACAAATTGGAAAATGAAAAAAACGAAAGCAGCAATAATTTTGTTTCAAATGAAATGAAAGTTCAGTTAGCACAACTCAATGAAGAAATAGACAGACTTAAAATGGAAATAGGTATATTTTTTGACCCTGTCATCATTTTCAATTGTATCTTATGTTTGATAATGTCTGTCTGGTGGAAGCTAGTTGAATTTTTGTAAATTGTTTCAATCCATTTATTGCGGCATAACTTTTATCTTGTATGCATCTGAAAGTAATTCTGCATTTTCTCAGAGTTGTGTGATTTTCTTTTTTTTTTTAATGTAAAATAAAAATAATTATAACTCTTTATATTTATTTTTATAAAATAGATAAAATTTAAAAAGTAAATACATGTTTGATTTATTAAGAAGTATGTAAGATTGATTTTATGAGACATTTTATTTTGTTCTATTCAAAAAATATTTCTTTGTTTTTAAGTTTACTATTGTTTTTAATATTTATGAATGGAGTGATAAATTCTTTCTTTTCTGTTAATATAAGAAATACTTTCTTGTCCTAAGTAAATATAATAGATTCACATAATTATATTAAGTAATGTTGTATTTAATTTAATAGTTGAATCATAACAAGACAAAAATATTTTATAAATTTGCTTATACCTTTCTTTTTTATTCAAAAATCAAAAGTTACCATTACCTTAAATCCCAAATTGACAGCATTTTGTATTTTAAAATTTTTCATTGAAGTTTTTGGGTTACAATTTTATTAATTATAAATATTTGCTAACAGCTTATTGTTTTTCATTTGATATAGCTGATCTGAAATCACAAATTGTAGATAATGAGGGAGAAAGAAGCAATTTTAATGATACTCAGGCAAGAGAAGAAGAGGTAGCAAGAAAGAAAGAAGCAGAGCAGAAAAGAAGAGAACAAGAAAAAATGTTAGTAAAACTTTAGTGTGTAAAATGAAAATAAATTTACACCCCGGTTATATTTTACTTAAGTATAAAACCAATGAAGGGCATAATAATATTGTGATAAGGATGTGAAGGAAAAGTTGTCCCCCTGGGCTTCAAATACCATTTTTAATACTTTTATAAAAATTAAATTGAATTGTTTCCTTGAGATGATGTAATGAAAATTGTTAAAATTGTTTCCTTGTATACTTAGGCCTGTTAGCTGAGTGGTTAGTGCTCAGGCCCTTGGTTCTACAGGCTCTGAGTTTGAATCCGTCTTTACTTAGTTCGAAATCCACTTTAAAATAAGTCTCTGTTTAATTTGGTGCAACTTGTCCATTTCCTGACCTTATGCTATAAAATCCAAGATTCAATCCAAACCCAGTATAGTTGGCCTTGTGTAGCAAAAAATAACCGCAGAACGACTGACCAAACCAAATATTTGTATACTTGTTTTGACAAGTTTTCATCCACCTTACCTGTTTTAACTTCATTTTTATCAATTACTGAGAAGTTAAATAAATATTAGAATCAGTAGAGATGTCAGAAATAAATTAGATGCAAACCATGCAAAATTTTATAAAACGTATACCCATAATATTCTTCATTTTCAGAAGGAAGATGAAAGAACAGAGAGAATGTATAATAACAGAGCTCCTACAGACAGAAAGAGACTATTTATCTGATTTAAAGTTGCTGCAAGATTTATTTTTAAAAAACCCATCTGAAGCAAAGGTAAGTGATCTTATTTGAATTTTAACACTTTTTAAGTGACTTCTCATTGTTTCTGTTCCTCTCATTATGTGTGTGCTCGTACTTGTGCTTTGTTATAGCTATACTTGCTTTTTCAATCAAGTACATGTACCATTTAGTTTTATGAAAACTCAAAACTACTTTTCCATGAAATTATGATAGTAATTAAAATTTTAATATATCATGCTTATTTTTATTTATCTTGCTTTTCTATTTTTCATATTTCTTTAACATGAAATGCAGTCAACTCCATTCAAATTGTCTATTAGTTGTTCCAGGCCAATAATACATGTGCAGAAATGCTTGATTTTTGTTCATAATGTTCTAATTGATGTATTCATAAAAAGTATTACTTTGTCCTTTTACTTTTTCATGCACTTTGCTAGTTAAACTTTGTATAATCAAGACAAAGTGTTGTATTGTTCCATTTAACAAGAATATACGTAAAAAATTAGCTATTCATAATGTATGTAATTCATGATAATGTAATTATGTATGAAAAGCATCCTGAATGTATTAAATATTGTATTAGAGCTTTAACCTTTTGAGATAATTTTCTTTTTAATCTTACATTAGTTTGCTTAGAAACTGTTAAGCTTGAAATTGTCATTACTGTATGTATTTATTGAACAATTTGTACACATTTTAAGTCATTTCTAAGTGTTTTTTTAAATGATCTAAATAAAGTTTAAATGCTTTGAGCTTCAAATATTCTCAATGTTTGAACTTAGCTTCAATAATAAATATGGAATTTTCATTTTTATTTTGTTTAGGATAAAGGAATTGATATACCAACTCTTTTTGGAAATTTAGATGAAGTAATTGATGTTGCTGGACGTCTTTTGAAAAGACTACAGAAAGTGTCAACACATACTCAACAGATTGGTTATTAGATTTATTTTCTGACTGTCAAATGTATTTTTAAGAAGAGTTTGTTATAATTATGAAATAATTTTTTGATTTTTGTAGGTGAATGTTTTGTTGATATGAGTGATGATATGAAAGAAGTTTATGGTCATTACTGTAGAAATCATGATGAAGTCAATTCCATTATTGATAAAGTATGATAAATTAAACTTTTTTGTTCTTTTTCTTAAACTATTTTGATATCTAATATTTTAAAAACAGTATGATAATTTAAAAATGCTTTTTTAATGTTATATTGACGATATTGCAATTTTGTAAAAATGGTCATGAATCATTCACAAACATGAAATGAAAAGATTTGAGTATGAATGTTAATTTATCTTATTCAAAATATATAATGCTAAAAATGGATGGACTGAGATTTTGTGGTGTAGCATTGCAAAAGAAACATTCATTTTCACTTAAATTATTATTTTTTATTGTTACTGAATTGACTTGTTAGTTCTATTTCTAGGTTTTATTTGTAAAAATGATACAAGAATGAGCCTGTTTTTATGTGTTAACTGGGGCGTAAAGAGTAAACTTTTATTTACTAAAAATATGATACAAGGGGAAATATTTTATTAATACATTAATCTTCTCATTGGCAAAATAGGAATCCATGCTGTATATTTACCAAAGGGAAGAGTGAGTTAAAAAATATTTACTTTTGCACTGATGTGGGGAAGTTATTTGGCTTGTAGTTTTTCATGCTACTTTATCATAAAAAGTCAAAGAATCATTTTCCGACAATACAAGTAAGCTCTATTCCACCTTAGATTGATTCAACAGATACAACCTAAAATGTAATTTAGATAGATAAGAGAGACATAAAGAAAGTACGACACCTCACATAGAAAGTCATAACTTTGAAAGCGAGTACTTTTAAATTAGCCATTAATGCAAGTATAATATGGGTAATGTAATGTTTGGATATGTAAGTGTCTATATGTGACACATGCCTCAGATACTATCAATATAAGACCATGTAGTATTTTGATAAACTAGGTTGAGACCATCTAGAATAGAGTTTGTTCCTCAACATTTCAGGTAAGCAATGGGAATTGTGGTTTTCCTATCTAGTTTCCTTTGAAAAGGTTTTTACTGTATTACTTTAACTTTTGTCTGCAATTAATTACAAAAATTTTATTTTAGAATGTCTGAAATAAAATTAATCATTTGTAATTTTTGAGTCTTTGAACGTACTAAATTCTCATACATTCTAAAATTTTCTAATGTAAACTTTTTATTAAAAAATAGATTGATGCACATTCGGCAGCTGGTAAATATTTAAACCACAAAATAGAACTGATGAAGCGGCAGACAAATTGTTTTGATCTTCCTGCCATGCTGATCAAACCAGTGCAAAGAATTCTCAAGTATCCTCTTCTCCTAAATGAACTATTAAAGGTACAAGTTTTTAACTCAACTTTTCGTTTTGTTTAGTAGGTCAATCTTGTTTTTTATCATTTTATACAATTATGTTTATGTGCAATGAAAAAGTACAAAAGAATAGGAGAAAAATATCACTCTTTTCATGAGAAGCTACAAAATTGCTTGTGTATAATTTTTTAGTGTACAGAAGAGAGCCATCCTGACAAGCAATGGCTTTTACAAGCTACCCATCTGATGACAGATGTTGCTACAGCTGTTAATGAATTCAAGCGGCGAAAAGATTTAGGTATGTATTCTCTTTAATCACTATTAATTGAAACAAAAGGGTAAAAAAATTAAAATAATTAAATAACCAATTGATTTGGGAAAAACAGTATGTATGTAACTTTGAAATTATGTAATACTCTGCTAGCCATTGGAAATACAACACCATGAAAAACAAGACATATTAAAGCCATATTTATTATACAAATAACATAAAGCTTAAGGGTGAAATGATTGAAATTACAGCTTCATTCAACCTGCAGAATGCTAAGAAATCAGTATTCTGTGTAGCCACCATGGGCAGCAATAACTCCTGCATGTCTCAGCATTGAAAGAAAGACTTTGAGTATGTGTTCTGGGTATGTCAGTCCATGCTGCTTCCACACATTACCAAAGTTCATATGGTTTAGCCACAGGTGGTCTGGTGTACCAGTCTTTGGGCAATCATCGACCATACGTGTTCGACGTGAGACAAATCTGGCGAATGGGCAAGCCATGGTGGGAGTGAAACCTGGTAGACATTGAAGAATTGTTGTATGTTGCATGTCACATGCATATTGTCCCGTTGAAAACTGGCAGCAGGCAAAGTTCCAAAACTTCAGAAATTTAGTGGTGGTGGATGTTGAGTGTACTTGCAATGTGTACTATGCAGGTGCTGGAGTAGAATGCAATAGTGCACCATGCCATACCAAGTGATGAACCAGGATGGCAATGCATAATGTCAGTCATGCAGTCTCACCATGGTGCTGCCAGATGGATGCAACCATTGTCATGGTGCTGTAGGCAGAATCAAAATTTGTCTGAAAATATTTCATGCCATTCATTTATTCCTGTGTTGTTGTACTTACCATTGCAGCTGCTTGTGGTGTAGCAAAAAAGTAGTTGCAGCAATGGAAGTCATGAAAATTTTCCTGTTGCTGTATAGGACATTGAATTGTACATGCTGACACATGTCATTGTGCAACACACCCTAATTCTTGAGCTAGGGTTCTTGATGTTGCATTATGATTCGTAATTGCCATATGTATAAGATGTCTGTCCTCACATTGTGTGATGAGGCTGTTGCAATCATTCACATTGATCAGTTTGTCCTTCTTGCACCCATCGATTCTATATTTGCATCATTGTGGCTGGATTTTGTAATAAACGATCACCGATTTCTCAGAAGGATAATCAGCAGTCTTGATAAGCCAGGATTTTTCCTCTGTCAAACTCGGAAACATGCTTGTATGCCATACTTTTCTTCGAGGCATAATTAAGCTTCCTATGTACAGGAACAGTGAAAAAACAATTCCAATACTTAAAACTGATTCTGTCTATTCCCTTTTATATTGCTTTCAGGGGTCATTACTGGCACACATGATTCATATATGTTTTACAGTGCTAATCATTTGTATATCCTCAATGATCTATACATTGTGCAAATTTCAAGGCTATTGGGTGTTGCATTTTTGATGACCAGTGGTGTACATAATGCTCTGTGAACATGTTTTTTTTAATTAAAAAAATTATCTGAAAACAAGTGAAAATTTTGTTTTTCCCAGTTTTCAAGTATCGTAAGCAAGCTGATACAAGTCTCTCTGGGAGAATATCAAAACTCAGTATTCACTCTATTGGAAAGAAAACGTCTCGTTTTGGGATGCGTCTGTCCAACTCAATTGGATTAAAAACTTTCGTAAGTGGCATTTTGTATTGTCACATTGCTTGTGCTTAGTGTACTTACCACATAATTAAACTTTACATTTTTACTTGCTTTAACTAAAAATAGGATAATAGTCTTATTTGTTAGCTTGTTTTTATAGCAGATTCTTATAATCCATCCACAAAGTTATGTATCGCAAGATTAAAAGAGTCGAAAAATTTTCTAACCCATTATATTTTATTATCCTCTTAAAATATAAAGTTTCTTAATGATGCAATTGATCGTTTTATTTGCAATATTTTGAGTTACAGCGAACAAAATCCACTACCTGTTTTTCTTTTCTTTCAGACTAAAGATGAGGAATTTGAAAAAGTTGAACGTAGATTTAATGGATTGGAAAAGTCTATTAAAATATTCCAAAAGGATGTATGTGAATATACTAGAAAAGTTGAGGTAAATTCTTTCCTAGTTCTCTGGGTTTTAAACTGCTTTAGGATGCTATTTTAGTTTTAAATTTGTATGAATCAATTTGCTAATATACTCAAGGATCTTATGTTTCCCTAAGAAGAATTTCTGTTTTCCCTTTTTTAAATTTTCTAATCCAATGTGTTTTTTTAATTCTACATTAAAACTTTTCTGGTCTGTTACTGTGGTTAACAGTTTAGCATTGCACCTTCAATATAAACATTAAAATTATGTTTAAAACTTTATTAGTTGTATTGATTGTGAGTTCAACTTGCAATACTGAATTTGTTGAAAAATGACTAAGAAAAATATTTTACAACTTTATTGGTGTTACGATACTGACAATATTTTGAAGTTCGTATATTTACAGACTAATTCAGACTAAATGCTGTTTTACTAGTTTAAATATTGATTTTTCCTTATTTTTTAATTTAAATATTAATTTATAATTATTTTAAAATTTATTTTACTGTTTATGCATGAAGAAAGTGGGATAATTTGCTGCAGTATTTATTCCTTCATGTTTCACACATGAATTAACTAAACATGTTCAAATGATTACATTAAGCTTATAAGTGCTGTATCTTTCTTAAACTTTTGATAAGTTTCCTTGAAGCTAATTTGCGAAAACTGAACTACACGTGTATTATTTTACATAGGAACTTGTCACTACAGCCTTTAATATGTCAGAGGAGATTGCTGAGTGGTATCAAGAAAGAAAAAATCAAAAAGAAGTAGATCAGTTCCGTTCAGCACATCGAACAATTTTATCACAGCATTGGGATGTATTTGTAAGTAGCTTGTTATTTGAGTTACAGAGATATAAATAGATATTTGATTGAAAAATGAAAGCCACCTATCAAAAAATTAGTCATTTTCAAATTATATATGTAGTACAGTGTCTAAAGTGTGATGATGTGAGGCTGGATGATTAGGACTTACACAACATTTAATTGTTCTACAAACTATATACACAAAAGGTTACGTGGATGTTGGCACAGCCTACATGCTGGCACTTGTATGAGTTGTATAAATGGCGTTCCACCTATGCGTGGAAGCGTGCAGTCACAAATCCAAGTCAGGAAAATTGAAATCACAGTTACAGTTCTACTCCGCACGCTGGGCGTGACCTCTGGTGGCAGTATGGGGATGGATTCCACATATATTCATTTCTTTAAGTACAAAATTGTGCTGTATGTGCACTCTTCTCTTAAATGAACGAGTTCCATTCCTAAGACTAAGTCATTAAGCTAATTGGTCAATAAGCAAGGAGCTTAATCGTTTTTGTGCATTTTGAACAAAGAAAAGGTTCAAAGGAAACTGCCAGATAACTAGTTAGTTTTAGAGGACTCCAGAATTTTGGCATTGCTGAGTGATCATAACAGGAAATGACAGGTCAGGGTAACCAAGGTGCACCGATCACCAATGGAACATGCTCTGAAAACATTCCAGCATCCTATTGTCGAGTTCAACCCCCGCTGCATTTGCCAATGTCGGTGAGATATCATGGCTCTGGGTATGCCCACTGCACTAGCAACCACGAGTTGTAGGCAGTGCAGGTTTGATTCCTCGCTGAGTGTATTTCTCTCTTTTGTGTTAGTAAAATTTTTATTGTATGTGCTTGGTCCATTACTTGTTGTTGTCTGTCTTGCATTTTATGCAGCGTTTATGCTTGCATTTTATGCAGCATGGCCAAATGTGTGGCTCCTTCGACCATAAACCCAAAACTCAACCATCAGGTACATAATGTCGGGGATTGGACCAGCAAATCTTCCAGGCCGGGCATGTGCAAAAACTTCTATTTGATGATACTGCATCCTGGGGAAGCATTGGCTGGGGTTTTGCCGATGCATGTGAAAATGCTCAAAGCTCACACCAATCACCAACCGAACATATAAGACAAACATTCCGATTTGTCGAGTTCCGAACATATCAGATTTGTCGAGTTCAACGCTGAATGTGTTTGCCAGTGTAAGTAGCTGGACGTATTTATGTGGGAAACCCTCCATTTGATTACATGGCACTGGGACCGGGATTGGCACAGGCTCCAGTGCCATGTAATGGTGGCACTGTGAAAATGCCCTTAAACTAAGAAAGGGAATTCACTGCACTGGAGAACTGGTCATAAATCTGAATGGTCATTAAACAGGTGTCATTAAATGTATTCTATTAAAATGTTACTTATAATTAGAATTCAAAAAGTGATGCTTAGAAATATTCAGTTTCTTCATGTGACATGAAGCTAAGGAATATTTAGTCAATATCGATTTATTTAAACAAACAATGTTACCAGTCTGCATCTAATTTTTAAATTATTATTTTTATTTTATCTTTGCAAAGAAATTGTTGCTAAAGTAGAGCCCATTGTATTAAATAACATAGTTTCTCATGTTCCTCTTACTAGAAACAAATGATTGAACGTAGTATCAATTCAACAATCAAGATGTTGTTACAAACTTTCCGTGGTCCATTGAATTTGATACAGAAGAGATATGATAAACTTCTGGATTATGAATCTTCCTCTAGTAGAGTAGAAAAGAACAAAGATGTCACTAAATTAAAAATGGTTTGTATATTTTAAAAATTATTGTACTTTTAAATATAAGTTGATAGTACTATTTATATGGTTTATTCTCTGCAATCAAAGGACTTACTAATAATTAAAGTCTGAAATAAGTTTGATACAAAATCTAAAATGACAATAAACTGGAATCAATATAAATGCAGTACATCTGAAACATAGTCTACCAAATCATGAAAGGCATTAACTTGTTAATACTATTTTGCTTTACATCTTTTAATCTTTCTTTGATGAAAAAAATTTTATCAGTACTAACTGTAAAATATATGCACATTATTAATTACTTATAAAGAGTGCCAAAACCTTTTAACTTACTCTTGATTAGCAATGAAATAAAGTATTAGTACAAACATGCATTTATATCACCTCACTGTTTATATTTATAAACTATACCTGTTCCTCACATTTTCGTAGAATGATATTTCATCATCTATTATAAAAATAGCTTCCCTAAATTCTGAGGGGCTGTCATGGCTCACTGGGTGTGCCACTGCACTAACAATGTGCGAGTTGTAGGTGGCAAAGGTTTGATTCCTCCCTGGGTGCATTTCTCTCTTCTGTGTCAGTTCAACTTTCCTTGTTTGGGTATGCCCATTGCTTGATATTGTCTGTCTTGTGTCGCACAGCAAATATGGCCCTTGCACCATATCCCCTACCCACGTATGCTGAAACAAATTTTCTCAAATGGTTTGTTTCAGATGGTTTTGATTTCAGCATTGTTATTCATTTCAATCAACTCAAAACCCCTCGAAAGACACATCTTCCTTAGGTGTGGACGGACTTCTTGAACCTGAGGTGTGCTAGTGGTCTATTCTTTTCCCATGGGGTTTAACTGCCTTTGGTAAGCATGGGGATCGCGACCCCAGGATGCCCAAGCAATCTTTCTGTACTTTCTACTCCATCCTTTCTTTTCACGATTACTTGACATTGCCTTGTGTTTGGTACAGCTTGGCCAAATATGGTCCTTGCACCAAAATCCAAAACCAACTAATCCATGGGGTTTACTGTCTTTAGTAAACAAGGGGTCATGCTCCTGGGATACCTAAATTATATCTTTCTGCTTTCATCCCACCACTCTGTTCCCAGTACCTTTTTCCCTCTTTCACGACAGTTTTTACTGGACACTGTCTTGTTTGGCACAGCTTGGCCAAATGTGGCCCTTGCACCTTAAAACCGCAAAAATACCAATCTACTCAAAACATTAAAATAGATATTTCCCTTTCTTCTGTCTAGACTGAGACAACCCATCCTTATTAGCCCTCAATCTTTCCAGGCTTGGTGATTCACCCTTAAATAGAAAAGATTTTGTTGCATTGCAGATAACAGATTCTTTGGTGTCAGAGGACAGAGCAGTTGTGAAAGATAGAACTTGGTAAAGTTCCAACAAAAAATTATTAAAACGTAGGACAGGACTTGAAAGGATTAAGTCTAAAAAATTACTTAAAAATAACAAAACCCTAAAAAACTACATTTCTATAATTGGGAGGTTACAAACAGGACTTGATTAGATAAGCCAGCATCTACAAAGTACAGGTAACCCCCGTATAACACGGCACTTCTATAGCACGGATTCGCTTTAACACGGTTCGAGAATTGGGAACATCCCCGTATAACACGGTGCTTTTATGGAATGATTGGAACAATGATGTGAAAAGGACGGGCATTATGAAAGTTTTTAAATGGTGTAGCATGGGAATATCATAAGAACTGCACGCGCTGATATTATCTCGAGATAAATTAAATAAAAAAGTAACTTAGCTTAGAAGAGACATGGCGTCTCTTGGTGATCCCCGCTCGTCATCAAAAAGAAAAATGGCAAGAATGCTTAACGCGTTTCTTTTTCACAAAACTGCAAGGTCATTGGACTGAGGCAGGGAAAAAAAGAGCGTGTTCTTTCTCTCCACGTTTTTTATCAGTTTTTCAGGGGGTCGCAAATCAGGGGAGATGGTCTTGTCAATCAAGGGAACTGGACACACATGACATGGCATGACGTAACTTTCTGGAAGATTCTTAGCATAGTTAATGAGCGTCACTGGAGTGAGGGAGAAAACGGAATTGAGAAATAAAGGACTTAAAAAATAAATGGCATCACTGATCTCGTGGCTGTCACTCAGAGGATGAGGATATCTTGCCAAAAAGAAAACACCCTCGGTTAATAGTGCTTAGTGATGACGAAAAAGACATTGTTTAATTCATATTAATATGTATTACTTAAGAAAATTTTAATAAAGATATTTATCTTAATTATGAAAATATAATAGCATGTTTTTAAATTTTTGGAACCTAACCCCCTTTTCCGTACTAGTTCTTTATTTCGTATAACACGGATTCGCATAACATGGCAATTTTTTGGAACATAACTCCGGTGTTATACGGGGGTTACCTGTACTAACAAAAGTTGACATGTCAACAAAATCCTGGCCCTGATTATTCTGAAAAAGAATTATAATGAAATGGTCATGTATTTTGCTTTTTATATAGTTGGCAATCTATATCGTTACTTTTTTAATTAAATCATGAATAATTTACTGAATAACGATTTTTCTTTGCAGCTACAAGATAATCTAACAATGGCAAAGAATACTTATGAAGCCCTGAATTTACAACTATTAGATGACCTTCCAAAGCTTTGTGACATTTCGATTGAAATTTTGTATGATTGCATCCGATGCTTTTTAAAAGCGAAAAAGAATTTTGTTGGGAAATCAGCAATGCTATTGTTTGATTTAATGGATGTAAGTTACTTGATGTTTTAGTTCCTCTTAATCTATTTAATGCAAACAAATTTATCCATTTCATGCTCAAAATATTAGAAATACATGAATATCTAAAAATTGCTTAATTGCAGGATTGAGCATTGTTAAAGTTAAAAAATATAAATCTGTGATTTAAATTATTGTACATGCTAAAAATTCATTTAAAAGTATTTTTTAAAGCAGTGTTACACATTATTTAGCAATGCATAATAATATAAAAGCCATGAGCTACTACAAAATTGGAAATCATATTTTATACTTTAATATAGACTTGAACAGAGTAGTTTATTCTACTGCTATAGAATTGCATCCCGATTAAAATACAATTTAAAAAGTAGTCTAATATTGATTATTTTGTCAATTCCCATTCAAAGGCACATTTGTAGCAACATTTTTTAACAATTAATTTGTGTTTTATTTTAGCTTCCTTTGCTTCTTGGCAGTCAAGACAGCAACATATTAGATACTTTCCAGGTGAAGCATACCCTTGTAATGGATGATCTGAGTCAGTTAACAATTTTGCCTAAAGAAATGCAATCCTGCATAAAGACAGACACTTTGAAAAGAAATTCCTCACCCAGAGGAAGCAGACTAAGTTTCTCTTCGACTCCTGTTGTCAAATCACAAGTAAGTTTTGTTTTTTTCTCCAGTCATCTAATTCACAGAAGATTAAAATAAAATATAAAAACCAGGTTCCTATTTTTCAATTTTTTTTTGGTAGGTTTGCCTACTACTGCTAGCAGCAAACAACACAGATTCAATTCCTATAACTAGGCTGGATGTATTTCTGTCTTCTGTATCAGTAAAACTATTCTTGTGTGTGTACGTCCATTTAATTGGGGAAAAGTAATATTTGGCCAAATCTGCGCCATAAAAGTCAAGCAACCTCTGAGGATCTTCTAAATCTATCCCTGATCTCAAAATATCAGCTTCTATAAAATAATGTGTCTAGCTGTTGATAATAAATCCAATATAAGAGAATTCTTCCACTTCCTACAGTTAACCAATAAACTTATCCGACTCAACTCAAAAATAATCATGAACAGTGACTGCAAAGGTCGACAATGATGTCAGAACCAAGTCTCAAAGTACACAATAATCTTTAGTTGTGCATGTATATATCTGTTTTGACATCTGGAGTCTTCCCTGCTTGACTTCAGACCAGTTTTGACTTGACGAACAACTAGGATTATTTCACCCAATAGATGTGGCTATGTGTTGTAGGTAAAAGCATGCTCACTTCTTGGTAATCTTGTGACACAAGAAGTAATAGTTGTGCGTAGTGAGAAATTCATTTACAATGGAAATTTATTTTGAATCGAATTTTCCTAGCTGTGTTCGGGAGTTCCGCTTGGATCCCAAATTTCTCACTATGCACAACTGTCAATCCTCGTGTTACAAGATTTCCGAGAAGTGAGCATGCTTTTACCTACAACACATAGTCACATCTATTGATTGAAATAATCCTAGGTATTCCACAAGTCAAAACTGGTTCAAAGGAAGGAAGGCTGCAGTTTTGGAAAATCATGCTGGGTGTCCACTTCACATTATCCTTAGTTTTGGAAAATATGATATCAGAATTATATTTCCTATGGAGACATCTATACTCTGCTTTAGTTTATTTTTTATTGAACTTGAAACAATTTTATCTATGTTCCTTCCTTGTACATTTTAAATAATAGTTGTAATTTTTTACTTATTTTTCGGAGTGAGTATCACATGTATAGTGAGTATCCTTTTGTATGTAATTTTAGCATCTGAAGTTTGGTTTCTAATGAGATATTTTTATATTTTAGAGTCCTAACCAAAAAGTGAAGGTGAAATCTTGTTTTCCACATACAGATCTGTACACTGCTTGTGAGAACTTTGATGCTGTAGATATCATGGATATAAGTCTCAGGAAAGGGGATATTGTTGGTGTGATAAAACAGCAAGATCCTATGGGGAAAAAATTGAGGTGGTTTGTTGATAATGGAGGTAAAGGAATCATTTTCATCAGTTTTATTGTTTTTGGAACTAAAAAATTCTATGCGACATCAATTCTCATTTGGATATTTTTCTTCCCATAATTACATAAATGTATTTAATTGGCTTTCATGGTATTTTTTAATTTACCAACTAGTAATGCTTTCAAACTAATCATCGATACGTTTAAATGTAGTAGTTTTGAGGACCTTTTTAAAGTTACAATAAATGAGAACCTGTTTAAAAATACTATTTTAGAGTATTGTGTGTGTATGGATAAAGATGATCAAATCTTTTGCAACATAAGAGCTTATTAGACCAGGACCTACAGTTTAAGGGGATGTTGAACAATAACTAGACTGGGATTCAAGCCCAAAGCATGTTGAACCAATATCGATATTTGAAAAACTACAGATTTCATTTCATCCTCATTTAAAAATCATGATCAATGATGTGTGACCTTATATAAATAATTTAGCTATTTTAAATCCCATCCAACATGGATCTTACTTTACACCCCTTGAAATCAATATCAATGCCACTTGACCTTGGACAAGTATCATTATTGGATCCGTGAAACCCACAAACATAGCAAAAAAAAATTCACCTAAGCATTCACAGGTTACTACTTTAATTTGTTAAATGTAGACTTTAAAATATTTGAAATAGTGTTAAAAGCCCTAATTTTTTCTTTTACTAAAAGAGTAGGAACCCTGTATTTGCATAATCTGATTCCTTCCTATTTTATCAATGCCCTCCAGGGTAAACACAGAGGATGTGTTCCTGGGATAAGCAAGCAATCTTTTTCTGCTTTTATCCCACAACTCCATTCCTCAATCCCTCTTTTTCCCCTTTCACAATGTTTTTTCTTGTTCTGTCTTATGTTTGGTGCAGCTTGGCTAAATATAGACCTTGGCCATAAACGAGCAAGCTCAACATGCTAGTATATTGACACACTGCTGACTGCTAAGCCAAGCCACTGGCATTGCCAAGTGTCTCATCCCAATGTCATTGTTTGGTGTAGCTGCTCCATAAGACTCAACTAACATACCCAAACATCATCACAATGTCACTTGACAATCAGCCAAAAGTATCGGCATATGTTTCGCTAGAAAGTTCTTCCTTAGTAAACATTTGCGGTGTATCATTTTGGAAAACTAAAATTGTGATTAAAAAGTGAAAAATCCAGAAATGCACATAATGTTATAATATAATTAGCAGAGCTGTGCATAGCATCTGCGCTAAACTTTCTTAATTGCTTAAATTTATATTGCATAAAAATTATGGAACTGTAGATGTGGCAAATCGTCATTACTCTCATTTCATATCTTATTTCAATCCATTTATAATGAATATAGCATCCATGTTCACATAAATGAATTTCATGGTTAGATTCAAAACACTTGCTATGAAGTGGAAGGTAGCCAATATGGCAGTCTTTACAAGAAGAATTTTATTAGAGTGGTGAGCTTTCTTCCCTGTAGTTTTAACAATAGTATGTAGCTCCATAGCTCAAATCAAGCATACTTAAACCAAGCAGCGAAATTGACGAATGAATCCTGTAACACTCGATTTTTTTATATTATTTTATATCCGTTGTTGCATTCAACAATAAACATAATGTCGATTTCTGTGCCACATACAATAGTGAAATATAGATATATATCTGTACCTTTGTAGAAAAGGGGCCAATGTCCATTTCGCAACTTTTTGGTAACAGTTGATTTACTAATTTTTATTTCTTTAATTTGTAATGTGTGTGGTGTACAAAAAAATACATTTTAATGTTTTGATTAATTCATAATGTATTGACAGGTGGGCATTAACACTTCTTTTGTTCTAACTTGAATTACATCAAAGTGATTTGTGGACATAACTCCAAATCAGCGAAATCGGACATTAGCCCTTTTCCTACTAAGGTACAGATATATAAACACCATCCAGCACAATCACGAATACCATAACAGAAACATACTCCATTTTCCTCTTTAATAATTGCATAAGCCTATACATGTACAAACTCAAGTTAATTAGTTGCAGGTCAGCAACATTTGCCCTTCAAAACGTGAGTGTACTCAGCAATGTGTCAGTGTCCATTTTTTTTATTCATGCTTCACAAATTAATGTTTTATTCATGTAAAGTATTTCTTTTAACAGAAGCAAAAGGCTTTGTTCCTGCCAAGTGTCTCATCAAATTTCTTCCAAACTTATCCAGTCAATCTTCATCAAATACCAATGACTGGAACACACTTAGGGATTCTTCGCAATCAAGGACTACTAGACCGACTTCAAGTCAAATACAAGAACTCTACTCCAAACCTCAAAAACCTTCAAGTAAAGCTCAGCAACCCAACTTATCACAAGGAATGCTACGTCCAGTGCGCCCTGCTCCTTTTTCAGCGCAGTCTTCCTCGTTGAGAGTTGTTCCTCCATCCCGTTACCCCCATTCTGTACTAGCACCACTGAAACCACAAGAAAATGTTTCAAATTTTAATAAACACCCAGCGAATATAACATGTACCCCTGATGTCCCTGAAATCGATCACAGGTATGAAGAAATTGATGAAACGCAGCCCCATACCAAGCTAAATTCCAGTGATATGAACTTGATGGTTCATGCACCGGCTGCATCTCAAAGCACAGCCAATGTCGTTGAGGAATTTGATCCGTACTCCACTTCTCATCCCGTGCCAGAACTTTATGATAATGTGCCAGACAATATTAACAGCTTGTACAGCTCAAATCGCTATGAAGATATTCCTGGTGAGACCTATTATGAGGAAGTTCCCTGTGATAGTCATGATGAAAATATTGCTGAAGTAAGTCAATTTTTTTCATTCTATGGTATTGTCTGTCTGTAACAAGAACTGCACCTGATACTGAATCTGGGTGGTGATTGGGTAATGTCTTGAAATGAATTTTAAGTTGTGGCAAGTGTATTTATTTATAGAAACAACTTTGAAACGAACAGTGCATTTAATAAGATTAAATTTACAGTATTTACATACACAACTCAAGGCAGATTTTGGGGCTAAGTAAAAATTAAGACAAAAATGGTTTCACAATCCCGTGGTTCCAGTGGAGCAGACCAGCTTTGCATCTGTTCATTCTGAAAACCTCAACGGATCTCTGTTGAGGGTCAGGAATGGTCACTTCTCCTCGAGTTACAAACAGGGACAGTTACCAAAAAAGGGGGCTGCTGGACACCCTTAATTCTATCCAGTCATCATAAACTCTCCTAGCACTTCCATTCAGGAGGATTTATACATCAACGTCCTGAAGAAGGGGTACCATAACACTACAGCAGTCGCTGTAGTGTTATGGTAGCCCTATAGGAACTGGGCTCATTCATTTTGAGTAAGGGTGACTGGGGATGACTTAATTTTTTAATAATTTTTGCAAATGTTGACAGCAGAAAGTGGTAGGTTACCGGTATAGATATTCTTTGCAACAAGTAAAAAAAGAAAAGTATTTCCAATTTGTCATCAAGTGCTCTAATGTGGCAAACTTGAATACATATCTTCAAGCATCCTCTATACAAAATAAGACACGATTCATTTCTATGGCGACAGACAGGTGCAGACTTTATGTCTGGAGAAGTTCTCATGGTACACAAATGGTCAAATTTTCAGTATTAGTATTTGATTTGTTATCCTTTTTCATTTAGACCTTTTAGAATCATAACTCCTTTAAATTGCATTTATAAATTTAAAAAAAATCAACATATTTATAACAAATGAAATATTAATTGCTTGTTTTATTGGTATATCGCTATACATTTATGTGGCATTGTACCTCTGCCATTACTTTTGACCCAAGGTTAACAAATCAGTTTGACATGTTTAGTTTGACTTTTTGGCTTTGCTCAAATTATTTACAATTATGGGGGTCCCCTATTTCCATACCTAAAACAAATGAGCATGCATTAAAGAGAAGGTAAATATATTTTCCACAATTTTTGTAGTTGTCGATTATGTATGTATACTTGGTGAAGAGATCAATATAAAAAATAAAATGCAAGTACCTGTTTGAAATGCATCAAATTAAGAAAAGTTAACTTCTCAAAAATATTTTATCATCTGTAATTAGATTGGAAATACTGCATCAAATTCAGAGCATTTTCTCATACAAAATATTAATTTGTACTTCAACATATTTGTATTGACTTTTCAATGATAGTTTAATTTTGTTTTATTGCAGTACTATTATGGAGAGTATGATTTTTCTCCAACTGGCCCTAACCAATTGCAACTACGTAAAGGACAGGTGGTACTTGTACTGCACAAAAGTGATTTAAATAGCAACTCTGAGTGGTGGTTTGTTGAAGATCGACATGGCAGCAAAGGATATGTCCCTGCAGCTTATTTGAACAAATATTCGAAAGATATTATCTAGTTTTGATACACAGCTTGAAAATTATATTGTTATTGCTTTCTTGTTTTGTACAGCTTTTAAATTTTACACATCACACATATCTATATATTTATCTAATATATCTACAGAAAATGAAAATAAAAAATGTATATATTTTAATTTTTGAGGTCAAAATTGAAATTACTGAAAATAGAGTTTATTTACATTTATTTAATAACAAGTTATTGTTTATATTAATATAAAATTTTCTATATTTTCTGTGTGTACAGAAGAATCATGAATCCTCTCAAAATATATCAACACACAGAACTTTTCCCTGCATTCAAAATAATAACAATTCATATTTTTTTGCACTAACAAATGTCTTTTACATCCATGTGCCATTAATATGTTCCAGTTTTCATATCATTCACATGTATTACTAAATTGCACTTTCTCTTGTTTACCATGATTAAATTTTCTTTTGTTTTTTATTTCATTATGAAGAACATTAATACTTAGTGTTCTTTTGATTTTTAAATATTTAAATCTGGTATATTGTTTCCCAAACTGGGCTTTACTGCCCCTTGTGGCTACTGTAGCAATCTTAGGGGGCACTGTTAGTCCCAGGGGAAACAGGAGATCATTGAGCAAGAGTGGGTGATCAGAAAATGCTAAATTTGTCGCCTAAAATGTTTTAAGCAAGTACTTATCCTCTTAACCAGACACTACAGTGATTCATTATCGCAAGAATCGTACATTGCACAATGCAAGTTTCAACTGTTCAATCTAAAAACAAGATGACAGTTCGTAGCAGGCTATTGTTAGCATGTATGCATTTGTGGTCATTTCTGACTTAAATATTTTATTACATTTTAGTTCAAGTTGTAACAAATCGTTTTACGAAAAGAAGAAACGACTGCAAATAGTTGACCAGTGGAGATTTAAAGAGGATGCTGACGAAAATAGAGCATAATATAGACAAATTGGTTGAACATGTACAGGCTCATTCTACTTGCCATTATTTTTAATTCTACTGATTGGATGGATATTAATTACTAATAGAATACTAATACCTACCTTACTAATACTCTAGTGTGTTTGACTGCGTTTTATTTTATTGATTCATTTTATAGCTTTATAATTTTAGTTCCAAATTATAAAGCATAACGTCCAAATTATAACGTTTTATTTCCAAACTTGCTTTTGGACATTCTAAAATTACACACAGCTGTATAAATATTTGGGTGAAATTAAAAAATTATGGGCACAGATACTCTTGCAATTTATTATTAGTTGAGATAATGTTTTCCAAGGTAACTCAAGAAAATTGTCCTTGAAAAGGAGTTATTGAATCTAAAACAGTTTGGGAAACTATGATCTAGAACCAGATGTATTACTAAGAAATATTTTAGCTATCTCCTACTACAGATAAGTTAAATACAAAAGATTTTTTAATTTAACTGTTTGAAAAGAATGCAATTGATGTTTTGTATCAGATCTATGTTGTGTTACACCTCATTCATAAATTTACAATACGCAATACTTATCTAATCAACAAGATGCACTATATTAAATATAATCATCATTACTTTATATTGATTACTCAGTGTTCATGAATGCATAGTTTGAAGTTGTTTATCAGTTTAAACAGGGTGGATCTACATTTTAATATATATAATTATTTACCTCTTTCTGTTGCACAGAAAAGTATTAATTGTTAGTCTTTCTTTATAGTTTGGAATAATCAAAGTATCTATCAGATGAATTATATTTTTCTTAAGGTTATATTTACATGATGAAATGTTTATGATTTTATAATTTTAAAACAGAATTTTTGTATTTAGTTTATTAATGCTGCATTTATAACAATTAAAAATTTGCCTCAAGCTGAATCTCATTTCGTCGCTGGATTTATTTTTATATGAATTTAATCTACTTAGAAAAAGTACTTAAGGTCACCTTAATTAAAGTGTAGTGATAAAATCATATTAATGAAATAGTATGTTGATATTTAAATTTATGTTAAGTTTCTTAGAAAAATGATTTTAATCTAAAACCTGTGATAACGAAATATTAATTATTTGCCTCAAATGAATTTCTAATTCATTTAAATATGATACCCTAATGTATAAGATATCACGTTTAATTGGATTTTATTAAGAAATCGAAGATGAAATACTTCTGAAACTGATATTTATTTTTCTGTTCCTATTTTTTTCCTTCTTTTTATATAAAGAATTCAAGTTTTGGTTACTTTTATTTGCTAAGGTGTTTTTTAAAATTACAAAAACTACTTTGTATGGGCTTTCATTTGAAATGCTTTGCTCAACATGTGTTTCTCTAAGATAATGAAGTTTTAGATGCTTTTAAAGTAAGCACATCTCAATGTATGTTGCATGATGCCACAATGTAATTTAATATGTGAAATGAATTTGGTATATTCATTATCATCTAAATGTTATAATTTATTTTTCCTTATGAAATAATAGCTTTATAATTATAATAGAAACTACTTATCATTACTAGCTATTTTAAACAATTGAACCATTCCATTTTTTAAAATCGCTTAGCCTCTTTTAAGGAATACTTTAGAATCTTACAACACAAGTAGACAATGTGTTCCATTTGTGATTAATATACTGTATCATTCTAGTATGGTAAACTATCTTAACTAGAAATCTTGCACATATTTGGGAATATATTGAGTTAATTTAAAAAGCTATCCCAATCTCTCTAAGTTGGTTTTCTTATCACCCATTTCTATACTGTAGGCTATTTTAATATATTACCATGGGCTACAACAATATGCATTATCTGATGACAAAATTTATAAATCAGTCTTGAATATTTCAAATTTATGCATAGAAAACAGAATTTTGCAGTCATCCACCTGGAATATTTCTATTATAATTATTTCAATGTTTTTATTATTATATTGATTGCAACACACAATTCTAGTTAAAATGTATCAATATTTTTAAGCTATGGTGCTATAAATATATCAGCTTTGCTCACTGTAAGTTACTAATAGTATTTGTTTTTTTAATTTTCATCTAGTTAGAAAAATTGGTGGTTAAAAGTTTCTAAATTGAGCTCCCATTTACAAAGCTAAAACAATAGCTCAGTATTTATAAATAGTTGCATACATGCTTCGAAAGTCATTTAATTTAACATGCATGTATATTTAACAATAATACAGATTGGGTGTAAGTTAGCAAAAGTAATCTAAGCCTGTGTTTGGCTTACTCTGAAGTCTTCCTATCACACAATGACAATAGTTTAAATATGTAAAGAACATGTCTTAAAAGACTGATAGAAGGCAAAAACACATCATGCCCATTGTTTAGATTATAGTATTTTACATGTTTTTAAAATATTGACTTGCTCTTTTTATTTTGAAAATAAATTGCAACTTAATATTTAATTTTTTTGTTATGCTGAAGAAATTTTGTATTGAATATTTATTTGGACAAGAATTAGTTTTTATTTTATTTGATTAAACTTAAAGTTATCTTAGTGAAATGTTTAAGACATCTGTGAATTACTATTTCGGTATCTGATTTTGAATATCATTCCACTTTTTGGTAGTTAGGTATGGTGAAATGCAATAGTTTCTGAATCTATTGATTATGGTGGATCCATCAGTTTCTTAAATTATTGAAAAATGAAACTTATCAAGTTTCTTTGTATCTGATTTATTTATGCTATTAGATTTTTTTTGTGGAATGAAATTTGTATTTTTCTGTTCAGTTAATGTTTAATTTATTTTTATAGTTAGCATTATTTCTCATAAAGTCCATCCATCTTCTAGATGTAGTTAATGGAAATGGTTTTAATATTAATAAGTGATATTTATATATAATATTAGCTATGCTGGAGAAATACACACAATTTGAAATTGTATAGGTAAAGTGACTTTTTAACTGATTGCTGAAGAAATTTTCTTGAGATTTTAATTCAAATCTAGTTCAATATATAATTTAGTGTTTAGAACATTTATTGTTCTGTGTATTGTAAATTGAATAGTCCTAGATGGGGAAAATTTACTGCACTCGGAACTTTTATCCAGTGATTATATAAAAAATAAGACTTGATTGTACTATTTTTATTAATGCACTTTAGCACATCTTAGCTGTCTTAGCATAATTAAACTATATTTCGTCGTGACATTTTTATTCCTGTTACATATTTACGATTCAAAGATGTAATGCAAGCAGTGCATTAAAGAGTAATTTAACAGTACTTGCTGAAAAGTAGCATTTTTTAAAAGAATTTAAAAACATTTTATTACAAATGGAATTATAAAATAGACTTCCAACTTTCTTACTTATACTTCCTTTCCATGCTTCTGGTAAACAGGGGGTTGTGACTCCAGGATGCCCAAGTCATCTTTCTCCTTCTCTACATCCTTTTCACAATTACTTGACATTGTCTGTCTTGTGTTTGGCGCAGCTTGGCGAAATATGACCCATGCATCATAAAACCCCAAACCACCTTTCCATGCTTCGCCAAATATGACCCTTGAGCCATAAAACTCAACCAACCTGAACAGATCTTCTTTACCTTAAGAATTCAGAGACTGACAAACTACTAGATAACTAAGGGAAAGGAACATGTCTGCACAGAAAAGTTGGATGCATATAATGCACACAAAATAATTGCACTATCATTACACTTGGTGTCTGTTTCTCTTAAGAATAATTCATAACTGAAACAAAACTTACATCATTGCTCAGATCTGTTATGCATCAGAGTAGTCATTTGTTTAAACTTGAATATTTATGATATTGTTTGATATATTCAGAAAGGGATTTGTTTTGTTTTGCAAATTATTAAAGAAATTGGTTTATTTTTGTTTTAAATATCCAACACTTATATTTACTAAATATTATACAATTTTGTTTTGTTCTTCTGAAAATGATTTATTTCTCATTCATTTATACTGTCATTCAGTAGAAATATCGCTGCAAATATTTTTAAGATCTGTGGAAAAAATATTTATGGTGTCTGCAACTTTTTTAGTCATTTGAAGAAATCTGCTATTTTGTTATTTTTCGTGTTCTTGTTATAAATGTTTGAATTTGTGTGCATTTTGTAATCGTATCTAAAAACAGATTAATTATTAAGAAACCAGTTACATTATAATTCACTGTGTTTGCATGTAAAATTTATTAATGGTGATTAATATGTAGAGATATATATATATACTTCATTGAATTTCTCATTTTTCATGAAATCATGTGTTTTGCAACATTAGGTTTGTTGAATATTTTATTCTTTTGATTCTTCATACTTTTATAGAATATTCTTTATGAGTTCAATTTTAATACAATTTGCTATAACAGTTTGAACAAATTAAATTAACTTTTAAATCTTGCAATAGTCTGAAATACATATTTGAATATTGCATACCTATGAATTATGTCTTGAAATGGACATATTGAATGTTATTTTCTCTATAAATAAGGATTTATGTAATTCAACGTTTCAAAGGAATTTCATCCTTCAAGTTGCTTAATGTCAAGTGAAGTTTTGATTGTGAAGGTATGAGTGCCTTCCGAAACCTATTGTATGCATCTAATGAATGTATTGACTCTGTTTTGTCTGTACTTTTTTGTAATAAAACTGGGGCCAAAAGTTGAGTGATCTGAATGGTTTCTTGTTTGCTTTTGGTTTATTCAATTGATACTTTCAAAAATATTTTGCTATTGAGTGTGGGATGACATTTAATAGTTGTATTTTATTATATATATTGTAGCATATGTACTATACATTGTATGTACTTTTAAAGACATGGAATTTGCTTCTTTAAGGAGTCCCTCAGGGGCACATCTTAAGGTGAGTATGGGTTTCACGAACCCGAGACACCTGACAGATCTTTTCTTTTCCCAAGGAGTTTACTGTCTTTAGTAAACATGGGTTTCGTTCCCTAAGCGATCTTTTCCTGCTTTCATTCCCCTACTCTGTTCCCCAATCCATCTTTTCCTTTCACATTTTCGGGACCGTCAAGGCTCAGTGGGTATGCCCACTGCTCTAGCAACCTTGGAATTGTAGGCGGCGCAGGTTCGATTTCTGTCATGTGTATTCCTCCCTGGGTGAATTTCTCTCTTCTGTGTCAGTGAAACTTTCATTGTGTGTCTGTCTATTACTTGATATTGTATGTCCTGTCTGGTGCAGCATAGCCAAATATCGCCCTTGTGCCATAAAACCCCAACAAAACAAAACCTTTCACATTTTCACTGGACGTTGTCTTGTATGTGGCGCAGCCAAATATGGCCCTTGCGCCATAAAACTCCAAAGAAACCAACCTCTTTAAGGAGACATCTTTTTCGCTAAAATTGCCGCTTTTCAATAATTTGTTAGTGTCGAAATTATGCAATCAAATAATTCCAAACTTTGTACTTATATTTACTATAAAAAGAATTTTAAAAAATTAATTAATTTTCATGAAGGATCATGCCTGCTAGCCCTCGACTGTCGCCCTACAAAGTTCCGTGGTCACTGATTGGCATGATTTTTCAATTCTAAGTGATCTTTAAGAAATTGAACGGCGTTTAACTTTTTACCTCTAGCTATCGTTTGATGAACCAGAATTTTTTTAATACTATAATATAATGGGGACTTGTGTCAAATCCAAATAAATTTAGCTTAAAAAATTTACCTAATTTTTTGCTATAAAAATACAAAAACGTAACATCGCTTTTCTGATTCATTAATTCTCCAAGTGGTTTCGATGAGATCTCGTCTATCGAGATCTGATCAATTCTGCTATTAGCGACATCTCGTCATCAAAATATTGCCGATTTTTTTTATGAGATCAATTATTCAGTGGATAAATTTATTTTCTAATAACGAAGGTTTTTCGTCCAAGATCTGTTCAGTTTTGCTTATGACGAGAGACCTCAGCGAGACAACCATCAAGAGGGTTAAACGATAAAAAGATGTTTGCTCGATATGCTGTAAAAATTTCAAGTTGGTCAATCCAATAGTTTTATAGGTATGTCAACCACTCGCGTTAAAACTGTTCCCAGAACAACGCTTTAAAATGTTTAAGTACAAATTCAATACTTGTATTTTCCTGCTAATCTGCTATACCAATGCCATCAGTGCTGTAGATAAGTGTTATGAGCTTTTGATAACGAATCGTAAATCGGCTTTATAGAATTTAAATCGTAATTCTATAAAGCTGATGTGTGTAGACGCAGTCCTAATTCTATATCTGTACCAAATCTGTTAATGTCAAAAGTGGGCCAATTTTGCGAATTTCGATTTAAAATTTAGCACACATGCTCCTAAGACAATCAAATTACGTAAAAAATATTTTGATTTATTTTCCAAAAAATGAAAAATTTCCCCTCTTTATAAAGGAAGAAAATAAATTCACTATAGGACAATTCTTGTTCTAAAAAATTAAGCATTTCATTACTAGATCTTTACCACTATTGTATCCTCTCAGTGTTATGTATTAAAAAAGACGCCATTAATAATTTGTTACAAATTCCAGTTTGAGTGTATTTCGTTAAACACATTGGTTATGTGATACATACATTATTTTCAGTTACAGCTTACATTCCACTCATAAAATCATCTTTAAATGCATTCATCATACCATATTTTGTCTCCCTAATATTTTTTTTTTAAATCCTTGTTTTTTTTCATATTAGAATTAGTCTTCATTTGAGGTTTTCAATTTCCCATAATCAGGCCGCGATAGCCAGTTGGAAGAGCAACGGATTAGCAACCTGAGGGTTGCGAGTTCGAAACTCGGTTCAACCAAAAGACTGTACATGTGCTGGTGCACGTTAAATCTTTGGTGGCCTCAAATGTCTTCATGCTGGCATGGTGTGGAAGTTTGGGATTGGTGCCAGCTCAGGTGCTGTTCTCGCCATCTGACCGTGGTTCAAATTATGAGGCGTCCTTGAAGCTTATTGAGGTGTCTTCAGAATTGATCCCGAGCCGTCGCCAATAGCCGTTGTGCTGCTCCAATGCGACGTTAATTAACTTTAATTAATATTTATTGCACTAAAAGATTAATTATCTTTTAGTGCGTCCTATAAACATTTTTACTTACTTGACTTGTAATTTACCTTGACTTTCATTGGAGCCCAAACTTTAATCATTTGCATCTCTGCCACGGATTTTGCATATTAAATTTTTTGGTTATAGATGGATGTTTCGATTTTTTGGGCTGTGTATTGAAGTAAGTTATATGAAACGTTGGATTTGGGGTGATATAGTGATTTTTGCATGATTCTATTCACTGCTTATAGTAGTTTATTTTCAGACAAAATTTAATTGCAACCTTTGACAAAATTTCAGTCTTATAGACATGCATAATTTCAAAAACGAAGGCCTTTTATCAATTTGATTGCAAGAACACCAAAAATTAATGAATATGCGTTACGTTTTGAGGGTAAAATCGTTATTTTATTACATCTAAACGGGTTCTCAAAGGATGAAAGAAATTAAGAGGGTTGGTTACTTTGGATATACAAATGATCAACTCCTCACGAAAGTACGGTGTTTCGATAAATTATAATTTAAAATAGCACAACACTGGTGAAACATTGCTACAAAAGTTAGAACACAAATATATTATGACCAATAAAAATAAAGCTAAATGAAAAGTAAGTTCATGTAGGTTGTCAACTTCACAATCAAAGGACCTTTCTTGTCAGATATCTAAAGACAATAATTTTAGAATTTTCTCAGAGGTACAAAATTTGAAATGGAAAGATCAAGCAGCACAAATCAATTCTACATTGAAAAGGCAAAAAATGATATTGCTAATGTTGATAAAGACGAAAGTTCAACATTTGACTCCAGCGGTAAGAAACAAGCACAAGGAAACAGAAGTCCAACGAACGGCAAAAATTTCGATAAAGGTATTCAAAAGTCCAGTGCCGATAACTTCGAGAAGATTGAGGCAACGAACGTCGGTGCTGGTTATCATTTGAATGATGACGGGAAAGTGGCAAAGAATATTTTGTCTCCTACAGGAAGTGACCACAAGAACAGTGATAACGGAACTCCAGAACATACAAATTCCCTTCGAAGCAATAGCAACGTGAAGATTAGCAATGACAAAAGACGTGTTAGCTTGGGGTTCCACATTACTGACAAAGGAGAAATTGAAGAGATGGAGTTTCCTTACGATTCGCGGTACGAAGCGAGCTTGACACCGCCATGTCATTTCACGGCTGATGGAAAAATTGAAGAAATGGACTTGTCTAAGTTGTTGGACGATTCTGAATCGGATCTCAGCGATTAGTCTGAATTGAACATTTTATACACAACTGCAGATTGAACTGACAATTAAAATAGAATAAAATGACAAATACCTGAGGACTGATAAAAATCCAATGGTATAGCTGTATCATACGCCTCGTTTGGTAGCAATGCTCTTGGCGCGTTTTTGGAGCACTTTTCATGTCGCTAAGGAAAGAATTCTTAGAAAAAAATCGTTTTTTTTAAACGGAAAATAATAAGCTTTAGCGGAAAGTAAATAACGGAAAAAATACAAAACTTTGGAAAACAACCCTAATAAAGATGGGTTGTCTTAACCTGCCATAACTCGCCACTAAAAATGCGCCAAAAAAATGCGGCAAGAGCATTGCCACCAAACGAGGCGTATAATACAGCTAGCTGTACCAAGCCAATAGTAAAACTCAAGAACAAGGTACGGGTCCATCACCAAATTGGCGACTAAAATGTTGGTCGCCAAACAGCTATTTGAATATGCTTACGACGGGTTACCATATTCCAAAATGATCGCCATTTGGTGATGGAAAAGTATTTCCAATCGGCGATGGTGCATTGTTTTTTAGTTTAACCAATCCCATTAAGCTATTTCATCTCTCAATTTATGCAGCTGATTAATGTAGTCTTCTAATCTTCTATAGCAAAATCAGATTCCATGATTGTTTGAAAAAAGGGTAAAACTCAAGAGCACGGAACTGGCTTTTCGATAAATTGGCGTTGACGACAAAAGTTTTCGTCACCAAACGACTATTTTGATATGTAGTCATATTGGATGAGCTCCACTTGTGCGCGAGTTGAAGTGCAAGTAGCAAACCTACGACAGGTTATGATATTCCAAGATTATTTACCAATCATCGATGGTAATTATTGCCAACTGGCGATGGTATTGAATCTAACAAAAAAAGAATTTCTAGCAGGAGAATGGTAATAGTAATGGTAATTAATTAACGTCGCTCTGTAGCAACGCAACGGGCTATTTGCGACGGTCCGGATCAATCCCCAAGCGATAGATCCGAGGACAACATGTAATTTTGAACCACCAAGCTGGAGAAAATCCGAAAAATGTAATTTGTTGAATGGAAAGATATATTTTTAAAAATAAAAGTATTTTTATACTGAGCTGTAAGCAAGAAATTAAAAAAAAACATAGATACGTTTAGAATGTGGGGTTAATTTTATAAACTCTAAAGGGCTACAGAAAATTATTGGAACTGTTCAAATACTTTGCATTTCTTTAAAAACAGTAATACTACCCAGTTTTAATTTTTCTGTTTAAGTTTTAATTAATCAAACTAAACTAAAATTTTCATTAATTTAAGACTCTACATTAAAATTCCGTATGAAATTTAAAAAAAAAAACAATTAAATCAGAATTCATTAGTTTTCGACAAATGCAAAACTTTAATTCCGTCAGAGCTCAAGGCTCAAGAAATCTTATAAACAAATTTTTGACTCCTTATATGAAATGTATGATGTTTTCTGTTTTGTTAACATCTGTTGAAGCAAGGAAAAAAATCGGAACTTGTAAATATAAAGGTAGAGTTAATCATTACTTAACCCTCCAAGTGGTTTCGACTAGATATCTCGTCCAAGATCTGGTCAGTTTTGCTAATGACGAGTTACCTCGTCGAGACAAAACTGCCTAATTACTCCAAGGGTGAATGAAGATCCAAGTAAGATAAACAAATTGTCCCTTGTCTGGAGCTGGTGGCAGTTTGGAACACGTTTCTGCATCAGAGGCTGGCCACTACTGGTTGGTTTTCGAAGCGAAGATAAACCACCAGGAGGGTTAATGAAGTATTAACCACGTGATTTTCTAAGATTAGTAAAGTTTTTACTGAATCCATATATATGTTACCGTGAAAGACAGAAATTGGAGAATGTCGACTTTCACCGGTGAATGTCGACACATACCAAATACGTCGGTGAAAGATCGAATATTTCATTACATTCTTGTACATTCGGACCCTCACCGGTGTATGTCGACAATCACAGATATGCTCTGGTGGAGGTCGAAAAGAGAGGAGCCGAGGTTTTTTTTCCGATACCCTAATGTATACTGAACTAGCTGAATTACCCGGCATTGCTCGGGTTGAAATGGTTAAATGTTGCTTGAAAAGTGAATTAGAATAAGCACTTTTCTTTCACAGAAAAATGCAATAATTTAAGTTGTACGGAAAATACGTTTTAACTTTTTCATAGCTTCTACAATATACTTCGGACGCAAATATATACATTTAATTCTTGAATATATTGCAATATGTAAAATATTAAGACATAAAGTCAAACAGAAACGAAATTCCGACGAAAAAATGCAGAATTCTAAAAAACGAAAGATGCGCATAGTGCAGTTTCAACTGCTTCTGTTTAAATACTCTCGCAATCAAGTCGTGGCGCTCACTGGGTAATTGACCATTGGTAAGAACCTCCTTGATCTCCGTCTAAGTCGGATTGCAGGTGAAAGTGATTAATAAGTCTGGTCTCCTTACATCCTCACGTACGTCATAGCATCTTGCGTGTATTCGTGCATGTGTCTGGGACTGCCTGTAAATGTAGCTGGTAGTACGACTAAGGCACCGAGGTTTTCAACGTTCCGTCATTTGACACAGCATCTCTCAGGTGAATATATCAACTTTCAGTTTACGTTGATTTAGACGAATGTAAAAGAGACGCTCACTCTCGACTTTTCGTACATATCGACGATGAACTGATGAAACAATTGCCTGCAGTTCAATACGTGGTTCTGCTCAGTATCTCGAACCATTAATCTGTACGCATAGAAATCCATCGCTGAAACTTTCTTGCTGGCTGTTTCACCTGTTCTTGGGTTGATCTGCCTCAGATTAAAATGATATTCATCTTCACCATGGGGGAATATCACTGGGTACTGCAGAGCATCATAAGATCGATGTGTTTCCGAAATACGATGCAATGGTTCACCTCGTCGTTGAATAACGATATCCCGTTGATGAAACTCATCTCCTGATATAACCACCGCGACTTCATCTGCTTGAGGAGAGTTAAAGCGCCGCTCGTGTTCGCCTGCTGGTCTTCGGTCTGCTCTTATGACGACTTATATTCATCTGTTGGCATACGTTCCAATGCTGTTTCAAACGTTTTAATAAGATTATTGTGCTCATGAAACATCCTCTGTAAGTTTAAGACAATCTGACGTCTTGTTCCCGAGATGTAGGCACACCTCTGATCAGTTTCCATTTGTTCGTTTTGAATAAAATATAGTTGTAGAAATTTTGGTGGTTGATCTGGCAGCGGAAGCAACGATCCCGCTCTATGGTAAATCTGCCCTTGCACCTAGAATGTCGACGGAAATCCGGGCTGTCCAACAACTCATGAGGCGCCGAATGATGTCATTTGGAAACATGAGTTGTATTTTCTGATGTTACTAAGAAAATGCTTCGACTCTGACGTATCTCCTGATGTGTAAGCCAAAAGTTCTTGTGGTGGTGGTTCCAGTTGGCAGAGTTTAACTTTTCCATTTTTACAGCAAATACCAGTAGACTCTGATTTAAACTTTTTGGCTTAACAGTAACTACAAACCATTTCCATTTTCCCGATGGTAACACTTGCATGCAGCGAGTAGTCTTTATGTGAATGGTAGTGGAATTCTTCCAATGCTAAGCTAAAATGGTGCGCAGTCCGTGATCGTTTGGCTCTATCTCTCTTATCCTGTAGTCGGGCCTCACGCTGCTGTGCCGTCTCTGTTGCTCTAGATGTAGTAGCTCTCTTTCATATCCTGTAGTCGGGCCTCACGCTGCTGTGCCGTCTCTGTTGCTCTAGATGTTTTAGCTCTCTCGCAATCTCAAGTCTTCTATTCCTCTCCTCGGAAGTTTCTTGTCTACGCTCATCTTTCATCATCTTAGCCGTTAACTGCACTTGGCCGTTCGCCTTCCGCTTCCTTGGAGGCATTGCTACAGCAAAGAAATCTGTCAGTGATTACCAAGAAATGCTATTTCATAAAATAAGCAAAAGGCACACTCTCACTGAGCAATGAAATCGATTACAGAATACAATAAAAATAAAAAGCTAATATAAACTGAATGGTAAGACAAATTTAAAATTGCGAAGTACTTACATCAGTTTAGGAATATCAAATTTTTAACACAAATAAAAATGCCTTACTTAAAAGCTGTCAATCAAAATACTCAAACACAGAATTCTAAATCATACTAAAAAATAAACTTTTATTCTGGTTTAAAAAAAAGCATTAATTCTGATCCCCCATTAAACTTATTTAAAAAATTAAGCAAAAGGCATACTCTCAATGAGCAATGAAATCTATTATAGAATATAATACAAAGCTAAAATTAGCGAAAAAACGAATTTAAAATTATGTAGTACTTACATCAGTTTAGAAATATAAATCCAAAATGTACACTATCACTGTCGAATAAAGTAGGAAACACTTATACAATCAACTAAAAGAGCGAAACAAAACTGCCAGATTCACTGAAAGATGATAAACTGGAAGACTTACCGAGCTAGCTTCCTCTAAATACGACCAGCTAAGAATCGAGTGAGTACTGGAATGTTCTCCACCATGAGTCCAAGGAAGTTTCCGTTTCCCCAACTTTCTAGAAAGTTCTACAAAGTTTTATAAAAAAAGTAAACATTAATTCTGGTGCTGCCAGATACCGAGTAGCAAAATTACGCTTTTATGATCATTGAGTTTTTCGTTTGTGCTTTTCGGAATAACGGTGCTTGGGTTAGAAATAAATGTAATCGGTGTAGACAAATTAAACTGAATAGATAAAATTTTTTCAAAAAGCAGAAGGTCGATTTGACAGAATTTTTCAGAAAGAAAATCACTGCTTTGAACGGAGGATTCACATGTATCTATTCCGGACATTTTAAAATAAGTTACACGCCTTACCTAAAAAGCCTTGTGAAACAGAATTCTACAAATCATTACGTATTCAATAAATTATTTAAGGAAAGTTGGTCGAAATATACACCAACTTTCCTTGAAAATAATCCTTGAACTCCTGAAAACCTTTCCTTGAATTTTCTTGCAAGCATAAATATTTTAAAATATTCTTTCCCTTCGTCAATAAAATATCTATAATTTATTTACATCATGGGAAGAACTAAAATGTCAGTTCAAACATAAATATTGTAATTTAATTTGTTTCGGAAAAAAAATTGTTTTTCGATCAACACTGGTAAAGCAACCATAGCTGCCTAAAGCAATCAATCTATGCTCAATGTTATTTTTATGGCGATTTCGAATAGTTTTTAGCCCCCCAGGGCCAATAGAACGGGGTTAAGAGTTAGCCTATGCTGACCGCAGTGTTCTAAAGTATAAGTGTACCAAATTTGGTGTGGATTGGTCAAACGGTGTAGATTTGTGTAGAAAATATACACACATCCTATTATATATATATATAGATGGATACTGCAGTGAATCGTGATCTTTTTCTTGAAAAGTTAAATGCATTAATTGCGGGTAAACGAGAAGACAATTGTTTTTATTTTTCTCAAGAAAAGTACTCTAAAATACTTTCTGAAATGTTACGAACCTCACAAAAACAATTTCCTCCTGCTCAAATTGGTGATACTGTACGAATACAAGTCCCTGATGTCGACCGTGGTCGTACAGATAGCCGAAATGTGTTAGCGGTTGTTGGAATAGAAGACTCCGACTTCTATAAACTGGCAAATAAAAATGGTACCTTCAAGCAGCTTTACACACGTAATCAGTTCGTAATTTGTAAAGAAAAGTTACTTTCCATAGATGAGATTTCTTTTCAAGAAATGTCGCTGAGAGAAGCAGCTGCAGCTAATTCGAGAAGCGGGGGACAAGGCTATACACGCTGTCATTGCAAAAGGAAGTGTTCCACAAATAAATGCAGTTGTAAAAGCAAGGGACTCTTGTGCAATTAAAAGTGTCATAATAGTTTAAGTTGTTGCAATAAATAAGATTTGAATCACATAATTAAGTAAGTTTTTTATTACTATTATTTTCTTTTCTCATTTAGAATGTACTGTTTGTTTTAAGTTCTTGGTCACTCCTCTCAGAAAGAGAGGCGCAAAAAGTTACGTCACCCTTGTGACGTTTTATCGCGACTGAAATACGGAGAAGAAAATATAAATCTCCGACATGTTCAACATTCACCATTAATGCATGGTGAATGTCGACATTTGCCGGTGTAAGTCAGAAATAAGGGTATTTAGCAAATATTTCGGACATACACCAAGCGACTATGTGAATGTTGACATTCACCGGTGAAAGTCGACATTCTCCAGATTTCGGTCTTTCACTGTAACATATATACAGTCAAACCTCATTAAGGCGAACTCGCTTAATACGAATTACTAATAATACGAACCAAATTCCAATCCCCATCAAAATGTATATTCTCATAATGTTGACATTTGTTTAAGAATTCGGGTTACACCAATCTCCGGATAAGACGAACAGATTTTCGAAATTTAAGTGCAAACGTATTCTTTTCAATTGTATCAAACATCCTCTTAAACAGGTTTTCTTCACACTACGAATTCCATTCCATTCCTTCCATAGGTTCTATTAGGCCAGCAGAAATTCATCAGCTCAATTAAACAGCGTTGACTACAAATATTTTCTTAAAAAATGTCACGAAAAAAAAGCAAAAATCGATAAGACTATTTTGAAACAAAAATTGCGAAATCAGGAAATATCTGTAATCAAGAATTATCTATGTAGTCCCGAATTATCTGTGTAATCAAGAATCAACTGTATAATCTGTGATGAAGAATACCATTTATCTGTGAGCCAAGAATTGTACAGTTAATAATATAAATATATTAATATTTTATTTTATGGTTGAAACAATCCTTTTTCTTGAATTCGTAGAACACGAAGTAGAGTTAACACGAACTTTTTTACGGTCCCGTGAAATTCGTTAACGAGGTTTGACTGCATTTCATTAATGCACATGGCAAAGAAATCGGCGTTATTTCTATATTTTCAAATGGTAACAAAAGGATATAAACAATATAAAATCAACCTCTACGAGATTAATTGCTAATTTTGCCGCAAAATTTAAATATGCTTAATTTGAGCTAGAAGATGCATATTACTGGAACTGCACGGAAGAGCAGTTCCAGTAATATGCATCTTCTGCACGGAAGAGCAGTTCCAGTAATTACCTAATGAAATGTCGCTCTAATCAAATTCTTCAACAGTCTGATGACAGAAAGTAATGAGAAATTTGGAAGATAGAAACCACCGTAGTAAAGAAAGTATGAGCGAAAAAAGGTTAACGTCAAAAAGCCGAATCGCCTTTGTACAAGGGAATGGGATGAAATTGAAGTTGTCGTTCAGAATCTAATTGTGGTAACATGACTGAGGTGTGCTTTTTGCCATGCATTTCATTATAAATAAGTAATAACACCAGTAAAATTATACGGAATGCTGTTACATTTTTGGATAATTTTAGTTTATTTAGAGCAGTGGTTCTTAACCCGGGGTGTGTGCACCCCTGGCGATGCGAGAAAGCATTTCCAGAGAGAAGTTTCGATGGACGACGGCGATTTAATAAAAGACGATCTTATTGAAATACGAGGCAATGCACGTATTCAAATGGAATTTTAAAAACTGGACTTAGAACAATTCTGGTGAACAGTTAGAACCTTACCCACAGCTGGCAAAAGTAGCATTGCAGTCACTTATACCATTTGCCATCACGTACCTCTGTGAAATGGAACTTTCATCACTTTTGCACATAAAAACAAAATCCAGAAATAACAGAAAAGCCAGAAATAAACAACGTAGCCATTAAAAATTAAGGTATTGTTTTGTATGCATATGTAAATGTATGTGTTTACTTTTCAATAAATAAATAATCTTGCAATAGAAGTAATTTCCTAAATAAAGAAATAAATACACTGCTGGCCACCGTAAATGCAACACCCTGAAGGAAGCATGCAAATAATATGAAATTTACAACATGCATTAGCGGAGGTGAGATATGCAAATGATTAGAATTTCAGCACAGACGCACATCACGCGCGCCTGTGGCGCCACTTCAAAGCGCTATTTAAGGCTTGGAGATTTCGACGATTTCAAGTACGGCAATTGTGTTTTTCTTGTGGTTTTTTCAAAAAAACGATCAATTATGCCTCGTTGAAAACAGCGATCATCTTTTGATCAAGTATCCGAGTTCGACAGAGGAAGAATAGTGGCCTACCGAGATTGTGGATTATCTTTCAGGGAAATCGGTAGTCGTGTTGGACGAAACCAAACAACTGTAATGCGGATATGTGATCGTTGGATGCAGGAGGGTACGACGGACCGACGTGTTCGATCGCATTCACCTCAGTGCACCACTTCACGTGATGACAGGCATATTGTGCGTATGGCAGTGACGGATCGCTCAGCCACATCACGAACCATAGCACAGCACATTCAGTCTGTACCGCATCATCCAGTGTCTGCGCGTACCATTCGACGCCGTTTACAGCAGAGTGGTCCGTCCGCAAGACGTCCATTGCTTCGTCTACCCTTGACGCAGAACCACAGACGTTTCCGCCGCCAATGGTGCGATGAAAGAAGGATGTGGACGGCAGAATGGAATGAAATTGTCTTTACTGACGAGTCACGCTTCTGTCTGCAACACCACGATGGTCGGATTCGAGTCTGGAGACACCGTGGAGAGAGGATGCTGAACAGCTGCGTTATGCACCGCCACACTGGTCCTGCACCGGGTATTATGGTATGGGGCGGTATTGAATATCACTCTCGCACTCCTCTAGTACGTATTGCCGGTACTTTAAACAGCCAGCGCTACATCTCCGAGGTGTTGGAGCCAGTTGTCCTTCCTTACCTTCAGGGCTTGCCCATAGCCATATTTCAACAGGATAATGCGCGACCACACGTGGCACGCATTGTCCAAGGGTTCTTCGTCAATCGCCAGATTGAATTGCTTCCCTGGCCAGCTCGCTCTCCGGATCTTTCGCCGATAGAAAACATGTGGTCCATGGTTGCTCAACGATTGACCCAGAATACATCCCCAGCTGCCACACCAGATCAACTTTGGCAACGTGTGGAAGCTGCTTGGTCTGCTGTACCCCAAGAACACATCCAAAGTCTCTTTGAATCAATGCCGAGGCGTGTGGCAGCGGTGATCTCCAACAATGGCGGCTACTCTGGCTACTGATTTTGGCAAGAACCACACTTCACAGAAGTCTATAAATTTAATCATTTGATACTTGGTCAACATGTTATCTACAAAATAAATTTTGTTGTGATATCTCTTGTCTTTCTTGGTGTTGCAATTTGGGTGGCCAGCAGTGTACATTTTTCAAGGGGTGCGAGAACTTATTTTTAGATTCACGGGGATGCCGAATACTAAAAAGGTTAAGAACCACTGATCTAGAGAACGCATGTTATGCGAGGATCTGCTAGTATTTGATATTTCATCGAACCATCAAGAGTAGTAACTTCGAAACAATGTCGGCAACCCAATTCTGGAACTATTCACAACGATCTATGGCCGCAGTGAAAAAGGTGGAAAGAGACGCGTCAAGCAGTTAGAAAAGTCGATCTAAACGTGAGAAATTGGAAACTAAATCTACGAAGGCCAAAAACTAACAAGGATGCCAGTTTTATAAAGGGCTAATTGATTTAATTTAATCCTTTAATAATACCCATGCCAACTTAAAAGTCGTTTGCAAGCTTTTTAAGAAACGTACTTAAAACTCATTCAAACACTATATACAATGCAACTTCTATATCAACGCTCCTTCAAAATAAACAAAAATTCCGAATTTTAAGTATATAATTAACAAATATTCTGAGTCACTCCGTTATTGCATTCGTAAAAGATTAAACAGATTTTAATTCAAAACATAGATTGTGAAAACTTGTCAACGGTTAAGAGAGAAAAATGCTCTTAAATTTCCGTAACTTTTGGAATAAGCGATGGAATGAAATAATTTTGTGTGTTCATTTTTAGGATTAATTTTACGTACTGCAAAAGTCAAATTAAAAGGATAAAAAAATATAAAATAATTCAGTACTATTTCTCTAGGTTTAAAAAATATTTTTTTTTCATGAAAAAAAATTATCAATTTTGAAATTCTATAAAAAGAAAATGTGGTTCCTGCGAAGATAGATTTTATGGGGGAAGAGCATAAAATGGAGAATATCAGTTTTGAAAATAAATGAATTTACGAACATTCTAAAACAAAAGACGAAAACTACAAAAATTCACATTTGAAATGATTATATACATGCGGGTTTTTTAAATTTTGTTTGGGGAAGTATAATGTATTTATTTGCAATACAGAAGAAAAAAAATTTTTTACCCAAACAGGTCCAATCACATGTTTGAACTTTTTTATCAACCTTCTCTTGTTTCGAAAAAATTCTTTTCATACGTGATTTTATTAAACATTTTAACCCTCACGTGAAATGTGTCCTGAACCAATTATTGCTAGAGGTATTGGCTGAGAAGTATGAGTTTTTAGTGCAAACACACATAAACTTCTGAAGAAAAAAATACTTCCGTTCAGGGGCACATCCAGGATTTCATTCTGGCAGGGGCTGCCCAGGTATCATAAGTTCTTTTTTGGGGATAGTTTAAAAGAATTAAAATTATTTATCAGAACAATAAAATTCAGTTATTCTAATGAACCCTTTGTTTTATCTTCGTTAATTATTCACAAAATGAATAATAGCTTGAAATTAATTTTTGATTTTCAATAAGCCATTTATATTTAATACATAACAACTTTACATTCGCAATACATTCATTTTGAATTTAATTTTTAGAAAGCTTCACTAATTAGGTAATGGTAAGTAATTAACGTCGCACTAAAGCAAGACAACGGGCTATTGGTGACGTTCCGGGATCAATCCCAAAGGGAAAGATCCGAGGACAACACCACGTAATTTTGAACCACGGCCAGATGACGAGGCAACACCTGAGCTGGCACCCCACTCTCCAAACTTTCACACCACGCCAACGTGAGGACATTTGAGGCCACGACAGATTCTAACGTATACACGACGGTCTTTGGCTGGACCTAATTTCGAACTCGTAACCCTCCTATTGCTAATCCATTACTCTTCCAACCGGGTACCGCGGCCCAACTAATTAGGAAAATACCGAAGATTATGATATATTTTATACAAATATTTTTAAAACATACTATATACCTCTAAACATTGGGTAGGGAGAGGGTCTTTAGCCCTATACGTCCCCTCCGATTGTAAGAACTAATTTGATTGATCTTCGTTGAGTCTTGCGTTCATTTTTTAATGTAAGCGACATGCTGAAACTGCATTCGAGTAACATACCAAGTTACGCCACAAAGTTATAAAAGAGGCTACCAAAACACTAGAGCCTTCTATACTTCGCTTACAGAAAACCTCTCCCATTCCATCAAAAATTATATTGCATAAAGAGTAATTTTGTATACTTAAATTTTTCAAAGTGGGAATATATATACTTATTTTAAAATTTCAATTTATACCCTGATTAAACAGGTAAAAATATAGTAAACGCAAACAAGGTATTGAGTCTCGGCATTATTTTTAATTTCCCTCCAATATTAATGTATACAAAGATTGAAAACATTTAGTTACCGTACGTTTCAGCAACATTTAAAATCCTTCAGAGAAATCTTCGACAGGATTTTATATTGTTTAAAGAAAACTGAACAAAAGATCGTTGTCCACTTGAAACGGCTAGTTTACTCACTTTCAAAATGGAATGAAAAGTCTAACCCAAAAAATACAAATGGTGCTAATACAATGAACAAAACTTGAAAAAATAAATTTCTCTAATTGGAGAATGTTATTAAGAGCTTAAAATAAAATTTGTTTGCAACAAATAAAATTTGTACATAGAAGGACACGCCAATTGCATTTCTTCAACTAGTGAAATCTCTGGTATACTGCCCATATATTCCTTTCAATTCCTCTTAAGTCTTCAATTAATCAATAGTTTACAAAAGGCTCTCGATGAAAAGATTTGTTCAAGACTTACACGTAGTCTTACAACTTGTTCAGCAGAACGCCAGTTAATTGCATAGCGTAACAAAAGCGTAACTTCTTGAAGCGAAACCGGAATCAATGGATATCATTTGCAAAAGAAAGGAGTTGACTCTCATTGTCAAGTGCAATGTTTAAGCGTAGTTTGTTTCAGTTAGTTCCCTTATGCACAAGAGGGCATTGACTTAAAGTATTGCTTTCCTTTATGATATTCAAGGTTTTACCTTGGCTACTGCTGTTAAAATTTGGTAGTAAATTTATATAAAAAGGTATACCAACCACTGGCACTTCAGTCTGTATCTATTAGTTGATACGGTATATTCTGAAATGTCCAACCTGAAAATGAAAGTTTTGGTAAGTAAAACTTTTGCTTTCTCTAAATGGCGAGACATCTTACATGCGTAAAATATAGTTGCAGGTTTGCCCAAACAGTACATAAAGTTTTGCATGACCGTCTACATGTAGATGTCACATAAAATTTTGAAAGTAGGCAAGTAGTTAAATTTACGTCACACTGGAGCTATTGTAAAATTTTTAAGGGCTAATGAAAAATTAACAACGGGCTATTGTGAAATTTTTAAGCCTATGATGTTTCAAAGCTTGTGGTCATTTTCGACAAAATACTCGAATTTCTAGCATAATTGATAAGTTGTTTATTAAATTGTTCGGTTGACTTGGAAAGACATACGTTGTTGTGATGAGAATTGAATTTATTTTTTAACATTGGCTTTTTTTCGTAAAGATGAATGCATTTTCAGAATTTCTTATATTTTAATCATTACTAATTTTTCACAATAAATTACAACACAATCAGAGGGTTGTGGCAAAATGTTTGTCGAAAATAGTCAAGCAAATTTTACGGTTATTACATATTTTAATACGTTAGGAATCATGATTTAAAGCCAAGAGGAAACCAAGTTTAATTGAAACTAAAATAATTCATTGCAAAAACTCTAATGATTAGACTACAAACGAATAAAAAATAGAAAATTCAATTCGTAATCAACTGAATCGTAAGTAAGCTGGTTTAAATTATTTTACATTCAACAAAAGTCACTAAAAATTCTCAACCTAGTATTATATTAAACAAAATCTAGCATTTCTCCGAAAAAGATTAGTTTTATCTGCAGTTAGTTTCAATGATAAAAACGAGAAATATCAGATGAGAAATGGTAACCTAATTAGTGAAAATGAAGATTAATGAAGTATTGTTACTTTCAATAATTACAATATAGCCTTCAATAAGTCAGCGCCTAAGGAACGATTTATTGTCAAAAATTTCTGTTTCTAAAATTATGATTATAAAAGCATTTCTGTAGAATTGGCCTTATTTTTCGGACTACATTACATTTGGAATACCATGTGAGTTTAACCAAAATAAGAAGTTATTAATCGTGTTTTTATTTACATATAAGAGAACTTTGCTAAACTAGAATGTAATATTAATTCCTCCAGTCTGACTCGTCATCTGACGTGGTTCGGAATTACGAGGCGTTGTCCTTCCCTTCGGGATTGATTGCGGACCGTCGACAATAGCCCGTTGTGTTGATTCAGTGCGACGTAAATTCAACTACCCCCGCTTCAGTCTTTGACGTGGATTTGTCTACTGCGCTAGAAACCTGCGAGATGAAGGCGGCGCAGGTTCGATTCCTGAAATTTACCCTAGTTGTATTTCTCTCGTCAGTGAAACTTTCCTTGTGTGCGTTTGTCCATTACTTGACGTTGTCTATCTTGTGTTTGGCATAGTTTGGCCCTAGCGCCATAAAACCCAAACCAATCAACCAACCTTCAGTCTTCAGAAAGTTACGACTCACCGATGATTGCTGGTTCGATACAGGGTGAAATTAACTCCACACACCATTGTTTAGAGCAGGTATGCACAGACCGTGGGCCACACGCAGCACTCCGTTGATTTGCTGGCGGCCAGCCTTGCCATGCGTTATTTTAACTTCAACAGGTCACATAATAGGTGAATTTTAAAATTTCACAAGCGCACTACACAGTAGCCGTGGTGCCAAGCGCTGCACATATCTGCGAACAAACTTTTTCAGTCGTGAATATTAAAAAGTAGGAACCACTTGACTCATGAAAATTCAGAATCAATTTTGCGCTTGGCTACTACAAAAATCGAACCAAATATTAAAACAATTGTTAAATCAATGCAATGTCACGCAATCAAATTAAATCCTTTATTTACTTTTGTTATCTTTCTTTGTAATAATATATGATAATAAACAGAAGTATATAAGTTTCATAATTTTTGTTAGTCCTCTCATAGGTCCCAGTGAATCTATGCATCCCTGGTTTAGAGATAAACGTTAAGTCGTGGCACGATGATTCAATTCAAGAAGTGACTGTTTTAAAAGACAATTTCTCGTTCTATACACAGATAAAATCCAAATCACAGTGATAACGTTTAGAGATGACTTGTAAAGCTGATAACAGGACAAACTATTTCTTTTAAAATTAGGATAAAACAGAAATGTCTGTATGTGTGTGTGTTAGTAAGATAAAATACCAGTGGTCAGCATACTCAAGGGACCGGAAAACGATTAGATAAATCCAGAAATAGAATTTTCATTTGCATTCACGACAAAATACGAGACATTGTTAGAAAAATGAATTGTTATGTATAGTCCTGGAAAAAAACGAACCACCCCCTTTTATTTCGAGCACTATTCACAGTAGAGCAAATTCAAAGATATCATTCAATAGGAAATAATTTCCTCTACAAATTCAGATGCAAAAAAAAAATTGCATTAGGGGCCGTCTTCATATACAATTTTGCACAAACAAAATTTTCAATGGAACACCATGTTTTGATGCCTTAATCAGATTCTGCATCGTTAAATTAGTCTAAATGCGAAATTTTATGAATCTACTATCTTTATAACTGGAGATATCCAATGTTAAAATTGCAGTGGATTTCAGGGATCATCTCCACATTAAAAATCACTATATGTAGATCGAGATTAATTGTAGTTACCGGAATTTCAAATTTGAACACTATTTCAAACGTATTTGTCAGAGCGTGCAAGCGATCCGAGAATTGTTATATTTATTATGCAAGTGAAAGATATTGGAGAATTACATATGCAAACGATCCGAGAATTATTATCTGAGGTTCGTCAGACGTTTTTTGAATTTTCGGTTGCCCCCTAAAATCTCAATAATGAGGAAAATTTAATGTAACGCAAAAACTATTGGAATGAGCTGAAATTTTTCATGGTCATATTAGAAGTCCTTCTGAATCGATTCTCATCAAAATATAGTAAGGTTCCAATTCATAATTTTTTGAAACATTAATTTAATAATTATTATTGCATACTAAAAACTATTTTTAAAATAAAATATTAGGTGGATTTTGTTTGAGTTGTTTAACAGTAACATGTGGTATAAAATATCAGCGCTATAGAAATATTATTTATGGAGATATCCATAAGTCTAAGAAAAGGATTTAACATTAGGAGCTCCAATCTTTCTGTACTCAACTTCGAAAAGGTAATAAATACCTAATAACATGAAATTTGGTATGTAAAGTTAAATTTTGATATAGATTCGAAATAGTGTCAAAATAGGGGGATGCCATTGGAAATTATGAAGTTGGTGCTCGATTTAATATGAAGACACCTCCTTATGTAAATTTTATGCATTTGAATTTATAGAAGACGTTAGTTCCTGTAGAACGCCATCTTTGAATTTTCTCTACTGTTAAAATTGCTCGAATGAGGTGGGATGGTTCGTTTTTTTCCGCGACTGTACGTTTGAAACACTTTTGAAATGAATTGTTGGAGCTTGTTTGCATTCCTATTCGCAGTAAAATTTTATGTGCAGTTTCTAACTTTCCAGTTTGTTGCTAATTGAAATAAACTTTAAATGTTATCTTACATGTTTCGTTTACTTTATTTAAATTTTGAAAATAATAGTTTGAAGGGGTAGAGTAATTGGGGGAATCTTCTTAAACTCAAGTAGTAAGACGGAATTCTTTTTGTCAGTTGACGCGTCCCACAAAAATGTTGCTTCCAGTTTTATTTATAACCATACATCCATAATCTCTACTATTCCGTTGCGATGGGAGATTGTGTTCTTAGAAATGTTATTCATTTGATGAATTAGTGCATGATACAGAAAGTACCTTGCTAAGTGGCGGGGAAGACCTTACGGTAGCAATGAGTTAACCCATTTTATATAAAATCAGCGAAAATGGAGTCACAGGGAACTAACACATCCAGGGACATGATGGAAGCAAATTCCAACAGATATTAAATCAAACCCTCTGAGTCAATGAGTTCGCACACCTGAAAGGAGATTGGATCAGTTGGCCATGCTGCGCCAAACATAATACAGAGAATGTCAAGTAAGATATTCACACAAGTTTTTCTGTCACAGAAGAAACACATAGAGCGTACTTTACAGGAATCGAACACGCGTCGCCTAAAACTTGCAGGTTGCTGGCGCAATTGACAAACCCACTGAGCCACGGCGATAGGTAGTTAATTAACGTCACACTGGAACAGCGCAACGGGCTATTGGCGACGATCAGGGAGCAATCACCAAGGGAAAAAGATCCGAGGACACCATATAATTTTGAATCACGGTCAAATGACGAGGTGAACAGCCGAGATGGCATCCCTCTTCAAACTTCCACACCACTCCAACATGAGAACATTTGAGGCCACGACAGATTTAACGCGCACCAGCCCCTGAGTACGAGTCTTTGGCTGGACCAAGTTTCGAACTCACAACCCTCATATTGCCAATCCGCGACTATACCAACCGGGTTACCGCGGGTCCCCAATTGAAGTGGACATCCAGAAGCTATAATTGTCTTATGGTTTCTGGGTGTCCTCAACTGATATGAGAAATTTCAGCGCATGTGCTATGCGCGAGTCTTCGAGTAATTAGATAATTCATGATCAACTTAATTATGATTATCTAATTGACTTTTTTCTTGACATACAGCTCTTCATATCCTGTGTGGTCCTGTGCCTACCAATCATAGAGTGCGGGTATCCCATACGAGGTTGGTTGGTTTTTTGGAGTTTTATGGCACAAAGGCCATATTTGGCAATGCTGTGCCAGATACAAGACATACAATATCAAGTAATAGACATACACACAATGAAAGTTTTACTGACACAGAAGAAATACACCTGACAGAAATCGAACCTACGTCGCCTAAAACTTGCAGGTTGCTGGCGCAGTTGACAAACCCACTGAGGCATGGCGGTAGGTAGTTAATTAACTTCGCACTGGAGCAACACAATGGGCTATTGGCGATGATCCGAGGACACGTAATTTTGAACCACGGTCAGATGACTAGGTGAACACCTGGGCTGGCACCCCACTCTCCAAACTTCCACACCACTTTAACGTGAGGACATTTGAAGCCGACAGATTAAATGTGCACCAGTCCCCGTGAACACGAGTCTGGCTGGACCGAGTTTTAAACTAGCAACCCTAATGCGTTGCTCTTCCAAATGGGTTACCAAGGCCCTCAAATTTCAGTGGATACTATGCGCGGGTCTTCTAGCAATTAGATAATGCATGATTATCTAATTACTTATCATGATTTCTAGTTATTGACCTCTTCCTTGATTTACAGCTCTTCGTATCCTGCCTAGTCCTGTGCCTAGCAATCATAGAGAGCAGGTATCCGTACGAGGACACATACAGACCTGGAGATATTGTGCCAAATGCTAATGGAAGACGCGTAGGTGATGGAGATCTGCGTTCTGGAAGAGGCAGGGGCGGTTACGACGGAGGACTGGTAGGACATAGACGAAGGGACGGACAAGGCGGAGGACTGGCAGGACCAAGACGACGGGACGGATACGAGAGACCCGGACCTTATGACGAGCATTTGCCTTCAGATGTCTATCTTCCCAGTCGCACAAACAGAAGAGGACAAAGGAACAACGGGGGTTACCTCCGACCAAGAGGTCTCGGTGGTTACAAAAAGAGTTACGGCGACTATGATTACGGAAAGTATAGGAGGTCGTATCCACGAGGTCGGCCAAGTCTGTACAGCAACGATGATTTTAACTATGGGGACTACAGCGATGTCGACTCTCGATATGATTGAAATTTTATTTGAAACTGATTGTGGTGTACAAAATTATTCGTAATAAAAGTATGTTTAAATTTTCAGTACTTTATTTTGCACAGATGCAAATGTTTGTTTTGGTGTTTTATTGCGCAGGGACCATACTTGGCCAAGCTACGCCAAACAAGACGAGGGAGAAAGAAAAAAGCAAAAATCAGAAGGGTAGGGGAGGTTAAAATAGGACATATCACTCGAGTACCTAAAAAAGGATTGGGAACAGAAGTGGGATGCAACAGGAGGAAGATCGCCAGGAGCGTGACCCCGTGTTTACAATTAACCCCATATGAATAGAATAGATCTTTAAGAGTACCTCGGATCCGTGAAACCCACACACATAAAGGTATGCCCATGAGATGCAAATGAGGTAGATTAAATTAAAAGTTCGAACTAAAGCTGAATGCAAAAGCTGACTGGGACATTTTAAAAGGTTGAATATAATTATATCTTTCAACCATACATCCTTAAAATGTATCGTATTCTAATCAATTCTTAAGGAGCATTCAATTATTTTTAATGTAAATTAAGCAGCTTTATGTCACACGGCAATAATATATATAACTTGAAATTTTAAAAAATTATACAGTCAAATTTCAAAATGAGTAGGTATAGGCAATTATAATCTAACAAATGGAGAGCAAGAATTCACCTAATTGAAATTCTTTTAAATATAGGATAGTACTGCACTAGAGGTTGGTTGTTTGGTCAAGTAAGAAATGTCGTGAACAGGACAAAAAGAGGGATTGAAGAACATAATGGGATGAAAGTAGAAAGACTGCTTGGGTATCCCGGGAGTGCGTCCTGTGTTTACAGTAAACCTCATATAAACAGAATAGATAACTAGAGTACCTCGGGTCCGTGAAGCCCGCACACACCTAAAGGCAATGGGCCCCTGAGGGCCATAGATGCAAATGAGATAGTTAAAATTAGTTCGAGCTGAAGCTGAATGTAACAGCTAACTAGGACATTTTAAGGTGAAATTATAAGATATTATAAAAGTATGTTTCTTTATATTGCATCGAATATAATCATACATAACTTTACACCATGTGTCCTTATAATATATCACGTTTTAATTAATTCTTAAAGAGCTTAATTATTTTGAATGTATATTTAAGTTTTATGTCATAAGGCAAGGATATTTAACACTTAAATAAAAAAAATTTTAATCATACAAGTCAAATTTTAAAATGAGTGTATGCAGAATTATAGTTTAACAAAGGGAGGGGGTGAATTTCGAGTCAATTCTTTTAATTGTAAGAGTGCCACTAGAGGAATACAAGTGCCAAGATGCCTACTCGAAACTCGCATAATCATAGCCAGTATACTCATCTAAACGTATTTTAAATCGGCTGAACATAATGTCCAACTCCTTTGTACTTGGATTTATTTAATAGAGTATTTTCCCACGTAAAAAGATTTCAATTTGGTGTTCGCTCCCTTTCCCTTGCAGGTTCATAAAAACCCACTTATTTCAAAATTGTTATTATGGAAAATTTTAAAAACATCTATAATCTTACAACTAAAAGGCACTTTTCAAACAAATTTAATGTTATTCTAAAATTATGGTAAGATATAGAACTGACTTTTAAATCCATATTCCTCTTGCAATTAAAAACAGATTACACCTTGATATACATATTCACAATGAAAAGAAAAAGAGTGGCTTTCTAAGTTACAGAAATCACATGATATTTTTGAAGTAACATGATGACTTATGTTATCGAAACCAGTATGTATCAGGTTTAACACATCCATCAAAAACTAAAATATGACTAAAACATTTTAAGTGATGTTTAAACATAATAACAAAAACACTTACCATTAAAGGTAGAAAAGAAAATCGATTCAATTTAAAGGTGTTAACTCCAGAAAACAAACACTATGAGGGGTTCATATGCATATATCCGTTCTGTGTAACCTGCAATCTTCTCTGTACAATTTCGAGCCAATTTTGACCTTCTTGATCAATAGAATCAATCGTTCCTAAGATTCCTTCAACCAGTAGATGTGGTTATTCAATTATGTATGCTGTGGGGAAAAAGCATACCACACTACTCCGAAATATCGTGACACTCAGAAAAATAAAATTTCAGAAACAAACATTAGGTTTTTGCTTTCTTTTTATGACCTTTATTTTCAAGTACAGAAGTCTTTAATCATCAAGTACTTTTAATAAGACATCTTTCCAAAAAAATATTACCTAGAAAGGTAAACCTGCATAGCATTTGCTCCTAATAGGAGACTAGATATAATGTTAGTAATTCAATAATGTATATTTATAACTATAAATAATATTTTCTTTAAATACATGCCTTATAAACTTTATTGAAAAGCTGAATTAATTTTAATGTCTCAATAAAATAGCACAATAAGATCTGCAGTGAGCTATCATACAGCATGAAACAAACATTAGATGTGTACAAATGTTTATATACATTTACAAATATATACAACAGCAATTAAAGTTTCAATTGCACCCACATTGGTGCATGGAAAATTCAAAAAGCTTTATGACAAGTTAACCTCACAACATAAAGATTAGAGATTCGAGTTAAAATTGATATGAAGCAGGGGAACAAGTATCGATTAAAGCACATGAATGCACTTAATCTATAAGAGTAAAAACTGCAGATCAAGCAAATAGAGTCAATTTCCCAAGAAATAAAATTTTTCAAACTAAAATTTTTATTAAATTTCTATTCGTTGTTTTACAAAATGCAATTATTTTCAGGTTTCAAACATAAAGCCAAAATTATTTAACAATCATGTATAAACTGAAGCAATGAATTTGTGATATGAAAAATCACATTACTTCTCATGATATAAATGTTGTCCAATGGGTAATAAAATGAAAAGTCAGTACCACTTATATGTTACCATCTGTGAGTGAAATTAGGCATTATATACAATGCTTAGGAAATCTATTGAATGTTGTAAATGGAACATCAATATATACAATGCCTAGGGAAAGTACATAGTACATTAAAATAAAGACTTTTCGTGCTTTGCCTAAAAGCGTCACGCATTTTATAGATCTCCTAGGCATTATTTATAATGCCTGCATTTTACATAAAATATTGATAACACATATATTACCAAATAAGTATCTATTAAGAAAATCTATACTAGAGAATACTTTCTAGAAATATTTGATTTAGTGAAACTTTTACTAGTTTTATAAAAATATTTTCTGGAATTTTACAAGTGATTTAAAACAATATTTTACAGAACATTAAAGTAATCTTTCAGAATATATTTTAATTTGATTCCAAATCTTGAAATGAGAAAATTATTTCTTTAATTGTCAGTAGGGTAACTAAAAATGAATAAAATAATCCGAAAACTGTTCACTTTTAAGTAAACAGATATATATATCAGAGACAATATCAAATTTTACCACAAAAAATCTACATAACATCAAGACTAAGTATATTCAAATTGAAATGCTACATAAATTTGCAAAAATGCTTGTATTAGCAATAAAAAAGACTGGAATATTTTTTAATTGGTAAGAAAATATAAAAAGTATTTTTTATTATATAAATAGAACAGGGTAATTCCAATTGAAGTGCTTCAGACAACATAACTACTTTTCAAATTTTTCAGACAAGCAATTTTCAAGTTTAAAAAAATTCCAAAATTATAATGGTTTATCCGCTATTCAAGTCTTAAACTTTTTCAAGCACTACTCACTCCTTCAATTAAAAATTCTTTTGATCCTCTGGAACATTTTGTTTTTCATTTTTTTCATTACAAAACATATTTCTGTGGCTTATAACTATGTTGCCTTAAGCCTTTCAAATGTGCACTTGTATTGAATACTATTCTCTTATAATTTATTTATCTTACTTATTACATTTAATATGCATATCGATTCTTACCACTGTTATTTGTCATAAACATTTTCTCATACCTAAAAGTGTTAATCATATTTTTCCTATAGAAGTTTCACTTTTGAAATCTTATATTAGCCCAAGAAAAAGACATCTGCAGAGAATTCACTGACAAATTCTTAGATAATGTGAATTAGCATTGTTTACTTCCATCATTGTAAATCAATTTTGTGTACAAAATTTGACATTGAACAATATAATTTTAGAATTTTGTACAATTTTCTGTATCATATATTTCTAGAATTTTGACAAACCTAGTTTTATCTCAAAATCAGCATGACGAAAAATAGAGTAATGGTTATTGAAAAGATTGAGGCAATAATACTCTAACTTCTGACTTTTATAATAAAAATTGAGTAACTATTCTTCATTGAAATGTGAAGAAATATGAACCTGGTTTAAAAATTTTCTTTACTTTAAACTAAAATCTTTAACAGGGTTATAGAACAAATGTGGTTCTGAAACCATATAATGGATTTAATTTACTTGAGTTATGTAATAATAAAAATAACTAAGCTTATACATGACAGCTAAAAAAGTTTTTAAAGCGGAAAATATTATTAGTTCAAAGCAGTACTCACTAAATATTTTAAACTAGCCAAAACTAAAAGGTTTAAACAGTTTAAATAGATTTCAGATTAAAAAAATATTTGTAAGGAAATGTGAACCTGAAATTACAGTTAAATTTATGAATTAGCATTATTATATTTCATCAGTTAATTAGTGCATAACATTACATTTTTATGTGTACAGTACAGTACCCCCAGATACAGTCCTTTATGTGATGGTAGGCAGACAATAAAAAGTAATATCCCGAAAGTTAAGAAAAATGTGTTTATTAGAAATAATAAAAGCGTGAATTACGATAAATTATGTGCATCATTTATAATTATGTAACTGAAATACAAAATTAATGGTATAACCTTTTGAAGTATGCATCTGTAATTTGGAATTATTATTACGATTGTCAAATCATAGATATTGAAATACAGAATAAATTTTTAAGATATATTTATTTTAAGAATAATGAGTCTTCAGGTATACATTTTTCTGAATTAAGAAATTATTTTGATTTCATTACTTTGAAGTAATGACTTCTTGAAAGTAGTTTTAGAAGTTATTACAACCGAGTCAAAACTACTAGAAATAGTAGCATTCATTATTCAAAAAGGTTTCAAATCAGTTTTGTTTCATAAACTACTTAAACTTTAAAAACAAGAGCTACAACAGGGATAAAACTTCAAAGTTAAAACATTGATCTACAAAGTCAATGTTGATATTTTAATAAGTCACGAAATAAAACATACAGATAAAAATATGCTGACAAACACAGTATAAATTAGTATCTAATTAAGTAGATAATAACTTTGTGTTCCGATGAAAAAATATAACAATCAGGGCAAGAAAAATAGTTACATGAATAAAACAGCAAACATTTTGATAAGAAAAAGATTTAAGGTAAAAATAAGCAGTAGCAAAAAAACCTCTGGTGTACATTCACAAATATAAACTTTCTGCAGTTATTTCACTCAAATAGTATCTATTTTATACCCAACAACGAATTTAAGGAAATGCTAGAATGCATTGTTGGATGGCATTTTGTAGCATTTAATTTTTTACTAAATAGTTTCCAATATTAAAAAGATAAATAGCAGTGCTATAGAGCACAGAAACACCATTTATGCTATCCAATATCATTTAATACCAACATACTGCTATACTTGAATAGCAAAGGATACAAAAATATGAGAAGCAATTACCAGAGATTTTAATTACACAATTCTTATATTTCAATAAAATTATTACAAATTTCTATGTAGATATCTAAAGTTTAAGAACAATATCAACATGTGAAGCAAAATAAAGTGGTGTATAATGCTAAGTGGATGACTGGGGAGTGCACATATAAAAGTTTGCAAGAAGTCCTGAATTGTTATATCTCAACAAGATTAAAATTTGATTAAAGATCTGACTAATTGAGGTTTGACTTGTTTAGTCTAGTTAATTTTCCTCATCTAATCAGTGTAAAAAAATTTTGCTTTAGCTTATAGTATTATTTTAATTCAATCAAAGTATATAAAAATTAATGCTTCCTCAATATTTTTCAAGTTTTGAAACATGTTTCTACAAAATCGATGCCTTAGTACACAAAATTCTGTTCCATATGAAACGAATAAATAAATGGATAATCCAGGTAGATACTATAAATACAATGACAAAACAGTTTGGGAAACAAATTGTCTATCTATCAGATAAAATAAAGGTTCGACTAGGCAAATAAAAAAAATCAAATAAATAATAATACAAAAATAATCAGATTATAAAGAAAATTTTAACAGCCTGAATTATACTTTAACACTGAGAGGGTATATGTATGCATGTGCTGGTGATTATGAAAGTGATCTAAATCAAAAATTTTGAATATTTAGTTTATTGCTTATTCATATAGCAACTAATAAAATTGTTAACAAATAAATTTATGAGAGTAAATATTTTGTTTTTTAATTTATTCATTTTTTTCATTTATTCAAATGCAAACTTTAAATAGCTTGAAACAAAAATGACTTAGACCACTTTCATAATCACCTGCACATATATGTTGGGAACATACAGTCTTCCCTGCATGACTTCTAACCAGTTTTGACCTTCTTGACCAATAGAAAGTTCTTAGGATTCTTTCAGCCAATAGAAGCAGTTATTTAGTCATCAAAAGTGATGTAGTGTAAAAGCAATGCTGCACTACTAGGAAAACTCACGACTCTCAGGGGGTAAAATAAGGTAAATATTGAAGTTGATATACCTCAGCATGCATAACTTCCCAGACAAAAACTCAAAAAAGATACTTGTTTGAAGGGAAATGAATATTTTATAATGTTATTGAAACGAAAATGTCAGGAATTGAAAACATTCAAGACTAGGAAAAAGCAAGTTAAAATTAACTGTTAATACAAATTCTAAAAGGATTCAGACAAAAACCTATTTCAATTACATGAAAGAGAAAATAATTAAAATTCACAATTTTCAATCAAATATTGACTTTGAGACTTATTTCCATAAAAATGTTCCAATTTATTGGAAGCGTAAAATATAAATTACAGAATATAATGAATAAATGCAAGAAGTGTGTAGAGATTTTAGTGATATTACAAATTTGCAGAGGTCAAGTAGATTCATAGTCCAAAGTGTATTTAATAACGCAACTTTATACTTTGTTCTGCACTGAGGATAATTGGTTTTCAAAACTTTTATAATTAAAACAGTATTTTATAAAGATGAAACCTGGATAGCTTGTCTTCACATTACGACCCATAAGAACTGCAATTAGAATACCACATTACATTCCTGAAAAGTCACCAGATCACGGGATCAAACTTTGATAGGTATTACAATAACAAAATTCAGTCTTAATGTTACTAATGTTGGATGTTTATTAACTGTTTATGTGGAATTCTGCTTTGATTTTTGTTTTGGTGTAATATTATCTTTATGCACCACAATTCATTTATATAACAGCAATTTAGAATCTTCCTAATCATAGTTAGAGTATTTTGGCAGCAATAATAAAATGTTCACATTGGTGGTTATTGCAGTCTAGTATAACAGTTATATAAGCTTAACGCATTCATTAGCATGTGTCAACCTGGGCCATAATATGAAGCCATACCAAACAGTTCTATTTTGTTATCACTTAATTCACAGATGTTCCTTTCCTGATAGGACTTCAGATAGACACCTCCCAACGCAACGAGTGCATTTGGAGTGTTTTCGTCATGTCTCAAAACGTAACACTCCTAAACAGCACAGAAGTTTTTCAAAGTATGCATCTCAGTCTGAAGTTTGTTAAATAAAATCGATCAACACACTTGCATGAGAGCTATAATTTACAGAGTACATAAGTATACAAACATATATTACTGGGGGAAAGGCCTAGCCAGCTGTAGAGAATGTTTTTCTGCATGATATATGCGAAAGATTTGACTAAGAATGGGAGCTGTGTCAGGATCACTCAGCCATCGACAGGCACTGGTAGGATTCTCCAACATATGTAGGAGTGCTAAAAAGAGCAGGTACTTGAATGAAAAAACAATTCAAACAAAATTTAGGCAATGATACAAATCAACTCTCTGCACATGAGTTTTTAAATGCACTTGATTTTTGAGTTAATAAATTGTACTTTTTCTGTATCATTCCCTGGCTCACTTTAATTACAGATTAAATTCAACTTCCTGGCCACTTCTGATAGTGATTTATCATGCAAAAACATAGTGAATAGGTGTGTGTAAAATATATATCTTCCATATCAGGACAGAAGGGTTTAAGTCAAAATGTCTACTTCTCAGAATCTTAAATTGAATAGTTCACACTTTTTCACAAATATTCAGTGAGAAAAAGAAGCATGCCATGATACAAATAATTGTAAATTAGATTCATACATTCATTTAGTTTTGATTCATTTAGTTTGATTACATAAGACTTTAGGCGAACATGACTAGCATTAGATTCGTACATTCATTTAGTAAAATACATAGCAATGCCACAGATGCATGTCATTGGTTGCATTTGTCAGTGCATGTATAAAGCGATAGACATAAACAGAATTATCTAGAGTTGTTTCCACCATGAGAATGACAAGTTATCACGATTTAAGCTATCGACAAGGTTCAATAGTTGGAACTCGTGAAATTGGTCATAGCATTTTGGAAGTTAAGAAGTTTAGATTTTCATGTACCCATTTCAAGGGTAGTTAGTATGTGAAAAACCATGACTACAAAATTTCTCGAAAAACCTATAACTTTCGACAGCAGTGCTGCCATAAAAGACTGAACATGACCAGATTGGCTGGCAAGAATCATTTTATGCAATAAGCATGCAACACTGCTTCAAATAACAGTGGAATTCAATGTTGGGCCCACAACAAACATCAACGTGAGGACTGTGCAACGTTCCTTCGAAGATATGGGCTTTAGTAGCCGACATCCAACTCAAGTACCTTGGAATACTTGAAACACACCTATGTGCCTTGCCTGGGCTCGGGAACACAGCCACTGGATACTTGATGAATGGAAATGAGTAGCCTGTTCTGACAAGTTGCATTTTCAACAATTTTAGAGATGAAAGGAATGCCCAACTCGAGTAACTTTGATTACTCGACATGCCCAATTATGGTTAGAGGAACACTCATCTGAATAAGGGGTCTGTCTTGCCATTCCCATCTAAATCTCAACATCATCGAACACATCTGATATGCCATGCCACAATTCTCATTCTAGTGATACTGACGATAGTATAAAATCTTTATCGGCTGATTTTATGGTATTTTATACATATTTTATACATATTATTAGGCTTTCAACTATCCCTGTGGGGGTATTTAAATATAATTCCTCAATCAGCTCAGAGAGCAATTATCCAAGACACCACTGAGTTAAGAGGTCTTAGTATGAAGAGAATTTAGTAATGAAACTAAATTGCATTGAAATAAAGAGTAACCATGGGATAAGAAATACTTGATTCATATTCTAATAAATATTATGGAAACTTTAATTCTTACCTAAAAATGTCTTTGGATTACTTAGGCCAAGCTGTACAACTGCATTAGACATTATAGACTTGTATATAGGACCATCTGGATCCAAACCCTCTTCAATATCTTCAAAGTTGGGTTTCTTATCACTCAAAAGCCAATCACACTGCAATGTTATAATAAATAGATAAGCAAAAAAGTCAATAATTACATGTAGCGCAGAGTTTTTTTAAAATTAGTCTAAACAAAGAAAGCATGGGTGTTAACAGTGTATTATGAATAAAAAAAGAAAAAACTTGTAAAGATCTTTTGAATGAAAGTATAGTCACATTAAGAAAAATCTCATTTCTTAAATTAAATATTACCCATTTATGGTATTCAAGTATTCTTAAAATGACCATAAGTACATAATTACATAATAATAGTGATATTTAGAGGGTATTTGAAAGTAAATTGTGGAAATGATGTTTTTTAAAATGCTAACTAAAATCAATTGTAGAACAGCATTTTAATTATTGAAATATTTTCAATCTTTTAACTGTCTAAAAAGGTTTTGCATGTAAGACATAATGCATCCTTACTGCAGTGTCTTGATTATTTCCATTTATTCTTAAGGCATCTAAAATATCTGCTTCTGCAAATCCCATTTCTTTCAAATTTGCGAGAGCCTGGAATTAAGGAATAAAGTTTTATGAAAACATTCATACATCATGTATTCAAAAATCACTGAACAATTACAACAATAACAGGTATTACAATCCCTATTTCTCAGTGGAGTTAATTTATATACAAGACTGCTCAATTTACGAAGGTAAAAACAATTTAAGATTTTTAGGAAGCATCAAATTAATAATATTGGGGGGCATCCGGAAAGTTCTGCGGTTTTTCAAATCGAAGCGAGCTTTCTTATTACTATTTTGCTACCGCTAATAAGTGACCTTGATTGAAACAGATATGTAAATTCGGACTTTTCTGCTTTCACTGCATAATTCTAGCTTGTGTTGTGTCACAATTTTTGTTTCACTGCAGTGCTAAGAATGGAGAACCAAAAAGTTCATTTTCGTCATATTATGCTCTTTTAATTTAAGAAAGGAAAAATGCTAGTCAGACTACTCATAAAATTTGTGCTGCATATGGACAAAGTGCTGTTTCGGATGACACAGTTCGAAAGTGGTTTGATAAATTTAAGTGAGGAAATTTCAGCCTCGAAGATGATGCCCGCTCTGGACGACCATCCTCTGTAAACGAGGACCTATTAAAAGATGCCATCGCTGAAAATCCAAGTTACACAGTTCAGGAACTATCAGACTATAAATATTCCAAAAAGTAGTTCATGATTATCTGAAGAAGATTGGGTATGTAAGCCACTATGATGTATGGGTACCCCATATTTTAACGCAACAAACAAAATATGCTTGCTCGAATTTCGGCATGTGATTCTTTGCTGAAATGATGAGAAGTGGATACTATACAATAGTATTACAAGAAAAAGATCATGGGGTAAGCCAAATGAACCTCCCCAACTAACATCGAGAAGGGGGCTGCATCTCAAAAAAGTAATGCTTTGTGTATGGTGGGACTACAAAGGAATTGTTCATTATGAATTGTTGCCACAAAATCAGGCAATAAATTCGAAAAATACTGTTCACAAATGGCAGTATTAAAAGCAGAAATCGAAAAAAATGGCCAGGACTGAACAATCATCGAGATGTTGTCTTCCAGCATGACAATGAATGTCAGACAAAGACTTATTGAGTATGGCTGGGATGTTTTGTCACCCCCCATATTCACCAGACCTAGCCCCCTCAGATTTTCACCTCTTTAGGTCACTGAACGGCCTGGAGTTCAATTCTTTGGAGACTGTCGAACAGCACCTCGATAACTTCTTTACAAATAAGACTAATGACTTTTAAAAAAGGAATTTACCAGCTGCCGGAAAGATGGCAAAAAATCATAGAACAAAATGGTGCTTATGTGATTCAATAACATTTTCTTAAGTTTTTGTACTGCTTCGTTGGTATTTATCATAAAAAAACGCAGAACTTTCCGGATGACCCAATACATTGTGCACTCAAGCTATTTAAAATTAATTGCATATATTTCAATCATTATATTGTAATTAGAATGCATATATTTCACTAACATTCATGACACAGAAATGGATTTATTTTTTGTTTATTGCCAAAAAGTAGCAACAATATAAAATCAGCAATTCTGAGATTCATTTGCCAATTTTGCTGCTTAGTTTAAATATGCTTGATTTGAGTTATGGAACTGCACTATGTTGCTAAAACTATACGGAAGAGTTCAAAAGTTTTTAGCAGTCTGAATACAGAAGGTAAAATTAGAAGATAGGAATTAGCGCAGGAAAGAAAATCTCAGTGAACCCAAAAATAGGTTTAGAAGTAAAAAAGTATTGAATTGCCTTTGAACAAGTGAATGAGAAGCAATTCAAGTAGACATTCAGAAGTTGACTGGTAACATGACTAAGGGGTTATCATTTTATCATCATATCACTAGTAAGAGTACATTTGAAAGATATAAGTGAAATGCAGTTTTATATTTCTGATTAATTTTTATTTCATTTGGAAGTATGAAATGTGCATATTGATGCTTTTACTCATTGTAAATGTATTTAAATAAGGTATGAAATTAGAGTAATGACACTGCCACCAATAGATGGTTGGTTTTGGTGTTTTATGGCACAAGAACCATATTTGGTCATGTGCCAGACACAAGACATACAATATCAAATAATAGACATACACACACAATGAAAGTTTTACTGACACAGGAGAAATACACCAAGGGAGGAATGCACTTGACAGGAATCGAACCTGCATCGCCTACAACTCGAAGGTTGCTAGTGCAGTGGGGCCCACTGAGCCATGATGGTCCCTGCCATCAATAGTTATTAGTAATTAGGAAACTTAAGTGCAGATACTATGCATGGGTCTGCTAGTATGTACTAAATAATGAAATAAAAAATAAATATAATTTTGTTAATAAAATTTTCTAATAAATATCATAAAAACCAATGAAAATCTCTACAAAGACATTTAAAAGAAATTTCTATAGAAAGGAATACTTACAGCACTACTCGGTCTGAAAACTTTCCTTTTGTAAGCACGAAAGCAGCGAATCATTTCTAATATTCTATTTTGTTCAGCATTTGCTCCCACACCTTGAGATGTACTGGGGATTTCTGTCTCAGGTTTATGAGAAACAGGAGCAGGAACTTTCTCCACAGGTGGAGTTTTTTCCAAAGCAGAAGACTTTTCCACTAAATAGACCACCCAATTCAGCTCAATTAATAGCATACAAATGCATATTAGAAGATAATTTAAATCAATACACTATACAATTTATTCAAACATGCTTATCAACCATATCACTAAAGTTACAGAATAGCATCTAAGAAGCAAAAATAGCAAACTATTGTTATAGTCATTTCCAAGTTTCAACATGAAGCACTACATTATGGGGCAATTAAGGGGACTTGTCACCCAAAAGTACGACAAAATATCAAACTTTTGTTTTATCTCAAATTATACACAAAAGCTTCCGCAAAGTTTTACGACCCTGGGAGAATTTTAAGATACACATTTTTCAATTTTTCTGGCTCAAAAATCTGAATTTGCTCTCCTATAACTCATTAATTCCTAAATGTCAGTTGAATTTCAAAATTTATCAACCAAACCTTTTAGTGTCAGGTTTTTAAAGGCCAGAGTCTCAAGTATGTAAATACCAGGTATATTCACATACATGTTTCACATATTGTTGGCTTAGAGCAGAAACTCATTAACTGACATTTTTCAAATATTAAATACATGCTTATTTTCATGCAGGTAAGAAATAGTCATATTCTAACTTGTTCAAAAATCACATAACACGCAACAAAATGGTCATAACTTTTATTTTCGACCTAAAAACCAATAGTCTGACAACTGTATACAGCATCATAACTAACAGCTGTTTAAAGTTCTACATTAAAGAATTATTTCTGTCGGTTAATGAGTTTCTGCACTGAGCCAACAATGTCTCAATACGTAAAATATCAATTAAGTTTGCTTTTTAGATTTATTTTGGATACATATAAAAAAATTACCAAAGGATTACTTCTTGGAAAGAGGCATTCAGTATAAAATGCTCATTGCAATCGGTTCTCTATATAGAAATATTTGGAGCAAGTTTCCAAAAGACAAATTTGCTGTTCCAAGTATTTCAATTCCGTTTCGAGATTAATTTGGGACGGGTGCAATTAAAATTTTTTTTCTTCTTAAAAACCTTTAATTGTATACAAGATAAATTACAACTCCAAACAATATCAAACAGCTTATATTTGAAAAATTAGCTCATGGGACCATTAACCATTTAACTGGTCAATTTTTTACCAGAAGTTTTGACAAAAAAGGCATATTTTTTTACTGCATATAATTAAACACTATACTTAATAGAATAAGAAAATGGAAGAACTTTTTAATTTTCACTTTTAATGATTTTACACCATTTTTTAATTTATAATTGTGGAACAAAAAAAACCCTAAATGTTTGCTTTTTGAAAGCATACTCTGTATGCGGTGAAGAATATTTTACAGATCTCGCACAAATTTCTCTCGTACATAAGTTTTGAAGTTTACACATTTCCAATCTGTTCAGAAGTCTTTTTTTGTGTGGTACAGTTTGAAGCATGGTGTAATGCAAAGTCCTACGTTGCAATCAGGGCAAAAATATCGGTTTCTTTTCAAATTCCATTTTCATTTTTTTAGAACAGAAAATTGCATTGTCTTGCAGGTCTCAGTTTCTTATATGTGGGAGCAATGATTTCTAAGAAATGTCTCTCTCTGTCAGTCTCAGAGGATTAGGCTCAGAGCCTGGTCGTCCACGTCTGAAATTTATTCCCGAATGATATTTTTCAATAACGCGGTCAATGAGATCAAGTCTAAATTCTAGTTGTGTGTTATTCCCTCCTTTCTTGCAATATACGGCATGAGTTCCATATAGCTAAGTCAAAAAATGTGGAAAAAAAAATTTCTGTAATATTTTCCCCCTTTTTGTGATAATTTCCAAATTTTTCAGATTTTGGTTCATTCTGTCTACTCCTCCCATTGTATTATTATAGTCCATAATGATTTTTGGTTTTTCTTTCGTGTCATTGCGGACTTGGATTTGCTCCATTTCACTATTATGAATTGTGGAAAGTAATGAAATATTTTTTTTTATCCATCCATTTCATAATAGTAACTTTTCCTCTCTGAAAAGCCATTTCTCCTTTTTAAAATTTTTTTTCTTCTGAATTTCCCTTGGGACTTCTTTCCTCCTTAGGTTCAGTGTTCCGTATGCATCTGTTCGACAGGAAACTAGTTTGTCTGCTAATTCCGGCGAAGAATAATAATTGTCTATCATAAGACAGTATCCTTTATGAAGCAAGGGCTCCATCATTGTCAGGACAACTTATGAAATGCAGAGATTAGAATACTCAGGTTTCAAAATTGTGTCTTTACCTGTGTATATTATTATCAACCACACATAACCAGAAACTGATTCGCACAACATGAAACATTTTATTCCAAATCTAGCTCTTTTCAGCGGAATAAATTGTTTCCATCCCAGTCGTCCTTTGAATAGCATAAGACTTTCAACTACTGTTACATCTCGCTCTGGAGTCATTGTTTCACTAAATTTCTTATTGAGATGTTTCAGAACTGGTCAAACTTTTACTAATTTAGGGCATTTGTGATTTTGTGGGTCAAATGCTGCATTATCAGAAAAATGCAAGTAGCATTGCAAAAGAAGGAATCGACGATGAGACATTATTTAAGAGAAAAAAGGTGAGCAAGTTGAATGTCTTTTGTTCCAATAAGTGATCAGTTCCAGGTTTTTTTGCGATTCCTTGAAGTATATTCAGGGCAAAAAATACATACATCTCTTCCAAAGTTTCTTCCCAAAACTTACTCTTTGAGAATTTTTTTGTAGCACTCGATTGGATGCACTGTTTAGCATATTTATTTGTCTCTTCTACAATTTTACTCGTGAGAAAAGAATCAATGAATGTTTCAAAAAATTGTAGAATGTCAGAAGTGTCGTCATCATGCATGTGCACAGAAGGAGCACCAGTAAAATTGAACTGATGACACGGAGCAGGTGGATTTTTCACATCAACCTTGGTAAATATTCTGGCAGAACTCAAATCGTCATCAGAGTTGAGCTCACTGTCACTGCAAGAGTCATCTGAAGAATAATCCAGATAATTGGAAGACAGTTCTGAATCTGTATCAGAATTCAGTTCATCATCTAACAAATAAGTATTCTCGTCATTTATACCATCATAACTTTAAAAAAAAGTAAAAAAGTTTGAATTCACAAGCGTTGCATAACAGTACAACCAAAATTTCATAAAACCAAATTCCCGCTTCTTTCTGTTCTTCAATACTAAAAAAAACGCCTTCAACGAAAGACCCGGATGGAAAGCAATTCAGTGACATGTACAAGCTACGCCAGCCATCTGTTGATGAATACTGATATTGTTACGAGAATTAAAAATACGGGCAAACTGGAAAAGGAAAGGAGAAAATATCGATGCCCGTACGCTGTACGGGCAAACCAGTTAAGGCCAACTCTGGGTAGCCCGTACACTGTACGGGCAAACCAGTTAAAGGGTTAATAAGAAACAGCTGAAAACTAACCTAATTTTGATACACTAAATTTGGAAAACTTTCGAGAAAGGATAGGAGATGAACTGGGTTTAGCTGCACTCATGCTGCTAGAAGGATTTGTATCAACAGAATGAGCTAACAGCCAATCCATTGCATCTGAAACATTACTATCAAAGAGAAAAATGTTAGCAAGTTCATATGAGCAGCATGAAAACAAGTCAAGCAAAATATGAATATTCTACTAAATACATACATTTCACAAAGGGACTTCAATCCTAAATTTTAATTTCTCATCTGAACATTTTAAATTTCGACAATTTTTTTAAGTTTATGAAAAATATACTATGCCTTTATGGGTACTGAACCAGAGTTGTGGTCAACTATTTCAAGACAAGCATTAATATACTAAATACTTAACCCTTTGCATATTGCAAGATTTCCAGAACAATTGTTTTTAAACTACACACAACACATTCTATTTTTTAATTTCTAATCCGACTACCAACCTCTTTGGAACTACAAGGAGTACTATTTGTGAAGGAGCACCCAGTGAATAAGCCGCGGTTATGTCCTAACAGGGACAAACAATATCCATGTGCTTATAAACCGGGATTCAAACCCGGGACCTAATGGATGGCAGACAAACACTATGACTACTATACCAGTTATACAGCACTTTACAACTCATTTAATTATTACTAGCTGTAAAGCCCATTGAGATAACAATACAAGGGACCTAGAAAACTCTTTTGTTGCCAATAGCAAAAGAACATCCATAAAGATAAATATATAAATTTAATTCTGTAAAACTAAGGAAATTAAAACATTAATAAAAATCATTTGAAAAAAATATACCAAATTTGTACCTTTGAATGAATAATTATCATCTGATAAAACATAAAACACAACTTTTACTTTGAAATAGATATTATCTAATAAAGCATAAATCAGAATTTTCACCTTTGGAATAAATATCGCTTGAAAAATATATTCCTGGGATTTTACCCACATTACTCCTCCACCAGTACATCAGACTCCTGAACTCAGCTCATGAATTTAAATACACAAGCAATTTAATTTTGTAGCTGATCAAACTGTTACTGCATTGAAAGTGAACTGAACTATTGACAGCCTAATTACCCCATAAACACTCAAACCCTTCTTGGCACGTCGCCAAGTATGTCATGGAACTAATAACATTTTTTTCCTTCCTTGTAAAAAGAATAAAAGTTCTGCCCCTTTCTTCCAGCGTGTGCGATTGAGCTGTGGTCCCATCTTACTTTATGTTTTCTTGTAATTTGTACCCTAAATGTAAATAAATTGTGTTAATTTTACCCCAAGATGCTTACTCGACTAAACTCCGCTCACCCGCCTGTTATAAAAGTGGCACCCAACGTCGTGGCCTGAATTTAAACCCGATTTACGAACAGGCCTGTTCGAGTTTGGATTACCAAATGCCTGAAGTTATCAACGAACTACGCAGTTTGAGCTTGGATTCCTGAATGACAATTCCAGCAGACAGGGAATTTTACAAATGAGTACTTCTTAATTACTATCTGAAAATGCTATATGTAGCATAAAAATTGTTTGGTTTCTCGAGAAGATACAGTTACATAAGTATTAGTAACTTGTAAGCACTTCTGTTTTCAATAGAATTAACGTCCACTGTTTCGTTAATATTGAAGCTTTGTTTCGAAATAGAATTCTATGGTGAATTCTGAGTTGGAGTTTCTCGCGATTTCCGAAAACAGAAGTATTATTTATAAAACAGAAGAATAGCTTTGCCATTTTAAAAATATTTGTTAAAAGCATTGATTTAGAATGATACTTAAATTTTGGAAAATTAGATGCATGCTTATAAATGATACTGATAAAGTATTGATTTGGAGTAATATTTATGTTTTGGAAATCTAATGTTTGCATTTTATGATACTGCCCATTATGATTTGAAATATTAGTTTATTGCTTTGCATTATTTTGAATTTATTATGAATATACTGCATGAATATTTTATTACATTAAATTGTGAATGCCATCAATGTTACCTTTTGATTTATTAGTGCTATAGAATTGCATATTTTGTATTACCCTTTTTTAAATAAGTGGCACAATGGCATATTTGGCTAAGGGTAAAAAACAGGACTTGATTGCATTAACAAATGAACTTGATATTACTATTGATGCTAATTTCAAGATTATTGATATTAAAGATGCTATACTAAAAAGCACGACATATGATGAAGAATTCATTAAGGAATTATTTAATAGCATGATTAGTGAAAGGAAAGAAAAAGAATGTGAGGAAAAAGAAAAAGAGCTACTTGCTGCTGAAAAAGAAAAGGAGAATATTTGAGCTAGAAAAATTAAAATTGCAGGCAAGTGCTACAAATACGAACACCGACTCACAATCTGTTGTCTACTGTTGACAGATTTTCCTAAACTAGAGTTGAAGAGGCTTTGATGCGAAAACGGATGATATGAGTTAATTCTTAAATTTGTTTGAAAAGCAGTTAACTTTTTTAAGGGTACCAGTTACGAAATGGGTAGTTTATCTGATCGGTCTTCTCCCAAGTGACATTGCTAAGTTGATAGCACAAAAAACCGATGCGGATGCTCAGAATTATGATCACATTAAACAGATTCTACTTAAGCTTTTTAAAATGAGCACTGAGAAATTCCGCCAACTTTTTCTCGATAATACGTGGCGCAATTATTATTTCGATTCACGAAATTACTTTGAGGGTTGGCTTACCGAACTGAACGTTACAACATTTGAGCAATTAAAGGATCTAACGATTGCTAACCAAATAAAGAAACGAACTCCTCCTGACTACAAAGAACACTTCCTTGACCACTGGTCTGATTGGATGGAACCCAATGACTTAGCAGACAAATTATATGTCTATGAAGAAGTCAGAAGTGTGAAACTGAGAAACGTAACTCAAGAACCTAAGAAAAAGGAGTCTTCGAAGCTTCGACCACGAAATGAGCCAAGAAATATCAAGTTTGATCCACAGAAAACGAAAACGTTTCATCCTAGAAACGACATTAAGAGTGAGGACCGACCTCAACTAAGTTCCTATGGATGCTAAGGGTAGTGTGCTAAGGGTAAAAGTGGGAGTTGTAAAACTGAAATGTCCCACCTGTTCTCCAGTTAAAATAGTGGAAAGAACAGAATTTGGCTCTTTGCATCTTTGTTCGTGTTCAGTTCGACAATCTCTCTCCCTATTGAGAATCACAATAAATGGGATGAATGGTATAGCATGTGCTGATACTGGAGCAAGTAACTCGATTGCTGGTGAAGTGTTATACCGACGTTGGAGAGAAAAAGGAATAAAATTTGAAGCCACAGTTCTCAACGTCATACTAGCTGATGGTTTTGAGAGATACCAAGGTACGCAAAGCCCAAGTAGATATTGAAATTGAAGGAGTTTGGTCAGAACTGAATTATTTGTCTTTCAAACAGCGAAAGACAATCTAACTGTTAGGGACAGACTTTTTGCGCAAAGCCAAAATAGTGTTGAATGTTCCAAACCACCACTGGTTTTTTAGTAACTGTCCGAGATGAAAGTTTCCCTTTGCTGAAGACACTTTCCAAACTGTCGAAGTAGCAAAAGCAGATGTTCAATTCAATGCATTTGAGAGACGATGAAGGAAGGCACATCACTAGAGAACAAAGAACAGAATTAAATGCATTGTTAGATAATTTCTCAGGTATATTCTGACCAGGGGAAAAAGCAACTCCCAAGATTCGATATTATATTAATACAAGAAAGAATCCTCCTGTTTCGCTGCCACCCTATCGCATGTCCCCTGCCAAGAAAAAAGAATTGAATGAACTCTTGGCAAATGGCACTATAGAAGAATGTGAATCTCCGTAAGCTTCACCTGTAATATTAGTTCCTAAACCTAATGGGAAAATGCGCTTATGCATTGATTACTGAAAACTTAATGCAATCACAGTAACTGATAATTATCCCCTCCCCAGGATGGACGACTTGCTTCATGACGCAAAACACACCTCATACATGTCTACAATTGACTTAAAGTCAGGTTATCATCAAATTGAAGTAAACCCTGCAGATCGTGATAAGACAGCTTTCATTTGTCCTTTTGGAACTTACAGGTATCGCAGAATGCCTTTTGCGTTAAAGAACGCCCCTGCAACTTTTCAGATTACTAGACAATTTTCGGAATTCGTTGAAAGATGTGCTAGTTCTTTCTTATTTAGATCATATTATCATATTGTCTGAAACCTTTCAAGAACATCTCTTTATAACTTAGAAGCTGTTTTCAAAAACTGCAAAAATTTAAGTTGCATGCTAACCATGAGAAATGTCACTTTGCGTGTAACCGTGTTAAATATCTAGGACTTTACATAACAAAGTCTGGCCTGGAAGTGAATCCAGAGAAAATTGCTGTCATTCAGAAAATGCCACCCCAAGGACCGTTAAACAAGTGCAGTCATTTCTACAGACCTTCCCGTGGTACAGGAGATTTATTCCTAACTTTTCAGAAGTTGCAAGATCCATAAGCAATCTTGCAAAGAATGTCTGCTGGAAATGGGGTAAAGAAGATTATGCATTTCAAACCTTGAAACAACTTTTGATAAGTCCACCTATTCTATTAGTCAAAATGATTCAACCAAGTCTTACACTATTCGAACTGATGCTAGTAACTATGCACTGGGCATAGTTCTTTTATAAGGTTTTAGACCTGAAGAAGCATCCTATCGAATGTGCCAGTCAATTACTCACAAGTGCTGAAAGAAATTATTCGACAACGGAACGTGAAGCATTAGCTGTAGTATGGGCATTGAAGAAGTTCTGTGCTTACATTGAAGGGCAAGAAATCACTGTTGCATCTGACCATCAGCCTCTTAAATGGCTAATGAATTTAAAGTCTCCTATTGGGATGATTAGCGAGATGGGCTTTAGAGGTCCAATCCTTCAACTTGAAGTTGGAACACATTCCAAGTAAAGCTAACGTTATAGCTGACATGCTGTCTAGACCTTTTTGACAACACACGGAAGGAACTTGTGAAATGTGTGCCATATCCATTGATATGCCCTCGCATAATAAAGGAGATATTTGAAAAGAGCAACTGAAAGATGAAAATCTCAGGAAAATTATCGATTCTTTTGAAAGTATCGAAAAAGACGAAAATTTTGCAAACTATTCTGAGAGATTACCTCATGAACCAAGGAGTTTTGTATAGATATTCTCCTGACTCTGAGTCGGAAGAGGCTCACCTGGATGTACCTATTCAAGAACGAGAGAAGGTTCTTAAAGAACATCATGATGCACCAACAGCTGGTCATTATCAAAGGAACATATAGCAGAATAGCAAAGCGGTACTTTTGGATTGGTATGAGAAGATACATTACCGAATATGTGAAGAACTGTACTGATTGTTGTCGGTACAAACATAGCAACCAAAAACCCTCTGGACTTCTTCAGACACCTATTTACTCAGTGTTTTGAAACTATTTCCTTTATATCTCTTTGGACCCTTACCCGAAACAAAAGATAGAAAAAGGTGGATCTTCATCATAGAAGACTGCTCCACAAAGTGGGTAGAACTGTTTGTGTTAGCCAACGCTACTGCTAAGGACTGCAATAATTCTGATTGAGGAAGTTTTTATGAGATACGGGTTGCCAAGACGAGTCATTAGTGACAATGGCTCCCAATTTATAAGTGCCGTAACACAACAAGTATGCTACCTTTTAAATATTAAACAAACTTTGACACCAGTCTATCATCCTCAAGCAAATCCTGTGGAAAGAAAGAACAGAGATCAGAAACCACGTTTGGCAATATTAGTGGGTGATGACCACACCACATGGAGCGAAAAGTTACCAAATATTAGATTTGCCTTAAACACCACCAAGTGCGACTCAAAAGGACAAACTGCTGCTTATCTGCAGTTTGGTAGAGAGCTGCTCACTGTAGATGATATTTCTCACGATTTTCGAAGTGTTGTAGATAATGACATTTTCGTTCCAGAGATAACTCCTTATCTAAAAAATTTGCCAGTTTCACGAAGAAAATAAAAGATCATGTTGAAGAATGTCAAGACAAGCATAAACAGTATGCGGACAAGAATCGTAAACCATCACCTCAGTTTAAGATGGGTGACAACGTTTTTGTTGCTTTGCAATCAATAAGTCAGGCTAAAAAAGGCAAAACCTCAAAATTTATGCCCCAGCGTGATGGCCCATATGTAATTGTGTCACATAGGTCTCCTATCTCTTATACAGTTGCTGCTAAAGATGATCTTTCTTCCCCTATAGGAAACTACCACGTGTCAGCCCTTGTACCCTACAACGGCCCTGATTCCTGACCTGAGGCGCTGATTCGCAGAAGGGGACGACCAAAGAAGTTACCTGATGACCTGGAGAAGCAAAATCCTTCTGCCGATGCCAGCAATACTGACAATACACGTGGTTGTCCAACATCGAGATCCCAAAAGAGACATTACCTTTCCAGTCCACCTCGCCGTATACAGCCTCCACGTCGTGAAACCTGCCTCCCGAGGACGGTGGACTGCAGGTTGAGGGGAAGAGTGTAGCGGATCAAAATGCTACTGCATTGAAAGTGAACTAAACTATTGGCAGCCTAATTACCCCATAAACACTCAAAGACCCTTCTTGGCACGTCACCAAGTACATCATCGAACTAATAACATTTTTTCCTCCTTGTAAAAAGATAAGTTCTGCCCCTTCCTTCAAGCGTGCGCGATTGCGCTGTGGTCCTGTCTTACTTTATGTTTTCTTGTAATTTGTACCCTAAATGTAAATAAATTGTGTTAATTTTACCCCGAGATGCTTACTCGACTAAACTCCGCTCACCCACCTGTTATAATTTTCATTATTGTCCAGATTCAATATTTATCGTACCCAAGCAATTTCTCATGAAAGTATTAATAACTTTAACCAATGATAGTGAGGATAAAATTGACCTTTTACGTATTAGGATGTCTATTGATTGAAAGAATTCTGGAAAACGATTGGAGAAGGCTAAAATTAAGAGCCATTTACAATATGGCATGCTTAAATGAGGGCTAATCAATTCTTTAAAAATTACTCTAGAGAGGAAGACTAAAGATATTTTATTAGTAAATTTATACAAAATAAATCATTGAAATCTGATACCTATTTTGCTTCAAGGACTCAATAGCTTGTGCTTCTGGAAATCCCATATCTGTCAAATGTTTTAATGAAGTTCTATCAACATAAGTTTCTTCCTCCCTTACTTCATCCCCTAAAAAGTGTGGTGATAATTTTACAAACTTATAACAAACACATTTTTCTGGATACATATGCAATACTTACATTTTAAATTGAGCATCAATATTTTTTTATTTCTAATGAGATGACAGTGGGAAAATGTACTTAGGCAGGGAGAACACAAATACAAGATTCAAATACAAATAATACTAGTAAGTAAACAATAATTTTTGAAGTAAAATATAATTAAGGCTATTAAATTGAAAACATAAGATTTCTAGCCTCCCAGTAGCAGGTGGTGGGTTTCGAGTTTTTTGGTCCAAGGGCCATATTTGGCCAAGCTGTGTCAAACACAAGACAGACAATAAAATGAGGGAGGAAGAAAAATCAGAAGACTAGATAAGGGTAAAAATGAAAGCGTGGCAAGATCACTCGGGGTGTTGTGACACCTAAAGAAAATGTGCCTCTGAGGGCCCAATAACAGAAGAGGATATTAGAATGGCTATTACTAAACACTTCAAGGCTACAGCTAGTTTAAATAGTCCATGACAGTATCTTTGCAAAGGGGCTAGAAAAGATACCAATATGATGTAAATGGGCAAGACAATTATGTCCAATCACCAGACGAAAAGCGGCAACAGCCTTTTCCCTCAGATGCTCTGGAAAATTGGCGAGCCGCTCCCTCCATGGTTTGTCTTTTATTTATTGTGGTTTGACATGAAACCAGTTTTGATTTTTAATGAAGAGGAACAGCAGATTTGTGGGTAATTTTAGTAATGCCAGACTGGATAACTTCCATGGCTCTTGAACCTCAATATTAGTTTTAAGTTCTACCTCATATGATAACTGTTCAGCATAGGTAACATTATTAGTAATGATTATGAAAATAAAGTTAAAATATCAGTGCACAATTAGTATAACATATTATTGGGTAATAGGGATATCTGATCACAAGGTTACTTATAAATCAACTGCTTCCAGTAGAAGTACCTTTTAGGTTTTAAAATTTAAATATGCTTATTGAATATGTAGTTCCTAAACAATGCCAGTTTCTATCAGTTTCCTTAATTTAAAATAGGACTAATATTCCAATGCTAAGCAATTGCATAGTGCAGCATTTATTTTTTCTACTAATTTGCAGTATATCGAAAAATTACCTTCAGCCATTTCTTTAAATAATGCTACTACTTCAGGGTGATATCGCAGCAGCTTTTCTGATACTTTTACTAGTGAGACAAGGATTTTGCGAAGCTCTGTGTGAAACTAAAATAAAATAAGTAGAAAATTCGCAAAAAAGATTTTTTTCAACACTAAGAAATGGAAATATTTTAAGAAACGACTTAAAAATTAAACCATAGAATCATCTACATGTCATAAATATTATAATAAAGTTCACCCACATACATGACCAATTTTACCTTAGTTGTAACATAAAATATGAATATTTTATGAAGGTGACCATGAATGTGGTATAAAATATATATAACTACGGTAAATTAATAAACAATGGAACTCAACTATGCAAAAATAATTAGGCATTATCTCTAGTAATACAAAGCTATAAAGCTCTGGTGTCCTTTCAAGTACATAGTTTTTAATATACATAAATTATGTTTCCATGTTCCAATTTTTTGTTAAATTGACATGAGGCAAATTTTCCTCAAAAATATAATCTTCAAGTAAACTAGAATGTTTTCAAATCTTTCCAGCTTTGCTTTATTATTTGATAATATTGTCCAAAATATACCATCAAATAGGGATAAGTAGATAATACAATTAGAGATTGGTTTGACACTGGATTGGTATGATCACACAAGGGCAAAAGTAGACTGAATTCAACTACTTATATGAATTCCAAACCAATAGAAATATTCAACAGATCAGGATTTGGTTTTTGAACCTACTGCACCAAAAAATAAAAGTTACAAAATCAAAATAATTAGGGATCACTCAAAACAAATTATTTTAGCAGATTAAGACAATAGATAAAATTAGAAAAATTCACAAAAGAAAATTGTATGCTTTAAAAAATAGTAAAATAGTGTTAATATTTATAAAAATTGCAATGAAAATTGAAACATTTATAAAGATCAAATTAAAGAGAAAACTACATGCCAAGAGTAATTATTAAAATGTGCACAAAAAATGGATTCAGTTTGCTTTGAATGGCTATTTTGAACAAATATCTAAACTTTGTACAAATTATATTTGTAATCTGAAAATTCTTTCCCACTTATTTAGGTAAATTATCACACACACAGATATTGATAGACAATATGCAGGAAAGACAATTGTATTTAAATTAACATTTCTTTTCTAAAATTTTACAATATAGTGGCGAGATCAATCATTATGGTTAAGTTTGTTATTTAATGGTCAATTTTCCTACATGAAAACTAATTCGATTGGGGTATATGGTCATGCAGGAAAAACTGCAGATCACACTTTCATAACTCTTAGATGGTTAAATTTTCAATCATACTGTAATTGAATAAAAGATGTTAAAATCAATTATAAACATTAAAAGCTTTGGAAGTCTTTTTGCTGAAAGTAAAGATATAGGATATAATTTTTATATTTTGAACTCCCATTAAAAATTACAATTTCTTTGAATAAATGTTTTATAACAAAAGAAAAAATAGAAAACAGACATCAACAGGCACAGAAGGATTTTCAACAACAGCATCTAGATTTTTTGGATGAACAAGAGCAGTTTCTTTCTGTATATCTGTTTCAACAGGACCTCTACATTTTTCTTCTTTCTGAAAAATCGTTTTAATAAAATACATTAAAACCTTTTTGCAGAATACTTTTTATACACACTAAAATCTATAAAAACACAAACAAATTGGGTACTTGATAAAAGCAGTATATGCAATGGCAGGATAGCAAATATTACTGGAGTCAAAAATACAATACAAATATGTATACAAAGAACAGCTACAGAAATAGTCTAAAAACCCAAATGGTCCCAGGTTTCCCAAGTGACTGAAAAGAGAGTTCTTAATGAATGCAATATATTGTACCTGTTAATCAAATAACACCATAACCTATAAAAATGTTATGTTATTTTACTATAAATAGTAGTTATTGTGGTACAACTGCTTTTATTGATGAGAACATCCAAAATGATAATTTTCTCACAGAACAAAATGCAAACAATGTGGATATAGTTCTCAGTTATCTCACTATTAAACATAATAGGAAAATTTGACTGAATCTTTTGAGATGCCTGAAATCAGCCTGATTTTTACTCATGTTTGAAATGGCAGTTCTAGGAAATTAGCATCTCACTAATGATCAATTTCGAGTGAAGAAAAAGTAGACTAGCTGATTGTGATTGCTGAATCCACGCATTCGTTTTCAATTTAGGGTCATTCCATTCCAAAGCAAATCCACAGTTCTTTTCAATTTACGACATTCAGATCTTGAGCATAGCTGCGTGGTGGCAAGTAGTTGCTTTAGTTTGCTGCTACACACATGACTTATTATGGTACGACTCCAATGAGAAGGCAGTTGACCTTGGGTCATTGTCTTAATTACGTTTCCAATATTTCCTCAATTTTGCAATGAACCGAGTATGAGCAAATCTCATAACTTGTTTGAAAATTAAAGGCATTTTGCTCTAGGGAATTTCAACTTGAATACAATTAAACTTCAATGAAAAGTAATTAAAATATCAAGAAATTAAAAGAATTGTGTGTGAGCCACTATAAATTAACATGCATACACCATAACTTTTAAAAGATTTTTGAATTAAAATTTTTTAAAATTTATACATTAAAAATTATACATGGAAGTAGTTTTCTAAGCAATTGGATGGAAATAAACATATTTCTTAATGGAAACAATGCATGCAAATGCATCAAGAAAAGTGAGACTAAAATATATTAAAAACATTAATATATTAAAAAATTATTACAAGAAAAACATAAAGGGAGAGTTAACATAAAGAGAATTCCATATATAATTGAAAAATGCACAGAATAAAAGATTTGATTGCTTTTTAAGATAAGATCAAAACTATTGAAAGGGATATGATAAAATATGGTAAACATAACATTAAAAAGATACATATAATAGATCTCCAACAAAATGTAAAACAGATACCATATTTTTTAGAATTAGGTATGTCATTGCATTTGGATTGAAAACCATTCACTGCATCTGTTATGAACAAAAGCAAACATTTAACTTTTGGCAAGAAAGTTTAAAAAAACAATTACATCAAGGAAATTTCTTTTCAATTGATTACCTAAGCCACTACTTAATTCTTAGCTGTAGATCATCGATTTTTAACTGGTGTGCCTAATGGACGGTGAAAAGATTTAAGTTGCGTAAGACGTATTTCATTTCAAAGGTTTGGTTTTTAACTTTCCATCCTATTTTAATAATAATTTCTAATAAATTAATAATTTCCATTCCTAAATTCCAAAATAAACCCTACTTTAAAATTTAGTTTTGTAACCAAATAAAGATACTTTTAATAAAACTTTCAAAAGTTTAATGCAGATCAGATCTCTTTATTTGGTATAAAAACTATACTTCTAACTTTGGGCCCCTCTGAAAAGAAATCCTGGCTATGCTACTGCTTATAGAAAATATGAGTTATAATAACAAATAAATCATTTATAATGCCCACTTCCCTTTAAGAATGGACTTAAAACCCCCATCTACAATAAGTTTGATTATTTAAAGCAAGATCACCTTTTACCTTTTCACCTCATAATCAACATGATTAATATCAATTCAGAACAAATTGCAGAAAATACCACTGTAATGTGTGTCAATAAAAACACAATTCAAATTCAGATGGCTTCAACAAGCTATGTGACTTTAGTCTGTTGCATTTCCAACATTGCTCTCGATGAATGTAATCACATGAACTGGTTTTGGCTTCCTCATAGTACAACCGGATATTAAAACCCAATAGAAATACTCATGCTTATCAAATAAAGGTCAGCAACAATAAATTTCACTTTGTATATTCACTTTTTACCAGTACATGTTTTAAATAAAAATGAACATACACATAGAGGAGTGCTCTGCTGAGCTACTTTGCAGAAGCACTAGCTCACTTTTTTTGCCTTTTTAATCCTCCATTAGTCATACTGGTCCTTACAGTGACTTTTTTCAATGTTACATAATGAAAAGAATAACTGTAAAATGTATTAATTTCATATATATACATAAAATGTATTAATTTCATACATAAAATGTATTATTTATAGTACATAAAATGTATTATTTATTGTACATAAAACATATTATAAATTTAAAAACATTTTTGTTATCCTTAATAATTTGTTATGTTAATATATCCTAAAATATACCATATATTTTTTTAATAATAAATGTGTATGTAACTAGGGAAAAAAGATAGAGCACCTCAGATGCATTACAATCTTATTTGTTAAAAAAGTAATAAGACTGATGGAGGGTAAAGAATAGAATGACTGCTTTACATTAGGGGCTTCAAGTCCTAGGGATTTAACCTCCTAAAATACTTTTTGACTCAGTGGCAAATAATTAAAAAATTAATTGTAATTTTAAAAATAGAAAAAGAATCCACACATCTGATTATTCCTAGTACTGGGTAAGTATTTACTTTTTCAAAAAATCTCAACTTTTCTGAAATATTGTTAGAAGTTTGTTCAAGTCAAATAACTTATAAAGCCTAATAGAACCAGGCTATAATATGAATGTTATAAAAGATCACATTAATTCTGGCAAACTAGTTATTTAGGTATGGTGAAATAAAAACAATTAATTTGAGATTCAAATAATTGCGAGGCTGCCATAATCCTAACAAAGTGGGGTTGCCTGCCACAATTCGCTACAAAAAGCATGCCAGTCTTTATATGAAAGCTGTACCACAAAAATATTGTTAATACCAATTGGATCATTATCCAAGACAAACTAGTAAAGTGACACAGATAGATATGAAGCATCTGGGATCGCACTTAGGGCTACTCAATAATTTCAGCCACTGTTTGAGATTAAATTGGAGAGGTAATAAAAATGGTTAGAGAAAAAAAAATTCTCATAAAACACTGTTTCATGTGAGCTTTCTTTACATTCATTGATTTTACACTATTCAATTACACTGAGTAAAGATGTTTTCAAATCACATGAAATAACACTGCATTTACCCCACCTATTTTTTTCGATGTAGATTTGATTAATTTTCACAATGCAGTTCACACAAAAATTCAAAAGGTAACTTCCTTTGGAATTTCAATCACAAAGTAAATAATGCAATAAAGAATTTACCTCTTCCTGAGATTCACCAAGAGGAACCAGAAGTGGTCTTCTTTTCAACAACAGTAATTCATCTATTAAAAAAATGTACTTTAGTTTTAAAAACATTTGTTTACGTTTTAATTTCGATTTAAATGAAACGAAGCAACATTTTAAGACGCCATACCATTTTCCCGAATTTCTTCATCTCTTATTGTACTTTCGTCGGGGAGAGGTCTATTTTGAGACACTAATATTAACTTATAGCGATCTGAAACTTTTATACGGTCGATAGGATTGAAAAAGTGGCTTAAGGCCATTAATTTTAATTTGTCTATGGTAAATTCTGGTAAAACATCAACAACCCAATAGGCTCCAGTTGCATTTATTACAGTTATTTTCATCGTTTCAATGCTCCCTAAAGAGGTATCAACGACATACATAACTGTGTTAGCGTTTTACTTGAATTATATATTACAGAAATAGTTCATCATATCTGTAAACAGTTATTTCCAGAAACAGCTGTTTTTATTATTTGCGCTTGCGCTTTCATAATGAGAACTGGTGGGAGAGTTGGGTCGTTTTCTTTCTCCTTTTAAAGGTATAGCGGAAAAGTCAAGGCCAATCATCAGATCGTACCTAGAAAGCAGCGCCACGATTGTCGAGTTGAACAACTAATAAAATTGGCTTGTTAATTCATTGACTAACTAAAAAGTTGTTTGACGGCTCAAGTTTTTGTTGGATGTACACAGTTTTAACGATGCAAGAGATTCGGTTTCGAGAAAGGTGTTGAGTCGGTGCTGAAGCTCGAGTTTTCTTGAAGTGCAAACATTTTACGAACCAGATATTTGAAATTGGAATTACACCGCTAGAAGATATCCTTTTACAATATTGAAGAATGAATTTATAGGGCGTCTTCACGGAATTCTTTATTTTGCTGTCGGACTTAGCAGCATAGTACGGACTATAATTTTTTTTAAGCAACGAAAGTCTCGTTCATTTTCTATATACAACTTTTCTTCCTTTCTCACTTTCCTGAAGAGAAGGTAAGTGACTTTACATTATCTAATTTCGAAAAAAAAGGGTCTGGACCCGAATATAACATTTAACAGATGTAGCAAGATGACGTCTTCAGTATTTAGGGTTACCGAAGAAATGAGTAACCTTATGGAGGAACCCGACGTAGATCCGGCAATATCGTTCAACCCTAAATTCCTCAAAAACAAACGACAAAATTGAAAACTCAATAAATTATGCATTTCAAAAAGGAGCCGCCTCCTGCAAATTATTTCTCAGCCCATCAAACACCAAAACTATCCCAAGAAACAACCCAAAAAAGATTAAAGAAGAAATAATTTACAAAACCTCAAACTATAAAAAAATAACGGATTTAAATTTTACAAGATCTGGAAAACTGTTCATTTCTACCAACGATCCCACAGTTGCGAGTAACCTTGTTGATATAACTGATATTCAAGGAGTACCGGTAGTCCCCCAAGTTATTTGGGAAAGTTTAACCACAAAATTCCTAATATTTGATATACACACCTCAATCACTTTAGAGGAAATTGCAGAAGAACTCACTACTGAGAATGACATTAGCATTTTGGAACTAAGAAGATTTCAAAAAGGCTCCAAAGAAGGTGTATACCCAATCCTTATAACTTGCTTGGGAACAATTGTTCCCAAAATGGTTAAATTGTTTCAAACAAACCAAAAAATTAACGTATTTATAGACCAACCAAGACAATGTCAAACCTGTTATAAATTCTCCCATAACTCTACCCACTGCAAAGCTGAAAATATATGCGTAACCTGTGGCGAAGCAAAACATCCTGACCTATGTCAAAAACCAATAAAATGCGTAAACTGTGGCCAAAACCACAGAGCTGATTACAACAACTGCTCTTTCATGCTGAGAGAAGCGGAATTCCTAGAATACAAAACAATAAATAGATTAACATACAGTGAAGCTAGAAGACAATTTTTCACTAAAAAAAAACACGTACTCAACAAATATTACAACATCATCTCAAAATAATGAAATAAGCCATATCGTATCGAAAAATCCCTTGATCAGTTGACAAGAAAGCTTTATGAAACTTTCTCAGATAAATTAGATCAAATGCTAGAAAAAATGTCTGCTATGTTCATGTCAATGGCAGAAATCAACATTATCAATTCAAAATCTCAAATCAATGATAAAACAGATACAAGCCCACCAAGGGAGAAAAAAAGAAAACGGATAATGGAAACAAAAAATAAAATAGAATCAATCAAAAATAAATCAATTACACCCCCAACGATTCTTAACAATGATAATTCCTCGAACTTTAGCACCAAGGAGTGTCGAATAGATAAAACAAAAAGAAAAACTAAAAAAAAACATGCACATCATACAATAGAATGCAAGGGGGATTCAAAATAAAAAAAATGGGTCCTGGACACAGAAATCTTTAAGATAGCTCAAATAATATCAATTCAAGAAACCTTTCTAAAACCACATCATAATTTCCATATTCCACATAAAATAATTTACAGAAGAGATCGACCTCACAAAATTGGAGGGTAGGCCCCTCCAATTTTGTGAGGTCGCAATCTCTGAGAACATTCAATCAAAAATTATCGACATTGACAATTCAGCTGATAACAATGAAAATGAAATATTGGCTGTTCAATTCATGCAAAAAATAGACCTTTTATGATCATTAACTTCTACTCCTCTAATGGCAAAATTGACTATAAAATTTTAAACAACATCTCAAATAACATAAAAAATAATAGTTTCCTCCTCGGCGACTTCAACATAAAACATGACCTCTGGGGAGGCAATTCACACTCCACTGCAGGCCAGACTTTGTTCAATTGGGCATTGAAAAAAAACCTTTGCCTTATCAATCACAATAAACCAACCCACATTGCCCCAAACGGAACTTTTACTCTTATCGATCTTTCCTTTTGCTCGTCTGAAATTTTTCCTATCTGCAATTTCCATATTGAAGATAACAACTATGAAAGTGATGACTTCCCTATCATAATCAAAATCGAAAATGAAACCTACTCACCAATTAAAAAAAATTTTCTACAGATGGAACAGGGTCATAGAACAACTTAATATTAACATTACCAAGGAAAACTGTAACAACTATGATCAATTACAAAATCTGATAGAAGAGGCCAAATCAAGAAATAGTTTCACGAAACTAAATTGCGAAAAGATAACAACACCATGGTGGAACAGTAAATGCAATCAATTACTTTTCTTAAAAAAACATTATCTAAAAAAGGCTAGAATCTCTCTCAAGGACGACCATTGGATCAAATACAAAAAGTTCTCTGCAAAACTTAAACAAGCTATTCGAGACAGCAAAAAAAAAAAATACTTGGATGAGGTCTGCAGAATGCAGCAAAACCCTTACTTTCTCTTCCGTATCTTCAACGTATTAAATCGAAGAAAGAATGAAAATCAGAAATCCAACATCATTCTACAACTCAACGGCAAAGAAATCTTGTCAATAAAAGACCAAAGCAATACCTTCGCCAAATTCTTTGCTACAAACGACAATCACAACCCTATTCCTATCGACTATAATAACAGAAAACTTTGATTTAAACAAACCAATAACATCAACGGAACTAAATAATGCAATAAAAAATACTCGCATTTCAACACCTGGAGAAGATGGCATCTCAGCACAACCTTTCAAAGGATTAAACCAAGAATCAACTACAATAATAAAATCTATTTTTAATGATATCTGGCTTAACTTCAAAATACCAAATAGCTGGAAAACAGCATTAATAATTCCCATTCATGAACCACAGAAACCAAAGAATAATGTCACTTCTTACCATCCCATATCTCTTACATCAGTACCTGCAATCGTTTTTTATTGTTCCCACGACAATCCAGATTACATAAAAAAGAAATTACAAAACTCAATAGAAAATATCAGTAGATGGTGCAACTATTGGAATCTCAAAATATCTCATAATAAATGCTCAATTATAAACCTATAAAAAAACTACTTTTGACTGGTGCTTCTCTATTGATGGCAACGTGATCGAATGGACAGATGAACTAAAGTTCCTCGGCATCACAATCTCCAAATATGGAAATCTTAATTACTTCATCAAACAACTAAAAATAAAAGCATATATACGCATAAATATTCTTAAAGCCCTAGCAAATAAAAATTACGGTGCTCGCACACACCACTTAATACACCTCGCAAAAACATCTATTTGTAATCTCTTCCATTATAGCAGCACAATCTTAAACTCATGCAAAAAAACAAACATAAATCATTTAGAAATATGTCAAAACATGGCATTGAGAACTGCATGCGGACTTCCCAACTGGACTCCAAATATTATTCTCCACAAAATCACAGACACAATGAAAATAAAAACCCAGATAAAAAAATAAGTAATAAATTCTGGATAAAGCATATTTCTTTGGGAACCTTCTCCCCCTTGCATTCCATTATTCAAGATAATGTTAATTTACTCGAACAAAATAGTTCGTCAATTATCTCTTGTTTTGATTTACTTGAAGAAGACTTTAAGACAGATCATCTCATCACGTTCATCTTTCCAGTGGAATCATTCCCACCTAACATCTCGTTTTTTATTGACAATTTGGATTTCCAAACAAAATCCCTACCAAATAATTGCATCCAGGGTCTCTTTAAAAATGTGATTGATCACCTACTCTTTAACTATCATCTAATAGCAACAGATACATCTAAAAAAGCAATATTACAGCAATCGCAGGATATTCAAACAAATTAATAATCAAGTACAAAATCAGCAACATCAACTCTATCTTTACTGCGGAAGCCTTAGCCCTATGCCAAGCATTAGATGAGCTTATTGACTTTAACACTAATAACTGTATCTTCACCGATAGCAAATCTGTCTTACTGGCTCTGCAAAACTGTTCCAACAAATCATCGAAAGTAATCCTACGACTTAAAAACAAACTAATCAACACCGCAAAACTCGTTACAAATTTAAAATTAATCTGGGTTCCAGCACATAGAGACATCGAAATAAACGAAAAAGCAGATCAACTCGCAAAATCAGTGGGAGAGGAAGATATCTTTCTTGAATGGTTATCGCCGGAAGATACGACAAAATACATAGGAAACAAGTTGAACCTCTCTGATCGATCAATATTCAATCATAGTAAATACTACCAAATCTCAGGCAACCTTCCAGACATATATGATGTAAAAAACACTCTGATGTCAAGAAAAGAAGATGTTTATTTTTCAAGATTTTTATCCCGAATGTTAATCACTCCAGATCTCCTCTTTAGATTCCAACTGGCAGACACAAATCTCTATGACAGCTGTAAAGTCATCGACTCATTTCAACACATCATTTTCGACTGCAAAAAGTATTCACGCCCTAGGAAAAAAACTCATCGAAAAAATAAAATTCCAATCTCAAAACTTCACCTTCAAAAATCTCATAAAAAGCATCATAAATAAACCACAACAAGCTAGAGACATAACTAGATTTCTCATATCAATTGAAAAGTTTTAATCTCTTCATGTTTTTCTCTTAAATTTAGATCATTTAGGAAGATTGGAGACAAAGGCCTGATTCTGCAGCTAAAAGTCTCAAGAAAAACCAACCAACAATGCAAGAACATGTCACTATTGTGTGGTAACGCGTTGATTAACATGGGAGAAATATAAGTCTGAAGCAACTTAAATCCAATAAATCCAGCTTTATCCAGTAAATTTTAATCATTTATAATCTTGTATCGTATTCGTAATCTGGAATCAGCCATATGGTTGATTCCAGAAGTGAACTGCTGAGTAAATATGGCAGGTGAGAAACAATTTGATGCTGCCTTGACTTCGTTCTCTTATCACTGACAAAGCATCAAATTAAACGAAAGTTGAGGGCTGTAGCTTTACCTGAGACCTTTAATTCCGTCAAATTTATAAAGTGGAAGAAGCAAATAAATCCTTAAATTTAAAATGCTCCTCAATCCGATTAACAAAAAATGACAATTCTTTTTAATGATCATTCCACAGTATATACTTCCCCTCTCGTTGTACGATGAGATATTCTGATCTTACTTTTGTCAGATATGAGAAATAATCAAAGTTCCTTTACAATTAAAGAATGAATTTTGATCCCAAGTCCTCTCCATATGCCGATGAGAGTTTAATTCAACGTAGGAATAAATATAGGATGTAGCATGCAGAGATACTGAAGAGCTGTGAGAAGATATGAGGGCGCAAATCGTACCTAGTAATGTTGAAGGAATATAATTGGAGTAGAAATCCACCCTAGGAAGGGAAGAAGTCAGCCAACATATTTTAAGGACATCTAATGTAACAAGTAAATTCTTGTAGACGAACATTCTTAATTGAAAAATATTCTGAAAATGGTTGGTTTGAGGTTTTTATGGCAGATAGGAGCACTTTTGGGGACAACCCAGGAAAGCCTCCCATTTTCAGTGCAGTTTTGATTGTAACAGAATAAATAGCATTGAGTTTGCCGAACTTTTTATAAGATAAAGTAGGGGCAGAATTAGTGCAGGAGAGGCAGAGGACCAATCCTGAATGAGGGCGTATTCGATTGGGCAGTGGGTGAAGTCATGGACTTCAATTGATGTAACGCTGGAGTCACAGTATGAACTTTGAACTGGCGTGTGAATTGCCGTTGTTTCTTTTTTGGCAGACAACACAATACAAATATTTAATCTTAGTTTAAAATGGAGCCTGAAAGGTGCAATTACGCCCAATCTTGTATGGATGATCCAACCTCTATCTTAGAGTTTGATGGCAGTCTTTTACAAAGGCAGGAAAACATAAAGAGAATGATATATCATGCACAAGAACCAACTGCGCTTATTGTCTCGACTGGGTGCTAACCTCAATCAGAAGCATGGAGGAATGTGAAGAGACTGTACTCAAGGTACCTATCACAAACACCATTTACCAATCATAGTAAGAAACCATTTAAAGCTGAAATGATCGGGCATCAATATTCCATGATTGGCTTTTTCAGTGAAAATCAAGTGCGTTAAAATAGAAAAAGACATCTCACTCAGACTTTCGTAAAAAAAGTTGCAATTTTTGCTTCAGGTTTTATCAATTTTTATTACGTTTTTGTCACGGAATTTAAATTTTTCTTATCAGGGGTGGGTAGATGTTTTAATTAACGTCACACTGGAGCAGCACAACGGGCTATTGGCGATGGTCCATGATCAAAAACCCGAAGGGAAAGATCCGAAGTAAACACCACTTAATATTGAACCGCGGTCAGATGACGAGTTCTTATCAGGGGATGCCGAGCATCTGGACGACATGGAATCTATGCCACTGATATTGCTATATTGTCAATGTTTCTAAGTTTTGGGGGAAATTGGCAACTTTACTGAAGTTTGAGTTCTAAGACAAGCGAGAAGTCTCTAAATTTGATATTCCTATAAAACCAGGTGATATTACGAATTATCTTGAATGTGAAATTTTTAATGTAGTCTATTTTATTTAAATAAGTTTTTGCTGCATATTCTCAGACATGACTGGCGTAACTGAGCACTGGTCTGAGCATGGTTTTGTATAGGAGCATCTTGTTTTCAATAGAAGGTTTGTAGTTCCTAGTAAAGGTGTACAAGATATTTCAAGAGACTAGGAACTTGCCCCTGTGGAGACAATGTGTTTATTACGATTAAGAGCTAGTCCATCGTGGCAACAAATTGGGCGACCATAGGGATATTGCCATAGATATTGGGGAGAGATTCCTTTTCCTTGCAAAGAACGCTGTTTGGCATTTGTTCACATTGTTTTTAATTTTCCATACAGTTAGGCAGGGCTCAAGTGCCAGTAGGTAATTTTTAAGAGTTCTAAACGTTTTTGAAGTCATTCAACCTTGCTACTAGTCCTATGTCATCCACAAACACAGAACATTGATGAGTTATCCTTAGGCTCACGTACAAGTTGATTAGTTATGGTTATAGTATAGTCTTGTGGTGTTTCTGCCTAAATAGTACTATTTGTAGCTGTAAAGTTAGAACAAGGGATCCTACCATTAAAATCACTTTAAACCTATTTGCAATAAAAGGCTTTAGCGTAATTTAAATTTCCTTGTGAAATATTTAAAAATATAATTTATACTTAAAAGCAATATTGTTTAAAGGATCAATGGTTTTACTTTTGAGTTATAATATAAGGAACTGGAGTGATGAGTCAGCGAGCCTTGTATGTCCTTCCGCTTTCCTCCTTCGCATTTGAAACCATTGGGACGGAAGAATGAGGAAGGGAGCCTCATTTCCCTTGCTTTATCCTCTTCGTGGTTGTCTCGATGAGGTTTCTTGTCATTAACAAGACTGACTAGATTTTGATGGACGAGATATCTCGTCATTAGAAGAAGGCTGATCACAGATTTTGATCTCGTCATCATAAAAAAATCGGCAAGGTCTTGATGATGAGATTGTCATCAATGAAAATGGTCAGATCTTGATGGACGAGGTATCTCGTCGAAACCACTTGGAGGGTTAAAAGAAGTACGTCGGAAGAATGCTATTGCGATTGTACATTAGAATCATCTATCTACAACGTCAGAGAAATGTCCTCGTTTTGCGATTACTTTTTGCAGAAACTGCACTGCCCTATCATTGCAGCTTAAATACAACAATATCTGATTTTATTGAAATTTGGAAGTGTTGGAAAATTTTCAGAACCTTCTGCAATTCTTTTCCTCTAAATGCACTTATCCTGTTCCTAGAGAACTAATTTGGTACTCTTAAGCCTCATAGCGTCACGGGAATTCCCGAGTACGTAGTATTGCTTTCCCTGCACAACACACATAATGACTAACTAACCACACCTATTGGTTGAAGGAATCCTAGTAAAGATTTTATCGGTCAAGAAAGTCCAAACTGGTTAGGTCATACAGAAAACACAACAGGTTGCAGAATAGATATATTCATATGAACCCTTCAGAGAGCTAATTCTTATGACAGTACCATAGATGCCTCTTATTATCATCCAGCGTAACCCTTTTTTCCCTATCAATGCTCCTAAAAAAGAATTAGAATTCGGTAAGTACCTGTACTTAGTTTGGGTATGTAGGTAGGTAGTTAACTAACGTAACACTGGAGCAACACAACTGGCTATTGGTGAAGGTCCGGGATTAATCCAATGAGGGAAAGATCCTAGGACAACGCCTCGTAATTTTGAACCACTACTTAGTTTGGGTAGCGATATATTTTTAAATTACACTGAGGAAGAATAATCGAATTTTAATGCCTTATAGAATGTTTGTTCCTGAATATAATAACGCACTGTTTAGTTAAATTGTAATTATAACATTTATAATTAGCTTCACTAGGTTAATGCAGCTGTAACCCAAGCATAAGATATGTGTTTTCTGTTGCAAAAAGGTAGCATACACGTCGTGGTAGCAGAAACCAACCAACAATTGTTTTTATCACACCTTTTATGCCATGTGCTGCAGACGTTTTGTGTCGTAGCAAAACACCACAACTAAAGCATTGTAAATGCATCGTTTATGTTTCTATCTTAAGACTAAACTATTAAGATAGCAGCGTTTACTACAGCTTCTCACCTGTTCAGTAATTGAGCTCCATTGTTTACTAATTGAACTGTTCGTCACATTCGAGTCGCAAACAGAGTAAATATGATATTGAGAAAAGATATTATGCCATTTCCGTTCTGTAACCTGCATGACTTCGAACCAGTTTTGACCATTTTGTTCAACAAAATCTTTCATAGGATTCCTGCAATCAATAATGTGGTTATTTAGTCGTTATGTATGTCATAGGGTAAAAGCAATAGCACATTACTCGAGTTTCGTGACATTCATGGAATTCAGAGATGGACTTCAGAAGATGGACTTCAGATGTAATCAGGGATCTGTATATGAAAAGTTCTAAGAGTTGCTTAAGGACCCTAGAAACTCAGTATGAGATTTACTTGTATGGTATCCGCGGAGCGAAGAATTTCGAAAATAGGTATTTGACCCCAAAACTGATCTGGTAGAAAATATAAGATTGTGGTTATCTTTATTTGCAGCCAGACAATTTAATTTGATTGGCATAACAGCATTAAGACTTGATAATTTGGTTTAGCATATCTTTTAAAGTTTAGTTTCGTGGTTTTAAAATGCATGTGAATATCATTAAAATACTACTATACGTTAAATGAACTAATTTGCACCATTAATTATTTCCGAATAAGATCAATTAAAATAACGTCTAAATGTCACAGAAAGTGTTGAATAAATTAATTTCGTCATCAGATTATGTTAATTAAGTCTTCATGTTTAAAATCCTACAAAATATTGCCTTTTAATGTTTGAGACACACTAGTAAGATATTTTTAGTTGGTTTAGTTTCATGGCGCAAGGACCATATTTGTCCAAGATGCGCCAAGCACAAGACAAACATCAAGCAATGGACATACACGTATAATAAAAGTTTTGCTGACACAGAAGACAGAAGGAAAGATACATTTGGAAAATTAAAACCAAGGTGTTTTTTTTAAATTTTATTTGAAAAAGCATTTAATGATGATATAAAAAAATTCTTTTAATTACCAGAATTTCTGAGAAAACTATGATTTTTATACATCATTTTAGTAGCAGAAAATTTGTTTTTCATTGCAAAATATTACAATCAATCAAATTTGAATTAAATTTTCAATCTAAACACGTGTTAGAAATCATTGAGGGAATTAGTACAGTGAGCATTGAGCATTTATTGATAGTCACATTGTCTGATCTTGTGATTGTAAACCAAATTAGAAGGACAAGTCAGCACTGCTGGTATGTTGTCAACACAACCAACAAACTTGTGCTTGTCCGTAGGATGTGGGAAATAGCCGAATGGTTCTGGACACCATATGTTTACAGTTGTGGTACTTGTCACATCCCAAGCACTCGAGCTGGAGGAGCCAGAGGTACTTGTATATGCGCTGGAAGATCCTATTACACGTGAACTTGATCGAGTATTCGTCGTGCCAACGGTGCGTGTACTGGGTGGTCCTGTTACACGTGGACTTGATCGAGTATTCGTCGTGCCAACGGTGCGTGTAATAGGCGATCCTGTTACACGTGGACTTGATTGAGTATTCGTGGTACCAATGGTGCTTGTAATGGGTGATCCTGTTACACGTGGACTTGATCGAGTGTTCGTCGTGCCAACGGTGCGTGTAATGGGTGATCCTGTTATACGTGGACTTGATCGAGTGTTCGTCGTGCCAATGGTGCTTGTAATGGGTGGTCCTGTTACACGTGGACTTGATTGAGTATTCGTGGAGCCAATGGTGTGTGTAATGGGTGATCCTGTTACACGTGGACTTGATCGAGTGTTCGTCGTGCCAATGGTGCTTGTAATGGGTGATCCTGTTACACGTGGACTTGATTGAGTATTCGTCGTGCCAACGGTGCGTGTAATAGACGATCCTGTTACACGTGGACTTGATTGAGTATTCGTGGTACCAATGGTGCTTGTAATGGGTGATCCTGTTACACGTGGACTTGATCGAGTGTTCGTCGTGCCAACGGTGCGTGTAATGGGTGATCCTGTTATACGTGGACTTGATTGAGTATTCGTGGAGCCAATGGTGCGTGTAATGGGTGATCCTGTTACACGTGGACTTGATCGAGTATTCGTTGTGCCAACGGTGCGTGTACTGGGTGGTCCTGTTACACGTGGACTTGATCGAGTATTCGTCGTGCCAACGGTGCGTGTAATGGGTGATCCTGTTACACGTGGACTTGATCGAGTATTCGTCGTGCCAACGGTGCGTGTAATGGGTGATCCTGTTACACGTGGACTTGATTGAGTATTCGTGGAGCCAATGGTGCGTGTAATGGGTGATCCTGTTACACGTGGACTTGATCGAATATACGGATCAGACGATGTAGGCGGAGAATTATTATCGGATGTCTTATAATTTTTATCGTCATCTGATGTAGGAGATGTTGAAGTTTTAAATATAGTTGATATGGTATATACAGTCGGTATGGCTGTAGATAAACCTGCAATAAGAAGCGATGCTATAAATGTACTCATATTACATTCATCTTGTAACATTAATATCCATTTCATTTTCTTCCATACATTTGTGTAAGAAATCACTGTAGGAACGCAAAAAGTAAAAGATCTTTTGAGTACAGCACTTCTGGATTTAAAGAAACTTATAGTGCATCGTAGAATTATGGGATGGAGACTTGGATTGAGGTTAAGGAAATAAATTAATTCAATGATTCATTCCTGGATTTTTTTTTCTCGCTTTATCTCAAATTTCGTTGCATAAGCAAACATAATAATCTATTATCAAAACTGAAACCTAGTTTAAGCAAACTTGATTTCCCCCATAAATTTCCATTGATAACCAGTTAAGTCATTTCCATTGAGACCAGGTAATTAGCAAAACGCACAGCACAATATCAAACTAAGCAATTTTATAATTCTGCGTAGTCACTCAAAAAGTATTTGGCACAACAAATATTTAAACTTTTAATCAAAAATAAGTACTATTGTACCAAAACGAAAAACTTTTTCATTTCATCCAATATCTTAGCACTGTACTAAAATAAACTACAAGCAAAATTAAATTAAAATAATAAAAAATATATATTTTACACTTTTTATGTTTAAAATAGGACATGGTCAAAAAGGTATGTTGAAATTCTGTAAAAATTGCTATAGGAAATGCCAATTTAACTATACGTTAAAAGAGACTTAATATCTGAGATTCTGAATGAAGTTGATCAATCATATTTCATGGCAATTTATTCTTTGGAATTTTCATTGGCGAAGTGCTGAAATCGTATTCAAAAGCAAACCAACTGACGTCACGTTCGGAATGCGTACAGGAAACATTACCGCCACTTACCTTTAGGTAGACAGCAAAAGACTTACAGGTCGATTCTTTATAATCAGCTGACTGAGTTTAGGTCTACAATATTAAAAAATGCTCCAGCAGATTGCTAGTTAATACTTGTATGAAATGCCATCCAAAAGTGCGTATAATTATTTATTACTTGATGAGCGAAAATAATTTGACAGCTGTTTTTAAGTAGGTAGTTAATTAACGTCGCACTGGAGCAATACAACGGGCTATTGGCAACGGTCCGGGATCAATCCCGAAGGGAAAGATCCAAGATTTGGATATGCTTAATTTGACTTTCAAATTCTTTTCTTACTTTCAACGCAAGTATACAGCTCTGACCACTCGCAGCTTTCTGTTGATGGATCGAAAAGCTCATCGAGTGGACATTCCCTTTCAGTGGGTATTCCATAGCGGCAGTCGTAATAACGTTTGCAATTGGTTCCAGGCTTCAAGAAACGGCAATAGCCCATTGTGTTGCTCCAGTGTGACGTTAATTGAAATACCCAAATACCCACTCAAGAAACGGCCGTTTTCTCTGAAGCATTCTTTTTGTTCTGGTTCTATAAAAAAAAGATTGAGAAATAAAACTGCAAAAATTATTACATTGGAGATTATTTTTTAAATGGCAGACTGAAATTGCCTTCTAGTAAAATGCCTCAGGGGTTAAGGGGTTGTTGCTGCCCCTCAAATAATCGGATTCATCAAAGGGTTGACAGATGCAAACATACAAATATTTAATGCCTAAATACTTATTTGAAACCACTATGTGGCACAACGTATTAACAATAACAATTATGATATGCCAGCATGTCTGTAAGCACTTGGCCATTCGGGAGGGGGGCATTCTTATACGGGTTTTATGTGTGACAAATATCTGGACCGAGTGAATTTTTTTCGAAACACTTTCAGCTGAGCTTAAAAATAAATGAATTTTGGGCTACACCCATGTCAATTCAATTGGTTAATTTGAAAATCACGTCAGTGATGCCATTCTGGGATTGGATCGAGCTCAGCTGAAGTGGTTGCACAAGTCACCTTGTTTTGAGGCGTCCAAGTGTTTTGAATTGGGCACATACAATTGCGATCAGATTTATGCGTCCATTGCCCGCTTCATGGCTGGCAATGTCCTCCAGAGACATGTTAATTTACATCACTTCCAGAATAAAAAAAGAAGTACTACCATAAAGATACTAGCGCCCTATATACTTAGCCTTTACAAGAATTCGGGATAAAATAGTTAAAAATATAGCATTTGATTGAATTATTCATTTAAATTTTTTTTACTTTCAATACAAGTATAAAGTTCAATCCACTCGCACCTTCCTACTGAGGGATCAAAAAGCTCATCTCGTGGACATTCCCTTTCTATGGGTTCCCCATATCGACAATCATAGAAACGTTTGCAATCGGTTCCAGGCTTCAAAAAACGGCCATTTTCTTTTGGACATTCTTTTTGTTTTGGTTCTGTAAACAAGTTTGAGAAAGTATGAACGTATACTCCATGTATAGGTTTCACTTATTTTTGTCTTTTTTCAAGAGCAATGGTGCTTTTATGCTACAAGAAAGTCGAAATTATATATGAATAGCGAAGAACCTTTTAGTTTGAAATATCATACAAATAAATTCTTATTGAAATCAATTTATTGTGTTTGGAGAGGGATAGATCATCCTTTCAATAATGTTATTTTTATAACGTTTCCATGTTTTTGTAAGAAAAAATATTACTTTTGTAAACTTAATTTCTATGACATATTTGGAAAATGGAGAATGGATTTCATATTGGAGAATAATTGATACCTCGGTAAGATATCGGTGTTTATAAAACTGGCTGGAAGGATTTTCTAACAGTGTTTAAAAGGAAAAATAAGTTGTCTTTTGAAACTATCGTTTTAGTTTCTTTTCAATCAATAAGGTCTGGTTCTAACTAGTGCAACGACTGAGAACTGATCAGTCTGTAGGTAAAGAAAATCGGGTCATATGTGAGCTCAGGATAAACGAGGATTCTATCTTTTAAAATAGTTAAAACACAGTAAAAGTGTTTTATTTAAATCAAGTTAACATTCATTAAATTAAGTGATTAAACGTTTGACTTAATTAGAAATACTTCAACAAGCTGGGTATTATGGTCACCTTACAAACAAATGTCGTCAAGAATTAACTGTATTTTCAAGTAATTGATGGTTCTGAATAATTTCAAAACCAGTTTCATAAAGTTGATACTTTCCAGATATTTATTCAATACAAAGCTTAGCATTTGAATTAGTAATTAAAAATCCCGCCATTTCTTACCTTCTTCACATGTATAAAGCTCAGACCACTCGCAACTTCCTCGGTTTGGATTAAACAACTGATCATCTGGACAGATCTTTTCAGTCGGTTCTCCATTGCAGCAATCGTAGTATGTCTTGCATTTGGTTCCAGGCTTCAGAAATCGTCCATCATCAGTAGGACATTCTTTTCGTTTCGGCTCTGTAAAAAGTTTGAAACATTGAATCTCGAGATATTCTTTTTCTAATGTTAACTAATGTTTCTAATCGCAAATAACGAATTATTTGCGATTGCAGTTATTTCATTTCCTTCATTTTGTAACCAAGCTCATTGGTACTTTTCTCATTTGAAATCTTTTATAGCTTCTTTTAATCTTTTGAGGATTATCGAGAATTCCAAAAACGTTCCACTGTTTCTTCTCTAACAAGGCATTTAACCACTTGAAGAAAACTGTATTTAAAAAATACATGGATTGCTACACGAATTCGGAGCTTGCCGTTGAAAATCCGAGCGGGAATGAAGCCTTATGCCACAGAAACAATGTTACCGACTGACCTAAACAACGCCTTCTACAACTTAAATGCGGCATTTTCAGACACTCATTATTTTTATTCTGGGCCCCCTCTACAATTTGGCCAAATATTTTCGAAACACCCTCTATACCCTATGCTAAAACACCCTATGCTGGCCATCGAAAATGCAACGCCATGGAGGAAACATTCAACAGACTTGAAATTTACATAATGAGAATACCATGGAAGGATATGCAAATGATTAACACTCAGTTCTTTTATGTACAAATCATGTGCGCCAATAACACCCCCTGTAAGTGGTATAAAAAGGGAGTACAGAGAACCAGTATTGTAAGTATTGGAATTGTATTTTATCGCTGTTCCCTGTGTAAAGGAAACTTAATTATGCCTCGTCGAAAAATACTGCAGTCATACGAGCATGTTTCTGAGTTTGACAGAGAAAAAATTGCAACTTATCGAGATTGCGGACTATCTTGATGAGAAATCTGTGCTCGTGTTGAACGAAATCAAGCCATAGTAATTCGAATAAGGAATCACTGGGTGCAGGAGGGACGAACTGACGAACGACTGTATCAACCTCATCCCACCACCGAAAGGACAGACAACTTGTGCGCATGGCTATCACGGATCGTACTACATCAAGAAACCTAGTTCATGAATGCGGGATCCGGAAATCCGTTGTTGCTCACTGAACGCAGATATCTCGACATAAAGACGCCGTGTTCGAAACATCCTTCCACGACTCACCCAGTTATAGCAGAAGTTCCCGTAAAAGTCAGCAGAAGGACGGAGACGATAACTCGCAGTTGACTAAGAAAGACGTTGCAGCAGACGGCTGCTAAGATATGAACTTTAATTGTTTGCTCATAAGACGGCCTAAAACCCTGTCGATTCATCTCATTTGTAAATAGTCTATTTTTGCTTATATTTAATTCCTTTTCTTAATTTTAATTCATCTCTTCATTTACTGAATTGTGTCCCACATGGTGGCTCGGCCGTATCCCACATGAATTAAGGTGTACTGCACAATAACCTATGTCAGCATGTACAATTCGACGTCGTCTGCAACAGCGGATAATTTTTTAATCAGTCAATGGTTTGCGGCTGAAATGGTGTATAGAACCGATGGTGCAAATGTGCAGGGACGTAACTAGGGGGGGGGGGGAGACGAGACATGTGCCCCGGGCGCCGGATTGGGGGAGGGGGCACTAAATTGGCCGAGTATTTTTTTTTACTATAATTTACGTATGATAAAAAATGAAGAGGAAAAACTTATTAGTAGACTACAAAAACTATAAAAGGAGCTAAATGCAGAATGTGTGAAGAAATAGCAGGAAAGCTTAACTTAGATCCTCATTTTAAAGAAGTACGGAGGAGGAAGAAGCGGATGTTTGATGAGAAGGGCGAAGTTGAAAGCTAAGAATTCTCAGAAGAAAAAAGTCCAGATTATTGATTATACAAATAATAGATCAGATTCTTAATGAACTGAGACAAAGGTTTCAAGTCATTCAAAACCTGAATAGTTTATTTGGTTTCCTCAATGGAACTCGGTGTGAAACAATGAATGGAGAAGAATTGAAGAACCAGGCACTTGAGTTAGCTACCACATATAAAGACTTAGACAGGGACTAGCTGGCGAAAGCAGTGAAGAGTTTTAAGTATCGTGCCTTGGATTTAAGCCCTAATATGAAAACGGCTACATCATCAGGTCCTCTGACGTTAATATACAAGAACGGACAGCGTTGAGAATTTTCCTCACAATACCAGTCTCAGTCGCCTCAAATGAAAGGAGCTTTAACAAACTAAAGATCATAAAAAAATTACCTCAGAAACTTAACAGGACAACAACGACTAACCAACCTGAACATCATATCAATAGAGAGCACAAGTTAGCTTCAAAGCTCTTTTGAAGACATTGTAAAAATGCTTGCAGCCGAAAAAGCCCGTAAAGTTAAGTTTTAGTTCAAGCTTTCTGTGTTTAAATTAATTTTTTTCACATTTTGTCAATAGATTATGAGATTGTGTAAAATGTCTAAGTATAGCACTCAAGCTAATAACTTGAGTAAAATCTGTTATTCCTAATTCTTGTTCCAGTTTTCCAAAATCCTTGAATGGTTTTCGGTCGACGTTTCGATAATGCTCTTTTAAAAGTCCATGGGTGAGACATCTGGAGATTTAGCAGGAACATCAGTAAAGGGCTTGATACCAATTTGTTCCATTTTTTCCAAGAATTTAATAGTGGATTTAAATGTGAGGCTGCTTGCTTTATCCTGATGCAGTTCTACTGATTGTTGGCACTCAAGGTAAATATATGGTATTTCTTTTTTGAATATTGGGGATAAAATATGGTTTTGGTAATATGTGGGAGTTGATTTTTATATTTTCCCCTCTTTTTACTTTTAATTTTCCATTATATGCAAAACCGGCAACAATCATAAATCTCTTAGAGAAAGTTCTCACGTTAAAGTTACCAAGTTGAACCACGTTTTAAGATTTTTTTCTCCTCTTTTATGATAATAAATTGTTCTTTTTATTGCAATCATTTAAATACACCCACGCCTCGTCTATTGTCACGTCATTTTTCCATCTTTCTCTAGCTAAATGCTTCTCAAACAGAATCCTGCAGCGAGTTCTGCGTTATGCAATATGTCGTGGAGATAGACGATGAACATTGTATTTTTTGACCTTTTTAAGATTAAATCATCATAGTCTGACGGCACCGCTGCGATATACAGCATGACTCTTGCATTATGCATCGACATATCAGTTCGTCATCTGGCGCTATGGTATAGGGCGCCGGTGGGTTCTACTGCCGCACCGGCCTAGTACTCGTTACCGGTACACTCAACAGTCACTGTTACATCTTTGGAGGCTGCTGTCCTCTCTTATCTTCAGAGCTTGCCTTCATCCACTTATCAACAGGACAATGCGCAGCGGTACGTTACATGCAACGTACAGCAATTCCTCAACGTCCACCAGGTTTCACTTCCATGCCCTCCCCTTTCACCAGATCGGTCGCCCATCGAACACGTCTGGTCGATGATCGCCCAACGACTGGCACACCACAGACTACCCGTGGCTGCATCAGATGAACTTTGGCAACGTGTAGAAGCAGCATGAACTGACACACCCCAAACACACATCCAAAGCCTTTTTCTTTCAGTGTACCAGCAGTTATTGCCGTTAATGGTGACTACCCAAAGCATTGATTTCTTTGCGTTCCGCAAGTCGAACGGAGCTATAATTTCAATTATTTCACCCATGTGCCTTATGTTATTTGTATAATAAATACTGATTTGATATGTCTTTGTCCTTCATGGTGTCGCATTTTCGATGGCCAGCAGTACAATTTTTTTCTTTTTATATGCTTATCTTTGTATTGCACACTATGTTTCGTATTAAAGTTTTTTTCCCTAAGGCCTAATTGAACATTACTCATTATGGATATGGGCGGATTTGTGGAAGGGGGTTCTTGTTGCACCTCACTTGCATACCACAAATTCTAGACACATGCTGTTTATAGTGGCCAAATATTCATTCTAGACGAACAAACATCTATGCCTTACTCCGAATTCGAACCAGAAACCTTTTGATTCAGAAGCCAACAAGCTCCCTGACAACTAGACCGATTGGTCAGCTATTTTATATTAATATAGTCGATCATATTTCTCTATCTGTAGAAATAACCACCAGCTATGCAGTATACGGTGTGAAAGTTGCTTCCCAAAATTACTTAATGCTCTAACATTCCAGGTAAATTACGTGACTAGATCATCATTAAAAACAACACGAACACTGAAAGATTTAAGAGTTCTCACTATCCAAACATGTAAATGCATCGCTCCAATCACACCACCCTGCTATTGGGTTGAAAAGTTGGTCTCCTGAGCATATTTCTTTAACAGGAATCCAGTTTGAGCATCTGTAGAATGCTTTGCATAAGCTGCCTGGTATCGGAAAAAGTCCGTTACCCTTGGGGCATTTCTTCATATCAACATTGAAAGATCCGACCAAGGATACAGATCCTATAAAATATAGGCGAAACATATATAATGAAAGAATGTTTTCATCTCATTTCAATTAAATTATCCGCTTTTGATTATTATATGGTGAGGGTTGAGAGAAAACTTAAATTCTTCTTAACTGATATTCTTAAAATGGTGGCGAGAAGCTAAATGATTGTCACGTTAACCATCAAGCAACATCGACCTTCTAATGAAATAGACGGAGCATGTGCGCGCAGCTTCATGCTATTTCTTCTGATATCTCGGTTTGAAGGTCTATCACGTGGTTGCGGGAAAAAGCATAAATCCTTATGTGGGACAAATTATTGATTGGTTAAAGTTATTATCCAGCGTGATTAAAAACACTAGTCTGAGCCTCGATAACCAATCGGTCCAAGTGAATTCGTAAGCCCACGTGATTTATTGAATCGACTCCGCCCCCATACTCTTGTCTCTTCCATTACAAGATCGATGCTCACCATCGACGTTCTAATGAACTTGTAGGCGGGTTCGCTGGTGTAAGATCTCAGAAACGTAGATCAAGTGGACTTGGACCGACTTGCTATCGAAGCGCAAACTAGTTGTTTTTCACCACTCTCGCCAATTAGTCCTACATTAAGAAATAACATGAAGTTGCGCGCACATACTGCGCCTATTTCATTAGAAGGTCGACGATGCTCTCCCTCTTCAAAGCCTAATTATTAGAAGGGTTTTCAATGCAAAAAACGAATAAACTAGGGACGGAAGACAGTTTCTTCTAAAATACTTTCGTATGATACATATTCGGGGTTACCTTAAAATGTAGTTTATCGCCCTTTTGTCGACGTTTGGCGGTTAATCTAATTGACGCTGATCAATCAACTATCATACAAGAGTTCAGATTTTATTCTTTGGGATTTGTATTGGTGAAATGCTGAAATCGTATTTACGCGAAAAAAAAGTCAACTGACATCATTTTGGAATACGTACAGGAAACACCACCGCCACTTACATCCAGCTGGACGGAAACAGCCTCTCAGGTATCCGATAGAAAAATTTACCATTCACAGTTGATTACACTATTTAGTGACATCTGATTTTCCTGACTAGGATCAATTTTTTGCGAATGAAAAATTCCGTAGTTTTTTCCTTTTCGGTTACCGAGAAAAACTCTCTCCCTAAAAAAATATTTTATCGGTTATTTAAAGTACTTTGAGACTTAGAATTGATAAAAAAGAAAAAGAATTGTTGAAAAAAGGATCCCCTGGAATTAATGTCCTCAGTGGGGAATAATAAGATGCACCTGATTTGAAATCACAGGAATTAAAACAAATATTTCATAACGTTTCGTGAGTAAAAACGTTATTCTTATAATGAACCCAAATGAGTATTCTCTAGAATGAACAGGTTAACCCGAGCGATGCAATGTAGCTATTACTTGGTAATCAGTGATTTCCTTCATTCTCCGAAAAGCTTTTACATAGGTTGTCTACATAAAAGGTATTAATAGAGAAAAAATTTCAACACAGAATATTAACTACATACATTTAATGTTTATTCTGTTTGAAAATAAAATTGAATTTTTTTTTCAAGAATAATATTACAACTGTTGTTGGAGTTGTAAAAATCTCAAACATTTGAAAATTTTACGAAATCCAGTACCAATTTGTTACATTAATTTACACAGGTGAATTAATAAAACTTACCCAATAAAAGAATAGCATCTCTCAAAGTAATCATCTTTTTCAAATATCCCTAAGAAAAATTTTAGCTGATCACTATTCAAAATGAAGATCTAATTTGTATTGATTTTTATGATGCATTAAATCAGTTTTTAGCCGGAAACGGTTAGGCCAAATTTCGGCCCTAGAGTATGAGAGGGTGATGTATAGTGTAAACAAACCAGACAGTCTGCGAAGATTATACTTCTGTTGTCCAAATGCTCTCTCATGATACATATCGAGGTTACTTTAAAATGTAGTTTATCGCCGTTTTGGTAGCGTTTGGCGATTTTAATTCTAATTGGTGTTGGCCAATAAACTACATCAATTCGGAATTCGTTATTTGTGATTTTATTTGCGGTGCTACAATCGTTTTCGAAAAACAAGCTAACTGGCGCCACGTTCAGAATACGTACAAGAAATCACATCGCCGCAGAAACATTACCACCACCTGCATTTAGCTTGAGAGAAAATGTCTCTCCATAACTCGTTTTTTATTTTTATGAATATTTTTTCTTCATTCACTTGATCTAATATCGAAATTGATAAGGTTTCTTGTGGTCAGAAGTTAAGTTATAATGTTATTTACGTGTCGATATATTTTGCTCTCAACTGGTCTTTATGTACAATAAACCACATTCAGTTTACAGTTTAACAGTTTAATGTTTTGTTTCTGTCAAAATTGTCTGACAGTTTTTTTGTTTGATTTCTACATTTAATCTCAGTGTTTCACAAACATATATCCGTTTTGCAACCTGTAGTCTTCCCTGCATGATTTCTAACTAGTTTTGATTTTCATCTATCCTGGGATTCTTTCAACCAATATATGTGACTGTAATTTGTGGGGTAAAACAATACTACATTACTTGGAAACCTCTTCACGCTCATATGATTCACATATATCCGTTCGTCAAACTTCCTATTACTTCAAACCAGTTTTGATTTTCTTTCCTGTGAATATTTCAAGCAATAGATGTGACTATTTAGACATTATGTATGTTGTGGGGTAAAAGCAATACTTTACTATTCGGAAATCTCATGATGCTCAGAGGGCTAAATATCTAAGATAACAAAAAATACGTAGTATGTGCCGAAAAGTTTCAATGTAACTCAATTCAATCAGTTCTGAAGTGCTTTTTCCATATTATGAGCGTCTGATTATGACTGATCGGTTAAATAACCTGCTGAAAGTTCCATGGAATAATAACTAAGGAATTTTTGTCTTTTGTTCAGCATAACATACGCACAAGAGACGTTAATTCATCATATATAGTTGTCAGTTTTATTACAAGTTACTTAAAAACTACTCAAAGAATATTCCAGAAAAGAAGCGAAATTCGTCTGATTTGTGTGTGGCTTTTAAATGAATAACGATGCTTAAACATTTGATAATAGAATTTTTAATCATTTGTTACACAGAAAGGTATATTTCGTTCTTTTATCCCTTAAAGTAATGTATGATTGTACATGAAATGATCGATAATGAGAAATCTAATGCAGCTAATACACAAATAGAAATCTTGTAACAATGCAAAACGCGACAATGTAAACTACGTTCTACAGCTCAAGACACAACAAAAACAGATCGCTAAAAGGGATAAAAATAACATAATCGTGTGTGTTATTTTAATCCCAATTTTATTAAACCAATAAATATAAACCCAATTATCTAAACCCAAATAAACAAATATGTATGCGGTATATTAATGAATTTGTTTCAGGAAAGTCAGTGAATGTAAAAGAAAAGTTAATTTTACTTGCCTTTCTCAGTAAAATAGACTGCTCAATCGTTTAACATTGACAAAAATTGATCATGCACAATAAAAAAGGAAGTAAACAGGGACGATAATCAGTACTTAACCTTTGTTTAAGGCAAAAGAAAGAGTTATGGATAAGTATATTATTCGTTTGCAATCTTTTTATCATAAGTGACGGTCTGCTCAAAAGACAAATATTGCATCTTAGGTATTGTGTTGCACGAGGAACAAGATAAAAGCTTCGTCTTGAACTTCCTTTAGATAATATGCGATTAATATCACTGGAGATCAGTGGCGCAGTCAAAACGAGACCTTAGCTCTCCCCCAGAAAGTATTGGTAGATCAGTTTTTTATAACAGCTTTTACAAATAACGTACTATAGGGTCAACCAGTCAGTAATTGACCAGTTACTACTCATTTTTTTTGTAAAAACATTCATATCTTATTATTGCAAGCGCGAAGTTATAAGATTATAACTTCGCATGAAAACAATCCATTTTTTTACTTTGGGACCGCTCCTAAATAAAATCATGGCCACAGATCGTAAAACTAAATTAATGTTTAAAAATATTTTAATTCACTTTCATGTGACTACGAATAACTTTCAATGTACAATAGCATCTGACATTACTTCGCAATTTATATATTAGTTTGGGCCGCGGTGGCCCGGTTGGAAGAGTAAAGGATTAGCAACCGGAGGGTTGCGAGTTCAAATCCAACCAAACACCGTCGTGTATAAAGGGGCTGGTGCACGTTAGATCCGCCGTGGCCTCAAATGTCCTCACATTGGCATAGTCTGGAAATTTGGAGAGTGGGGTGCCAGCTCAGGTGTTGCCTCGTCATCTGACCGTGGTTCAAAATTATGTGGTGTTGTCCTCGGATCTTTCCCTTTGGGATTGATCCCGAACCGTCACCAATAGCCCGTTCCAGTGTGACGTTAATTAAAATACCATACCTACCTATGTTATTAGTTTTTGACATAAAATTATTGACGTATACCTGTGTCCAGTCCAAAACTCATACTTTGTTCATGAAACGGAATATTTCATCTTATAATGAATATATGTAATATTCTTTAGTTTTAGACATATTTTTGGATTAAAAATTTGAAGTGATTACAGTGCAAAGGGGGTATAAATACGTATTAGGAAATATTTAAGAGCAACATCGTTCACAATGAAATTTCTTCCTCGATTATTAATTACATTCATTGGAGAAGCTTTTAGCAGTTATACAAACACAAACTTTGATATTTTATTCCAATGGAACCCCTTAAAATTTGTGACGTAGCATATAAAAGAAACAAATACGAGAAATTTGTCTTGGTTCATGGTCAAATACTTTCAACAATACATAAAGCAGAGTTGGCATCTGTCTATCCTCTATACAAATCTATGCCGTTTGACCAATCCGCAGCAAACTTGGTACACTTATTCTCTGCACGGGTAACGTAGGCTACATATTAACCCCGTTCTATTTGTCTTGGGTGTGCAACGGGGTGTAACGCCCCGTTATCTTGGACAGAGCACTTGCTAGGGGGCGCTCTCTCCCGGTCTGGCTGTGCATGATGTCAGAGTTAACATCTACAGGATCGGTATGGTATTTAGGTATGTATTTTAATTAACGTCACACTGGAGCAACACAACGGGCTATTGGTGACGGTCCGGGATCAATTCCAAAG